>OW203726.1:6470859-7670859 GCA_934045075.1 Yponomeuta sedellus | reverse complement strand
CAGGACCAGCGAGCTGCGGTTACCACATCAACGCAACCGTCACCAACTTAACTCTTCCTCACTTGGGACCAGAGTGCTTAGTGCGAGTTTGACAGGTCCAATCGAATAACTTTACTACCGCGTTAATCGAGCATTGAGTAGTGAGTAAGAGTAAGTTAACCGTTCGAACTGGCAAAACGCTGTAGAGCTGTAAAACGCTACAGTACAACTCGCACTCGCGTTTATTCGTGTTTTGGCTGGTAAACGTGTTCACTTCTCAACGTAAACCATTACAACTCACACTCAGCAATTTTAATTTCCATACTTGTCGGTAGGTGGCGCTTCCTCGATGCCATAGAAATATGAGTTTACGTTAACGCGATCGAGTAGTTAAAAAACTCGCACTAAGCACTCAGCGAGCTGCGCGCGATCGACACCAACTTGCCTCTTCAACATTTGGGACCGGCGACCGCATCAACGCGAGCACTGCCAACTCACCAGCACGGGCGAGTTCCCGCCGATGAGGTGCAGCGCGGTCTCGACGAGCGCGTCCAGCGTGCCCGTGCAGAGCACGTCCACGTCGGGGTCCAGGTCGTCGGGCGCGCCGGGCTCCCGCCGCCACAGCAGCGCCACCAGCTCCGACAGCATCTCGGCGCACTGCGCCAGCTCGTCGCGCCGCGCCAGGTGCACGCGCAGGTGCTGGCACGCCGTGCGGAGCACGATGTTACGCGCCTCTGCCGGAGGGATAATAGCTCGCATCGCGACAGACAGTAGCGAGCCGACGTAGCGGCGGGCTCGTCAGATATAGATAAGTGTAAAAAAGAGGGAGAGAGGCTCAGTAGCGGCGCGATAATAATTCGCATCGCGACAGAGAGTAGCGAGCCGACGTAGCGGCGGGCTCGTCGGATATAGTAGGTGTAAAAGGAGGGAGAGGGGCTCAGTAGCGGCGCGATAATAGCTCGCATCGCGACAGGGAGAAGCGAGCCGACGTGGCGTCGGGCTCGTCGGATATAGTAGGTGTAAAAAGGAGGGAGAGGGGCTCAGTAGCGGCGCTATAATAGCTCGCATCGCGACAGTGAGTAGCGAGCCGATGTGGCGTCGGGCTCGTCGGATATAGTAGGTGTAAAAAGGAGGGAGAGGGGCTCAGTAGCGGCGCGATAATAGCTCGCATCGCGACAGGGAGAAGCGAGCCGACGTGGCGTCGGGCTCGTCGGATATAGTAGGTGTAAAAAGGAGGGAGAGGGGCTCAGTAGCGGCGCTATAATAGCTCGCATCGCGACAGTGAGTAGCGAGCCGATGTGGCGTCGGGCTCGTCGGATATAGTAGGTGTAAAAAGGAGGGAGAGGGGCTCAGTAGCGGCGCGATAATAGCTCGCATCGCGACAGGGAGAAGCGAGCCGACGTGGCGTCGGGCTCGTCGGATATAGATAGGTGTAAAAAGGTTGTCGGGTGCACGCCACCGGTCTCGCTGGACCGACGCTCTGAATCGGTATACCGGGCTGACAGGTAGATGAGGATAGGAGAGCACAGAGAAAGTAGAGACTCCTGGACAGAATAGATAACTATTTGCGCATTATCGCGTAAAAGTGGTCTGAGCGCGCGTCAGCGAACATGCCCGATGCGATGCACAGAACATAAAAAGTGTAGAAATCGTAAATGGGCAGTGCCCGCGTGCCTCGCACTAGCAATGTATTGCCTATGGGTAGTCTTTGACAGTTCTTCTTACTTCACCTGTAGTTTGTTTCTAGCAAATAAAACAATCGTAAAAACTCTACTAAAATGCCTTCTTGTGCTGTGTTAGAAGGTAAAAATAAGATTCGGGGACTAAAATTTACCAATCATGCCGAAACAGTTCATCGGTGAGTAGTATTTCATTATATTTTTTTAATTAAATTGGTAATGACATAAACAAGAAAACCAATCCGGCTGAGTAGAAACATATCAGAGACTTGTTTTTCAATTTTCGACTTTATGCCTTTCACATAAAACTTCTCTATCTAAGATCAGACGCGGTGGTAGTTCCATCTAGTGTAGAGAAGCGGTACTACAAAAGAAAGAGTAATTGTCAAACTTAATTTCATTGATGTCCATTGATTCTGATCATTTTTTACATAACTAAAAGGTTCATATTTAACTTGAACTTTTATATTGAAAATTTTATATGATATAGACCTTTTTGCATTGTCTTCATTTGCCAATGGCAGTTTGCCGTTCATAGTGTGCGTTTAGTTTATATGTGCGAGTTTGGTCACACTGGTTTTCATACTAATGGGTCATGTCACTACTTCTACCCTTTTTTATGTTCTGTGGTTGTAACGGACCCGGAGAGCCCCTGTCGATGTATGCGTCGTAATGTATTCATAGACTAGTTTAGAGGTTACGTACCCGGGTCCTCTCCCAGCGGTCCCTTCAGTATCTCGTGCGCCGCCGCCAGCCGCGCCCTGGCCAGCGCGGGCGGCGCGTTGGCGGCGGGCGCGTCCAGAAGGGAGGCCGACACCCGCGCCGCCTCCACTGGACCCAAGGCTGAGGCTATTTCGTTGGCCACGTGCACCCAAGACGTCATTAGAGCCACCTGCAAGGAAAGACCAGATCGAAATTGACCCTCACTTTAGAAGAAACAGAAACTTTATGTTTGTGATTTTAGTATGAGATCGTAAATGTATCTTACCGTTTCTGTTCACCGGGACGGGGATTAGAATTTTGCGGTTGCTAAGCTAGTTGGAACAATGCGTGTGATGTTCCTCTTAAAACTTTTCTCGTATTGACTTCTAGTACTTTCGTCATATTTCAGAACAAAAATAAGTAGAAAACAAAAGACAGTGGAGCGTCGATTATCCGAACTAATTGGGGGACATGGGTGTTCGGAAAATCGGTATTTTCGGATAATCGAACTACCAATATATTGATTAAGCCATACATATTTACGTACCGTAGATGAAAACCATGTTACATTTTACATTTATATCTTTAATGACAAAGAGGAAATAAATAAAGTGCAGAAAATCTTGTAGTAAGTCTTGTCTTTACTAATTACTATCCGCTATTTGACTCTCTTTTCAAGTAAGTCTTAAACGGTAAATAACTCTTCCATTAGACCAAAAAATATTTTAGTATATTTTTTGAGGACCTAAAAGCAACATAAATATATATTTTAAAACTTTATTTTCCTAAATAGCCAAAAACGCAGTCAGCCATTTTTGTCCATGGTTTGAAGTTCAAAAAATTGTAAACACAGTTTGACATTCAATTTTCTGTAAGTGATCTCTGATCATAGTGAAATAACAACAACGCAACCATGATTTCATCGAATTTACATGCAAAATATACCAATTATCTTTATTGCATTGTTCGAAAATGAAAAAACACGTCAATAAAGACCCCCGGGAAGTTGTGGATTCGTGTACCCAGTGAAATTAACATTCGAAAAACTTGGCTCAAACTTGCCAAAAGAGGCCCCGACTCTTTATCAATTGAAACTCGCGTTTCAATTGATAAAGAGTCTTTTTTGAAAATTTGTTTGGATTAGGAGAAGAAACCAATGTTTCTTCTCCTAATCCAGTGTGCTGGCAGTCGATTTATGGGTTGAAGGTTTGCGTGTGGACTTCAAGAACGTATACGTATATTATTCGATTGAGAGGTAGAAACGTGTGTAAATACATGTTGCGAGTGTGAAACACGTTTGTTATCGATTTGATTGGTCTGTTTAGGGAAATTACTTGATTGCGGATTTTTTGTGTGATTAGCACTGATCATTTCAAGCATGTCGGCTCGGTTACGTAAAAACGTTAATAAATCGTCTAATTTAAGCTTCGCATTAAGATCGTTCTTAGAACTCGACATAAGGGATCCTTTGTGGTTTTCCCATTCTCTTTCTGTGAACGTATCCAATTTTGACACGACAAGAAAAATGATCAACGTGTCCCATGACTCAGTAGGCTCACCTAACGATTTTAATGCCCGTAAATTTCGTAAAATAGTGTCAATTAATTTGAGTATTTGTGCGGGGGATTGTTTGCTAATAGAGTGAGCAGCAAACAGAGATTTGACATGATTATGGACAAGCAAACGATTATTGTGGAATCTATTTTCAAGCAATTCCCGAGCATGGGAGTAGTTAGCGGCTGTAAACTCCAAAGCGCTTATAACCTGCAAGGCAGATCCTGTGAGTGATGATCGGAGATAATGAAACTTCTGGATGGAGTCCAGGTCGGAACGCTTGTGAATCATTGTTTTATACGAATTCCTAAACTCCAACCAGAGATCATAGGATCCATCAAAGACAGGGAGCTTGATATCAGGCAGTTTAAGAACTGACGCGCCATGGTTAGCAGAAGAAGGCATACACTTGAAATTGTCACTCTCATCTACATTAACTAAGCATTTGGCTGCAGCCATGGAAGAGTAATAATGTTCTTCAAACCACTCTCTATATTCTAATTGAGCCGTTATGTCTCGGCTATATGTCGTGAACTAACTTAGGTTGCTGCCGATCACACGCTACGTGACAATAAAGGTCCGCGGCCTGGCAGAATCGCTGACAAGCAAATCGCGTATACTATGAAACTGTTCGGGTTGGCCCGTACAGTGTATTTATGTGAAGATCACTTTGATGTACCTAAGTCCTATAATAATCAATGTCCACTGGCTCTGGCTGAAAGATGTTTGTTTACATATTTTAGATGGTTTCAAGATGGCGGATAGCGTTTTCGCCGTTACGAATTAAACGAGGAAAAATTTTTTACTTTGCAAATTTTGCAGCCATCCCGCATACTTACTTAGCAAAATCAATATATTTCGGTTTCTTACGTTAAATACAAAAATAGGAAATATTCATTTATCGCGTCAAATTTGATACGTGTCAAATAGCGGATTCACGCTTAATAAAAAAAACTTTCAATTTTCTCAAAATTTTCAAAACAACCGGGTTCAATTCCCGAACGGAGTACAGATGTTTTTTAAAATGTATGAATGCAGTTTTTCTTGTTATTAAAATCGATGACATGGTTCCTCAGAACAGATCTTCGTATGTCTTATAGTTTCAGACTTTCCCATACTGACCGATTTGAATGAGACACCCTGTATAGTGAGTGGGTCGTGCCGACTATCTTCACAATGTACTCGCCGCGTGAACTCAGCATTGCTTAGGACTATGTCAGCGATGGGCGACCTACTAACAGATTATCGTTAGTAGCTCGAACATTAATATTGACCTGTGCCGGGGGCCTGATACAAAAGTTGGCTACTTGAACAAGGGCAAGCAGTTGACATCTCTTTTGAAGCCCGCTTTAATACCCGTCGAAGCTTGAATACCCGTCACGGTAGTGCACAATGAAGAACAAAAAGAAATAAAGCAACTTGATATCCACCAGCCGGGGCAAAATGACCCCAGTGCCGCCATCAGCACTGTAGCGTGCGGCGCTACCCACTACACCTCATACTTGGATTCGATTAAAACCCTTGCTGCCATTACATGACAGCCGGCACCAACGTCTTAACGTGCATTGCGTAGCGCGGAAGCGCTTGGAAAAAAATCACTAGCGGTAGTCACAGGACGGCCACCCATCCTGCACCTGACCGCGCCTGTTGTTGCTTAACTGTCGGGTCTTACCGTCAGAAGTTATCAGTCAGCCCATAAGGCCTCTGACATAGCTTAACGACTGTCATTACGTCCCGCTTGAAGCTCTCAATATACTCGCAGCTTCTGTTTATATTAAAGAACAAAAAGAAACCAAATAAAACTAAACCAACACGAATATCGTACTGCCGGAGCCAAATGGGCGCTGTGTCTCCATCTGCACTGAAGCCTGCAGGGCTACCCGCTACACCCCACACTCGGATTAAACTTGACTTTAAAAAAAACATAATTAGAGGCTAAAAATTCCACTCATGCCGTGATTCGAACCCGCGACCTCTGGCTATCCGTGCCAGCGCTCTTTCCAACTGAGCTAATGGGCGACTCACCGGCATCAGTGAAATTTCGAACCTCTTTACAATATTCTCTGTATTACGTATGTGTTTTTAGCCTCTAATTAGGTTTTTAAATTGTCCTTAGCACAGGTTAGTGCATTAAAAATAAAATAAAAAAAAAACAAGTAAAAACTAAACAAACTCGTATATATCGACCTGTGCCGGCGCCAGATGGTCCCTGTGCGGGTGCTGCGCGAGCTGCACTAGGGCCTGCAGCGCGGCGCGCACGTCCCGCTCACTATACTCGCAGCTCCTGTTTATATTAAAGAAAAAAAAAAACAAAAAAAAACTAAACCAACTCGTATATCGACCTGTGCCGGCGCCAGATGGTCCCTGTGCGGGTGCTGCGCAAGCTGCACTAGGGCCTGCAGCGCGGCGCGCACGTCCCGCTCACTATACTCGCAGCTCCTGTTTATATTAAAGAAAAAAAAAACAAAAAAAAACTAAACCAACTCGTATATCGACCTGTGCCGGCGCCAGATGGTCCCTGTGCGGGTGCTGCGCAAGCTGCACTAGGGCCTGCAGCGCGGCGCGCACATCCCGCTTGAAGCTGTCCTCGTACTGGCCACCAGTGGCGCGCGCGAACAGGCGGCGCGAGCGCACGGCCAGCCGGAACACCGTGCCCAGCGAGCGGAGGCACTTGCGGATCGGCTCCTGCCCCTCCGCGCCCGCCGCCCACTCCGCGCAGTGCTGCACCGACGATAGGAGGCCCCTGCGCGCACGGAGCGAGCTCTTATTCAGAAACAGCGTTGAGCTACACTTAACGTGAACTAAGCTGAGCGTCGGTTGGGCAATCTCAACGAAGACCCAGTCTAAGCTAAACTTACATGAGCGTGTAATCTGTGGTAAAGTTTTTGACGTTACCGGTTGCCAATTGTCAATTCAGGGCTCTATATCATCCTCAGAGATAGCCCAAATAGCGATAAATCGCCGAATCTGGCAACACTGATTGTGAATAAAAAAAAGGTTACTTCACAACAGGTTAGTTAGATTTCTCGAATTGCCTACAGGTGTCGCCACTTTCTTCGTCATTGCCACCTTGAGTCTGAGCTAAGTCGCCGAAATCCACTACTCATGTAGTGGATTTCGGCGATAATTTATTTTTTATTTTGTTATTCTCAGTTGTATGCATGATACAACCTTAATTTGTGTCCTTTAAACGTATCGGCAACATATTTTCAATCTGACATGTCGTTAGTAGTTAAAAACCAAACTACTAGTATTACTCCTCCACTCTTAAAACATCACAAAAAGCAACAGACTGCTCTGCTGAAATACACGACGGTATGTAGCTCTCACAGAAGATACGGGACAAGTCGCATTTTCGCCGCACGTCCCATTTGTGGGGCTGTGCAATTTGGAGGCGCCGAATAAATCAATCATCTCACAGCGTTAAAATTACACAGTTTAGTTTTATTTTTAAATTCGAAGTAACACGATTTTTTCTACATTTATGGATAAGCACCAAAAAGAAATGAATATGAAACAGAACTATATAATTCGCAGTGTTAAAGTTCATGTATGTGAGAAAATGAAAGGATAGGAACATAAACACGGCTTATTCTTTCGTCAGGTTCTCGGTTGATCATTTCCTGAACCCTTAATCTAATTAGCAATTAAAACCATTGGAATTATACATACACTTATTTAGTTTCAACTGTAAATATCAACGCGCACACATATTCTAAGAAATCTATGATACCTCGCTCACTAACCCGCGACGCAACTAACGAATGGGGGATTCAGAAATTGAAAATTTGAAAAGTTTCGATGAGGTCCATCTCTTTGG
This sequence comes from Yponomeuta sedellus, assembly GCA_934045075.1. Lineage (NCBI taxonomy): Eukaryota > Metazoa > Arthropoda > Insecta > Lepidoptera > Yponomeutidae > Yponomeuta > Yponomeuta sedellus. Next base: position 7,663,125 of record OW203726.1, on the reverse strand, counting down.
TGCGGATAGATATACGTTCTTTAGACGTCGTAATCTGATTTCTCTTCTGGCGAGGTTTTGTTGAAACATGTCCACGTACTTGTAAACCAAGGCAGCCGAGAAATGCTCCTCGATGTAGACGTCGAGGATGGGTCGGAAATGCTGGAAGCGGCTCTCGTCCAGCAGACTGCATATGGACACCAGCACGAGAAACACAGTGCCGGAGTGTGGCGTGCTGTTAAAACAGGGAAAAATTACTTCAACGCGTACAAAGATGTCTATCTACATAATCAGCCCAGAAACAGAGCCACTGTTGAGCATAGGCCTGTTTCATGCCAGTCCATTCTGTCCTGTGCTCGTGTCGTCCAATATTTCCGAGCCGCGGTATTAACGTCATCGGCCCATCAATGATGTAGTAAACATTTCCATATTTACAAATCTAAATAAATAATAATCGTTTAGTGGCGCGTAGATGTCGTCATACAAATGCGCTAAAATAAAATACTTCGGTACGTACTCGTACGTGAATATAAAAATAAACGTCAAAAAGGGTTTACTGTACGCCAAACATATGGTGAGATTTGTGATGGAAACACAACTCTGGCAACACTCCATAGGTAAAACATTTACAAATATCGAAGAGTACTCACCTGTTGCCATCTTCCGTGGAGAACAAAGCAAACAAAGCATCGAGAACGTCCCTCAGGAACTTGATGAGCTCCTCGCAACTGAGTCCATCGCCCAACCGCAGTACTCTAAGCAATGTCTCTTGTACTTTCTCTGGCCTAGCGCGCCACTGTAGCAGGGCCAGAAGATCCTCTGAAAAATATAATACCTTAATGTCCGTAAATCTTCTTACGGTCTTATTAACATTTGTGTTTGTAGTGTGCGTTTATGAAAAACCTAATAACTAAATAAAATAATAAAAACTCGATTCTTTAAAACACTCGAAAAACGCTGATTATAATAATCTATCGTGGAGTTTTCGCAAGGAAAAACGTAACGACAGATTAAATAAACTGCATTTGCATAGTGTTTTTATAAATATAAGACTGTAAGTTTGACTACCGGTTTTTCGACCATGTCCTGGACTGAAATATGCCGTTCTTTTTCACAAGATCGCGGCTATACTATAGACCACTATACATACAATACAAGAGAAAAAAAATACCCTAAAGTACCTCTTGAAACTCTTCTTAAGGCCTAAGCTACTTCTTGAAGCTCTCCTTAAACACTAAAACCAATTCGCCGTGGCAATTTTTTTTTTCTATACTAAATACACCTAAACAGTTCATTTGACCCTAAATAAATTCATTGACCATTCAGTTTAATCAAACACACTGTATCAATAAAATGACTGGCCTTCTACTCTTTGAAGAGGGAGCATGATCGAAAAAACTAAATTAATCACTTACCGTTCTGTGTTAGTTTAGTAGAACAAAGTAGGGTATTTATGACGCAGTTCTCCTTGGAACTTCTTTGGAAGGAAGGTACTGTGCCATTAGCAGGCCCTGTGCGGGCTGTGTCGCTGGCGCATGACGGCAGAGCTAAGTAATTTGCTGTTGTTAACCTGGAGGCAAAGATATTCCAGCAGTTGTAATAAATTTTTAAACATAGTTGCTAATAAGGAAGGTAGGTCAGGCTAGGCTTTATTTGATGCATTTTATTCTAAAACCTCCTTAAGCAACCTTTTCTGTTTTTACAGGATGATATGAAAAACTAAGTTGACATTATTTTTCAATTTATTAGTGATTGGAGAAACTGATCTGGAAGTTTTGGATAAATCATTGTAGTGTTTGCTTTCAAACATTTTCTGAAAAACAAGTTAAAACTTGGCAAAAAACGATTATAAATCGTTAGTGAAACCTAACAATTGTATGGCATTACAATGTGAAAATGGCAAAAACCCCCTAAGCACCATGCGGTTAGTTAAAGTACCGCCCTCCCTCCCAATTTTTCAAGCAGAAGCAAGCAAGACACGAACACACCACAACCGACACCAGTTTCGCCTCTAACACGAGGCATCGCAGGCAGGTGGGATTTTTGGCGAAATTCAGCAAAGTAATTTTCACATTGTAATGCTATTATGGATTTCCGCAACGTAACGTCTGATTTCATACAATTATATGGCATCAGAGGTGAAGTCTCTACTCACTTTGATGGATCGTCGCACTTGTAAACGTACAACTCGTGCGCACCGTCTCTCAGCGTCGCGCCGCTAACCTCCATCAAGCGCGCGTATGAAAACCCGAATAATTTTCTCTCGCTTTTGTCACGCGCTGAAAGGAGAACATACATTTAAGCATATGGTTTCATTAAGGAAAAGCTCCATCGCTGAATTCTTTGAATTGTACACAAAGTCAAAGTCTAGAAATTAATTTTAGTCAGTAGTTCCATGAACATTGAAATGGCAAATATGCGAGAATAAAGCACGTTACATGTCCTGTTTTGCAGGCGTGCTTCATATTTGTCACAGCCAGCATTCCAAAGTAAGGTTTCGGCACCATATTATCAGAGAATGTGCAATTTTAGTTGAAAGCCTTGGTATTCTTTAAAGTAAGTTGGACTTTAAAGTAAACTGTCGGTGAGAAATTAACCAGTTAGTTTTAACAAGTAGTGGAGACAATTATTTTCTAATAATGAGAACGGTTTTGCCTACCTTCCCCTATGCCCTGCCCATATCCACTTCAGCATTTGGATCATTAGCCATTATTCGTGGCTGCGTAGATAAGGCTTTAAAGTGCGACGTTATTGACGATGTCTTAATCATTTATTTAAGACATCGTGGAGATACAGTTGATGGAAGAGATAAAAAATATCACGAAACTGACGAGAGTCCTTTTGAGTTTGAGTTTATACTTTATTGTACACGAAAAACAAGGTTTGCTGGAAGAAATATCTTTCAGAGATAAGCTCGACTTTGTACATGTTATTTCTTATGTAATGTCCTGTTAAATGTTTCGTGTGCAATAAAGTATAATTAAAAACACAAAAAAAGAAATACAATTAAAGAAAATACATGTACAAAGGCGAGCTTATCTCCTTTATTGAAAAACGGCATTTCAGTACTCACTGGAGCAATGCCGGAACTCGATGCGAACGTGGGCGTGCGTGAAAGTCTCCAGCGGCACCGCCAGACGGAGCTGCTCGCCCCACGCCGGACTGTTGTTGTGGTATAGAACCACAGACTCGTACGAAGTGGCGCCCGCCCCGCTGGCGCCCCACACGCACTCCTGCGGGGAACATCCGGCTTTACACCAAGCGTTAAGGTGCTCCATGAGATTCACAAGCGCCACCAGCAAGAACAAAATCATATTAACTTTTACAGATCGTTTTTTTTTCAACTTGATGCAATCCCAGAATTTCACTAATGCATTGCAATGCAGGCATTCGATATTCGATATCAGCCCTTGTATGTCCTGACTACTGGGGCATGGGCCTCACTGGCCATACTCCACCACGGGGGCCAAGCCCGGGTTGGTAGAGGATTGTAAGATTGTGACGGGCTTTACTGTCAGAAGTTATTAAGCCGCTTATAAGGCTTTCAACATGGCTTAATGACTGCAATTATATGAGAGCCGGCACCAACGGGTTAACGTGCATTGCGAAGCAGGGAAGCGGAGGCATTGTTTTACAAAATAAAGTTTTTTTTCAAGAAATTAGGCTCTATTTACCCTTAATTGGGAATGGGTAGTATATTCCATCTATTTAGCTCTATCCATCTATCTAAATACACGCAACCAATTTCTCTGACGAATACTTTGATCAAGTTCTTACTTGCACAAAGTAGGTAGTTATTAAAAGCAAAATAAAATCCTAATATCAATTAAAACACCTCAACATATTTTGATGGTAAACTGAGGTGTCACACACTGAGCGTAGCCTGACACGCACTTGACCGGATTTTTCTATTCATTGTGTTTAACATTGATTCGACATTTTTCTTGAAGGAACATATTGTTATGAAATAATTTGTCACGTAAGACATTTTTCCTGTAACAGCTGCAGTCATGAAAAAGCTCCAGTCGAATTTTATGCTGTAAATCGACGATATGAATTACCAATTACTCACTATATTGGTCAGTTTTTCACCACAATGGAAATTAAAACCACATTTTATGACGTCAAAGAATCATGAAAACAGACAGTCACGTAGCGAAGATGGTGATGAAACGGGAGAAGGTTTCTGTGTAATTCCAACTGTTTACATATTCTTTGTTTCCTTTGCTTTGACAGAGCGTATATATATTATAGTTATTTATATTTTACTGGGTCACCTCCGAAATGTTGTTTTGCCATATTAACTAGCCAAAGACCTATTTTTAAAGCTTAACAAATATACACAACAAAAAACATGTTACACGAGATTTTAAACAGAAAATCAACGAAATTAGGAAAAGTGCTTAATTGTGAAGTCTGTGTTTTTATGCAAAATTTCGTTTTCACATCTTGTCAAATATCGTATTTTTTTTATCTTATGCCTCGTAGGAATACCGCCATACAGCATCTAACACTCTTTTATTGTTTGATGGCGTTTCTGTTGACTATTTCAGGTATTGCTTACCTCGATAAGTTGTCCAGTGCTATCGTGAACCGTCACAGTCGCAAGAACATTCTTGGCCGTGCTTTTGCCTCCGCGCTCGAACTCCGCCTTTTCCAGCGTGAGGTAGAGATCGTTTCTGACGTCACCGGGCATGATCACGTCGGGAAAGCCCCGCTTAGCTGTTACGGTAGCACCCGAGGCGGTCGCATCGGTTATGCTGCCCACGCTTGTTAATAGTCTTAACGCTACTACGATTCCTGGAAGCAAAAAAACTTAGTTGGGACCCTACATGGTGCATGGTTGTGGTTATACCCAACAATTTCTCTTAGAACTCAGCCACAGGTGGTTACGTGACAGGCTGTACGGACGCACCCCGTTTTGCCGCACTAGTATGACGGAGCGTACGTAAGCCCATGATATAGCTAAAAGCGTTACGCGCGGCGCATCGAGTAAACATAATCGATACAGATATGAATATAGCTAGACAACTCGACTGCCGCCAATTGTAAGAAAACTAAGCGATCCGATTTTGTTACTACCACGGAAAGTGTAAAGAGACGTTTCCTCTTCTTTGTAGGGTAAAGCCCTTTGTTGTACTTTTACGCCAGTTTATTGCTACTCAATGCGATAAATTTTTGAGGACATCCGACTATGATAACAGCCTAGCGCGGAATTAAAGCAGCGGTCGCATTGGTGCCTGGCACATATGCCAGGCACGCTAAATATGTGTGTTGGAGGTGTCTAGATACATGTCTGTGAGAAACACCAGTGTGCCAACGTAATATTAAATTACATCCTTCGCTACAGAATAAACGACAAATCCATACATCGTGAACTAGTGAACGTTTGACAGCATAATAAATAAGGCTCCATTAAATTGTGTTACTTACCGTAATTTGGTTGTCCAGGGAGAACGTTGCATTTATTTGTCTGTTTTCGTATTAACATGTCGTGTAGCTGGTGAAAGTCTTTCTCCTCGCATTGATATACCTGAAGCAGTAAATTTGGTCCATGTGATTTATTAGAGTGATATCAACTTTCGTCAAATAGTTGACTTGAGTCACCAATACAGGTAGTTCGAGTCATTTGTTACTAAGAAACGCGCGACCAAAATAAAGGTGTGATTGGATGAAAGATTGAACCGGATGACGAATAGTCGAAAAACAGAACGATAGTCAGACGATGTGGTCTGTGTATGGGGATGGCGAGGGTCACGAAAGCAAGCGAGATAGGGAGAAGGTTTATACTTAGAAATGGGAGCTGATGATGAACAAAAAAGCCCAACATGTTGCCGGGTATGATAATTTAACACCACAAGTGACAAACCTGAATCATACGGGCCTTAACCTAGCACGATATACAAATTATACAATGCAGTTTCCTCATACAATATCAAAACGTACCAGCAGACAAACAAAACCACTACAGTTCAGTCATCCTAAGAAAGGCAAAGTATTATCTCAACAAAAAAGTCCAATAAAAATTTCAAGCTAATTGCAAAACCAAATCTAGAAATGAGTCAGCATAAAAATAAAAAATAGATAAACATTGTTTTGGAAGCTTTCAACGACAATCCTTCAATAACCCAGGTATGTTGTAAAGGTAGAGAGCGATGGTAGCAGAGCGGTGTAGAACGCCGGCTTCTAAATCGGGAGGTCGTGGGTTCGTACTCCGGCATGTACCTACGACTTCGTTTTCTAAGTATGTACATTTGTGAAGTTTAGCAGCAATACCACTTGCTGACCTTGAAGGAAAACATCGTGAGGAAACACTAGGGTCTGAAGTTTTAACGTACCACAGCGCTTGCTACGTAGATTTGCCCAACTGTAAGGCTAAGTGCGGAAATCTCAGGTATAACAAACTAACCCAGGTATATCTCGCAATCTAATCCTAAACGTTTACTCCTTTTCGCTGGGATGCTGGCCGGGTTGTCTGAGAAACTCACCTAACAACAGGACGCCGGCGTCGAGCGGTCACCACGGCTGTACCATCAACCAAACCAAACCGCTAGCTCTTAATCTCACCTTGAAAGTGTACTCCTTTTCGCTGGTATGCTGGCCGGGTTGTCTGAGAAACTCACCTAACAGGACCCCGGCGTCGAGCGGTCTCCGCGCCAATACCAGTAACCAAACAAAACCGCTAGCTCTCAATCTCACCTTGAAAGTGTACTCCTTTTCGCTGGGATGCTAGCTGGGTCGAGCGGTCACCACCACGGCTGTACCATCAACCAAACCAAAACGCTAGCTCCATTTCGCTGGGATGCTAGCCGGGTTGTCAGAGAAACTCACCTAACGACAGGACCCCGGCGTCGAGCGGTCACCACGGCTGTACCATCAACCAAACCAGACCGCTAGCTCTCAATCTCACCTTGAAAGTGTACTCCTTTTCGCTGGGATGCTGGCCGGGTTGTCTGAGGAACTCGGCTAGCGAGAGGACCCCGGCGCCGAGCGGTCTCCGCGCCACGGGCCCGCGCCGCTCGCCGGTGCCGCCGCCGCCGCCGCCGGCTCCCGACCAGCGGCCGACTCGCACCACCCACGCTACCAGCCACAACTCCCGGGAGAGGTCGGTTGCTGAGAGGTCCTGGGGGGTAAGGTATGGTATTCTCTATCGTCCACCAGAAAGCAGAAAAAACACAATGTCGAAGACGAGGAAGCAGTACCATTGGCGGCCTTAAAAGCGGCTGTGAAAGGCTGTGAATCAAACGTGTTTCCGGTAAGTCCTGGTGGGTTCGGTTACTAAGACGTCCTACAACGTTTGTATATGTATGTACAAATTTAGGTTCTGTGAAGGTTTTCAGCAAGTAGAAACAAAATAAAATATTAAAACATTACGGAACTTCAAATGCTACTTGGCTACGTATTATGTTTATATTATTTTTAATGCACTAACCCGTGCTAAGGACAATTTTAAAAACCTATTTAACCTGTACGTAATACAGAGAATATTGTAAAGAGGTTCAAAATTTCACTGATGCCGGTGAGTCGCCCATTAGCTCAGTAAGTAAAGACCAGCGCTCTTTACTTACTGAGCTAATGGGCGACACGGATAGCCAGAGGTCGAGGGTTCGAATCCCGGCATGGGTGGAATTTTTAGCCTTTAAATAGGTTTTTAAAATACGTATTATGTTACTTAAGGCGGCGCGCGGCGTCTCAAGAAGTAATTCCCATACACAGGTAATTTAGCGAAACTTCGCCAATCGTTGAGAGGACGCAAATCGAGGTAATCATAAATAAAAACCAAACTGTTGTATGAGAATTGCTGCTAGAGGGAACGCCTAAAGCCTTAAGCGGACGAAACAGACCGAGCTCCTCCAGGAACTGTCGCTGGTAGCTTATGTGATAGCAACCAGCGACAGTTCCTGGGGGAGCTCAGTTGTTAAGGGTCCCTGGGGCGCGGTAGTCATAGTGCACTAGAGTACCGAATTATGGCCACGTTGAAGAAAGCTTTTGTACACTACGACACGAATTATTTGAATCTACTGGACACAAGTTTCACAATTAAAGTGATAATTTAAAAGATAGGTTCTTGGCCCTAGATTTTCGGTTACAGGTTTTAAAAATACCCATCACAATAATGGAGATTTATGATGTTCACTTTTTGCAAGTACAAGAAAATACGTTGTAAAAGAAGATATTATTTTCTCCTTTGGTGGCTTCGTTTAGCTGTAGGAATCAGCTGAACCGCCAGTGTCCAAAGTAAAATAATGATCTCAAAGATATCAAAGTCAAAGTATGCCGCTAGTCGTTCAAACATGACTCCATTTCATAATCTACTCAAATACACTGAATGCGAGTGGCCCCAATCACACAAGAAGCCATTAAGTCTCTTTGTGAATTCGAGTACGGCTATAACAGCGCGTAATGTCTACTTCAATGTTCCAAATTATTATAATCATAACGCCTGGTGTCGGTGCAATAATAGTAACTTAAATGTCCTGAGACGATTACAGTTATTATAAAATAAAGCGTGTCATCTAGTCCAAATTATCAACTAATAGCGTCCGGTCGGGTTGGATCGCTCACAGATTTGCGGCAAAAAATCTAAGATATCTTTAGAGAACTCGCATCGGCCACGGTTGGTCCAAGTTTCACTGTGATTACCCAATTTGTCACTTGGAGTCTATCAGAGCGCGACGTTTCGACACTCACCGCAAAAAGCGTGCTATTCGCGTGGAGGCGGTCCACGTAATTCGAGAAGCCGTCCCGGGCTATCCGGACCCGAAACCGCTCGGACAAGGGCTGCCCTCTCCTGGCGTCATGCAGCCATAGGAGAAGCTCCGCCTCATCCCCGCCGGCGGTGTGCCCAAAATCCCGCATGCTGCACATGAGGTGATGAGATTGAACACTGGTGGCCGTAGAATTGCTGGTAAGTGTCCCGCTGTTGAAGTTACTCCCACTGCCCCCAGTCCGGCGGAGAGTACCACGCCACTACAAAGGAAATCGTTAAATCGAAATAGAGTGTTTGCCTCATAAATAACACTATTAAATTAGAAATTGTCAGTAAAACACAAAATGCAGCAGGCACTTCTGAGAATAGAAGCGAAAGACGAGGTAATAAACTCGACATCTTAAATTACAACGATAAAATGGAAGCCATAAAAGGTAGCTGTATCTAGCTGACTGCTGGACATTTCGCTGTCTCGACATAAAAGGGCTTGGTGTTGACTATCGATCGTGTGGCGGAATCCGATTTATCACATGAAGTACATTGCCCTGAACTAAATATACGGGTCCTTACACAAACGAATACAAGCGCCACGAACAGATTACTTTTTTTGTGGCACAGAATTAGATATGCAAATAAGAATATTCGGAATTTACATATTATGGCAAATTGCCGAGAATGGTGCAAAAAGTGGCATTCTACAGATGATTGCTGCCTGTTTTTTAAGTAGTTGCCAGGTACCTACTAAAAGAAACTTACCGCGGCTGCTCTTTCTGCGCTTTCGACGTGTACCCTATATAGGTCCACGAGACATACTTCTTCAGGATCCACCGCCTCCGCGCCACGCCTCGGCACCAGCTCCAGACCCAACTTGCTGTAACAACACATGATGTTGAGAGAGATAATAAAAGTGCCCTCTTCTAGGATGAATTTTGGGTTCTTTCATTTGTGACGTTCATAGAATCACAGATACTGAGAAAATGTCTTGGGCGTTTCAAACAAGAATAAATTAAGAAAGCAAAAATTTATTTCATCGTAAATTACCTACATTTTGTTTTCTGAATGTCAAAGTACAATGTTAGCCACCGATTTCGAGGCGAAATTGTAGTGGAGAAAAAGACGGGGGAAAATGCCCAGCTTAGATCAACTTCGTGTTAACAGGTTATCAAGTTATTTATCGGGCATAACGCCCGATAAATAACTTGATCTAGTGACTGTCTACGCATTTACGTATTTCGGGTCACATGGGCACGGGATATAAGTTAGAATTAGAAAGAAAAAAATAATAAAAAAAGAGTAAATTAAAGAAATAAAAAAAAATTTTTCATGTGCCCACCGGAAACCCATACGACTACAATAAATGTCGATATTATATGTCGGGCATAATATGCATAATAAAGTCCAAGTAGAGTGAATCATTATTATTCCCAAAATCACAAGTGAAAGTTTTTTGCCTTTAACACTGCGGTAAGTCTAATTAGGTAGAATGAATAATTATTTTTTACAAAATTACTTATGGCTGTCTAACGTCGTCTGTCTCGCTCGCACAATTTAACGTTTTAAGAATTAGTATAGGAAAACCCCCACACCACATTTATCAAAATTTTACAATTTTCTTACAATAATAATTAAAATTGGTAATGTTGCGAGCGAGACAGCATGTTCCACGTAAGAGCAGCCTCAAGAAATCAGAGTTGTTGCGATTTAATGCTTCTTCTGTATAAAACTACGAATAAAAATTAAGCTATCGTTATGAACAGAAATTTCCCTCTAACAAAGAGGTCGTAGAATTGAATTTAAATTGTACTAAATGGAGAAATTTAAATTCAAGTCATTGCTAAAGCAGAATACCCTGCAGGCGAAAAAAAAACTACTTGGGACATGCACAGCAGGTGAATCACTGAGCAAGTATTCAAAGAAACTTGCGGTCGGTGTACGGGGTGTACCGGATACCTGCGAAAATATTTAGCCCATAACTAATTCGGTCTGTTCGACGAAATAAAAAAGATAAGCGTCAAGAAAAAACTTCAAGACGATATCTAAATTAAAATGTTACTAAACTTCGACTTAATAATCTCTGGAAGAGAGGCGTAGAAGATTGCAAACGATTTTCAAAGCAATAACAATGCTTATAAGACAAACTATTTTAAAAGCCAAATTAGATGAGCGGATAATCGGTCACGTAACCATCGTTGTAGCCCGAGCTTTCAATCAATCTACCTACAAGGTTTGCACGCCGACTCAATGACGCCCCAGAACAACTTGAACACTATCATCAAAAAAATAGAGTTCACTATCTTAAAGCACAAAACGAAGAATGCGATGCAAGATACGTCCATCAATCGTTTTACATCAGGCAAATTCCAACTTTAAAACCATATTACCAGGATTTATTTTACGTAGCTTCCGCTATAGTTATGGGAAGTGTCTAGACCACATCGATGAGAGAACTTAAATACCTTTGATGTGTTTTGCACAGTGGATGCATGCATCTTTCAAAAACACCAACTAGAATAGAAAATTTTACAAACACAAAGACCCTTTGCTGAAGTTACTTCTGGGTAATATGAATAATAGTAAATCCTATGAATCACATGGAATCATTGAAGTTAATGGGCAGAGGCGAATATTTGTAAATCAATAACGACCAATATCGTGAGACAGGGCATCGTGACGGTCCACTAATTCGGCTAGTTTATTATGCAAACAGAGAACACAGCTCTGCAACCAAAGAAAGGTCGCCAAACCTGTTACGTGCCTGCAAACGGATATGTTCACTGATTGCAGACAAATAGAGACCGTATTACCTCTATTTAAGAGAAGCTCAGTGAAGAAGGGCAGTAGAAAAAAGTTTGCAGACTAAGACTGAGGTTGATGTCTGTCTGGTATGGCTTGGTGGCACTCGAGAGCAATCTTGTGGAATTTAGTTCCCTACATCTATCTATTGCTAATTAATGTCTATTCTCCTCCGATAAATTCCACGAGGTTACCGGGATTTATTTGGTAGTAATGGGCAAAACGTACATGCCTATGTGATAATGATTATCGTTTCTAGTTAATTAAATTATCACCTATCCAGCCGTGCGTGTCACGCTGCCTGAAACCGGTACATCCAGTTTTGCAAAATTCGTAGACGAAGTCACCCAGACAACACAGGTTTTCGAAATTCCACGGGAATATGATAATTTTGCAAAACGCAAAATATAATATCGGTAAAACAATATAAAATATGCGATACTAGAAATTTACACAATGGAATTTTGTGGTAATAGGCCTAATAAACATGATGCTGATAACGGCTAATCGTTCAGAGTAGTGTAAAATTATGGAATAGTCAATTACTTCAAGTTTTGAGCATATCGATATAGTGAAGGAACAGTAGCCACTTTCAAATTTTACTGTTCGTATGTACACAATGTGTTCTTCTCCCTCAAAGCAAAACAGAACAGGTAGATAATTCAAGATCCGCCAAATGCCAATTCAATGACAACGCGCCGGCGTCGGTCGTCCGGCGAGTTGACCCCAGAATTAAGACATCATTTCATCATTTATATCTCAACAGCTGCATACCTCGGGCCTAGGTTACGAATAGTCTAAAATAAGGTAAGTAATAAATGTGTACTAATGAGATAGCAAATACCGACTGAAGTATTACCATTTAGTTAATTAAGCTTAACCATTTTAAAGTCAGTAATTTAACTAATGAAAATTAGGCGTGTAACAAATCACCGCTCCGACACCAAGTTACGCGAGGTAAAAGATGAATTATAAATTTAATCTGTAGCTTCGAGCTATTGTCTCTCTTGCTGAAGCTCAAACCCGTTACAATAAATCTTACTTAAAAATTGCCATAGGTGTAACATATTCGAAGTTTTGACTCTGCGGTGAAAAGGTAAGACGAAACGGATCAAGTCAAGAGCCGCGCGACAGAACTCGTTTTACTCAAACTTCAAAGCACCAATGGATTCTTGCTACCGACTACTGTGCATTCGCTCGGACTTGAAGAAGAGCACCGCTGCGCGGTAACGGCCGTTAAAGTGCGACAGAAGGAGAAGGCTAGCTGTCTCGCCAACCCGCCCGTCGCGTCGGCTGACAGAGTTCGTTCGGTAGTAGTAATACACGCGCGACTCGCTGCGCAAGAGCAAGAGGCGACCGGCTGCACTTTCCACTTCCAGTTTCTGTGCCCGATCCGTGTGGGGCTGGTGTGCGCCGCCCGCCCGCCATCGTTTGCTACTCGTTTTACTCAAATCTGTCCTACTTAACAATAGTCTTGTGCTTAATTTATAAAACGATGACTTAAACCCAATGTGAAAACGTGTAAGCGGGTTAATAAAGTTGTTTGTGATGTTATATTAGAAACTGGACGTGTGAACATAAGGTTTGGAAGACCGGAGTCGTTCGAAAAGAACTGTTAGCTTTAAAAAGGTGAGTTGTTTCACAAATATTAAGCTTTAAGATAAGTTTCGAAGCGTGCATAACTCGTATCGACAACGACGCCAGGAATGCTGTTTGACAAGCATACATTATGGGTATGCACAGGGAACAAAAGCCTTGTGCATAGTCATCCCCGTTCTTTTTTATTCTGCCCGCTTTCTCGTAGGGCAAAGGTAGAAATTGTGAGCAACAAAAAAATATCCAGAAATACAAAACTGCTAATAGCATAGATAAAATATGAACAATGTGCTAATGTTGCTCGGTTTTGTAGAAATATCACACAGGTAGCCGGGTTGTCCCCATTTACCTGAGCGACCAATAAAAGGGGAAGGACGCGATTCCCTTCGCGCGGAGTATTTGAATAGAATGGACAAAGGGCCGACAAACCAGCAGACTGAACGTAAATATCACCACGTTTCTATTACTACTCTACTACCAATGATTGCTAACGTGAGATCTTGTAGATGTTATCGACGAAATTGCAGATGATTCGATGTCAACTTGATAATTGAGCATCGAAGCAGGCAGATTGAGAAATAAAGAGAAGATTTGTCAGATTGTGTTTGTAACATGTGTTGTCAAGAGATGACCGATAAAACAGTTTATATGTGTCGTTAATGAATCGGAATTGGTGGGCTTTGGAGCGGCAAACATTTGGTGAACGACACGTGACATGCTGCCGTCACGGTCCATGGAGCTTGTGTGAAGAAGCTCTAGTCAAGGACGTGTTGCGTACAACAATAAAGACCACTAATTCATAAGCCACCGACACTGACCCAAGATTGAACAGACCAAACCAATTTTAATCAACCCGGATATTTCAAAAATAATTAAACAGAGTACATTGATTAAATTTCATTACATCCGCATCAGCTTGTTAAATTGGTTATTTGTTACCTACTTAGAACCTATGTAAGTATGTAATGTCTTTCATAAAGTATCTGCAAATAAGCTTTAATACATTTTAGTGACTTTTGAAGCTATTATATCATCAGAAGCCCTCCGATATAAAATGACGCGATTTTTAAACTATGTCTGATGTTTTTTAAAATCTTGTGTTTTCGTAGCTCATTCAGTTAAAATGTCAATTTAATCAAATGACATTGCTACAGTTAACATACAAAGGTCACCTAACAACGTTGTTTAAGTAGTTTTTATCAAGATATTGTAAACTGAGTAAGTGTGTTGGTTGCTGGATAAAGTTGGTTTTTGCCTTGGAAACTAACAATTAATTAAAATATTAGAGTTACGTTGCATCAAAAGGAAACAAACGGAACCGGAACAGATATAGGATCGTTTTCCTATATCTGTTAAACTCTTTTAATATCAAATAACGTCCCATGCTTCTTTAAAATGTGTTCAAAATGTATCGTCTAAGTCAAAGCCATCAAAAGATATTACTGTTTAGTGCACGTCCCATTTTTCATACTTGCTTACAAATGCACTATTAAAAACGGAAAGCGCAATATGACCTAGTATAATGAAAGGATGCAAGCAAATCTCACAACGCATCTCAAAGAAAGAAAAAACAAAAATCGTTAATTGAGCTGTTGGAGATTAAGCTCATAACATTTTTTTTCTCAGAGGATTTTTTCCTCCCTACCGTGTAACATAGACCTTAGCCTTATCTTCATTTGTTAATAATAACGTGGTAATTTCAAAAACACGTGTTTTTGAAATGACCACGTTACCAGTTCAGTTGAAACCTATGAGACAATATCATTTGCCACTGCAAAGTTACGTTAGTAATAGGTTGTCAGCTTGGCCAGTACGAGTCACACAATTTGTGGCGCTAAAATGTCAGAATTTGACAATTCATGCACTAGAAAGTTACGACTAGCGTAGGCTTTACCCGGGCTTGAGTCAATGTGCTAGTCTTAGTCGCACTTGACCGTTGTTTAAATAAGGCTATTAGTCGTCTATATTTCAACAGGGTGTAACAGGGTCCCATACGCAGCACTTATTAAATTTGAATGAATTCGCTAACTTGAAATGAAAATATTTTATTCATTAGTTTAATAGGATCTGAGATTTCCGCACTCTGCTACGTTAAGTTTAATATTTTCGTCCGGTAGGGACCATATTACTAAGACTCCACTGTCCGTCTGTCAGTCACCAGGCTGTATGTCATGAACCGTGATAGCTAGATAGTTGAAATTGTCACAGATGATGTATTTCTGTTACTGCTATAACAACAAAGACTAAAAACAGAATAAAATTATAATGTTTAAGTGGGGCTTTCATACCACCGCCGTTTTCACTCTATATTATTAACGACAACCTGTGGACGCTTGAAATATTCAAAGAATATTTACTTGTATATTCACTAAAAATAAATAATTAAATTAAAATAAATATTTAAGGGGGGCTCACACACAATAAACTTAATTTTTTGCTCGATATAAATAACGGCACAGGTAATGTTCAAATATTTAAATGTTGATGGTACGGAACCCTTTATGCGCGAACCCAGCAGGCCATTGGGCGATTTTTAGGTAAAGTTTGTTAAAAAGTACCATCGATTGACTGACGGATGAACAAACGTGAGAGGGATTCAGTATGGATTCGGCTTTATTATTCGAATATACGGAACCCTAAATAGTGGTACTTTTGGGTGTTTCTGACTATGCATGCATCGAACATTCTCATGATGCTTTGCATAAACTTCCCAGTAAAATGACACAAAATAGATGTCTTCAAAACGGGTCACAGTCGTTGAATTCTGGTCACGGAGCGTGCACAGCGCCACCTGCATCGTTGATGTTCCAGGGGCGCCATCGGCCGATAACCTTTATAAAATACTTGCAAACTTATCAGTTGTTGATTTGCCCTCTAGCTGTAACGCAATAAAGGCGATTTTCAATCAATCATAATGAAATGATCACTTTGTCGGTTCATAGTTCGTTAAGCAAGCTTCGATGAACGGCATCTTTATCGGCTATTTGATACACGCACTATCAATTAGGTAAAGAAGATTAGTCTTATTTGCCCTTTTCATAAATACTGTAAAGTATAGGACGTGACTTGTCAATTTGTCATAGCAAAAATTGATAAATTGGGGAAAAATCAATAAATAATAAAACGGAATTTTGTCTAGATAACTTTTACACACTTAACCGAGTGGGTGTGTAAAGTTATCGAGACAAAATTCCGTGTGAAGTCAATCCATGCAATCAGGAAGCAAGATCGTGCCTGAAATGTTATACACGACCCAAGTTAGGTTGAACCACAATGTAAGTAGGTACACAAACACATGATATGCCTAGTAAGCCATCTGTGACCATACTGATGAGACCCAGACCGTAGATCATGGACACAATCCTGTGTATACCAATGGAGTTGTCAAAAGTTAGGAGCTGTCCAGACAGGCGATAAGAAAGTAAACAGTGCAAAGACAACAATTCCAGCAGTCAATGAGAGTTAATTACGTTAGACATGAGCAGTGATGGGACGTCATCGTCGCCTCTGGCTCGCGCGAGCGTTCCGTCAAATTGCCGGGTCGGGAGACCGAGTTACACCGTTCATCATAATAACGTAAATTACAACAGACGCTACAGTAGGTACTTTACCGGACATTCACTTCCGAATAAAAAAAACTCCTACGTAATGAGATGATTTATATAGCGTACAGTGTTACCTTCACTCACACTAGATGGGTGAAGGGGCCACTCGGACGCTGCAGTGCCTGGGGCATTGTTTTTTACATGGCTTTAGTAGGTTTGCCCAGCAAATATAGGTACCTTCCTGACAGCTTTAATAGACCAAGCCGACAGGAAAGACAAGTCAATACGTCCGGAGCCAACCAAACCGCGGGTTTTTTCACGATGATGTTTACCTTCACCGTTAGTCCGTGGTAAGCGACTACAAATTCGCAGATATACGTAACTTCCGAATAAAACACCACTATTCGTAAAAAACAACACGGTTCGAGTCATTAGTCGCGCTCTTATTATTATGAACTATATTAGGTATCGTCGATGGATATATAATAAAGCCTGAGTCGAATAACAAAACGTCATTGTTCGAAGCGTATTGAAAGGTATTGTCATGCTCCAGTGAAACTTTTTGACATTCTTTTCCCACGATGTTTTCCGTAGTGCATACAAAGTAAGTGCTCGCTACGTGTAATGTAATGGAGAAACGGACTCGTCCCGCGTCTGCCATAATTAGTGTCCATTGAGCGCGGGCAGGTCCGAGAGCCGGGCGCAAGTCGCAACGCGTGCTCGACGACTCAAAATAGGATCGGCAGCTGAGCCTACCTGCTTTGCTTCCACAGAAAAACCGGTCAATTATTCACGACCGCCATAAGATCCCTTTTAATTATATACTCTTAATACCGGGTACCGACTCTAGGAACAATTATTATCGAATAAAGATAAGCCACTGAATCCACTTCTCAAATCATAACTGGTAGGACATTCCCAATATTATCCAAAGTGGTGTTTTGAAAAATTAAGTAAATGTTGAGAGGCGAGACTTGTTCTCGGCGCCGCCCGGTAACAAATGGTTGGAGGCAAGGATGTAGTAAAGTGCGATACAATGCAGGTTCAGGGCCGTAGCTCGCTGAGTCTGTTTGCCTGTCATAAACCGAGGAATGCAAGCGACTATCCCGCACCGCGCTCCACGCGCTTCATTATCAGTCAACTGTGTTAACAACACTCTTTGTACCCAATCTCTATGGTTTAAAGAGGTCCATGAATAACCTATTATCTCTTTCGAACAAAATGCGTTTGTGGTGACACAGCTGATAAGCTGAGGAAAGATAGTCGTATTTTTATACACAAAAATCACTCCTCTGTCAGAAGTGATCTCCTGAAGATTTTTTTTATAAAAGTTTTCTGTTTCGAAACAAATTATTGAGCTCAAAATTACGCTGGAAATATAAAATCTCCTCATCCGAAACTAATCGATTGTTGATTGTGACGTGCAAAGCGGTCAGCGATTGTCGCCGAGAAACTGGTTTCCGTGTAAATTCGCGTTGCCATGCGATGCATCAGAACAGGAACAGCGGAGGAGCGACGAGGCGGGGGTTCGTTTGGAAACGCAAGAGGCGCAAGAGCAGCGAGCGGTCGACGACCCTGGTCGCATGCCCTGCGCCTGTGCCGCACTACTCGCCGTCCGAACGACCGCTCATAACACGATTACTATTTTCATCAACTGGCGAAACGTATCGATCCTAAACTCTTTCTCCCAACTACGCTACCAGCTACGGTACCAGGGACTGTTCATCTTTTGTGTATTTACAATATGTAAATCAACAAGTACATAACTACGCACACGAGCCAAGAGCAAGACACTTGTTGCCATTCAAAATGAACAATCGTCTATTAACATTTTAGCCCATGCCGGCGACCTAAATAACGTCGCATCGACAGAACCACTTGTGAAGCGCGTAGGACAGGGATCAAGAAGTCACCAAGGTTGGATCCATTGACTAGATGAATTGCCTTCATCAGACTCACATTTCAAAAACATTAACCGAAGATCACATAACGTTGCTTAATTATGAAACATGCGAGCAAGACACGATAGATATCAATTTGATTGTGGCTGCTGAATTCGATTTCGGTAACAAAAAACTTAATGATGAAAGGATTCAATAGAACCAACCAACTACTCGTGTATAGGTCTCAATAGGGATTATTATTAGAGAGCCGGCTCGGAAATATTAGTTTTTAAAAGTGACGGAGGCAAAGCTTTAATGTGAGGGCGTGGGCGTGAGGAAGCCGCGTCCGTAAATTATACTGTGAGGTCATTGATTGAGGAGATGCTGGGACCTGTTACTGTGTTAAATGCCGATTTCTTCCACACTCGGCAGACAGCCTAACGGTTCGCCAGTATAATTATGATTTTTCTATTAAGTTGAAGTAAGTTACTTCTCCATGCTGTCTAAAAATACAAAAGGGTTACGAAAATTTTAAATTCATGGCGTAACATAAGTAACCAGCTGCATGCAACACACTTTGAGAACGGTGAACAAAAAAAGTTTACCATTCACTGTCTAATTTGGAGGATAGCATATGGCACTTGTCAACTATTGTATACACTGCTCTACAGTCGCAGCAATTTATTTATATCTCCTACTACCCCCTTCTACGAAACCATTGGACGATCTTGATATTAATCAGTGTTTGTTGTTATTTCAGTTGTGAATTACAAGGAGCGACGTCAAGATGGCGGTGTTGGGGTTGGTTTCTTCGGTGGCGGGGTTCGTGAAGGTCCGATACTTGATCGACAAGGCTGTCATCGATAACATGGTGTTCCGCATGCACTACCGGATCACTTCTGGCATACTGTTCCTCTGCTGCATTCTCGTCACCGCCAATAATCTCATCGGTAAGTGTTTACACCAGGCTCCAGTTTTGTTGAAAAACAGTACCTATTCAACTGCTAAACAATGACGTTGACCCTATGTTTTGCATAATGTGCAATTGATTTGAATAACAAACGATACTAGATTAATTCTCTTTCGTTAGTGGCTAAAATATGTACACTTCAAGAGAAAGCCTTTATGGTATTTAGAGTGGAACTTGCGGCAGTATCAACCACGACACGTTCACGACAACAGACGTCGGTTTATAATGCTGACAGAGAAAGCTGTTCTAATTATTGCTCCTGCTCTTACGTGACCTAGTGTACCTACCAACTTGAATCATTTTACTGTGCCCGTTAGTGTAGACAAAGATGTTTGTTCATAGGATAACAGTTCAATCTCTAAATAAAGGGGGTTCTCAAAAAAATACTGTGACTCAGTTTGAGGCCATTATTATTCAGTTGTTAACATGTGCTCGTAAGGAAATCCTCCATATATACGTACGTCTGTAACAGTTACCCAAATTAAGACGTCATTCGTACTTGGTGAATTGCTTGAACACACAAACACGGCGCGTGAATGGGCACGATTGGGACTCTTGACTCCATTTTTAGGATGTGTTCAGTGTCTAATGTCATCGAACTTATTCCTCATTTGAGTTCGTTCTGCGTAGGAACTTTACAGGGTATAAACATCCCCTTATCCTAACACCCACAAGGCGTGAAAGCAATTCAATTTTTGTATGGAGGACTGGTCCTACCTGGTTTCTCTGATGCCTTAATATAATAAATAAATTATATAAGAATAGTACTTGTTTGGACCCACCCCCAAATTAACAGCAATTAAGGAGACCCTGTAATCACACCCTGTATTATTCGTAAATATCATCACTAACAATAACAAAACCAGCACTTAACACACTGGTTATTTTTTATTTTTTTACCAAGTAGATATCCGAAACTAATAAATTTGTTCAATACGGTGAATCACATGGGCCAATATCTGGTTAAACAAACTCATGATATTTGTTGAGTGATATTCCAATAATATCGTAAAGCTAGATAGAGTTTTCGTCACATTCCTGTTAAGCATGATCACAATTTAGTTGCCAAATCAAATAGTTTGTTACAATTCTGTCATATTCAAACAGTCTAACTAATATAACTCTAGCTTCAAATGCTGTAATTATAAATTTATCAGCACAGTGGTAGTTAATCGCGGGACCAATTACAGCCGCAAATCAAGATCAGCATGCAGATAATATCAGCCATATACAAGACGACGCTATGGCATAGTGGTTCAAGATGAGCAATAAGCACATGTTTATCTTTTTATTATCACGTGCTCTTAATTTGACGGGTTAATTTCGAAAACACGCGCCCAATCAACGCTGGCGCATCAAACTTGTGAATTTAATGCATTCTTTATTGCTCCACGTGGCTGTTTTTTTTACTTTTTATAACGTAACAAACGTTCAAACCCATTTCGTGCAGCAAGTGCATTAGTGTGTTTGTAAAATGCATCAACTTGTAAGCCAATTTATGTTAAACAAGGTGTATAATGCTTTGGAAGACAACCTAAATATTACTACTATGAATCAACAATAACTATAGAATAGATACATATAGGCTAGCTTTAGCTAACGTGCGTCCCACATTTTACTCGTATCTCCCAACATTTGCTCAATGAACAGATAACGTTTAACTTCAGTATTTAAATAATGATCTGTGACAACACATTTTGTTCTGCTGAGTGTGCTGTGTGTGTAGCTTTATATGTCCAGCGTATAAGCAGGCCTTGCTGACTTTACGCACTTACATATTTTGCAGGCACTACAAACACCTTGCATCGTCTGTCTGCTTAATATGTAACTGTTTGCTGGAAGAAGTCTTTCAGAGATAAGCTCGTCCTTGTTTTATTTTCAAACGTATTTTCTTACTTTCGTGTGTTGTGTTATCGTGTGCAATAAAGTAAAATAATAGTTGTTAAATAACGGTCTATAATACTCTGAAGTATTTTCTATTTACTTAAAAAAAGTAAAGAAGACAACTCGCTATTTAGAGGAGACTAGACCAAGTAAAGTACCGAAAAGCATCACGACTACTTTAAGAACAACTATTTTTTGTTACATCTTGCCTTATCTTTCTTGCGACTTGCGATAGTCGGTACGAAGCATTCCATGCGCTAGGTCAGGCCCTTTTATAGGCTTAATACAAGACGGTTGACATCATCTGTTACTACATGCACTTTAAACTTGCGCACATCTGTGTCAGGTGCTGCAATGCAACTCAACAGTTCGTGCTGATCTGAGCAATCTGATGTAAACACAGCCTCAGATGTGAGTAATCAAAACAAAATGCAGCGATAAATCAAACAAAGCATAGACGACTCGTCCCCGTTGCTGGGAGGCATCTGTGAAAAATATCGCTACCGGTTATTCTTGTGTGATTCTTGTACCAAACTGTGTTGCGACACACATGGACACTAAATTGGGCCGGAGGCTTTGAGAATGTAAATAAGCTGCAGGTTTAAAACGCTATACTGTCAAATTAAATATTTTTCAGTAATATTTAGAACCCGATGTAATAATTGTGGACCGATTCCGGACGATCGCGATCGGCGTTATTTTAATTGAAGTTAGTAGAATGAAATAAAAAGGTAGTAGTAGTATTTTAAAGAGTGCTTGTTAATTACTATAGTTATAGTGCAAACCATTCGTTATAGTTGGGAAGTCCTAGAATAAAATAGTATTTCTTACAGGCTCGCGATGCTCATACATAGTTATATATTAAACGGGTTTAATCGCCTTCACATTTTCGCTAATAAATAATCGCGACAATGTCCTTTTAATACATAACTAGATTCAAATATACCTCATTAATTAAAATCGCCCGTTAGGTGTATTAAAATGGAATTTGCCATTGGATAGCTATAAATATGGACTAAACCGGTCATAAATGCACAGGCTGAGAACAATGCCGTTGCTCCGGTAACTGATTTCAACATTGACTGTGATGAGCACGCTTTTATTTTTAGCCGAAATGACCTAAAAAACAAAACGATGCCGAACAAATATTTGTGTACTCCAACACTATTTAAATATTCATAAATATGTTAGGCTTGCTGTTCACTTCTTTGTTTTAGAAATTATAAAAATCTGAGATTACTTGGAAACAGCCGAGGCAAGAAAGTTCACTCGCAGCCTTCGGCTAGTGTGATATACGTATAAGTTTAATTCTATACTCTGTACACATATTCCGCTGTTTACCGTGACCCACAATCGCAAAAAGCCCGCAGCTATACAAGTTAGCCAGTCGGCATCAGGAGGTAGAGTTGGGATCCCACCGGGGTTTTATCCCCGATTAGGGTATTCAAAGGTGCGTCCCTGTTATATATTTGGTTTTTGTTCTAATAATAAAACTCTGTATATATTTATCCTAAAAATGTACTTCATAAAAATGACTATTTGTTACTTTATAATAATCATACAGGTAATACAGGCTACTGCTTCTTAATTAATATATCATTAATTTGTAGCTCAAACATGTAGTTTTTGGTAACAATTTTTTTTGTTTTAATACCCTCCTTCATAATTGTGACATGCTTATGTTACGCTGTTCTTAGGAAGACTCATTCTTAACCCTATACAAGACAGTGGTATCAAAGTTAACACCATAAATTGAACCTTATCACTTTGAAATAAAGTCCAAAACCAATGAATTATTCTTTTCTTAAAATGTTTATGTGTAAACTATACAAATTATATAACACTGGCTATGTAAGATCGGAGCTTCCTAACACAGGCATCTCTTTGCTTAAAAGGAGGCTCCGAATACGGTTAAATATTATGTAATTTGAGTTAAAAAATAAACAATTTTATTTAATTTAATGAAAATTTTATACTAGCGCTTACCGTTAACGTTAAATTTCACTAAAGTTTACACGGTTATCGGTTAGGTTAGGACGAGCCAATATCGACCTGCAATTAGATACGTAATATGGACCCAGTCCACAAGTAATCATCATGTGTATTTAATTTATCACATGCCCAAGCTTAGTCTGAATCAATAGTTAATCTGCAAAGCTCTTATCTCACATGGTTACAGTGAACTAGGATTTTACTAGCACAAGTCAGTTAACAATGAAATGAAATACCGCAAGCCAATACAGTCTTTATTGTCTGCTAATTGAATTACACTTAGCTAACAATCGATTAATCGAGTTTTTTTACAATAGGAGCAACTCGATTACCATAACTACCAACCAGAATAACGAGCTTAATCACTTGTAGGTTTAATAAGTACATTAAATAAGTACCTACTACTAACCGCCGCATTCTCATTTACTAACAATCTGTTAAACTAATGATATAAGCTAACCGTTGCTAACTATACGGTACAATAATAGATTGTTAGTATAGCAGAAACAGGGGGTAACTAAAACATAACTTGAAGTGACGTATGAATATCGAAGGAAGGTACTTCAACGTTCCTACGATGTTTCGTTCATTATTATTTTTTTGTAAGTATATAACTTTACCTACTAGTTATCTGCAAACAATACTGTGACAACTAAAAATATGATTAATACGATTAGATCGCGCCCTTTGGAATTATTGAATACCCTGTCCACTAAATGACAATGAAACACAAACCGTTATCAACCAAAAGCATGACGCACGCATCCAATGCTCGTGGTGAACCAAGCCTCGTTTGTAATCGCTATACAACAAAAAAACTGAAGGAGGAAGGCCAAGTTCAAGCAGTGCCATCCTTTTGAATGGCTTAAAATAGACATTATTGAAAATCACAGCCATCATTTAACTAAGCACCGAATTTGCGTGCTAAGTAAAGAATTCCATCAAATTATTATTGTTTCCAAAAAATCGACAGTTCAGACTTACCCAATGAATATAATATATTATATCGAGCCCTCACAAATCACAATCCATCGGGCGAGGTGAGGCGAGTCACGGTCAACGCAAATGAGGCAGGTATACAGTCGCGAAGCTGAAGTTTTGACTCCTATTCGCAAGGGATAGAGATCGATTTAGGGTGCACTTCGAGGTCTGAAGCTGCGGGTGGCAGATGCAGTGCTATTAAATTCGATATTGGCGTCATCCGCCACGGTGCAATGTCGAGGGCACGTGGGAACATAACAAATGACAGGACCTCATGATGACGCCAAGAGCTTCCTTTTCCGAGGTACATACAGTTATTGTATTGCGTAAAAATAAGACAACACGAAGAAATACATATGGCATAAGACACAGAAGGCAAAAAGATACGTACAACAAACAGCTGTACTGTGACCTACATGATGTGCATTGGGCCGACAAGGGCCAACAGCAAACTCAGATTACAATATTTGAAGTCCTCTAGGGCTAATGTTATAATTATACCAAATGTCTCCATTTCAGGCGACCCGATCTCATGCATCAACGACGGCGCGGTCCCAACGCACGTCTTAAACACCTTCTGTTGGATTACCTTCACGTTTACACTGCCAAACGCTCAGAACCAAGGAATCGTCCACCCGGGACTGGGAAATGGCCATGACCAAGAGAGACGCATCCATTCCTACTACCAGTGGGTGCCTTTCATGCTGTTCTTCCAGGTAAGAAAAGCTATAGTAAGATGACGATTGAAAACGCACAAAATGTCGATTCTGGAAGACGTTATTTTTTCACAGCATAAAAATATTAGAAATAGTTAGAATAGAATAGTGATAAATCACCTCAAGTAAAATAGGGCTGTTTTTATTGTTTTACTTTACTCAGAAGTCGAATGACTTTTTGTGATAGTATTACTGAGATCTCCGAAGCGATACGGGGCTATCCCGGAACTGTAGTTAATTTTCACCACATTACTCACCCATTATTTGGTGGACCCAGAGAAACAATGAATCAATGCCTGTTGTAAAATATACTAAGTAAAATAATACAATTTAAAAAATACTCATCATTTTCATAGAACTCCCTATAGTAAGAGAACACTTTTGAGAAAAGTCAACAATTTTCAGGGTATCCTATTCTACGTCCCTCACTGGATCTGGAAGAACTGGGAAGAGGGAAAGGTCCGCATGATATCTGATGGTATGCGTGGTACCGTAGCGAACATCGCAGACGACCGATCTAAACGACAGGTAACGTTCAAAAGATAGAAGACACATTTTATTTTAAAGTGCAGCAGTTACTAAGTCCGCGTGCGTGGTATTTAATTAAAAGTAACCTAAGTTACTGCAGTGGGGACTACGTGAGCTCCAGATAGACGATTAAGAGATGGCGTCTTTTGCTTGCGGAGATCAAGATCCATTTTGGGTCGCTAAGCCAGTAAACATTTATGTATAAATTATAATTCAGGACAAGGTCTGACCAAATCTCATTCAAATCCGTTGAAGCTTTTAATATTCCTTGATAACTCGGAACTACAATGTGTATTATGTACATTATATCGTAGGTAATTATAAGTAATCATATTCTCGCACTCTTGCTGTTTGTTATCAATATATTTTCGATTCATTTATTTATGTACATGCACCACGTACCGACTATATTCTTCATGCAATCCACTCCATCCAAAGGTTGTCTGGAAGAGATCGCTCTTAGCGATAAGACCGCCAATTGTATAACATTACTTAGATTTAAGAATCACGGTTGTAATATTTTTCCGGTTGTGCAATAAAGTGTTGTCTATCTATCTTTAAGTCTAAAATTAAAATTACACTTCCCGATTTTTATAACTATCCCTATAGTTAGACAATTCTGCGTGTTTTCCGGATGTGTATTCCGAATATACATTTAACACTTATCAAACGTGTAAGTTCCTAATGCTAACGTTGCGTAATTCCAGAACCGATTGGTGCAATATCTACTTGACACCCTCCACATGCACAACACCTACTCGTTTGGATATTTCTTCTGCGAAGTGCTCAACTTTGTGAACGTGGTAAGTGTACTTGAAACCTAAATTAAAACCCGTCTTTATTTTATTTCATTCAGCTTTTCCATACTACACAGACTTTCATGCATGACTGATAAACATCTATGGGTCCCATTGCACAGGGCTCATGCACTTTTTCTAAGAGAGAGTATGGACTTTTTAATAAATTCTTACATGTCGAAAAAAAATCATGTAACCGTGCATTTCGCAGGTGGGCAACATGTTTTTCTTAGACACGTTCCTCGGTGGCGCTTTCCTGACCTACGGCACAGAAGTCATTAAGTTCTCCAACATGAACCAGGACCAACGCACTGATCCTATGGTAAGCATAGGAGCACCAAAACAGAATAAAAGCATCTTTGCGTACTTCAGTTTATTCTCTTTACCCGTTCCGTGTAATTTCTTTGCAATGCAAAGTCGAGCTGAAGTTTAACTTATATATAACCCATTTCTCACCCAGATCGAAATCTTCCCGAGACTGACCAAGTGCACATTCCACAAGTTCGGATCTTCAGGAACGATCCAGACGCACGACGCTCTCTGCGTGCTCGCCCTAAACATCCTGAACGAGAAAATCTTTATTTTCTTGTGGTTCTGGTTGGTACACGTAATTAAGTCATTTGCATATACGCGTGTTACTTATAATTTATCGTTTCCGGAATTAGATATAATCAGATGAGGAATTCCAACAAACATAATATAAATAACCACCTGCGTATGTGAATTTCCAGGTTCATAATTCTGGCTACGGTCACCGGATCGGCCTTGATCTACTCGGCGGCTGTGATTCTTTTACCGAGCACCCGTGAGACAATCCTCAAGAGGCGATTCCGCTTCGGCACACCGAATGGAGTTGAAGCACTTGTTAGAAAGACCCAGGTGTGTTTTCAAGCATTTTATAAGGTTTAGTTTTTCATTTGTTATTGGGATTACAAAGTATTATTTTAATTTAACTTAAAAATTTACCTCAAGAAATAACGGCGCCATTACATAAAGAGTTGGTCCAATTTGTGAGGCATATGAATTGCTTCTGTGACAAATGGTGACGCAATGTTCTCTCATAATTTTCCTGAGGAATATTGATTGTCAATGCTTACTCACTTGGAAACAGGGAACAATTTTAAATAAGCTTAATAGTTTGCTCATAATATTTACGCATAAGTAGATGAAGAGTTGTTTTATTTTATTACAAAGTTATTTAAATGGTAATCAAACTTCGCCCTCGCAGGTTGGCGACTTCCTTCTCCTCCACTTCCTGGGCCAAAATATGTCGCTGCGAGTGTTCGGCGAGGTGCTGGACGAGCTCTCCCGAAGACTCCACCTCGGCTCCAATGCGCCCTCAGCCCCCTCAACTATCGAGATGGCCCCCATATACCCTGACATCGACAAGTTCTCCAAGGAGACCGAAACGTAAGAAGGCGAGTATACTGAGAGCAATAGATGATACAAAGTCGACATTTTCCAATGCAACGCTCTTCTGCCTACCCTAGATCTCCTACACTATTATTCGTGTATTGCTCTCGTGAAAGAAATATGAGGATGCTGATTGTAGTCGATACTAAATCAATACGTAGCTTCATAATTAAGATAATTCAAGACATTCCGTTTTTTTCTTGTATTGACATTAATTAAGATAATGTAGTAGGCAATTGTAAAAATACTATACTGAAAATCTCCGCCACGTTTTGCCTCCGTCGTCTAAGCATAAGCTTTAAAATTTAGGTCTCGGTTTTAGTGTAAAAAATCTATACATGATAGATGAACGTTTGTGAATACATAGTTAATATTTCAAAATTCTTGAAGTCTGGTTGGAAATAAAATTAATGTTAATGAATTTATTGTTATAAAAAGACATTGGTGAAGACTGTTGTAGCAACTATAAATTGGGATTTTATGGGGTGACTAACTATATGTCAATACTTTGGAGTAAGAATGTATTGATGATAAATAGTGTGTAAGTAGATAGCTACAATGAATTTCCTATACAACTAGTTCTGCGCAGAGTAATGATGATATTTGTATTGTTCGCTTCTGTTGAGGAGTTTTGTAGGGTCTTGTCCTGAATTTCATTTTCTAGTTTTATGCAAAATATATACATATCACACATAGCAAACCTATGTTGTAACGTTAAGACCCTGGTGCAAGTCTAAAGGTACTATAAAATGTTAGGGACCTCATGTTACGGTGTAAATGAACTCATTTTTTGTGCCATTTTAACGTTATCAGAACCTCGTAAATTTGAGCACCTTACTGCTCGACCAACTCCAGACTTGCATTTCCTGTCTTCCACAGGTATAAGGTACATACAAACAGACATTCCCACTCAGGACCAATCTAAGATTTACCTAGTATGTAATATTATATTAGTAATTTTAGATTAAGATATTGTCAGTCATTTTAGCCATATACATTATGACGATTTAGATTGTAGGCTTTCAGTACTTTCTGGAATCTCTTTTAAATCTTGGCCGTTTTCGTTTACTAGTATGGTATAATAGATAGCATAATAAAATCAACTGAAAGACGTACGACGTGTGCAATCCATGCGCACTTTTTATATTTTTACTAATAGATTGTAAGCAGTATGTAATCCATATTCAATCATCAATTCCCGTAAAAGAATTAATAAGATAATAAATTACCTATACTAAGTGTAAGGAAACCTATTTTGTGACGATATTTTTCATGGTGATTTCGATTATTCATTGAATTAAAGAAATTTTATTAAAACCGATATGTTTTATTTCGTTCCCAGCACCACAATGAAATGCCGTTTATATAAAATTATGTAGGATGAAAATAACAAAAAAGAAATTAAAAAATCTGTCAAGTGCGAGTCGGACTCTTGCATCTAGGGATTCGTACAAATTTGGAGGTAGGTGCTTATATTCTAAATAGTTTAGAAATCCAGGTTCGCAGCTTTTGCCTAGCTTTTACCAGATTACAGAGACATTTTTTTATGATTTAATTATAAATGCAGTTTTCAGATTTTTTTCCTGTATTTGTAGTATAATATTACTTGACAATTTATAATTCTAGATCAACGGGAAATGCCCTATGATCTCTTTTATTAGACCATACTCTTTTATGAGAAATTCTTAAAGACAGCAAAACAGTAAACTATTTATTTAGCGAAATTCAAAATTCAGAAACTGGCCCAGTATCGACGACATATTAAATCCTAATAAGGAAAGCAGTGGATAGTGTGTTCCTTCATGGGCCAACTGATCAGAAATCGGCGATCATTGGCGACCAACCCCGACCGCTATATTATTGTTGTAAACAAGGACTGGTAGACGCCTACATTACAGCCTACTAGCAGAGTGTGGATATGATAGTAAAACGCTAGATGTTGCTCGGTTGATATATTTTCCGCAAGTGTCACACATCACAACAAACAATGGTATCCTAGCGATATTCAAATCGGTGTCAGTCATGTACTGGGATAAGATTATAACTGGCCAGTACATGTGCATATACCACCTCCAATATATATTACGCGCAAAAAAATCCTGTCTGAATCACGACCTTTGCAATAGCAATTAGTATGGAATTTGACAGCTAGACGTTAGGATTCTGAAAAGATTTGGTGCGCATAAATAGGCCTCTGTACTGATTCTCAAGGCGCACCATATTATAAGTCATTCCTCAGATTATCTCAAAGCTGAGAAATGTGAGCCTGATTTCACATTTCTCAGCTTTGTTCCTGATTATGCATACTAAACCTAGTTAAAGGCCAGCGAGTGGACGTTGGAACAAAAGATCGACACACATTAAGTACTTACCGTTACTCTACAAGGTAACGTCAAATCACTTTAGTCATAAGAACACCCTGTCTTCAAGACGTACCGGGAATATGGCCAATATGCCCGTGCACAAATGTAAATATACCGTTTAGTTTCTATGTTTTTTTAGTATCGTAATATACGGTGGCTAAGACAACAAGAGTGGGGTCTTAGGATACCAAAACCAGATACGCTTGCTAGAGTTTAGTCAAGCTCAATTAACATGGAAATCCGAAATAAAAATAATGTTTCAACCTAAAGAATTTACAATTTTTTTTTTTTAATGTCAATGTACAATATTAGACGGCTGTTTGTAATAACGTTAAAAAATCAGGGTAGTGGCACATTCGTGGGACATACAGAAAGTTTTGCGGAAATAAAATAAAAATTTCTATGTTTTTTTATTAATTTTCAAAGTACTCACCACCAGCCTCTTTACAATTCGGCGTTAAAGATTCTTTAAATTCGTAATTAAATCTTTAATTCATACCAAATAGCCAGTCAACCGCGATCAAAATCTCCTCCCCGCTTGTAGATCGTTTCACATTGGTATGCGTTGATTCGTTTTAAATCACGTAAACTGTCGACTCACACCTCACATAAAGATATATACAGATATCTAGCTTCGTCTCTGACTGACACAACGATTATGGATCTTACTGATAAATCCAGGACTCGTCACCAGTAGTATTGTCGTAAACACGCAGAGACAAGCCTGCTTCAAACTTGTATGCGACGGCACCATTCCACCCAGGCTTGCCCTTCTGACGAGGTTGTGCGGCATCCAGCGCCAAACTATCCTCCTCAAGCAAAAATGCAGGTGTAGAATCTCGTGAAGGCTTCCCGATCCAATTGCAGTACGAGTATGTGCTGAATATCCTGATACCTAGCTCGCCCACTGTCTTGTATAAAATGTTTCACTGCTAGCACGTTTTCTTCCGTAACATGCGTCATTTCTCGAAGTTAGTCAATGGCGCTTGAAGTAGTTTTACCAACGATACACAGTTGGCCTGAAAGGTCCTTCATAGTGTCGTTTGAAGCACGTTTGATTTGTACTTATATCGTACAAATCTTGAGTTTCAGGCGGCACTCGAAATCGTTAAAAAATCATAGCACAAAAAGGTTCAAGGCGCAGATCCATTCTTCAATGAGACAAGATAATTTAAATTATTTCGCAAAAATATATAGATTTTTTTTAAATTGGAACTTATCAATTTTTACTGGCCAGTCTCTCATACATAAAAACTTTTTTTCGCAACACTTTCTTAGTGGCCTGATACGTAATAATGTTAAAAGGAAAAATATAACGGCTAAGTTCATACATAAATTCTAATTTCTAACATACAGGTCTGGCAATCTAATGCACCTTCTACGACTTGATAAAACCATTGATAAAGTAATTGGTCTCCACGATACAGGTATAACCTAGTGTGGAGACCACAGTAAATTAGATTCGTAGTAAACTCTGCCATAAAAACTAACACCTTTTTAATGTACCTTCTGCTTGTATACTCAATGTAACATAAAGATATTGCTGTGTTTTTGTGGTTAAAATAAACATTTTGTATTTGTATTTTTTGTATTGTATAAGTAGGGCTTTACAAGTTAATAATGAGTAATGGTCGACCATCTTATAAAAGGACCATTTTCGTGCGCACAAACACGTATTGGGGCGGTTTAATTTTATGCTTTTATGTAATAATTAAAGTGAGGCAACCACTTTAATTATAACATAAACGCAGTGTAGTGGCGCCACCCAATTAAAACAAGCGGAAATTCATATTGTTGAGGTTTGTTTAACATCACAAAATGATCTGCAACTAACAATAGATGGCGCAGTAAATACAGTTTTAAAGAATTGCACTATTTACTCCTGTCTCCATCATCACAGCAGCTCTATGATACCAAGTTAATTGTATTACTCAAATTACATGCATTTACAAATACCTACGTGTAACGTTTGAAATCGTTAGAAGTCAATTCTGTATTCCTAGAAGTGTATGCTTAATGAAGACGATAGACATACTCGTAGTGTGTCAGTTAGATACATATGAAACTAATAAAAGCATGTTATAAATAAAGCACGCTTTTGTTGTCACATTCGTGGCCGGGCATATTTCCAACATAGCCGGGCATGGTACATCAATAGTAGACTTACACACATCACTACACTATACTAAGGACATCGGCAAATGCATTATAATTTTTACGATTATCTACTCTGATACTATAATACAAAGATTATAAAACTGAAAACAAAACTCTTATGACAAACATAACGCGAAGGCCAAATATAAAAAAAATTAAAGTTTTATTACGATACAGGTCTTGTATGGACACCTGTATCATAATATAAGTTTTTAATCATAACGATACACCTGTCGCGGTCCTATCCCGAACCATCTAGAATAGAGCCTTCTAGAAGCCTATCGAATAGTCGCCGCATGCTGCGTTTTAGTTAACAATAAAACGCTGCAAGCAATAGTAACTCGTATGTCCACTAGTATAAGGTTCAAATCTCTTTGACAAGGACTTTGTTCTAGAGTCGTTGCCGCGTGCACCGAGTGTAGGTACGTACTTGAATGTTCTAGAACCCTGGCCGGCGGAAATAAATAGCGGTCGCCGCGGCGCGCTTTCACACCTCTTCCCGTCAGAGGGACCCCCTCTCATCATCCATCACCAATTTGGCTTTCGAGCTAGGCACTCTTGCCCTCAACAAGTCCACCGCATAGTAGACTATATCTTGAGTGGTTTCTTCCCTAGGCGCGAAAAGACGGTAGCCGTCTTCTTCGATGTCGCCAAGGCCTTTGACAAGGTCTGGCACGCAGGGCTCGTGTACAAATTGTACGAACTGGGTCTCCCCGACCGACTTGTCCGCGTCATATATAGCTTTTTGAAGGATCGGTCCTTCCGTTTTAGACACGAGGGGGTACTCTCGTCCCCCCGTCCGCTCAGAGCCGGGGTCCCGCAAGGCTCCGTGCTCTCCCCCCTCCTGTACATTTCGTACACAAATGACATTCCCATTCCCGGCGATGGGGTCCAATTGTCACTTTTTGCCGACGACACCGCACTCTACTGCAAGAGTCGGCAGATGTCGTGTATCCTCCGCAAACTCCAACCCGCGGTCGATAAGCTAGGAGCCTGGTTCAGACTATGGCGCATCGAGGTCAACCCGGAGAAAAGCACGGCTGTGCGTTTTGAACACAAGCGTGGACGGTTTCTCAGCGAGGACCCCCCCATTCGCATGTTAGGGACCCCAGTCCCCTGGCAAAAATCCGCCAAGTACCTAGGTGTCATTTTAGATAGGAACCTGACTTTCGTCCCACACATCCGGAAGGTGACCCGGACAGCCCGATTTTACCTAGGCCGCCTATCACCCATGATAGGCCGGCATAGTAGGATGTCAGCTAGGAACAAGCGAACGCTCTATAAGGTTTGCATTCGTCCCGTGATGACTTACGCGGCACCCGTCTTCGCTCAAGCGCCCCCCTCAGCCCTGAACGGACTGCAGAGGGTACAGAACATTTTTATTCGTAGGGCACTGAACGCTCACTGGTGCGTCAGGAACGCAGACCTACATCGGGACATGGAAATTCCAACCATGCAGCAATTTATTAGGTCTCTCTCAGAGACGTTCTTCAGCACTGCTGAAGAACATCCCAACCCCCTGATCCGCGAAGCAGCGGCTTACTCTCCGCCCACGACGGACCCACGTTACCTGGTGCGCAGGCCCAGGAACGTACTCGTTGACCCGCCCGACAAATTGTCGTCTAACCTGAACCACCTCTTAGAGGCTCGGTCCCAGTCAGACGCGCCCCCCTCCTCTGCCAGTGTCCCCCCTAGGGGGGGCACTGCTCTTTCATAGCAGTTTTGTAATATAAACTCTTCTAAGCGGACGCTCCGCTAGGGAGCTCCGCTGTGCGCCCTCCTCGGCCTCGAGGGGGGTCGCTCCCGATGTGGGTTTAGGGGTCTTTAGGACCAAAACCAGTCCCAAGGTGGTGTTTAGTGGGTAGGCGCACTTCTTGTGAGTCCCACATTGGCAGCACGGCCGGGTCCGTGCTGTTATGCATGAGCATTCACCACCTCCCTCACCCCGTGTCCTCCGGAGGGTGCCCTTTATAGGGTTAATAAAAAAAAAAAACGCGCTTTCAGTTCCGTTTGGAATAGCGAAGAGTGAACTTCAAGTGAACATACCTGCGATACGAGCGATAACCTACGACCTCAGCGATACTATTGGACTTCGATTGAACCTGCGATTGGAATCTACGTGTGGACTACGTGTCGTGAAGACCTGCAGACCAGACCCTGCGTGAATAAATCCTAAGAAGTTGTCATTGGCGTTTTACATCCAAATCCAGAACCCTAGCCCGTAACACACCTATACAACCTCCAGCTGGACCAAGAAGGTTGAACCTCTACTTTTAAAAAAAAGGTTTCAATGAACCGCGGCGACGCAACACGCATGCGCAATCGATGTTTGCGCCTTGGTGCCAACATTTTACATTTAAAAAAACTTTTCAATATTTAAACAAAGTTTGGTTCTATTTAATATAATTTTATGTAAAATATGTATTTGTATAGTATGAGAGTAGATAAGTAGTGTGTGACACTGTACATAACTTGGTCTTATGTATGACACTCGTGTGATACTATAAAAAATTCGCCTACGGTTCGTTTTTTTACGGTATCACGTGTGATATCCATGGCGGAGCTCGTGGGTTGGATTCCCACTGGGATCCGCCGTACATTGGTCCTAATAGCTCCACAATATTTCCAAGTTTCTGATGTCCTTGTCTGGTAGCCACACGGGGTATCCTAGTTCGGGACCAGGACAAGTGATTGTCTTGTCTGAACACTGTTTTAGTTATGTAAAATTTTTACCTACATTAAAAGTTCCTTGTACTCACGAATAGAACCCTAAATTTTATGAGGATTTTGTTACACGAGGATGTAAAGTCGAGAGCACATCAACCTTTACACACGTGCACTACAATCAGTTACGCTAAGGACGACTTTGCACAAATATGTAAAGATTGATCTGCTGTCGGTTGTACAGACGGAGTCAACTAGACTAGACGAGAGCAAAAAAATTAGGTCTTCGATTTCCGAACCCAACATCATCGGAGAAACCAAATCCCACATACTCTGTTGGCTCGGTCACTTAGAAAGCATGGGAGACGATAGGGCGATGAAGAGGGCATACCTGAGGTTTCCAAGTGACCAAGGACCGGTGGTCCGCCGCATATATAATAACAATAACTTTCACACAACACTAGTCCCAAACTAGGACACCCTGCACTATGGGAACCAGGCAGGGGCATCAGGCAGATATAGCTGGAAGGATGAAGTGGCGAAGGACCTGCATGAGCTCCAGGCAGGCGACTGGAAAGTGACCGCGCAGGACAGAGACAAGTGACGACTTCTTGTATCGTAGCCTAGGCCCCGCTTCGCGTCGCTGAGCCAGCAAAGTAAGCAAGGTGAAAGCACTCACCGGTTGCCCCAGTCAAGCTTGGCGACGAGCCGCAGCCGCAGCGCCCGCGTCTGGTCCTGCGTGAGCGTGCCGGCCAGCAGCGCGCGCCGCCCCGCTAGCAACTCGCGCATCACCTTCGCCACAGCGCTGAAGCGGTAGCTTTCGCGCTCCTGGGACGAGTGAATGTGAAACGGGCATGTTTCAATGTACTTCACTGTAGATTTTTTTAACTATAACATAATAATATTATGTTATAGTTAAAAAAAATCTATAGTGAAGTACATTGAAACATGCCCATTATATATTATGTTATAAAAGTTATAATATAACATATGAACTTTAAAATAAAAGGTTTGCTCTATTATGATATGGATAGTGTCGCCTTTAAAAATTGGCTCTTAAGTTTAAGATGCCCAGTTGAGGGCCGAATTCGGAACCTCCGGATCAGGATCTTGGCACAATGTTACTGAGGTACCAAGAAATGAGACTTCAGTGCAATGAAGAACTTGTACAAAAAATATATTAATGTAAACGGTTAAGTAATAGTAGCAATACCACTCACTAACGCTGAAGGAAAAACATAGTGAGAAAACCTGAGCGTCTGGGGTGTTCAAATACCTCAGCCCTTGAAATTGCCAATCCGCGGAGGGCACGCGTGGTAATTAAGCCCACGCTCTCTCTCTGTCTCTCTCTCTGAGAGAATGTGTGTACTGTATCCTGCCTGCAGTGGCGGTATTTTATTTCTCTACGGTTTTTCTTTTGTGACTTGTCGAAATCATGATTTAATTGCAAAGGATTCAATTATTATTTCCGTTTTTCCCTGTACTTGTAAAGACGATACTACTTGCCAAATCTCTTAGTTCTAGTAGATCAACCGAAAGTACCTATAAATTTTAGGTCCCTTGAGTGTAGAAACAAGTTTTTTGTGGCATAAACGGTAGTATATTTTTTTACGTCCATTTAGAAGTTAGATTTTTTTACAGCTACTCGATACCTCTACGCGTTCCCGAGATAAAGGGTCTTGACCGACAGATGGACGGAAAAACAACAAAGTGATTCTGTAAGAGTTCTATTTTTTTTCTTTTTGAGGTATGGAACCCTAAAAAGGATACAAACTATTACTTATAGAATACATCTCGATTCTAAGACATTCAGCAATCACACTCATCATATATCTAGTGTTCTACAGAGAGTTCGCGTGATACCGATAAGGAAGTGGCCTTTACCCATTGAACTTTATTCATGGGCTGGATAGATATATAGATAAGATATAAGTCAGGTCATTATTTCTTGACAGAGAATTCTAAATTTTTACTTAAATATTTTAAATCACATGACACTAGCACTGAAACTTATCTTGTTATCTTTTCACACAGGCCTCTTCTGTGTCCTTCCATGTCACTCTATTGAATACTACTCTTGTAAAGTTCAGTGGTAGGCACAATAAGTATTTTATTAGATAAATAATATAGATACATCATATAAAGAAATCGATATCAATATCAACTCTTGTATGTCCCCACTGCTGGGGCACGGGTATCTTCCTGCATTGCAGGAAGTTTAGGCCATACTAAACCATGGGGGCCAAGTCCGGGTTGGTGGAGGATTGTATGACAGTGGCCTTACTTCTGACTTACTGTCAGAAGTTATCAAGCCGCCCATAAGGCTTCCCACATGGCTTAACGACTGCCATTACATGACAGCCGGCACCAGCGGCTTAACGTGCCTTACGGAAGCGCTCTGAAAAATGCCACTAGCGGTAGTCAAGGGACGCCCACCCATCCTGCACCTGACCGCGCCTGTTGTTGCTTAACTCAAGTGATTGATTCCAATCACTCGATTCGACCAGGCCACGAGCGCTTTGTATAGAGAAATACCAATCGCAAATTCACCATGATGGGTAAGCAAGCTTAATAATAGGTCATTCTAAAATCAGTTTGTATTGAAAGAGAACTCAAGCCAATGAGTCACACCATTACCATTAGCTAACAAAGACTTTTGTGAATAATGTGAAGTAAACAGAAAAAATTTTACACCACAATTGAGTTTCGTGATTATAGTTAAGTACTAATGAGAAGGAAGATCATGAAGTAATAAATGGAGAATAATAGCAATAACAATGAATTGAATGCCTTTTTGTATCAGTTACATGACACAAACATTTAACATAACATTTACATACAGGCACATACATTGCTTCTGGCCCCACACTAGGATACCCTGTGTCGTGGGAACCAGAAACAACGACATCACAAACATGTAAACATCCAAGACCTGGGGTTTATTTTTGTTCCCAGCCGGGATTCGAACCCGGGACCTCTTGCTAGGTAGGTAGATGCACTACCACTACGCCACAGAGGTCGTCAACATGGCAGCTAGTTTGTAGCTCTTTCCCCAACAAACTTGTGTACAGAGTGAAGAGATTAAGAGTTTTTTTATGTAGCCTATATACATCCTACTGCAGGACACAAGCCTTCTCTTAGAGAGCATAACAGTCTGTTAACTAACATTCAACAGATTGTTAACTAATGTTTACCTAAAATAAAAAATCTTATGTCCCAGTGTTTGTTGTCAAACTCCTCCGAAACAGCTTCACCAATTTTTATGATTTTTCTTGTGTCTATTTTTATTTAGTACATCTGGGCATACATTGTAGGCTAATCAACATGGCAAAAGAAATTTTGAAGAGTCCGCTAATAAGTTAAAAAAATAATTACTGTCAAAAGTTTGTTAATAGACTATTCATGTGTGGTATAAGAATTTTACCTAGGTAATGGTGATTATGGTTTCTGCAAATCAACTACTCAGGAACCTATTTTGCATGGACATTGCAAAGTCAAAGTTGGGTCTCATTGGCAGGTAGGAAGAGATTAAAATTCATTGGAGTTTAGTCACCTAATAACGAAAAGAAACTCTTTTCTTACATGTCCATAATAACAAATCTCGAATACACAGATTTTTGGTCAAGTTATCTGACAAGCACTATGCACTGTAATTCATATAAGTGGACCAATTTCAATAGAATTTTTGTAAACATAGTAATTACCACATAGAGTTTTTTCCACAATCGGGCCCATTCTCTCAGGACACAAGCTATCTCCCTGACTAGAGGGTCATCCTTTGGTTCAGCAATAGCATTGGCACCAGTGCCCTTGATGGTGCAAGCTCGAGGGGAAACTACACAGGCCGGGAATATCCCCCATGTTGATCTGTTTTTTGTACAAAAACCTCGATACCACCCTGTAAAATAATGTGATGGAAGTTCAGAAAGTTGATAGTGAATATAGAAAAGAAGACAATATCTAATTGCATATATTCACATAGATGGGTGAAGGGACCACTCCGATGCGGTAGTGCCTGGGACATGGTTTTATAGATGGTGTAGGCTTGCCGAGCACCTATACCTTTCCTATCTCTTCACCCATCTAGTGTCAGTGAAGATGCCACTGGAAGTTGTATAAATCATCTCATTAAGTAATGCAAAAAAAGCAAAACAAGGCCAATATTATTATTATATTCACATAGGTACCTCCATTTTCCTCCAAAACCTGCACGGTATCTCCAATCTCTAGTGGTAAACCACATCGAACATCACCTTTCCAGTTGTAAACAGCTGTAGGAGGAAATAATAATGCAATAACAGGGCAATAACCAAAGGCAGAGGCAGACCTGGTCAGGTCTTAATAGCCTGAAGCATTGAGGCAAGAAGTGTAGCATACCAATAGATGAAGAAATAATGCAAGTACTTTGTTATAAACAAAAAAAAATTATTTTTAATCTTTGTTTAGATTGGTAGCAAATTGTCACTAGGCTGAATAATATTCTTAGACACAGGGTTCAATCAATCCAATTGGCTATTATTACAATGAAATGATAAACTTTATATTCTTAGCATACACTACACTTCCG
Source organism: Yponomeuta sedellus (assembly GCA_934045075.1). Lineage (NCBI taxonomy): Eukaryota > Metazoa > Arthropoda > Insecta > Lepidoptera > Yponomeutidae > Yponomeuta > Yponomeuta sedellus. The sequence continues at coordinate 7,623,587 of OW203726.1, read as the reverse complement.
CCCGGATAGGATATTGCTGATTGAAGTGCATACTTAGAACTTACCGACGGCAAATTTACATGACTTCGATGGAATCCACATCTTTGTGGCATTAAATGTATATCGCAATGATCGTGCACTGTACGATTTTCAGTAATTCATCGTAAAAACATAACTAATTGCATTATTTATTACAATACTTTTGCCCGAAAGTACCTATCACTGAGCCCGAAATATTGACAAACTGTTTTTTTTATGGTTGGTATTGCCCACAGAGCATTGCCAGTTTTTGACAACAGAAATTATATGTGCGCAATGAAAAGTCATAGTCATAATCAAACACAGATGTTTACTCGAACTGCGGAGCGTACGCTCCATTATTGCAAATGCCTCGATTTGTTACTACGTACCTACCATGAGGGCTAGTACATACGCTGCTTAGGTGAGTCGCGACGACGCGCGACGCAGCATTGCACTTTCTCTTCTTTGAACGGTCACAGGGTCGCATATCAGCTTATCAACCAATGTGTGAATGCTACTTATCAGTATCATGTAATTGTTCTGTGGTATCATGCCATCATTTATCATGGTATCATTTAAAAAATAAATCTGACAGTGGTGAGCTATCTTTTGGTGGTGGTGAGGTGAGTGTGAGAGACCAAGTGATGAAGTGACAGGGGAAGTGACACACACTTTGACACACTGTTTATATGCTCTGTGACACACACCCATAGACAGAAAAACCTATGAAGTGAAGAACTTGGATGAAATTGAAATAAATTTATCTCTAATAGTATAATTTATCCAGCTCTACGCAATATGAGAGTAATTGTAAAAAAATTGCAAGGCGGTGAATGTAGTGTAGATGTAAGTAAACTAATTTAACAGAATCCTCCGGAACCGTACTAACCTAAATCATCACTTGTCACTTCAAGTTTACCTCCTTTTCGAAACTAAAACCTAACGTAGATGTTAGACATTTAACAAGTCTAATTGCGATATCAAGACTCGTCAGGGACTCTTTAAAGAGGGGGCACCTGACTCTGAAAAGAGATAGTCAGACAAGAGATTTCCGCAATTAGCCAGTTAGTACCTACGTAGCAAGCGATGAGGTATGTTTACATTTCAAATACTAAGGTTTCCTCACGATGTTTTCTTTTTTGTTAGCGAGTGGTATTGCTACTGTAACTTCTGAAATGTACCTAATATCTTAGACAACAAAGTCATTGGTACATGCCGGGATTTGAACCCATGACCTCCCGATTGAGAAGCTGGCATTCAACCGATCTGCTACCTCATTCTGTGAAAAGAGATTTCACTATTTTTTGCTCTCCACATCCAGGGTTGGGTACCAGACCATTCTGTGGTGGGCACAAGATATCCCTACCTACACTCATGCCTCGAAACCCAATGCTTTTATGCTTTTACTTTCATCCATGTACACCCATCTATTGACACTGCTTCGTTTCAGGTACTTCCAACAATGTTAGTGTCAGAAATTAAAAAGGACATTGCAAGAAAACTGGGTATACCACCTGAAGAGCAAAAACTTCTATTATTGGGAAGGACACTAGCTGATGAACAGACAGTCCAATCTTATGCCACAATAAGGGATGGTACAAAATTAAATTTAGTTGTTAAAAAACCTGATGGTGTGTATGAAGCATCCTTGAAACACTTTAAGAGGAGTGGAATGCCAGATAGTGAGGCTGTCAGTGCTGCCAACCGCCTTGTAAGGGTCCTTGAAGACAAATTCAACAAGTACTCATGGGATGACATAGACAGACTCGCACATGATTGCTTGACAAGTGAAGGAGCAATGGACTGTGAAGCAGTGACTGTGAATGGTTATGGGCCATAATGATTTGTTGATAGACTATTACTAGGTCCATAAAACAGAGATGGATTTGGGTAATATTATCTATATAGCAAAGAATAACACAAAGCTGAGCAAGTTCAATGGACACTCCTTATCATTGGATAGATTTTATGACTCTTTTAAGGGGTGTTCATGAAGTGTAGGATTTAAGAGTTTAAATACTTTTTATTTTATCTAAACTCAATTTTTTGGTGTTTCTCAATTTTTCACAATGACTCAACACATTTATGTGCTCTGCATTTTTATGTTACAAGTGTTAGACACAAATCATTTTAAATTATATAATATTTAGATAACACATCATTGTAATGTCGCAACACACAGAATACAGCAGCTGGTGTATTATGTTTACTAATTGAAGATATCTATTGATGCAGGCTGGGATCAAAGACATTCATGCACTTGAAACTTGAGTAAAAAGCCTCTGGAGCGGTTTCTTACTTCTCTATCTGCTTGGATGAGAATCATCTTTCCATCATGTTCAATCTTTAAAATGTGGAAGACACTGGGTTAAAATCAACACATTATAATTAACTACATGTAAATATTCAGGGCCTAGGTACCATTTTATAGTTTTATGAAATAAAAGCCTATTGTAATTAGAACTTTATTTTATTTTAAATTCATTGTATTTTTAAATGGCAAGTTACATTAACACTTGAGACAATCTATACAACAGTGGGTCTATATTTTTAGCCTGCAATATATCACCCAGTGCCAGTCATCTTGGCAAAAAAGGTAAGTACATTGCAACCTAATATCCTTAAAAATAGCAAAGAACATCCTTCACTGCAGTATTAACCTTGATCATTCAAACAGCAAATGAGAATGTGTAATAAAATTTCATAGTATACAATGGGCTTAGCTCACAAACATACTATGGAGTGTGCCACCAATTTACTGATTTAACACAACTATCAATATAGACAGTCCTGTCACTGGACCATCATCTTATCAGAAAGCCTTTTAGTGAATCTATTCAAGCCTTGTCTTGAGGCTCTTCTCAAACCTAGATACCATCACAACCATTTAAAATGAGTAAGATACTTCAGTAAATCTTAATTCATTTCGCCTTTCTACAGTAATATCATTGCCAACATTTATCATAATCTTATGACAATACAGTAAAATTATAAATGCAGTTCAAAATCTATCATTATACTGATTTATAAAATCAATACTAATATACACTGGATGAGTATCTCCTCGGTTTAGTGACTTGGATTGGAATTTGCAGCACTGTTTAAGTCTGTCATCTACAAAAATCAGTCAATCTGAATCACTGTCTTCCTCGGGCGAAGACTCCGATTCGGAAGTGTCAGGATGGTTCTTTGTGATTTCAATGCAGTTATCCACATCTATCAGTCTTTTCAGTGATCGCCCTGTTGACAAGATTTTTTTTCAGTACCTAATTTATAAAAAAACACTTAAAATTTTTGTACCAAGAAAGAATGTGGCAAATATTATATTAGTTCTTTTTTTTATTTAGCACTGGGAGTTTTTAGTGCAATAGAAGTATCTTCAGCAAAAAATATTAATTGTTGGAAGTTTACAGTAATGGAAAGAGTTTTACCTGTAAGTGTAGTGAGTAATCTATTCTCATTCCCTGGAGGCATATTGATTGGCCCAAGTCTCTTTGCCAACTCACGGGCCCTATCAGCACCTGAAACTATTTCGAAAACGGTCAGTCAATGAAAACACTATCAATGAACTGTTTATATTTAGTTGTTAGATACCTCTGACACCCTCTTGACTGTCATCCTCAGCCATAGAAACTCGCTCAGTTCTATACACGCCACTGACCAAGTCCCAAACAAATAAACACTGAAAACAAGAATAAATTGTTTCAATAGAATAACTTACATTATTTATAACACTTAATTCATTAAACATCGATATCAACCCTTGGTATGTCCCCACTGCTGGGACCGAGTCTCTTCCTGTATTGCAGGAAGCTTATGCCATACTCCATCATGTGGGCCATGTCTGGGTTGGTGGAGGATTGTAAGACATTGGCGGGCCTTACTGGCTGCGGCAGAAGTTATCAAGCCGCCCATAAGGCTTCTGACATGGCTTAACAACTGCCCTTACATGACAGAGGTATCAACGCCTTAACGTGTCTTGCGAAGCACGGAAGCGCTCGGCAAAAATGCCACTAGCGGTAGTCACGTGATTGATCCCAATCACTTGGTTCCACTAGGCCACGAGAGTTTCCACGAATTGCAGTTTTATGACTAGCGGTCTTGGATAGCAGTCTCAAGTCTATTAGAAATAACTAAAATTACTACTATTAATTAAATTTACTATTAATTAAACAACTATTAGAAACTGCAGTAATACAGAACCTCAGCGGCATACTGTATGCGGTGCACCAGGCATCCGGCGCTGACTTCCTTGCAAGCTTCGCACTCGCCTGCGCCGCCGTTGCTGTCGCTCGCCCACAGCCACATGGCGCATAGCTGGGAATACAGTGCAAAGTGAGCCTCAGATCAAAGGCAAATGAGAAAAGCACTGTGAGCTTCAGCGTAAGACAAACTGAGAGTTTTATTTTTTTTTGAAGATAATGCAACAAGAAAAATATTGTAAAGTTTTAACATATAGGTATGTATTACATCTTAACCAATACGGAAATAGTTGTGTATTATGAATAAGCAACTTTGGCACCGCGAGATTGCTGTATTCGCGCTCTGTGATCCGCGCGGCGCATTAAGTAAGGCCTGCGGAGACGAGGGACTATCCCCCGGGTACTTTTTCGTCCGTCGATATGGATAAAAGTTGTATCGAGTAACGCACACTAAGGACTAAAAGTACCCCGTACAAAAAGTCGAGGCTATCAAGAGACCGGAGTGGACAAAAGTTCGGTGTTCTCTTCTAAAAAGGCTTTTTCCTTTTCAACTTCATGTAAATTACAACACAATGTAATCTCAGAATATTTGCTTCCATAGCGTACGCTTCACTCAATTTCCGGGGAACAAATTGACCGCACACCGTAGGCGTTGAGGCCGCGACAAATACTCGGAGGACATTTTTTGCGCAGGCCTTTATGATTTCACTATTTTTTTTTTGGGAAAATGATCTTCGGCTGGCTGCAAATTGAGACATGGTAAGCGTACGAGAACATCACGAACACGGAAAAACACCCAGACTTGGGCTACTTGAACAACGCTACGCGGCCCTCGCGGACTCCAGTTTTAAGCGGGATTGTTTTAGAGCGGTATCACTCTTAGTGGTAACACTCTTAGTGGTAACACTCTTAGTGGTATCACTCTTAGTGGTATCACTCTTAGTGGTATCACTCTTAGTGGTATCACTCTTAGTGGTATCACTCTTAGTGGTATCACTCTTAATGCTATCACTCTTAGTGGTATCACTCTTAGTGGTATCACTCTCAGTGATACCGCTCTAAAACAACGAGGCAATCAAATGGCGGATCAATCCACTAACAGGATTCACCCTCAATGTGCAAATCTCTCAAGGTGCCCTCTTGATATTCCCATAATTAACTTTGTTTGCTATGTCGATAACGTCTGAAAAATGGAAAGGCCGCGAAGTTTCGAAATCACACGCATTGAGACAATACGAAAAATAAATAAATTCTAAAACTGTTACATACCCCAGAAAGGCAACCACTTGATTGGCACACGTCAATCACATGGCATCCCCAGTCGAAGCAGTAGATGAACTTCTTCCCATTGATCTTGCACAGTCTCCCGCAAACTTCGTTGCAGAGCAGTTCAGTGTCCAAAGATCTCTGCTGGGCCCTGATGGTGAGGGGCGGTAGTGCGTTGCCAGAAGTAAGCCTGATGCGGTCCCACGCACCTGAGCCGACCGCCTGGAGCGGCATGTAGCAAGCGCCGTTGGCTGTTAGGTGCAGGGCCACGTGATATCCAGAAATGCAGTCGTCTGGAAAATTAGGCGTATCAATGCTATCCCTGATATACTTTGCTTGAAATTGCATGTTGCTAGTAATGGTTTTCATGAGTTTTTTTTAATAGAAAATTTTACACAAAGTTATTTCAGTTATTTAGTACATGCATACCTTCAGAGTCTGTAAGTATGGATGTGATCTCGTCGTCGCTTTCGACAAAATACCGCGTAAAGAACTTGCTGCATTTGGAATTCCCTGAATGCACTAGGTAGGGATCTTGCGGGCTGACGGGGCAGTCAGACAGAGTCTTGGAGGTGTTATCATGTACTGATATGGTTTTCAAAGACCCATCGTCTAACATCTCTGTTATTCGGTACTCCGATTCACTATTCTGGTCCGATTCCAATGCTGACAGGCAGGCGTGTTTAAGATCGGTAGTGGTGTCGGGAGAAGCAGGCCTGGGGCTGATCTGATTGTGAGCCCTCAGCACCACACTTTCTACTGGAGGCGACTTCGGCCGCTTGGGTGCTCCTTTACTAGTGCTGCCAATGAAGTATTTCCTGTTGCTCCTCAGAACCCGGAAAGGAACAATATTTTCGTTGTTGTCTTCAGAAAACTCGTACTTCTTATCCGCCAGGCGTCGTTTTCGAAACATGCTTAGTTTCTCACATTTCGTTTCAGTTTCTTCGACGAACTCGTACGCCTTTTCTGCGATTATTCTATGTGTTTCGTTGAATCGCGACATGCTTTCCGCGGGCCTTCGCCTGGGCGATCGTAGTGGGGGACTAATTAGTGTTCTAATGGAAGGAGATGGCCCTTCCCACTCCTCCATAAGATTGTGAGATATAGAGGAAGCCTGAATGCACAATTCTTGTCCCATCATCTCTGGTATGTGAACAGGTCTGGACAACTGGTAAGGTTCTACCTCAAGATCGGAGAAATCCGCTAGAATATTTTGCACAGCATTATTTTGGTACTTGGGCGATTGAAACACCGACACATCGGATGTTGGAGTGCTTGGATTTGCTTCTAACATATTGATGTTTTCTTCTTTATCATCTATTGTATATTTGATTTGATCCTCATTCATTTCATGCCTGTCATGGTCTGGTTTTATCAAGTCAATTTCTAGTATGTGTATAAAGTCAGTGTAAATGATGATTTGATTTGAATAGGCCAGCTGCACAACTGGTTCATACACACTGGAGTCTGATGTGCAAAAAAATTTTGTGTGAATAGCAAAGTTGTGTTCTAGACATCTCTTGCCACAGTTGAGATCATTCAGATCATCTGAAATTGTGGGAACATGACATGAATATAAATCCTACATCTCCGCAGTGTGTAGTGCTGGTGTTGGTTGGTCATTAGTTGATATGCATCAGAAAAATAACAGGCTTTTGCCACAAAATTGTTTTCAGTGGAAATGGTTAATTTGTCCTGAGTTCTAGGGCCCAGCTAGAAAAACCCATTATTACGATTTCTGGGTGACACCTTTTTTGATTTGAACTTTACAGCACTTTGAAAAATATACTTTTTTATTTAGATGTAGGTACTCTTGTTTCCTGGTTTTGTAGGTGTAGCTTGAATACAAAAAGCTTTCAGACAACAGCTATATTGCACAAAAACAATATAAAGGGTATCAAGCTTAAGCTATTTTCACTGTCTCATTCTTCACTTCAGTAACTTTAATCTTATTGGATTCTTACCTTCCACCTTAGACAAAACTGCACATTTCTTACATCCTAATCGCGGCACTCCAATAACACTCAGATAGGATCGCTCTGAACATGAGTCTCTGAAAATAATAAAAGAAAATCATTGACAGTCAGAGAGAGAGAGGAGTATCTTACTGCTCCACAGGGGCTTGGGCTCCTAAGAGGCTAGACTCATAGGTCGGCAGTTTATCATCATCATCATAATCAGCCTGTATCAGTCCACTGCTCTGGACATAGGCATCAGCCGATCAGCGGTTTACATTACATCTGAATTAAGTAAGGCTTATTAATCACAAAGACTGAGTCTATAGATCAGTGCATAGAATCAGAGGCGTGTTTATTAAGTATATAGCCATTTTTTTTATTAATCCTGATTACAATTCTCCTCAAATAACATTGTCAATGACAAAATCTACAGGTTAAACAACAATATTTGACTGGACCACAAACTTATTTAAATTAATCCATATCTGTTTTAAGCTTTGATTGCTAGTACACTTAATTAGGAGTACAAATTTCTCAGGTCTAGGTCCTACGACTGTTAATACAGATACCAAGTGCTATATTCAGCACTGAAAATTAAAACTTGAACATAAAAACAAAGGTTAAACTTACGCAATACCATACACAACCAATACAGTAGGATTGTGCTTCCACTGAGCCATGGAGATGGTCACCTTGCTGTCAACAGAGTCATCTCCGAACAGAGGCACACTGTGCACAGGCCTCACCAGCCTGCCTGGCACCCATGATAGGAAGTGCAGCCTGTAATCAATACATAATTAAATTCTTTTTAATGCACTAACCCGTGCTAAGGACATTTTTTTTAAAACCTATTTAGAGGCTAAATAGAGCTTCAAGACATTTAAAGGCAATCATAATTGAAAACCAGAACTCCACTTTTCAACAAAAACTGTCCGCTTTGTCAGCGCGAAAAAAAGATAACTGTTCCTTATGGAAAATTACTAAGAACTTTAAAAGGCCCCAACAATTTGTTCCACCCTTACGAACAGGCCCTGATGGCCCGTGGGCACGCAGACCAAAAGAATAAGCCGAACTCTTTGCAAAATATCTCAAACTACTTTTTACTACAAACGACTCTACGATGACAGAATTTGAAGAAACAATAGATAGACAAATCAATTCTGATCAGCAACTATCACTGCCAATAAAACTAGCAACCCCAAAAGAAGTAACGCAAGTAATACGCTATCTGGAGAACAAAAAAGCGCCTGGCTTGGATCTGTTTTGTTTGTCTGTCTGTTATGTTATTGATCTGATAACTGGTGAAATCTTAAAACGTCTGCCGAAGAAACCGATAGTATTTCTAACAATCCTATTCAATGCTAATTTAAGGATTCATTACTATCCTAAACTGTCGAAAATCTCAGATTTTTATGATGGTGAAGCCGGGAAAACCTCCAACAGAACCAACTTCATACCGACCCATAAGCCTTTTACCCACTCTGTCGAAAGTTTTCGAAAAATGACTACTACGAAGACTGAAACCAATTCTGGCGAATAATAAGATAATCCCTGATCACCAGTTCGGTTTCCGTGAGAATCACGCTACAATTGAACAGATACATCGAGTGGCAGATAAAATAGCAGGGACTCTCTGGGAAAAGTACTGCTCTGCGGTTTTTCTAGATATCCAACAGGAATTTGATAGAGTCTGGCATAAGGGATTACTATTCAAACTGAAAACTCTTTTACCAAACTCATTTTTCATGATCCTAAAGTCATACCTACATAAAAGAAAAATTCAAGTAAAGTTCGAAGATGAATTCTCAAAGCTTTACGACGTTGAAGCCTCGGTTCCGCAAGAAACGGTGCTTGGTCCAGTGCTCTACTCGCTATATACTTCAGACCTGCCTGAAAGTGAAGAAGTGACAACTGCAACTTACGCTGACGACACTGCGTGTCTTGCTAACGATAAGGACCCAAAAAAAGCATCAGAGAAACTGCAACTTCAGTTGAATAAAATAGACAAGTGGCTGAAACAATGGAGCATAAAACCGAGTGTATCAAAGTCTAAGAAAAGGAGACTGCGGCCCTGTGAATATGGAAGGAAAGCCACTGCCAACTAGCAATTGCGTAAAATATCTGGGCCTACATTTAGACCGAAGATTAACCTGGGCCAACCATATAAAGGCAAAGAAAAAAGAAGTATCAATGCAATCGAAAAACTTATCCTGGTTGATAGGACGCCAAACACCGCTGGATGTGAACAACAAGCTGCTAGTTCATATAGCCATAATAAAACCCCTTTTGGACCTACGGAATTGAACTGTGGTGCACTGCTAGCAACTCCAATATAGAGGTTCTCCAAAGATTTCAAAATATTACTTTAAGATCCATATCAGGTGCACACTGGTTTGTAAGAAACTCCGAAATACACGAATACCAGTTTAGTGCTTTGCATTGCATTGCCCAAGGGTCTAGGTCACTGCGCAACCAAATAACCACTTCTTCTAAGGTAAAAGTAAGTATTTTAATTCAATAAATATTTGGGAAATTACTTTAGATCTTATTTTTTTTGAAGCTACCAGAAAAAAAACATGAATCAGAAAGGAAAAAAAGACTTAAGTATGTTGGCAGTAATTGTACACTCGTCCCTAAAAGAAGAATGTGGGTTAATACGAATGTGTCAATTTCATATTGTGACCAATGCAGAATGCGACTACGTGATAATGTGACAAATAACGGTAGTCACCTATATCACACATGACCGCGAAAGTGACGTTCATCTGACAAACCGCAGATAAGGAAGAAAAAAATAAAATTTAGAGGCTAAAAATTCCACCCATACCGGGACTCGAACCCGCTACCTCTGGCTAACTGTGCCAGCTGAGCTAATGGGCGACTTACCAGCATCAGTGAAATTTCGGACCTCGTTACAATATTCTCTGTATTACGTACAGGCAACAGCAGTACAGGTACGAGTGGAATTTTTAGCCTCTAAATAGGTTTTAAAAAATATCAATACATAAGTTTCTCAAAATCAGTGATTAGAAAAAAGTATGATTTTGGTCCCAAATGACATCAAAGGTTTTAGCGCATCTAGCCCGTACTTTTATCCTGAAAATAGTATGTTTTTAGTTGTGCTGAACTTTTTGTGTTGCAAAAAGTTCAGCACAACTAAAGTGGCTTATCCCACACAAGTACCTATTCGCCCATTAGCTCAGTAGGGTGAGCGCTGGCACGGTTAACCAGAGGTTGTGGGTTCGAGTCCCGGCATGGGTGGAATTTTTAGCCTCTGAACAGGTTTTCAAAATTATCCTTAGCATGGGTTAGTGCATTAAAAAGAATATAAACATGTGCCTATACAATAGACTTTTAAATTTGTGAGATCACCCAAAAGATAACTGCAGTTACATACTAATTTTGATACTTTTTACAGAAACAGCTGATTTGTTTTGCACATTCAGTTTTGACTAAAATAACATACTAAGTTCACCAGACATTTCTGCTATGCCTTGTGTAGTAGTGAGCGGAACTTATATCTTGGTCACTTCCACCATACCTACCTACCCACAATGTATTGGAAATAGAGTGAACTTACGTGAACTTAGAGCTTTCTCGGAAGTTCACTAGTGTGGTATAGGTGTAAGTAAAACTGAGAAGGAACTGCCCACACTGGGAGAAGCCCATGAAGACATGGCCCCTGAGGTAGTTTATTGGCACAATATCCATGAGGCAGAACCGCAGTCGAGGCGGGATTCGCTCGAACATTCGCCGGTGATTTTCATATTTCTTCCTAGATGTGCTTCCGAGGATCTAAAGGGAGGAAGGAAGGTCATTATTGATTTGTTAAGAGCAGCGAACTCCTATAAATAGGCTACTATATCTGTACAGCTGAACGTTCATATAGGAAAAGCAGTAACTTGATGAAAATTCGTATGTTAGGGAAGGCAGATCAATTCAATAATTTATAAAAGAACAGCCTAAAGACCAAGGCTCGCTAGAATTATTTCGTACTCACCTCCCTATTAAATAGTTTATGGATAATATTGGTCCCATTGCCTGTCTCAGGTTTTGGGCTGCTGGAATAAGACTTATCTAATCTATTTTTAGTAAAAGAAGTAGAATAATCGGATTCTTCCGAAGTAGAATCCATATTTGTTTGATTTTTTTCAATGCATTACTATTTTGACATATGACAATGCCACCAACATAATAAACAAATCGTTTGGCAAAATGCGTTTACGAAGTACCTACGTTACATGCTTGTTCCAGTTTTTCGAGCGGTAATGGAACAAGCATGGATAACGCGCATATCCTTTGTGTGTGAATGGACCTTTTACGGGAACGTGAATGTTTCCTGTTTCCTTCAAAACAATAAGTACCTAGGTAAGCATAAATAATAACTAAAGAATAAATAATACATTATGTAGTTAATGTTATTGCTAAAGCAATAACTAATGCTTTAGTTATTGTTCTGGCTCTTTCCGTGCAACTTGCGATCTATCGTAGTAAAAAAAAAATATATTAAGGGCAACACCTAATCTACTGTCAATATTTGTATTTACATATAATCTGTGGTCAATGTCAAAATCACGTCAAAATGTCAAAATTGGTTCGAGTTTGAGTAGGTTGCGAGTGAACGTTAGAAAATTAAAAAATACATTTCACCAAGAAATTCAATACCTAACTACCAAAAAACACTATTCTAGTGTGTTTTCCGCTTCAGTATCTTAGTTCCTGATTTAAATTCTAGGCTAAAGACTTAAAAAACCTTAATATTTCACCATGGAACCTATGACGCTGGGTAGCCCAACGCACTCTCCTTCAGGAAGCCCTAATGTAGGGTATTTACCGCCCTTCCTACTAGGGGAACTAAACCCTCCAACAACTCCTCGAACGAATAGCCTGTCTCCTACTAAAGGAAGGAATTTGGCATTTGGTAAGTAATTAACTTAAAACTAACCTTTTAAACCACCATTTTCTCTAAGTATTTCTCAATTTAACTATGTTCATCCTTATCAAATATCAATATGGGTTTTTTGAGACCATTGAGGAGGAACCTCTACACTCTTATTTCTCCCTAAATTCCCGGTCAGGGGGTAGCAAAGGGTGTGCAAGGGAAAAAAGACTTCGCAAATAAAAATAGGGTCCCCGTAACCCATTCTTTTTCCCTTGCACACCCTTTGCTACACCATGACCATATTCCCTTACCAATATTGGATTCGGCTAAGTGTTGCCTAATGTGAACTTCTAAGGTGGTGTATTAACATGACTTCACTCAATGTTTTATTTTATAGGGTCCCCAACCAGTCCACAGACTTCTACACCGGACCAGAAATCATACCGGCAGAGTCTGTCAATGCACCAGCAAGCCTTGTACAACCAACAGAACATGTATCCCAACATACCAACTTCTCCAAATATATCCTATTCTAGCAAGCCCAGTGGACCGCCAATAGAAGACTTATTTGACACTATAAAAAGCAATGAAGTGTCATTTAACAAGTCTGCTTACCAGGACCACAGCTTTGTGGGCTACGGCAATAACAACTCAATGCTCCAGAACTCTTATGCCAACAGTGCATCTATGAACCAATCAGTATACACCCCATGGCAAGAGGGTGGTCAGGAACCTGATGAACATTGGATTACGGTTTTTGGATTTCCTCCCAATGCTGCCAATACTGTCTTGGCTAGGTTTAGTAACTGTGGTGCTATACTAGGTAAGTTATGTTTTCATTTTTTAGCTATCTGTACAGCTTTCACTAGACTGCAAAAACTAGGGGGAATGTTTTTTGCATGTATGTATGTTTCTTTATAATAAACTAGAGACCAAACAGGTTGTTCAATTTTAAATATATGTTAAAAATAAAAAAAAATGTGGCTGCCAAATGTCATTGTTGATGATGAATTGGATTTTAATGGCTTAAACACTCGACACTGAATTGAATTGAACAAGACATGAAAAATTAAAACTTTGCATTCTGAACTTCATCCAGGTAAAATATTGATTTAATTGACGAAATATTAGCTGAAAATTTTGTTTCTCTTTTCAGGTAAGTTATTAAATAAGTTTAGTTCTGTGTTATTATTTTTAGAATTCTTGTATTATTTTTGGGAAATATAAGAATATTTCTCTTTTCAGAGCAACACATTGCAGTTTTATTTCCATAATATAATAATAGACATATTATAAAAAACCCTTATTCAATTTCTTGTACATACTAAAGTCTGAGACTGCCTACTGTTGTTCAAAGTTCAGCAATTATATGTTCAAATTAGTTTTTACATCATTCCATCATAATTTGTGTTTATTAAGAGATGTAACGGCATTTCGTCTGACTCAATCACAGTCACTAAAATCAGGCTTAAAGTAGTAATTTCGACAATTCTTTGCTTTCAGACAAACAATACCCAACACAAGGCAACTGGGCCCATATCCGATATGCCACTAAGGCTGAGAAAGAACGAGCAATGGCTCTCAGCGGCCGCCAGGTGCTACCTGGTGTGATGGTGGGAGTCATTGAGTGCAGGGAACCTCCACGAATCACATCTGCTTGTCCCGCTGGTGTTCTTCCTACACCAGAAAGGTAATATGCAGAGTCTTACTCAGCTCCAATACAAAAAGTAAACACTAATAGTCTCTCGGGACAACTGATCTTTCGTCACTTTAGCCTTACCCAAGTATGCTCTTTTTTTGTATGAATATTACACACTCACATTTTAAAGTAAAGTAAAGTAGAAATGCATTTATTACGACTAAAATTAGAAGAAGTTTGATGAAAGTAGAAATTACAAATAATGACTTCATAGTTGGCGACAAAAGGTGTGTGCTCAGTATGTGCCGCCAGAGACAAAACAATGCCCTTTTAAATGTTATAAAATTCAGTTGGGATTGCACTTATGTTCATTGTCCAGCTTAAAAACTGTTGTCTTTTTGTGTACAGTCCATCTTGTAGTGCTGTTGAACAGGGATTTTAAGTACAGATTAGTGTAATAAACTAATAAGCCAAGACCATTTATTTAATAAAAACTTGTTTCTTTTATTTCCAGGCAACCAACAACAGCTAGATCATTATGTCCAACACCAATCGCTTCGGCACCAGTGCCTCAGAGATCTAATGGCATCATATCAAAAGCCCTTGACTATGTCCTTGGATGGTGACAAGTCCTCTATTTTGGACTTTAGAATGATGCAATAGATAATTTCATACTTTTATGTTAAAATTTTTTTAATGCTTGGATTTTGACTGACACTCTTCTATGGTTGACTGGTTTCAATAATCAATTATGTAGGGACAGCAGTACAGTAAGATTTTGAATGGCTCAAGTGTATCTTTAAGTCTTCAAATAATGGGTTATTTTAAGATTGTTCTACTAAAATTTTGAAAATTAAAATTACTTAAGAAAGAGTATTTTTTTCTATTATAATGTTTGCATTGAAAAACTAGTTTTCAGGTATAACTTTATTCCTAGACATAAAAACTTATTATAAATTATTCTTCGGTGACCTCTAATATTTAGCAAAGGAAAGAGCTAATCTCCAATTCTTACTCTATATCCTTATAGAAGTGTCAAAGTAGGATTGTGTCACGGAGATTCCTGTCTTGGTTTAAAATATGTTTTTTTTTCAAATTGATTTTTAATTTCTGTGAACAGTATGTACATTTTTATTGATATCAGCACTATTTCCTGTACTGGAGACCAACATTGCATTTTTAACTTTAATGGTGAAAAAATCTTAATTAGGGTGTTCTATTGTTGCATTAGCAAGATCTGTCATCTTTGGATATCGCACATTGTGCTTATCAAGCTCATTCTGCGACCACAGGATCATTCTCAGAAGGCTGCATAGCTTTGGATTTGTGTACTCTTGGTTTTCCATTTTTAGTATAGCTGCATTTAGTTCACTTGCAATCTGTTAAAAATAAAATTGCATGTTACTGAAGTCTCTATAAAGGCAGAAATGCAACTAGAAATTTTGCACAAAGAAACTTACTTTCTGACTATGTGAGGGCAATAGTAGGTCTGCAAATGGTGATGCATGTGGGTCAGGGAAAGCCAACAAAGCTAGAGAGCGCTCCAGCTCTGTCAGGGTTGTGCGGTCAGTGGCCCCCGACTCTGCCAGAGTGGCACTGGCAAACGCCAGTGCTTCCTCAGCCCGACCGCCTCTAATCAGCTCTAACAATTGGAGCTGCTGATAAGGAAACCATAAGCAATCATTAACACACAAGGTATAACAAGCCGGAAACATGCAGGCACCATGTCAATCCAAAATTATGCTTAAGATCCCAGTGAAGCTTGGCATTGCCAGCAGAACAGTGCCAGCCTTTATCTGTACTTGTAGGATACTTTTAGTTTGTATGGTTGCGCCCACTCGCCCGCGACTCGTCAAATTGTTAGATAGTTATAACCTGCTAAATGAGAGTTGCTTACTTGTAAATGGAAGTATAGGTATCTATCATTGTCTAAGAGTTCAGGATGGAGGGCGTTGACCATGGCGATGGCTTCGGGAATCCGTCCGCCCTGTACGGCCTCGCGGATCATAATGCGTTCGTCGAGTGAACTACACAATGCAGGCTCTTGAAGTCCAGCCTCTTGTTGAAATTTCAAGGCTGCTTCCTTGAAGCCCTCTATAACAAAGGCAGGAATACTATTATCTAGTAACTACAACGATTCATTAAATAAAGAGGACAAACAAAAAATATATCATTCCTACCTGTGACCAAATAGTTCATTATCAACATATTCATGTCCGTGCGAGATATTTGCAAATCGTCATTTTTCATACGATCGTAAGATTTTTTGTCTTGTTTGTCGTTAGTAGTACTGTTCGTAGAATCGAAACTCATTGTTATACTGTTGCCAATGCACGATGAGAAGGTGAGAGAAGGCCAAATGTTTTTCAGAAATCAGAAATTATTGTTTCGTGTTGTTTGCACAAATTAGACGTTTGATGGTTTGATGTTTTTAATCTGTGGTTTGTGTCAAATTGTCTTTTTTTTTTTTTTGGGATAGTGGCAATCAGCCGATGTCGACTATTTCTGCCAAAGTCTCGTCTTGATACGACATGAACTAAATATTGTAAAATAAACACAATTCACGCGGAGAGTTACTTAATCTTTAACGGGACACTTTTCCTTTTTGTAGGCTTATACAGTAATGTCATGCAGGATCATGCAGCCGAATCTGTAACGATATAAAGTTTTATGGTTATCTATATATATATATACTAAGTACATTATTCATATATTTACATAGTACGTGGAAACATTTATAGACGGAACACATCACAATTTGATTTCATTTTCCCCGATGAATTTAATAAGTATAATAAATAGGTCCATATTAAAAGACAGGTAAGTTAATAGGCATCTAAAGTTTATAGGAAGCGGGATGTTAATTGACGGAAGCGACAAATAAATATTTATAGAACGAATATTCTTATTACAATTAAAGAAGATGTGGTCAAGATCCCCTTCCTCAAGGCCACACTCACAAATCGACGAATCTCTGACTCTAATTTTGTTTAGGAAAACGGGGGTACAGCAGTGACCAATACGCAGCCGGCAAATTACAGAGACGACCCTTTTTCCTACTTTTCGGAACTTGTAGAACCAGGGTTTCGCCCGTATGGACGGTTGGACAGTGAAAAATTTTTCTCCTTTATACTGGCTGCTTTTCTGCCACTGGGTCAACCAGCTATGATCCAGATATTTTTTAGGTAGAGAAAGTAGGTCATAGGAGTAATGGAGATAGTGCTTGGAATCCACATCATGATCACACGCATACTTGGCAGCTGAGTCGGCATTTTCATTTCCCACTATACCGGAGTGCCCAGGGATCCAAACCAGAGCCACCTCAAGATTCTTGTTGAAGCAGTTGAGCAGGGTCTTTTTAGTTTCCAAAATAACCCTGCTATTCAACCTACACCTAAGCTGGCTCCGGTCAAGAGCCTGTAAGCAACTTAGTGAGTCTGTGAAAATCACGGCTTTATTAACATTATGTGACTCCACAAACCTGCAGGCCTCCAAAACTCCTATGCACTCGCCTGTGAAAACCGAGGATTCCGGTGGGCACTTAAATTGTAGGACTAGTTTTGAATTTTGCAAAAATATCGCAACTCCCACTGGGGTAGATGGAGATAATTTTGACGCGTCTGTGAAAATTCTTTGACAGTCGGACCACCGGTCATTCACTATCGAATTGAAATTCGTGTTGGCAGAAGGGTTGTCTTTACCGATACCTATGTTCATGAGAATATTAGGCTTATACTGAATTACATTGAAGCTGTATTCAAACATAGGTAAAGTCCCACTCGCTACCAAAGACCTTTCAAACCCTTTTACCCGTCGAAAGCTCTGTAAGATAATTGGAACTTCCTTATTTTTCCAGTAGGAGCATGTACGGGTCAGTGAGTCCAGTTCCTGTATCTTCTGTAAGAGAATGTGCGACGATCTGGAGCAAACCCTGATCATGAAACGATCAGCTAGGTACTGTCTGCGAAGATGAAGAGGAGGGTCAACCGCTTCCACTTGGAGGGCGTTAGTGGGAGTGGATCGCATACACCCTAAAATTAGCCGTAAGCATTTGAACTGGATTCGGTCCAGTTTGACTAGAGACGTTTTGTTTATTGGTTCTAAGGCAAAAAAACCGTAGTCCATTATGCTTCTAATGAGGGCGTTATAAACTAATTTCAAGCAATACGGGTGGGCTCCCCACCAAACACCGGCAAGAACCCTAAGTATGGAATAAACTCTTTCACATTTTTTGATCAGGTGTTCGACGTGTTGGACACCAGAGAGTTTAGAGTCCAAGTAGACGCCCAGGAATTTCACCTTCTCCTTGCGTGGAATTGTTACACCACCAATTTTTACCTCGACTGGAGGGATATTACTCTGCCTTTTCCTAGTAAAGATAATTAGAGAGCTTTTATGGGCCGAAAGAACAAGGCCATGATGGTTAAGCCACTGGTCGAGTGATTTGAGGGAAATATTTAAAGATTTTGCAGCCACCTCGATAGAGTTATCCGCAACATATAGGGCGACATCATCAGCGTACTGCAGAATTTGGCAATTATAATTAAGGCTAGAATTAATGTCATATGTGTAGATATTAAATAGGATGGGGCTCAACACTGAGCCCTGGGGAAGGCCTCTACTTAATATTCTATAGTCAGATTCGTAGTCAGGGATACGAAGAGCGACAGATCGCGACATAAGTAGCAAGCTTATACATCGAACTAACTTAACAGGAACCCTCAGATGCAGCAATTTTTGCCTGAGGACTGAAAGGAGAACGCTGTCATAAGCTGAAGATATATCCAGAAATACTGCCACCATAGAGTCATTTTTGCTAAAAGCCACTCTAGCGTCTGTGACCAATACCGAAACACTGTCCATTGTACTCAAGCCTTTGCGGAAACCGAACTGCGTTTTGGGCAGAAGGTTCTTATTTTCTACGAGCCATTCAAGTCTATTCTTCAGAAGATGTTCTAAGACTTTAGACATAACAGATGAGAGGGCAATAGGCCTGAATCCATTAGGGTCGTCGGAGCTTTTACCAGGTTTTAAGATAGGCATGATTAATTGACTTTTCCACATTTCTGGTACATGGCCAGTTTCGAGACAATTATTGGCAAAACTTAGGAAATAATTCTGAGTGTAGGGACCGGCTTTTACCAGGAAGGAGTATGGGAAACCATCCTCACCAGGAGAAGAGTCCCTAACTTGTGACATAACAGTTTTTAGCTCTTCCATAGAAAAAGGCCCATCCAGTGGATCATGAGTACTGGTTATGGGGAGGTCGGGGAACTTCAACTCATCCTCCGCAGGCACGTAAGGAGGGGCCAGTTTAGTGAAAAAAGATTCCGCAACTATATCTGAGATGGCACTTGATAACCTTGGGGAATAACAATGCCGAAATCGGTTTATTTGTTTCCAAATTGTTGTAGACGGTGTGGACGGAGAAAGAGAGGTACAAAAAGAAACCCAGCCTGCTCTTTTCTTCCGGCGCAGAACTCTTTTGGACTTAGCCAGGATTCTACGATATTCCACAAGATTGTCGATGGAGGAGGATTCGTTGCACCTTTGTTCGGCTTCCTTGCGCTCCCTTATAACTTGAGTGCACTCTTCATCCCACCAAGGAGGAGACGGTATCTTCCCGCGGTGAGGCCCCTTAACCGGAAAGGCTATTTCCGCAGACTTTTTAATAGCTTGTGTGAATGCATTGTATTTAGAGACCAAGTCATCTTCATTAGATGCGGGTATAGCCTGGATCTCCCGCTCCACCAGGTCGTAATACGTCTCCCAACCACTTTTGGTTAATCGATATTTGAGAAGAGGTTTAATGTTTTTATCTGGTACCGATTTGTGGGGTAGATCTACAATTATCGGGAAGTGGTCACTTCCATGGGTTGAGTTCAGCCGATCCCAGATGCAACGGGAGCCCAGGTCGAGAGAGCAAATAGTTAGGTCCACACAGCTTTTCCTCTCCCCCACCTGGCCCCTGCGTGTAGCTCGTCCATCGTTAACAATGCAAAGACCAGCATTGTCAATAGCCTCCGCAAGCTCCTCCCCAAAGACATCACAGTGGTCGGACCCCCATCGGTAGTGGTGGCAATTAAAGTCTCCCATGATAATGCTTGGCCCATGTAGCTGCGCAAATATGGCACTAAGAAATGGAATTAATGCAATTTGTGGGTTTGTGATGTAAACAGAAATAATTGTAATACCTAAAGCTCTGATAGCCAACATGTTAACATTGTCACTGTAACTACTATTTATCGGTGGGAGATTTATCGGGGAAAAGGGAATTTTATTGTTGACAAGTATGGCACAACCGCCATAGTTGTCAAACCTATCGTCACGTACACAGCTAAAATTATTTACATTAAAATTGAGATCTGGTCTAAGCCAGGTCTCGCTAAGGCAGCATATAGCTGTATTAAATTTGTTTAGTAAGTATATTAATTCATGTTTTTTATGTATTATGCTCCGTGCGTTCCACTGAAGTAGTGAAAGGGGAGTATCCATGGTGGAGAGTATTGAAAATTAAGTTTAATTTAGTGGCAACGTGGTCCGGTAAAGAATTAGAACAGATGAGGGAAGAAAGAATGGTAACTACTTGCTCAATCGACTCACTGATATCAGAGTTTGGTAGCTGGGTTTGGCTATAACCGCACCCATTTCGGGATGGGGAGTATGAGTAGTCCTGCACTAAGGCTTCGTGGGCCCGTCTGTCATATCCTGGCGAGAGAGGGCCATGTGTTCTGGCCCTCTCTCGTTTAGATAACCCGTATGCATCCCACTGCAAGCCGTTTTCAGATAACGATTGGCGTTTCAGGCGCAGAGGTAGGTAGTCCCAGCAGTGGGGGCATACAAGGCTTGATATCGTATCGTATCTTGATATTGTTACTACTACTTGATAAATGTACCTACCTACTTGAAACTTAAATTAATGCGACTAAATAACAAAATAAAAGGAAAGTACGTACGGGGTTCAAACCCATGACCTCCTGAAACTCGCGTAAATTATAGACGCATTCTTCAGTTCCTTCGAGATCCAAATGTCCTCATAAAGTATTCAGATACAAAATGTAACCAATGGAGAATCATCATGTACCGCTGTCGAGCAGCACTATACACATACAGGGCGTCCCACGGCTATGCCACATGGAGGGAAAGTACCTTTAATATTGTTACGGGCTAGGGTTCTGGATTTGGATGTAAAACGCCAATGACAAATTCTTCGGATTTTTTCACGCAGGGCCTGGTGCAGGTCTTCACGACACGAAGTCCACACGTAGATTCCAATCGCAGGTCTAATCGAAGTCCAATAGTATCGCTGAGGTTGTAGGTTATCGCTCGTATCGCAGGTACGAGTATGTTCACTTGAAGTTCACTCTTCGCTATTCCAAATGGAACTGAACTGACAGTGCGTTTTTTTTTACCCTATAAAGGGCACCCTCCGGAGGACACGGGGGAGGGAGGTGGTAAATGCTCATGCATAACAGCACGGACCCGGTCGTGCTGCCAATGTGGGACTCACAAGAAGTGCGCCTACCCACTAAACACCACCTTGGGACTGGTTTTGGTCCTAAGGACCCCTAAACCCACATCGGGAGCGACCCCCCTCGAGGCCGAGGAGGGCGCACAATGACAGTGCGCCGCGGCGGCCGCTATTTATATCCGCCGGCAAGGTTTCTCGAACATTCCCGTTCGTAACTACACAGTGCACGCGGCAACGTCTCTAGAATTATTTCTTGTCAAAGAGTTTTGAACCTTATGCTAGTAGACATACGAGTCATTATTGCTTGCAGCGCTTATTGTTTACTAAAACGCAGCATGCGGCGACTATTCGATAGGCTTCTAGAAGGCTCTATTCTAGATGGTTCGGGATAGGACCGCGACACTGCTCCCCTCTTAGAGATGCTCGTCCCGAGCATCTTTATTACTGCCGTGACAAGAAGCTAAGCGGTCGATGTGAACCACTTTTTGTGCACCTCTTGGTTGACGTTGAATTCTGTAAGTCACGTCATTGAACCGAGTTACCACTTTGTACGGTCCCTCCCATCTTGTCTGCAATTTCGGAGATTTTCCTTTTCGTCGAGTTACGTTGTGAAGCCAGACTAGTGCTCCTTCTTCGAAGCCGCTTGTATTTGCTCGGCGGTCATACCTAGTTTTCATCTTTTCACTCGACTCCAATCCGTTTTCCCGTACTATGGCATGAATCTCTCGCATTTTCTCACGTATCTCGGAAATGTAGTCTTGTAGAGAACGTGGGTCATCAGTGCGCTTAGCGTGGTCCGCTCGAGAAACGCCTTTTTCTATGCAAAAATGTCAGTTTCTCTATCGAGTTCGAGATGTGACCGAGATGTCTCGACTTTAGCATGGCCATCGCGATCGAGATGGAGAAGACCGATACATGTCTACAAGCAGTAGCATGGTGACACTGCCGAGATAATTTCGGTCGAGATAGACACTAATTTTGACATATGCGACCGACACATGTCTGGTACTCACGGAGGTGAAGAGGCCTCGAAAGCATATATTTGACAGAAAAATTACAAATTCTTTAACTTTTTGATAGACAAGACCGCACTCTTCGGGCTATCTCGAGCGATCTCGATTCTCGGTTGCCATGTTGGGACTTTAGACTCGGCAAGTCTCTCACTTGACATCGAGAGAGAGTCAAAACGTCCATGCTAACCGAACAGGAGGTCCTCCAGTCAGCGGATCTACTGGTATTCTCAGTTCTCAGCCGAAATTTACACGCGCCGGGGTTACCTTCGTGCTTTCATGTTCTGCCGTTCTGTAGGCCAAAAGGAATGGCGGTATGTATTTGTCCCAGTCTTATACTCTGTCTACAGTGCCTGTCAACAACTTTCGCTAAATGTCTCTCAAGTGTTTGGTTAAATCTTTCAACCATGCCGTCAGATTGATGATGATATGGGGTGGTCCTAGTCGTATGCATTCCCAATATTTTACAGAGTTCTTGAAATACTTGAGACTCAAAATTCCTGCCTTGGTCGGAGTGTATTTCCATGGGCACACCAAACCGGCAAACTACTTCCTCAAACAACTTGGAGGCAACAGTCGTGGCTTCTTGATTGGGTATGGCGAATACCTCTGGCCATTTAGTGAAGTAATCCATAACTACCATGAAATACTTATTTCCTGATTCCGTTACTGGGAACGGTCCAGCCACATCAACTGCAATGCGTTCCCATGGCGCACCGACGTTATAAAGTTGCAGATTTCCTCGGTTTCTAGTTGATGGGCCTTTCACCGCGGCGCAAGTAGCACACTTGCGGCACCAATCTTGCACATCTTCTCGACAATGGAGCCAGTAAAACCTTTCTCGAATCTTTGTTAAAGTCCTTTTTACGCCCAATTGTCCACCTGACACACCGTCATGTATTTCATGAAGGACATCTTGTACCTTATCTCTTGGGACAGATATCTGAAGATGGAACTCACTGCCGTTAGGTTTCTCCCATTTACGGTAAAGTATTCCGTTCTGAAGAATAAAACTGTCCCATTGAGCCCAGGATGCCTTGGTGACAACACTAGTAGGAGCGGAGCGACTTCGCACCATCTTGGTTTGTCCTCGCCTCGTTTCTTCTATGCGACAATGAGCCGTACATCTTCGTCATCTTCCTGTGCTTCTTTCATCGCCTCGTCTTCCCAAGATCTCGATGGACTCATTCTTGTCAATCTCAATGGCAGTTCCTTTGTCTCTTGTTTGGCACAGTGCTTGCAGTCTTCCGGACACGGCCTTCTTGACAGATTGTTCCCATTGCATAATTGTGAGATTCTGGTTACTTGGCTTTCTCCGCTCCAGCCAGTACTCGCCTCGGAAACCTAGCTTCGTTTCCCTGATACACAGTGAAGGCCGGAGCGTCATGCTTCTTTACGAACCCTTCAAAACGCTGCTCCATTTTGTTGAGACGCGCACCCAGTCTGTCTCCTGTTTTGGTCGGTTGCCTCGCCTTCTTAGGACACGTGAACTGCAAATGCCCTCTTTCTCCACACTTGTAACACATGGGCCCGGAGTTCTTCTTGGCCGGTGTCTTGTTCTCTTTGACCTCCTTCGTAACTACTCGAAGTTTATACCCTTGCCGGATATCATGACGCACGGCTTCAACTTCCAGGGCGTGTGCCAGAGCTTCTTTTAATGAAGAATGGTGGCGAAGCTTTACTGCAGCCCTAATTTCAAGATCCCTAATTCCGTGGACGAAGGCTTGCTATATATTCGTATCCACCATTTTACTATCAGCAGAAGGGTACGCCTTTCGAACCAGCTTCTCAATTTCCAACGCCCATTGTTGAAGTCCTTCACCCAGGCGCTGGGTCCGGTCGCGTAGCTGGGCACGAAAAACGTGTTCCAGGTGCCGTTCCCCATATCTAGCCTCAAGTGCCTCCAGCAGATCTTTGAACTTGACAGGACAGATAAAGCCGAACCTCTGAGCGCGACGGTGAGGGCTGTCAGGCTCTGTTCATCCGTCCACCCGTTTGAAGCAGCGACAGTCTGGAACTGCTGTCGGTAGGCGACCCAAGACGTAGTACCATCGTACAGAGGCACCTTGACTTTAGGCCCCTGGCTTATGCTGACAACTCTGCTCGACGTAACTCCAGCAGCTTTTATACGCCGAACTTCCTGCTCTAGTCCAGTGAGGCCGTTTTTCAGACTTTGTAGGTCCTCCTCTAATTTGGTAACCCGTTCGGTCACTACTTCTACATGTTCATGTAGCTTAGCGACCGTATCGCTGAACTTTGTAACGGCAGATAGGATCACTTGTTGATCTGCCTTCTGTTCTTCTTGCAGACTCCGTATCTGCTTGCTCTGTTGTTCTTGCAGGCACTGCATCTGCTTGCTCTGTTGTTCTTGCAGGCACTGCATCTGCTTGCTCTGTTCTTCTTGCAGGCACCGCATCTGCTTGCTCTGCTCTTCTCGCAGGCCTCTCTGTTCTTCTTGCAGGCTCCGCATCTGCTTGCTATGCTCTTCTCGCAGGCCTCTCTGTTCTTCTCGCATGCCCTTCAACATTGCCATCAGACAAGACATATCCAAAACCTCAATTGTACGTGACGGAGGTTTAATGTCTTCGGTGGGCGTGGCTACGAAGCGGAGCCTGTTGGTGGAACCTGGTGGTCAAGACCGGTGGGCGGGGCCTGGTGCACGGGGTCGGTGGGCGTGGCCTAGTGGGCGTTGCCAGTGGGCAGATACGCTGTGTCCCCTCGATGTGCGTGGCCTGGTGGGCGGGGCCAGTGGGCGTGGCTTGGGGGCGGGGCCAGTGGGCGTGTCCCTATGGCCGGTGGGCGTGGCCTGAGGGGCAGTGGGCGTGGCCTCCGCAGCACTTCTGGACCTGGTCCTCACTCCAGAAGTATCCTCTCTCGGAGTCAGTGGCATCTCCAAATCCCCAATTCTGACACCAAATGTTACGGGCTAGGGTTCTGGATTTGGATGTAAAACGCCAATGACAGCTTCTTAGCATTTATTCACGCAGGGTCTGGTCTGCAGGTCTTCACGACACGAAGTCCACACGTAGATTCCAATCGCAGGTCCAATCGAAGTCCAATGACAGCACGCCGCGGCGGCCGCTATTTATATCCGCCGGCCAGGGTTCTAGAACATTCCCGTACCTACACTCTGTACACGCGGCAACGTCGCTCGAACAGTAATCCTTTCAAAGAGTTTTGAACCTTATGCTAGTAGACATATGAGTCATTATTGCTTGCAGCGTTTATTTACTAAAACGCAGCATGCGGCGACTATTCGATAGGCTTCTAGAAGGCTCTATTGTAGATGGTTCGGGATAGGACCGCGACAGAATTGTATAACTATGCAGTGTTTTGTCTCTTTTCTTCAAACTGAAAACTACATTCAAGTGACGTTAACAAAACACTAACTATACCAGCCTTATACGGTGTATATTAGTAAGAGCCTTAGGGTCACCGCACACGGGCCACCGGCCACAACCACAAAACGCCGCCACTGGCATATTTCCTGTAATTTTCATACATTTTATATGGACTCGCCGCACACGGTTGGCGCCGGTGGCGGCCACACGCTACAAATCGTCGCAGCTTGCTTCTTGTGGCTCGCACCAAATGTACTCTATGGCTCGCACCGGCCACTAAACGTCGACACAAAAAGCCGCCACACGCCACTCGCGCGATTCCGCGCCCCTCTCTCCTTTGCCTCAGTTAACCTGTGCTGTAAAGTCGACGGTAACGCACGGTAGTCTGTGGTTCATATAGGTAGTTAAATATGGATATAGAATTATTTATATCAGGGATACAATCCCGTCCTGAGATTTGGGATTCAAAAAGTGATAGTTATGTTATAGTAATAGAGGAGTGAAGTGAAGGCCTGGGAAGAAATCTGCGAATTGTTTAATGAAATTGTTGTGAAACTTACCTTAATTAAAACTGTTTTTATACGGATTTATGCTAGTTTATTACATTTTTACAATTTTCCAACGTTTCGGCACTTTTTCAGGTGCCGTGGTCCCGGATGCCCCGGATGACTGAGGTGACAGGTGTCTTATAGAAATCATGAACGGTTAGTTTACTACCCTCGGCAAAAATTACAAAAGTTAATTATGAAGTTACGTTCCAAAATAGACAAACCAATTATTTTTTATATAAAGTCAACAATATTGATTATTAGTAATTGAAGTTAAAATTAAATTTATAAACTAATTACTTTATATGAACTTAAAGATACCGATTATTAATTGAAATTAAATTGATTTTTTATTATTTATTCTACAGTCACACTTCTAGCAAGGGGGTCTCATGCACTTAAGCACTGGTTCCCATGCTACCGGTATGTTCCAACCACGATCTCTATTAAAATTTGGATGTCGGCGGATCTCTATTGCCTCACGTATCATTCTAGGGAAGAAACGGTCTTCTCGGGCTAGAACTTTAACTTTATCGAAATGTATAAAGTGGTTGGTACCGCTAAGTGTATGCTCGCTGACTGCAGATCTACCAGAGCGCTTATGTTTCACATCAGCGATATGTTCCTTCACCCGCTCAGCTATGGTACGCTTCGTTTGACCAATGTACGAGGAACCACATTCACAGTCAAGCTTGTATACTCCTGCCTCTTGTAAGGGAATCCTGTGCTTGACACTTCGCATGAATTGGTGTATCTTTCTTGGCGGCTGGTAGATGGTCCTGATTGAGGCGCGTTTCAAAATACTCCCAATTTTGTCAGTCACTCCTCTCACGAAAGGCAGGTAGGCTGGAACTCGCTCGACTGTGTCCGGTTTGACACGTCCTCCGCGACGGACACGCGGAACTTGCAGCTTGTTTGCACGAAGTACTCGTTTGACATGCTGGAGTTCCGCAGGTAGATGGTCCTTGTCGCAGATTCGGTGTGCCCTCTGTAACAGAGATTTTCCAACAGTAGACAACTGACACGGGTGATGGTGAGACTCACCGTTTAGGTACCTATCAGTGTGGGTCTTTTTCCTATAAACTGTATGTCCTAAGGTACCATTTGGATTCCTGATGACTAAAACATCTAAGAAAGCTAAAGAACAATCTGCTTCTAA
Source organism: Yponomeuta sedellus (assembly GCA_934045075.1). NCBI lineage: Eukaryota > Metazoa > Arthropoda > Insecta > Lepidoptera > Yponomeutidae > Yponomeuta > Yponomeuta sedellus. The sequence continues at coordinate 7,596,111 of OW203726.1, read as the reverse complement.
CTCCATTGTAAACTGGATCTTGTTGTTTATAGAGTTAAGGTGGTCTAAGAAAGCCGTTATTCCACTAGTAGGTAATATAGCAAAAGTGTCATCGACATATCGCTTATAGAACCTTGGTGGGACGGGAGCAGTTCGCAGGGCTCGCTCCTCGAAGTCTTCCATGAAAATATCGGCTACAACGGGAGAAACAGGGGAACCCATGGCTACCCCGTCTACCTGCATGTAAAACTCACCATTCCATACCAAGTAGCCAGTTGTTAGGCAGTGATCTAACAGCTCTGCATATTCCACAGGCAAATCATGTTCATTGAGCCTTCTCTTAACAATCTCAATGCAATCCTGTATTGGAAGACAAGTAAACAAGGATTTAACATCGAAACTCACCATTGTTTCTTCACTAGTCAAATGTAGGTCATCAATTTGACTAGTGAAGTCAAGAAAGATACACCAATTCATGCGAAGTGTCAAGCACAGGATTCCCTTACAAGAGGCAGGAGTATACAAGCTTGACTGTGAATGTGGTTCCTCGTACATTGGTCAAACGAAGCGTACCATAGCTGAGCGGGTGAAGGAACATATCGCTGATGTGAAACATAAGCGCTCTGGTAGATCTGCAGTCAGCGAGCATACACTTAGCGGTACCAACCACTTTATACATTTCGATAAAGTTAAAGTTCTAGCCCGAGAAGACCGTTTCTTCCCTAGAATGATACGTGAGGCAATAGAGATCCGCCGACATCCAAATTTTAATAGAGATCGTGGTTGGAACATACCGGTAGCATGGGAACCAGTGAACCCCCTTGCTAGAAGTGTGACTGTAGAATAAATAATAAAAAATCAATTTAATTTCAATTAATAATCGGTATCTTTAAGTTCATATAAAGTAATTAGTTTATAAATTTAATTTTAACTTCAATTACTAATAATCAATATTCTTGACTTTATATAAAAAATAATTGGTTTGTCTATTTTGGAACGTAACTTCATAATTAACTTTTGTAATTTTTGCCGAGGGTAGTAAACTAACCGTTAGGGGAAAGTGGGGCAGATAGATACAACAAAATTCAAAGCGAATTTTTATATGAGAGAACATACTGATATGCTGCTTTTTTAAGCTTATTGTATTGGTTACTTTATTAATATTAATATATGTATATATTTGAATGTACAAGTTGCGAGATAAACCATATATCACATTTTAAATGAAAAAAGGGTTTTGTATCATTCTGCCCCATCCACGGGGCACTTAGATACATAGGCTGGGGCACTTTGGTACATAGGCAAATATGTATGAATTGAAAAAAAGTTCATGCATTTTATAAACATTTATTATACGGAGATCAAAATCAGTCTTACTTTACTAACAAACTTAAGTCTTTATCATAACATTTTTTATTTATTATTTTAAAGCATAACAAAGCTAGCCTTTACTATAAACTCGAGAAAACTGGAAAACAACCATTAAAAATTCTAATCAGACATCAAACAAAAATAATAAGACAAAATGTATGTGAAACATTACAATAAATATGCTTCTATTGCAAGTTGTATGCGCTTAAATTAACTGAAAAAGTATAAAGAGATGATGTTCGACACGTGCCTTTAGATATGTTTGGCTTAGGCAACTGTAAAACTACATCGCTAAAATCAACACTTGCTTTGTCTTCCACATTGGGGAAAACGAAAACATCTTGTGATTTTGCAGGCTTTTTTCTCAGGTATGAAACCTGATAGTCAGTCAAATTGTATTTGGTAATTACTTTGGCTACATAATGAACGACTGATTTCTTTTTTGCAAATTTGATGAGCAAGAAATGACCAGCGTCTATTTGTTCCGGATTAGGAGCGTTAAACTGTTCTCCACTTTCTGCATCAGATAGCTCTCCAAAATCTTCATCGTCGTTATCACTTAATTTCAACGATTCGTTTTGACTGGAATCGGAATCTGACAGTGGTTTCAAACAAGAGCGGACTCTTTTCTTTTTAGGTTGTTCCGTTTCTGTAAGACCCAATAAATTCTTTGCCGTTTTTAACTCTTTTGCCTTCTGCTTCATCAATTTGATTTGTTGTTTTCTTTCTTTCTCTTCATGTAACATTTGCAATCTATCTTTTTCTGGTGTATCAGTAAAAATCCTGGATTTGCCTTTTTCTCTTCCTTTTTTAGATGTTTTTTGGTTCATAACTTTTTTCGGATACGGTCTTACCATTTGTGGTGAAAGAATAACTTCAGAATTCGACGGAACCCTTGAAGATGCATTGGCAGGTGGAACGACGTTCGGAGATGCAACAACATCCGACCGGTTGCTTAGAGGATCGGTTTGATCAGTTAAAATCTCGACTCCTTCATGGCTTTCAACAACATCATCAGTTCTGTTTCTTTCTACCTCCACGAAATCTACTTCCTGTCTGTCGATGCCCTGTCTATTTTCATCACTTTCTTCTTGTGCACTTGTATGAAAGATTTCTATAGGCGCAAAATCCTCATCGCCAAACGCAAGTCTATTGAAAGGCCAAATTCCTGGCCTTGAGAAGCCACTCGTGATGTTCTTTGGCGTAAAAGATTCCAGAAAGGCCGATTTTGAAAGTTGAGCTATATTGTATATGGATAAAGTTCTTCCAACGTTCCCAATGTGCCAATCATTAAAAGCTATCTTTAATTTGCCTTTAAAGGGACCAAACACGCTGACGTCTAGTGGTTGCAACTTGTGGGACGTATGTGGAGGCAGGGACAGGTACACTGTTCCATTATCACGACAGTAGTTGACTGCTTCGATGGAAATATGTGACTCGTGGTTGTCGCAAACAACTAAAATTGGGTTGTCTTTGGTGCAGGAAGTATGTCGTTGAATATGTTTAAGAACTGCAATGTACAATTCCGCTGTCATCCAGCCACTTCTGTTGGCTAAGCCTAGACTTCCTGCTGGAGCACCATTTAAGAATTGGTCTTTAAAGTGGACGCGAGGAAAGACATAAACAGGAGGAATAGCAACACCTGTTGCAGTTACTATCCCACAAAATGTTACCAAATCCCCTCGTTCAGCTGACACAATTTGTCCTACTTGCCTCTGTTTCTTATCAGCCAAAACTTTCGGCGTTGGTAAGACTGTGGTGATACCTGTTTCATCGAGATTTATTATACGATCAGGTGCAAACTTGTAACGTAACATGGCCCGCTCATAATTGTCATAAAACTCAGCTACTGCCGTTTTATTGAATGCAAAACTTCGTGCTGCACTTGTGTTTTCAGGTTTTCTGAGACTCAGTTCCTGGTTCCTTTTTCTAAATCCTGCTGCCCAATCGTTTCCAGCACATTTATTTTTTCTCCAGGATTCTGGATACTTACAGCCTGAATATTCGGCATAATCATATGCCAACGTCAAAAGCTGGCGCAAAGACAATCCATGGTGCATTTTGCTGCAAGTTAATAAGTATTCTGTAAATACCTTTTCTTGTTCTTTTGTGAAAACTTGAGCCACGGTGTACTTTGACCCATATGAAGTTGAAGGTAAAGCTGCTGGATCCTCTACATAAGATTTACGAAATTTTTCAAGGCGATGTTGCAATGTTGAAGGTTTGATGCCGTACTTCTCGGCCGCTTTTCGTATAGATAATAGCCTTGATGTTACTTCGGACATTGCGGTCTTCATATTCTCCTCGTCTATATTGCTTCTATCGGTCTTTGGCTTATAGGTACGCACCATTATCTGAAAAAAAAAAACAAAAAAATATGAGGCTTAATTATTAGGGGCACTTTAATACATAATTGGGGCAGATTGATACGTATCAATCTACCCCAGTCATTCCTGTATTGATGTGCCCCCACGGCTTCTTTTTACAATAATGAAGTTACAGATTATATTACTTCATTTATTCTAAAAAAAGCTAATAAATTATTATCCTTGATGTTGTAGCTTACCTTTAGTACCTTTAGATCTTTTCAAGATGACATAGGAGAGCGCCAACACACTTTTCCACTTCACGCATTTAATTACTTCGCCGCTCCGAAAACGTGTCTTTACATGTCAAGCATCAACGGCTGACTGGTCGGGCGCGCGGTCTCGGCTCTTGAACTTAGACAAGTATAGACAAGTTTTAGTGATGGGACCCCTCCGATATATTGAACCGATTATGAAATATGCTTGGTGAATCATTGTGCCCCTTGCATCTATGTGCCCCGACTCCCCCTAATGATTTCTAAAAGACACCTGTCACCTCAGTCATCATCCGGGACCACGGCACCTGAAAAAGTGCCGAAACGTTGGAAAATTGTAAAAATGTAATAAACGAGCATAAATCCGTATAAAAACAGTTTTAATTATGTCTACTGCTCGTGTTAACCTTAGAAAATACTAAACTTACCTTAATGTGATAGCTAGTCTTTCCGCAGGTGCGATGCTTTTCCGCATGTTGGTGTGGTGGTGCTTTAATCCAGCATATAATAGAGCATGTAGTTCCCAAAACGTACCTATACTTAAACGAAAATGTTTGAAAAACTTTTTAGAATGGTTTAGAAGATTATCGAAATGTTCGTTGCATTTGTGTACATTCGGTAAAACTGGATGTATCCAATAACTACGGTTTCGTCTTCTACGACGACGTCTTTTTATCAAAAGTAGCGCAATTAAACCTTCTTCGTCAGAGTCCATTATGATACTGCACGCCACGCAAGGGTTAAAAAAAGTAGCAGCCACCAACCGCAAGTGTCGACCACCGGCCACAAGTGGCTGTTGCGCGCTTCAGCTACCTTTGTAGCCGCTTCTAGCTTCTCGTGGCGGCGTTTGTGGCTGTCGCGTGTGGCCCGTGTGCGGCGACACTTATGTTTTGGTGGGATTTCACTCCTTTTTGTATAAACGTGGGCATATTGATTTATTGTATTACATATTTTTATAAAATAAATTAATCCGCGTCGTGGACCCGTTGATGATGACAACGGGACTAGGATGTATAGTTATCCCTCGTAGTCCCGTTAACGGGACAAAATAATGAGACCACGAGAAAAAACCTGTGGAATGTATCTACATAGGTCAGACTACCCAAACATCTGTAAGTTGTGAGACCTGCGCAGTAGCCCTTCGTTGTAATAGTCGCCTATGCGCCCTAATTGACATTCCCTGTGTCTAATGGAAAAAATAAAACTGTTCTGTTTAGCTAATTTATTTTCAGTTCTTAACGCCAATAACTTACTAATAATGAGCTGATAATACAATTTAAAAAACTCCTATCCTAGTTTTTATTGAATAATGCTTGGTAACAATCATAGATCTTCCTTGAATTCAATAAAAAGTTACAACTAAACTAGAAAAATATCAAAGAAAAAAGAATCCCCAATAACTTAAGCCCTGCTTCTAGCCATTGTTTTGAAACACCGCAGAAACAGTGCAGTCAAAGTACATTATGGAGAAATTTAGAATTTTTATTAAATAAAGCTAATATATTATCTAACAAGCCTTCAGTGTATCATCAAGGAAAATTGTTATAAAATAATCGTGAACATGTTTTCGATCAGTAAAATGTCAGTGCAGCATTAACATAAATGATAGTGAAAATAGTGGGCCAAAGAGACGAGTGTTGAGCACGTCTTGTAATAATAGGTAAATGCAGCGGAGTTTTACGAATCGAAAACTTATTATAGTCTAAAATCTACAAGTAATCAACTTATAAATATTAAAGTTTTGTCGACAATGTTACATGTTCCAGTCGTTCGGAAACCACGTGACTATTAAACAAATGTCGACAATTAAGAGTAATAATTTAAACTATAAAGTTAAAGTATAATTCAACACTACGAAAGGTGTAATAAAATAATTATACCAAATTATGGCTACACATTTGAAGAAGAACTGAGAACATGAATTTGCAACAGGCACTCTGCGTGAATTTATTATTTGTGTACTTCTATTACCTAGTAAAGAATCCTCCACAATTTTAGAAAATATACAAAATACCCACTAATTCAACATTTCAATTACAATCCGTTTCACCACAGTATTATAAATATCTTTACGGCCAGTCTATCCAAAAACATACTTATTCAAACGAAACTGCAAATGAACCTTAGCCACTTTTATGCAGTCAGTAGCTATTCTCAGTCTATGAACACAATCATCCAGCAAACCTTATCTAAAGCATTAAAAGCTAATTTACTTTATGTGGCATGAAATAATTCGTGGAATTTAGCAATTTGATATTATGATTTTAGTTTAATAGTAAGTGTGAATATTGCTGTCCGTCCGTCTTTAATTACATAAATTATTACATCTATGCATAGTTTAATTGTTGGTACCTTGTGAACTATCTACCTACATAGTATACCTATATTGTGTCACAATACCAATTGTACTAAATTCCACATAGCAATCACAATGTCTTGATTTAATCAGGAAACTATATTTAAGCATTTAGTAATCCTGCTTTGAATCACATATACCAAAATATGTTTGTCTTGATATATTTGCAGAGTTGGGACTGCGCCCGCCATCTTCCTTTGTTATTAGGACAGATCTGAAAAAAACATTGTAAATTAATAATATTTAATAAAGTAACTTCCACTCATCACACTCCCATGTCCGAGAATGCTACGAGGTTCTCCCCTCTGTATGTAGTTGTACGATTTTATCGACTTCAAACTGTCAAATACGTACATATTTTGACACGTTGGAATCAAATTATAAGTCTATCGGGTTAACTTATCAAAAAAAAATATAAGTTAACTCGACAGAGTGGACAGTTAGGTATGTTGGCTCAGACCTGAAATGTCCATTTTCATAAAATGTACCTTACAAAATGTCTGCTACCATAATGCCTGCACGTCTTTGGCATAATGATAGCTTCTTAAAATGTCTGCTTCTTATAATGTCTGTCCCTAAAAATAACAGTTTTGCATATTATGTATGCATAATGTTCGCTTTTAAGAAAGTGCTTATTTTTATACCTTATTTTTATACCTTTCACATAGGTATGTGAAAGGTATAAAAATAAGCACTGACATAGGTATATCTATCAGTCACTAAACATTATCTATTATCGTGGGTGCCAGTAATTTTCTAAATAGAAATTTATCAAAGAGCAAGAATGCAAGCAACTAAGCCTTTTACATTCCTAACATAGATTTAAAAAATAAAGCAGGCATTAAAGGAAAACAAACATAAGCCTATATGGAAAAGTGAACATAATGGAAAACCAAAACTTATGCAAATATTTATAGTACATAATGTAAACATTATGAATAGATGACTTCCTGAGAATGGTACACATTTTAAATAGCAGACATTTTGAGATAGCTGTCAAAATGGAAGTACATAAAAACATTGTGAAAATACAGACATTTTGAAAATTGTACATTTACAGATACAGATGTTACGTTATCAGTGTTCTTACGATAAAATGTATATGACTTCCAAAACACTGTGTTTATTTTAAAACTGTAGACTTGTAGACTATAAGAAGGTAAGTATTGCCAGAGGTCGCGGGTTCGAGTCCCGGCATGGGTAGAATTTTTAGCCTCTAAATAGGTTTTTAAAACTGTATTTTTCTAATGGTTGAGTAGTAGGATGTCCAATCTAAATTTAATCTAGTAGTAAATTTAATCATCTTAGTGGGTAACGTAATTAAAAATATAAAAAAATACAGAACAGAATTAAAAGAAATAACAGAACCAGCCAAGTGCGTACCGGGCCACGCGCAGTGTAAGGTTTCGCAGAAAGTGTTTTTTACCTGCCTTACAGTACCAACAACTTTATCAAAGTAATTTTAAATAAAGTACGAAATTTTCGTCCTGTAAGTTGATCGGCTATTACTCGATAACTTGCCGTAATAGTTTTCCTTTTAAGTTCATTAAGTGTCGTATTGCCCTGAAATTTTTTTTCACGGGGCGACGAAAAATTTGCTTTTAAAGCAATAGCGTAATATTTCGCAATCGTCCCGCAGTCCCGCCACTGTCATACAATCCTCCACCAACCCGGACTTGGCCCCCGTGGTGGAGTATGGCCTAACCTTCCTGCGATGCAGGAAGAAATCCGTGCCCCAACAGTGGGGACATACAAGGCTTGGTAACAACGCCAAGCGGTCATTTTGTTCCCCGGAAATTGAGTAAAGCGTACGATATGGAAGCTAATATTCTGAGATTACATTGTGTTGTAATTTACATGAAGTTAAAAAGAGAAAGCGTTTTAAAAGAGAAGATCGAACTTTTGTCCACTCTGGTCTCTTGATGTCCTTGGTAACTTGAGGGACTTTTTGTACGGGGTACATTTAGTCCTTCGTGTGCGTTACTCGATACAATTTATGAGAGATTTATATCGCCGGACAAAAAAGTACCCAGGGGATAGTACGAGTAGACGAGGGCTACACAGGCCTTTAAAAATTCGTTTTCCTACACTCACAATATTTTTAAACAACCAATTTAACGATATCCTACACTGCGGAGTCTTTTTCTTTATGAGCTGTCTCTTATCAGGTTGAGGGCATTTGCACTAATGTACGGCGTCCTCTATTGGGAATCGAATCCACAACTTCTGGCATGGTAATCAGAAAATCTAATGATACCGCTAGACCAATGCAATGATGCATGTATCTCAAATTGGCATGGTATCTCATATCAACATATTACTCAAACAAAGTCAGACATTATCATTTGTTTCAACGCTGTTAAAAGATTATGGGGTGACTCTCAAATGTAACTTACAGCTAGGAACAAGATCCTGATGCATGTGGAGCTCGGCATCCATACCATGAGGCATGCAAGTTGGCGGGGGTCTGCGCTGGACCTAAAAATGTTGATAAAGACATATTATTAAAAGTTGGGTCACATGGACATTGCTGAGAGGACTTTGTTGCTACTGATAACATCCATTATCTTAAGAAAACAAAGTGGTAGGTAGTTCATTGTGTAAAAGCACTATAATTTTAAATATATTTAGTACATACACTCAGTACTTCTCATTTTCGAAATCTGTATCTCAGTTGAGGTGACTTTTGAGAGATATGAAAACATTTTATGCAAAATATAATATACATTTTCAGAGTAAGCTATAGCGGCGCTAAATAACATAAATGTTTTTAATTTATGTTTTTTTATTATTTTTGTAGTTATTATATAAGTTATTTGAGATACAGACTGACAGTCTTATTTATAAAAATTACCACAATTAACCACAGATTAAATAAAGCGCCTCTAGGAATGTTTTAGTAGAACGATGAGCGCTTAATTTTATAAATAAGCCGCTTATCTTTAGGGTATTTACGATGTCAGTACATACCTAGTATAATTATTTAAATTTAAACAGACTAAATCTATTTTAAAATGACGAAAATATATAAACGTTTTTTTAAGTTCTGACTAAAAAAACTAGGTCTGGTCTACATGGTAATTAACAAATTGAAGGCGTCGGTAAATAATTAACGAATTGTGACTGCTGGAATGCTATTAGGTTATCAGAAAAAGAAATAAAATCGAAGTTATACAAAATAAAATAATAATAGCTAAGACAGGGCGATATGGCGCTCATTATGGAAGGGCTATGTCCAGCAGTGGACTAACTAATATAGCCTGAAGAAGAAGATACAAAATAAATGGTTGCCTACCTGATCCAAATTGAACCTCACAAAGGCCTCATACTGCTCAGCCAATTTGGTGCTGAGTGCAGACTCATATTCGGCGCGCAGAGCCGCCTCTTGATCGCGAAGCATCCTCTCGCAGATCATGCGGACCTGATAAAAGACAGTTTATGAAAATAGAAGAGTAGCAATTTAAAATTACATACCAGAATTAATTCAGAAAGTTACAAAATATCTGTAGAACGAAACAATAATTGTAATTTAGATTATTGCGAAACAAAACGATAGATATACACATACTAGCTGTGTTATCAGCGGTTTATCGATTTTCTCATCGGAATATGATATTTTCCCGCAGTAAAACGTTGCCTATGTGTTAGTCCAGGGTGTCAGCTAACTCCATACCAAATTTTATTAAAATCGCTCCAGCCTAAACACATGAAGACGTGACAAACGTACACACCCACAAACTTTGCTTTGCCTTTATAATATTAGTGCGATGTGATTTCCTCACCTGCTTGAAAGTGAAGAGTGCACGGCTGTGCACCTTCTGTGCTGCGTTGGTTTGAGAGTGGTGCGGCGGAGAGCAGTCCCCCTCCGAGCCGCTGGAGGACGAGCATGAAGCTATGGCCGCCCCGGACAGCTTAAGCTGGCGACGACGCTGCAGTCTCTTGATCTCATCACAAATTTCCTGGGCCATGCGCTCTGTGCAATAAATACATGTTAACCAAAATTACATATCGTCGTTCATACATATTGCAAAATGTCGTATGTCAAAAAAACACGATTTTCGCTTTTCCATCTAAATGGAAGGAAAACTTAATTCTGAATGTAAGTGCAGGACATTATAATCTCAGCCTGAGTAGGGTAAGGAATTCCTACTATTTTGGTGAAAAAAATTGTAATAATTTTTTGACATGGGACATTTTGCGATATGAACAAAACGATATTTCAAATTTAAGTACCTAGTTCAATTATGGCAGTAAGTACATATTCATGTCGAGGATGATTTGGTAAATCGTATTTATGCAAAAGAATTTAGTGTTATTGCGAAATCACGGACAATTTGAGTGATTTTGATGTTTTTCGATATTACTGAAAAAAGATCGGATTTTTGCTAAGCGCGATTCGCCTATGTAAGATTGAATATCCGAAACTCTGGCATTTAGCTTGCCGGGTAATCCTTATGCTGGTTGGTTACTAGTTTCAACATATAACTAGTTTAATTGTAGCGTTATAAAGAGTAAAAAATGATAACGCTTATTTGTAAAATATGGATTTTACTTTTAATGGATCATAGCTTCGGTTCGATACCTGAAGAAGGGTGCCAACATGCCAAACCTCTAATATTCTGCCACTGTTGTCTGTCCGCTCGTCCAGATTTTAAATGTCTCTCCTTAGTGAACCATACTAGGTAGTCAGTTGAAACATTGCTATTAATTTATTTACAAAACCCACAGCACTAGTTTTTTTTTTTTTTTTTGTTTATTGACCAATGATTTAGAAAGATTTACAAATAAGAATGTTACACGAAATGACTTAAGTATATAGATTAGCCTCTGTTGCCGAGCTAGGCATGAAGCCTGTATTACGGCATCCAGCGCCAAATCCCCACCGAATAAGGCAAGTTAAAATATTTAAATGTATGAATGTTAAACTAAGAAATAATTTAGCAGAGATTTAACAAAATTTAGCAAAGTTACAATAAACTTAAAAAAGATAATAGGAGTGTTATTGGTGAGTAAGTTAAGTAAGTAAAGTAAAATTTTTTTTATAAATATCTTCTTTTAATAAATATCCACTGTACATAATAAATATAATTTATCTTTGGCCAATTACAGGCTTATTTTATATTAATCAAATATTACTGTTTTATATACAATTTTGTTTCGACCTCCATATCATAGTACTCATTAGTTGTAAGTTCTTAGATAGAACAGGAAAGGTCAGAGGTAGTCTTTTCATTTAGAATGCTGTCCACCTGTACTCACCACATAGTATTTTTTCTTATCTTTCTGTTTACCGTTGTCGTTCTATAGAAGTAATCTCACTATTTAGCCAGAATGAAGTTCATTTCGGTTCAGTATTTTAGTCCTGTTATTAGTGTAAAACTTTTCCGCGATATAGATAGAGAACACTACATAAGAAAGGACCTTTATAAGTCCAATGTCGTATCTTTCTTAATTGTTAACTAAATGTTCAGCATTTATTTCACTAAACTTGTATCTGTCATTAAGATATGCATGTAAGTCTGTAAAGACACATCTCTACATAACTTTACACATTATTTTTTAAAGTCCAACTGCACTCTTAACCACATTAAATAACAAACTCGCATACAAAAACACAATCAAAAACAAAAGGTTGACTAGTAGGAAATGCTACTTAGCATTGCCTTTGTACCAAATGTCTTGTGCATTATTGCACAGAATTTTATAATAATAATCACACACAATACAACAAGCGAGAATGGTATGACATTTTAAACATCAATTCGTCAACCAATCAGATAAGATGGTGCTTTGGGCACCCTAAAAAGCCCTATTTTTTTTTTTAGCAAGATTGAGAAATGATTTCCACCATCATTGACTAATTCGTGTTTCGCAATATCCCTATCATTAATAGGAAAACTTGGTTCATGAAATCATCCTAACACAAATATAGAAATATATTCATCTGAAAAATTGAGTGTTAGTTTCAGTTTTGTTACACAAAAAAAATTACTAGGCTTGTAATTTATTTGTAACCAAATTAATGTTAAATAGTTAACTTTTATTAGCAAAATAAATTAATGTAAAATTTGTTTTGCTGGCTCCTATACTAAGCGAAATCATGTATCATAAGAACCAGACATTTTTGTTAGCAGAGTAGGAAAGAACAGTACTGAATATGAATATGGTAGCTTAAAGAAATTAATATTTGTTACTTCTTACTGTGTGTAAGAAAAAAATATTATCATACCTACAATTATAAAATTGAAAAAACCAAACCATTTGCGGCTTTTTATTAAATTATTTAAGCAATTAAGTTAACCTATCTGTACTAGCCATATGAAACTTGTAACATGCTTACAACAACAATAAAACTGGAGAAGTAGAGTTAAATTTTCATGATTTGGAAGAGAAGCATGTTAAGGGGTGTGGCATGACAAGGCAACTTTTGACCTTTCTTTTGAAATATTATTTCTTTGGTTTTACTTTTTATATATGATTCTTAAAAACATTCCTCATAGGCAGATTAAATAATCTGTGTTAACGTCTTTCCCTTTGCCGCATACTAAATCTGCCTCCAAGGAGTATTTTAAGGAAATGTGATTTTATAAATAAGACCATAAGTTTATACAGAATGTTTTCATTGTTTTTAAGATTCCATACCTCAAAATCAAAATAGAACCTTTATAGAATCACTTTGTTGTATGTCTCATCTGTCTGTCAAGACCCTTCATTTGTGAAACGCTTTCAGGCTTTTCCGAAATAAAGGGTCTTGACAGATCAAGTTATCAAGACAAAATTATAATGCCATACCGCAAAGTTGTGACAAACGCAAAATTCTGAGTTAACCAGGACTTGGCCGCTGTGGTGGAGTATGGCCTAACCTTCCTGCGATGCAGGGAGAGACCCTCGACCCAGCAGTGGGGACATATAAGGGCTAATATTGATTATAAGACATATGTATTATTTAAATACATACAACAGTATTTTATTCAAGTCCCACACAAAGTGGTGGACACAACTAGTCTATCAGGTGTATAATCTGATACAACCGTAGAAACAATAGAAAGTTTCATGACACAAAGTAGGTGGTGGTTATTGAGATATCTAGATAATGTATAATTAATTTCAATAAACTTTGTTCCACATGTAAACAGGTCATTATAGACAATGTTAAAAACAGTAATTCCTGTGAAGTTGTTTGCTCATCCTAGATCATAAGTTAAGAAACATCAATCCCTGTTAGCCATTTCTTCAATTTATTATTACTGTTCAGGCACTAGCAATTTGTTTTTTTTTTACATCTGAAACTAGCTGGATCATAGTAAAAAAAGTAAGCCTTTAGTACAGAAAGCAAGCATAAACTTACAGGATCCATGATACCTAATTCATTGGCCTTTTCTAGAGTTCTAAAAGCTCCATTGACTCAAATGTAACTGCCATTCTTTATCAAAAGATGGCAAAGAGCTAAGGAAGAAAGAATGTGCAGCATGAGTAGCATGAACCAAGGGACAATGTGAAGCAATTGTGTGGCCGTAACAATCCTTTTCCACTACATGCAACCTTCAGTTACTTAGCTAACAACACCAAAGGATTAAAACAATGGAAATGAGGAAATATTGCATTGAGAAATTTTATGGTAGGTACCTAGTGATTGAAACTTTTGTTGCGATTTCAAAATTGCATGATATTCCCTGTAGATCTAACCCAACGAGACCAAGAGCTGCTGTTTAAAATTCAGTTGTATGTTATGAAATACGGTAATTTTGTCAGTCATCCATCACTGACAAAAACACCCTAAAATCACAAAGGACATAAGGAATCGCAGATTTTTTTTAAATGAGCTCTTATGTACCAGTAGCAGTTTATTATAACTTTCCCGAAGCTCATCGTGAACAAAATAATGATTTGAATGAATTCGACAATAAAAAATAATGGCGTCAAAAAAATACAGCTGATTGCCTAAATAACCACGCTAAACAAAACGTATACAGTAAGCTAAAAACCATAAAATGAACGGGTAATAGGTAAACCTCGATTATTGTTTAGCATATGCGACTTAGAAAATAAAATAAACAAACCTGGGGTCAACTTCACAGGTGCAGAGACATTTTCTCCAAATGACGATGTAAGCCGATTTTCCACAACACGAAATCCAGGGCTAGTGCTAGGGCTTGCAGTAAATGAAGATGGGGCACATCTTCTTCTTTTAGCCGGCAATTGTGCCTCCCAGTCCAAATTCCTTTTTAGTGTAGCGCACGCCATTTTCTTTTCACCGCCCAACAAACGTCCTCTGAGTTCAGCCGAGCAACTTCAACAGATTCGATTAAAGTCACTGTCGCAATTAGAACGGAAATAATAGTTGGACGAAACGTTTTAACACTCTGTTAAATAATTTAAATCGCTAAAAAGCGAATATATGGTGGGATTTCCCTAATTATGAAAGATTTATTTAATGTTAGAACGGTAACCAAATAATTCCAAAATGTATTTTTGGTTGGTTTCTTGTTGTTGCTTTGCTAATTTGCTTGCTTCGTAGTTTTGACCGACTTCAAAAAAGATGAGGTTGAGTTGATAACTTGTATCGGAATCGGAATCACTGACCAAGGCCTAGTTATTCATTAACTTCTTTCAAAATATTAAAGTTGCTTATACCTACGTTTAGCACCCAATCAATCCCTAAAAATAAAAAAACACTGCGTAAAATAGTCAGTGGCGGAGATTTTACGAGGAAACAAGTAAATACACTGCCTCGTTTCAAACAGCATCTAAGGAGTGATTTAGAGAAGAATCGTGCAGTGTTGCCAACTAGAAAAGTTCAAATTATCGGGTTTCCATGTCAAAATTATCGTTTTGACGACAAAATTATCGTACATCCTCAATAAAGAGAGTTTTGTATTGCTAGCTTAGAACCAAGGGCTGCGTTCAGATGATCAGCAGTTATCGGGCAATGCCTAATATACGTACCATTTCTTTTGCACGCTTTGAATTTGTGTAGGTATTATGGTACGGCAAAAAGTCTAGATATCCATACTAAAGTCGCAAAAAGTGACTTTCCTCCATACAGTTTTGTTTTTAGATTTATAGATTTTTTTGCCAAACTATATCTTGATTTTAGTTTGCCAAACTGTATCTCGCTTTTAATTTAGCTTAAATTAAAGTACAAAAAGTGCCGTGTGGTGTCGGCCTAGAGAATAGCACCAACCCAAATTCATTCCGCGGGTGTCGTAAAAGGCGACTAAGGGACCCAAACCAGGGGGTGGGCAGCAGCGCCCCCTGCAGTACAATTCCACCAAACTGCGATCCCCAACCCGCATGCCCAGCGTGGGGATTATGGGCATTACCCCCCCAATGATAGCACAACTTTGCGCTATGGCGCTCATTAGGGGAGGGCTATGTCCAGCAGTGGACTAATATAGCCTGAAGAAGTAGAAGAAGAAAGTATAAAAATATTTATTAATAATTATTATCAATTTTACACTTGGGATAATACAATGTTAAATATTGGAATTCATCACTTGACAACTAAAATTACTGCATACATCAAAACAATTCGCTACTTGACTCGTATCAAATTTGACACGATAAATGAATATTTCCTGTAAGAAACCGAAATATATTGACTTTGCTAAGTAAGTATGCAGGATATCTGTAAAATTTGCTTAATTGTGTTTAATTTTTCTTTAACACAAATGTATTTGCGTAATTTTAACGCATTGATGCTTGTTTATTCAATGCATAAAATTATCGTACGTTTAACTGAATTTAGATAATTGTTATCTTACATCGTACCGATGGCTAAATTATCGTACGCCCCCATAATTATCGTACGGGTTGGCAACACTGGGATCGTGTTTTTATACATAAAACTGGTAGTGTTACCCAAAGAGTATATAATATAACCACTTGGTGTTACCCGTCACGTGCGTCGATTTTTTCTAGCAACGAATTTTTTGTGGTTGCTTTAGTTTTAGCAGACGGGTTTTGTTTTGTTTTATTATATAATTTTGTGAATTCAGCAGTACCAACGTGACAAAATAATGCAAACAATAAGTTTGTTTTCTTTGCCAAAAAGTCATGAAATTTTAGCTTTGCGTTTAACTGCATTTATTTTTTTGTTTTAAGTTTATGTGGCTTGCACAGAGAAAAAGAAAAAAACTCTAAAGGTTTCCCTTCCACGGTGGTCTCTATATATTTTGTCCTGTTGAAATTGTGGCAAACATTCTGAAGGAACCTACTTACTAAAACATAGTGATTATATTCTCTGTGCTACTTACCATGCATATACTGAGCACATTTACATCACAGATTAAAAAGACACAATCAATCATGTACATGACTGCCAGTGTTGCCAATTTAGCAACTTTGTCGCTAGAAATTATGACTTTTGCGAGAGCCTTAGCGACGAGAAAAAAGTTTTGGCGACAAAAATAATTTAGCGACTTAGCTGACGACTTTTTAACCTGAAGATTTCGTTAAGTACAAGATAACAAAATATGCCCAACACCATTTTTTACTTATTCAAACGTCTATTTCAACTGAGCCATATGAGAATGAGGACGAAGAAGTGTTTAATTTATGAAGTGATGGCGAAGAATAATTTTTAATTATTAAATATCGTATTTCTTAAGTAGTACATTCTTATTCACGTGCCCCACCCTCCCCCCTTTATTTTTGGTTGGTAATGGTCTCTGGGGCCTATTTCAAAAAACTACAATTCATGGTTTACTATGACAAGTCGACATAAATTGCAAAGTTGATTACACTACAGATTAACAAGTAGACTCCGCTACGCAATATAAGTTGAATTGTTACAATTAACTATGAATTGCAGCTTTATGAAACGCGGCCCAGAAGGAAATCCAGGAGCCAACTTTAGTTCAATCAGTTTTAGCGACTTCCTAGCGACTTATGATATTGAATCTAGCGAGACGAATTTACTGGAGTTGGCAACACTGATGAAGTGATGACTGCTAATCTGTGCCAGCGGTAGGTAACGTTGGAGCCAATCAGCGGGCCGTAGAGGAAGTGCCAACCATTCGTATTGATGGGGTTATGGTCAATAATTGGTTTTCAGCGACTTAAAGACTAAAAAAAATTTAATTTATTTAAATAACTATTAGCACGGGTTAGTGCATTAAAAATAAAAATAGTGTAATTAATTTATTTATATTTTTAATTGTTTATTTTTAGTACTTCAAAGCTGGTGGGTGACTTATTAAAGCATTTGGACTTATCGAGTGTCCGAAAACTTGTATAAAACGAGAAATTTATTTTTTTGTAGTTAGAATCGACGATTTCACTCAATCTGTTGATTGTGAGTTTACAACACCACAGCACTTACTTACGTCAAAATGAAAATTATTAATTGTTTTCTTACCTAACGGAAATTTGCGTTTTTCACTTGTTTACTGATAATTTCTTTATATTCGCTTTAAAGCACTACAAAGTTTATGAGTTTTCTTCAGGATTGAGTCGTGGATAACATTGGATTGCATAAATGTCTGTAAATTTGTAGGTTCTGACAAATTATGAGACAACGTGTGCTGCTGCGTTGTGAACATTATCTGAAGTCACTTGGTGCTTGGTAAGTATCAAACCACAGTAGATTTTCCGAAATGCACAATCACAATTGCTGAAAGTAAGCATGCAAGTAACCTAACCTTCTTGTTATTACAGGAACGATAGCAGCACGTAACAGGCATAACAGATGTTGTGTTATGGGATGTAGATCGACAACACAATTATATATGTTCCCCCGTGACAGCGCACTACGCTCTTTGTGGATAAACATTGTTGAATTAAAAGATCAGTCGCCATAGAAAAATATGCCGCCTCCACTTTGAAGACAGATACATACAAGGAGAATAAGGAGATGGCTCCAGGTTGCGTTATGCAGTACCTACTTTATTCAGGAGAGAAGAAATTCTTACATGAGTGCCTTCACATGCAATCACAGTTTGTAAGTACCTATTTAAGCTCCAATCACTCGGTTCCACTGGGCCACATGTGGCACTATAGGTTGTTAAATTGGTGTGTTTGAAGGACAATTGCTTTTTCAGGCAATGAAGCTGTGTTAGTGCCCCAGTACTCGCAGCTTTCACATGAAGCTGAATGAGACTGAATCAGAGAAGGCCATGGCTTCCTATGAAGGTATGTATCTCTTGTGTACTTACTTGAGTGCCATCCGGGGACTAGACTAGGGACTAGGATGGCTTGATAGTCTGAACGTTATAAAGGAATATTCCTTTAAGATATTGTGAGTTTTAGACGACCTCTGTGGCGCAGCGGTAGCATATCTGCTTACAGTGCAAGAGGTCCCGAGTTCGAACCCAAAAAAACCCCAGGTCTAAGATGTTTACATGTTTGTGATGTTGTTGTTACTGGTTCCCCACGACACAGGTTATCTTAGTGTGGCCAGAAGCAATGAATGTGCCTGTATATTAATGTTATGTTATTGGAACTCCAATAAAATTGGTGTTAATATCAAGCTGCAAAATACTTTTTTCAGTAGTGCCATATTAAGTCAGTAGGTATTTTTTTATTATTATTATACCTAAAACACAAAAAAGAAATACAATGCAAGAAAATACATGCACAAAGGCGAGCTTATCTCTGTAAGAGATTTCTTCCAGCAAACCTTAGGGAGTCGGAGTGGAGATGTGTAAACGGGCCTATCAAGGAGCTAAGATATAGACAGATAATGCTCTCTCAACCGTTTCCTGAAAGTACTGAATGACGGGTTAGTATGAATACCCTGCATTCCACAGCCTGTCCGAATGGACTGAAAAGGAATCCCCGTAGGCTCCAGTTCTTTTATAATGTTTTGGTTGTTTATTGGCTTTCATTAAAAAATTGTACAGTGTGTTACCTTTTAGAATATACCTCGGCTACTATCGGATATATTTGCGTAATAGAAATATCGGAACTTAATAAGAAAAGTTTTATACAGAGCAGGAAGTAGTATAACACTCGTGTGCTTTTGGCGGAAACCAAAGCCTAGATCCTAACACTATGCACTATTGTGATTATTCATAACAGCTGAAGGCAACACGTAAATACAAATCAACTTTACATTACCTTCATATCATTCCAAATGGGTAAAATTATACTTTGTTCCTTTATGGTTGTATTAGCAAGTATCGTAGGTATTTAATTAGATATCTTAGCTTTGCAGTTTCGTTTAGAATTTGCTTAAAATGCAGAGATATTGTTACACACAGTTGATTCAAGTTTTAATCCCTGCCATTAAACAAAGAGGGATATTATAAAGGTTATAATTAAATAGTAACTAATTCATTTTGTTTTGAATTTACAGACACTTCTGCTGCTGAACCAAGCCACTCGGTAGATATCCCATCTGCCTCAAGCTTGGAGCATCAATGTGAGGTCAACATTGGCGACATGTCATCGTAACAGCAGATTCCTACCTCTTTAACTGGTAATTTTATTATATTCTTTTTTTATGCACAAACCCGTGCTCAGGACAGTTTTAAAAAAACTACTTAGAGGCTAAAAATTCCACCCGTGCCGGGACTCGAACCCGCGACCTCTAGCTAACCCTGCCAGAATAAAAAGGATGGTTAGCCAGAGATTGCAGGTTTGAGTCCCGGCATGGTTGGAATCTTTAACCTTTAAATAGGTTTGGTAATTTTATTTTATTGCACTAACACATCTTAGGAGGAAACATTTAAGATTTATTGTGAATTTTCTGGGGGGGCGGTCAATTAACTAGAGTGGAACCAAAGTGATTGATACAAACTACTCGGTTCCACTGGTAATTCCACATAGAACAATTTTAGTAAGTTTGTGGTTTCCGTACTCAGCCTCATAGTTGGGCCAGCAGGGCTGTGAGGTCACTCCAGCCATCCAATTTCTTTCGCAAAAGCCATTGGTGCACCAATACATAAATAAATAAGTATAAAAAGGTGTAAATTATAACCAGAACAAATCAAAGCACACCACAACTATTCAGCAAAAGTAATGCCAGCTGTACTTTATCAGTTATTGCTAGATTTCAATATTCCTTACCATTGCTTTTCCAGGTGCAGCAACTGCCAGCGCAGGTTTTTTGGCGACACCAGCAGCAAACAGCACTCCGACCAGGTCTTTTCTTGTGAAGGTATTTTAACAGACACTATTTTCGCTTTACGCTTAAAAATCCAGTTGAATCAAATACTTTTTAAGCGGTCTAGATAAACAGAGTGATTGGAATCAAGCATTTGAGTGAAGCAACAACAGGCGCGGTCAAGTACAGGATGGGTGACCGTCTCGTGACTACCGCTAGTGGCATTTGTTCTGAGTGCTTCCGCTTTTTATAAGGCTTGCTAAGCCGTTGGTGTCGGCTGTCATGTAGCGGCAGACATCAAGCCATGTCAGATGCCTTATGGGTGGTTCGGTCACTGTCTTACAATCCTCCAACAATCCGAACTTAGCCCCCGTGGTGCAGTGTGCCCGAACCTTCCTGCGATGCAGGAAGAGACACGCGCCCCAGCAGTGGGGGCATTTACAAGAGTTGATATCGAAAATAGTTTTTGGTAACATTCCTAGTACTCAAATCTTAGTTTGCCTTTTGATCATTGTGTGAAATAGGGGTGATGGCATTAAAAAATATATATATTTTAGCATTTTTTTCACTGACCGTATCCTTTTTCACTGACCGTATCCAAAATCTGCAAATGTAGTTCAGAATATCTCAAAACGTTACGAAAGGTCTCCTAGCCTAGAACATACTAGGCTTACGCTTTTTTTTAACTTTTCTTATAACTCCACCTCCCAATTTATTTTAAACATCAGGTCCTCTAATTCCTTTAACTTAATTTGAGCACTTTCAAACTAAGATTGTCTCATCATATTATAGATAATTCCAGATATGAAACGGTTAGTTAGTTTGTCCTGTGGTTTCTATGCTTAGCCTCATAGTTGGGCCAGCACGGCTGTGAGGTCACTCCAGCATACAATTTTCTATCCAGAAAGCCATTGGTGCAATATATAGTTGCGATATAATACATATATCGCCACTATATATATATGTCACCACAACTATACACCAAAAGTAATGCCAGCTCTACTTTATCGGTTATTGCCAATAACATTATTTATTTTCGTTTCATTTCAATATTTTTTTCCATTGCTTTTCCAGGTGCGGTAACTGCCAGCGTAGGTTTTTTGGCGACACCAGCAGCAAACCACTCCAACCAGACCTTCTTCTTCAGCAGGTGTTGTAACAAGGTAACTATTTTCACTTTACGCTTAAAAATACAGTTGAATCAAATACTTTTTTAAACGCTCGCGGCGGTAAATGGTTTTTGGTGATTTATAACATTCCTAGTGCTCATAGCTTAGTTTTTCATTTTGATCACTGCATGAATATCTCAAAAATATCTTATAACTCCAACTCTCAATTTATTTTAAACTTCAGGTCTTCGAATTTCTTAAAGTTAATTTGTGCACTTTCAAACTAAGATTTTCTTATCACATTGTAGGCAAAGAGGACACAGACACCGACTTCGAACCCCATTGAAGGTACCTATTTGAAATCTATTGATGTTTATTTTATCTTTATGCTGTAAAGTGTAGGGAACAAACAATTGGAGACCTTAGTATATTTTGCGATAGGTACGCTATTCCTTTTTGTTAGATGTCTCTGTTAGATGTAATTGATATTCTGAGCACACTTTCCTGTACAAAGATGTTTTAAGAGATATGCATAGGTTGCGAGTTCGAATCCTGTTGCGAGTCAAAAGTTTAATAATTTTTTTTTTTTATTTTTCCAGCAGAATGTGTACTTTGGAAATATCAGAAGTTGACATTGAGGTGAGACTTTAATTAAAATCATCTTATCTGTTTTACAGGTGCGAAAGTCAAGAGAAACAGAATATTGCGGTCTGTTAAAACTTTGACTCCCCGATGCAAGAGGATCTATACAGAGTGCCAAAAAATTATCAAGTCTAAGCGTCGCCTCTGTTACACTTTCCAAGACTTCTCCATCAGTCCCGGACGGAAAAAACCAACGTACACGCCTTGCTGGTTATGTTTCCAAGAAACTTAATAGGAAATTTATGTGCCAAATTTGCAAGAGGTCATTCCTTTCATCAGATCCTTCAGATCTCCACACTTGGATTTTAGAACGACAAAGACATCAACGCCGAAGTTTGGCTTACCCAAATTCAGGTTTTATTCTTCTTTTTAGAACCTTAATAAATCACTAACAATTACCTTGACAAAAATGTTTACTTACCAAGTGTTTTTGAAAATATTAAATTTGAGTTTCTACAACTACAAGCCAATATTGACTGGTTCGGCTGCTCTGAAATCACGTTGACATATTAACTTCATATCCTTAGTTTGCAGCATCCAGGTTCATAATTTTTGCAACACAGTCAACAAGATCATTAAAGGGGCCTTTTCCGCAGAACGCATAGATACGTCGCTGGAAATGCACAATTTGGCACTTAAAAAGTATATTAATTATCATAGAAAGTAATGTGCATTGTTTATTTATTCTGATTTTTGTAGGTTGGCTTTGCTTATACATTTTTAGACAAAAGATATAAGATGTATTGTAACAATGTTCACTATCTATTCATTCTGTAATTATTAATTTTAATATGTAAGTCGTCAAATCTTATGTTGGTAATGCCGGAACATTCTTTACTGCGAATATGTATTCGGCCTGTAAATATTAATTTATGATCAATTTCCGTAATGTCAAAACCATTCATTCTGTATTAATTCTATGTTTATTAAGATCAATTTGATATCATTGTCAAATCTTAGTATATAGTTAATGTTAGAACTATATGCCTGCCTCGTTGGATTAGCCGTTAAGGTATGTGGGTACCAAGGCAGAGGTCGTGGGTTCGATCCCACTGGGGGCCGCCGTACAAGTGGCGCCAATTATACGATGCATTGTAACAATGTTCACTATCTATTAATTCTGTAATTATTAATTTTGATTTGTAAGTCGTCAAATCCTATATTGGTAATGCCAGAACATTCTTTACTTCGAATATGTATTCAGCCTGTAAATATTAATTTATGATCAATTTCCGTAATGTCAAAACCATTCATTCTGTATTAATTCTATGTTTATTAAGATCAATTTGATATCATTGTCAAATCTTAGTATATAGTTAATGTTAGAACTATATGCCTGCCTCGTTGGATTAGCCGTTAAGGTATTTGGGTACCAAAGCAGAGGTCGTGGGTTCGATTCCCACTGGGGGCCGCCGTACAAGTAGCGCCACTCTGGCTGTATTTTCATATCTGTGATGTCCTTGCCTAGTTACCTTAGTACAGGGTATATTAGTTTGGGACCAGGTCAAGCGATTTGTTGTGTGGAAGAGGAAGTTATTCATTCTGTACTCATATTATGTATTAAGTCTGGAATTAGTATTAATTTTGATACTGCAATTACTTTCTGTAAATTGTAAATGTATTTTTAAGAACTGTTCAAATGATGATCCATTAAGTTTCTTCGCCATTCTCTTGTACATACAATGTAAATATTTAAATACTAGAAATAACCATAAACTTTCGTTTCCAAGATATAGGCTTGCAAAGATTGGTAAATCCTTCATGGGCCATTGTATACGTTAATAATAAATTCTCTAAAGATATATTAAAGCTTGCCTGAAATGCGGTTCAAAAATGTGCAAGGTATACTTTGTAAAAGGGCTACTATAGCATAAAGGGTTATTTAGATGACACATAATATGTGTTTAAACAGAACATAGGTATTATGTTTTATAATAATTGTGTAAACGCTGTTAATTAAGGACTTAGAAATGACTAAGTTGGAGTTTTTTTTCTCCAAAATGATCAAGATTTTCAAATGGACGCCTAGATTGACGTGTAACGTTTATAAAGCCGCAGTTACTATGCTACTTTGAAAAAAATCTATTTCATTGAATTTCTTGAATAAAAAAATTACTTCTGACTTTTATCGTTTTATTTTCCCATAAAAATTAATAATGGTTCTCTGAACAGTAGAATAGTATCGATAGCGTGGTGGACATCCCTAGCATATCGATACATTTTTTTATCGACTATAAGGTGCTGAATGCACTACGGATGGTGGTCACGTCAATCCACTACGTTCCGGGCCTTTCTATTGGTCGATTCCTATCTGTACCTGTTTAATTTGTGATCTGTGCAGTCTGTCAATTTTTGTTTTGGGAGTTTTAGTGAGTCATGCAATTTATTTATTTCCCGATTAATAGTACCTACGTGAATAATACTTGAAATCATAGCAATAACGCACACGTCCGGTTGGTAGATTTCGTTTGTGTTTTGATTATCGTGTTGTTACAATATGGGGAACGAGATGTCATCATCCGCCATGGAAAGTATCCTTTTCAAATGTTTACCAGTGACTAAAATCAACTTCTACATGAGCTGCCTGTTTGTAGAGTTTGATACCTCTAACGAAAGTTTTTATCTTTTTAGGGACACAAACTGAACCCTAAATCTGATCAATAGGTGTTCGAGCTTACCAGGTGGAAGAATGCCAAGTTAACACAAGCCTGATAGTTATTTCGTTCTTATTTATGTTAATATTTACTATTAAAGTGTGCAAACCCTTGTTGTAACATTGGACTGGAGCTATTTGGAGTGTCCGCTCAAATAAATCATTGTTGGGGTATGGCGGGTCACTTTTTTATGTCGGTCTGCCAAGAAGCTTTTTCTCTGGCTAATGAGATCAAATCTATGCTAAATATTAAGGCCACCAGTCCCTTCAGAAAGTTACTGTTAACCTTGCTATACTACTAAAACTATCCCATACAGACTCATAGAGCCATACACGACTAGAGATGTGAACATCACTATGTGGAAGACAAAGATACCTGGCATTTAAATAATGTTGAGTTTCTTTGTTAGCTTCCTCTCTGCTTAATCTATTTATTGTGAAACTAATTGTCTATATATAATCATGTCTAGGATTCATGCTTATATACCTTTAAAAGAAATTATTTCACAGTAAAACAAATGAAATTGCACTAGCAGTTTTTGGATTCCATTATGACTAAATGAATTGGTTTCACTTATACTATTTTTATTTTTAATGCACTAACCCGTGCTAAGGATAGGATTTTAATAGGTTTTTAAATTGGTTTCACTTACAACCAAAAATGGGGGTGAGGTAGGTCTGTTGTTGATAACACATTTCTGACAGGTAGTATGAACTTGGACATATATCGCACGTCTGTGCATCTCGATGCCAATGACTGATTATTCCGTTAATCAAATTTAAAAATTATTCCGTTAAAAAAAGACAGCCAATAAATGGTTATGATCTGAGGTAGATAAATAATATACCTCTACCATGGAGGTAAAAAAATACTACTTTTAAGTATGGTTAAGCTTCGTAAGTGTTACAATCTGTATGCATTATTCATGGAAAATTTTATTTATGCATGTGGAACCACAAAAGAATCTGTATGCACTGAAATGGCATTATAAGATGTGAAGAACCATAGTTAATGTATTTGTCATGGAATGAAAAAAATTTGTACTTAATTGTAATTAAGATCTTAAAAAATATGGGCAAATGTATTTCACACCCTCTGTGAACTCTTTTTACTATACAATTTTAATTATCAACTATATCAAACAAAAAATTATTATACAAGTCAATTTATCGAATGTTGGTTCTAGGTGTCACTGCAAGCATATTTTATCAAACTGCTAGGCACATAACTAAAGTTTCGTCAATATTTTAAAAATATCTGCTTTCTGATATTTAGTGCTGGGGTAAAAATAAAATAGTGTTAGTAAAATATGCATTCGTCGTTAAGTATCTTGATATTCATGTTTTTTTATTTTATTAATAATAATTTTGTCTGCACTCACTGGAAAATTTATAAAGATAATTTTAAGACTATTGGAGGCAGTGTGTGCATTGTGCAACAGTGCATTGTTTAGGTCGATAAAAAATGCATTTAAGTACAGAATTTACAGTGCAAATTTGTGTATTGAACCTTTGGTAGTGAAAAAATTGTTAATAAGAGACATTAATTAACTGTAAATGTTAATCGGCTGTTGACTGTACTAAGGTACTTTTCCACAGCAACAGGGTTTTAAACCGAATCTAAATTGAATGTGATTGTCATTCAAACGCTTAGTATAGAGCAAGTTTTACTTACTGATCTGGTAATTCCTTTCCTTATTTCGATGGAACATTATTTCCTCAACGAAAAAACCAGAGCATCTATTCAATTTAAAATTTGCTGTCAAAGAGTTGGAGAGAAATTCAAAGAAATGCGAGAAAGAAGAGAAAATGGAGAAGGAGAAAGCGAAGAAGGCAATACAGAAAGGTAACATGGAGGGCGCCCGTATACACGCCGAGAATGCGATACGACAGAAGAATCAGGCATTGAACTATCTTAGAATGTCGGCACGTGTTGATGCGGTATCCAGTAGAGTACAAACGGCTTTAACTACAAGAAAGGTAAAATATTCATTCATTACCTCTAACAAACAAAAACTCCATAGACATCTTTTGCTTCGTCAACATTCATTAGTCACCGCTGCATGCCTGCTCACTAGAAGGGCACCTTTGCGACAACCATAAAAGTAATATTTATGAAATTTGGTAATAAAATATACGTCGTGTAAGAGTCATAAAGACGTGTTTTGCGTAGATATAAGCTGGTGTGTAAGCCTTGATAACGTTTGTCCGATGCAAAAGCATACGACAAAAACGACTTTGTGACGATTATACGACAGAACAGGGGATTCTGTCGTATAATAGTCACATAGATTTTCAGTCATTGGGAGACCAGTCAAAATCATGAGACCTACAAAGTTAATGTATCTTTAATATGCCTCTTGAGGTCCCCCTGCCAAATTTAATTAATCCAAGTTAAACTTTCTTAAGCTCTACTCATAACTTTAGTAGTTGAGATATTTTCGAAAAGATTACATTATAAAGATTGATTTTTGAACTAAAACTTTCGTAAGCACAACACATTGTAGACTTTTAGTCCGGATCTACTTACGGGTGTTGTTATATCGGAAAAGTCCGACCATGTTTCGCTCCGATTATCCGATATCGGAAACCTGGTCGGACTTTTCCGATATAACAACACCCGTAAGTAGATCCGGACTAAAAGTCTACAAAATAAAGATTGATGTTTGGTAAAAACATGTAGTCCGCATTTCCGTAGCGCAGCGAACTGGCTCGATAAAATTTCAGAAGCTTCTATTTTTGTTGGAACTGTACCGTTTTTGTTACGTACATCTGCAAAGTAGTAGCAATACCATACACTCACAGTGAAGGAAACCATTGTGAGGAAACCCGCTTGGTTGCTCCGCACGTATTGAATTTTTTTTCCTGCGGGCTAGATCGAAAAGCTGTCCGGATGGTATAGGTGCTGATGAAGCCTACTCCATATAAACAACAATGTTCCAGGCACTGGCCGAGTGGTCCCTTCACCTATAATAGAATTGGTGAAGGTGCCTCTAGACGCCGTATAAGTCATCCCATCAACATAACATAACAGTTACATACATTGCTTCTGGCCCCATACTGGATACCCTGTGTCGTGGGAATCAGAAAGAACGACATTACAAACATGTAAACATCCAAGACATGGGCTTATTTCTTTGTCCCCAGCCGAGGTTCGAACCCGGGACCTCTGGCATGGTAGGCAGATGCGCTACCGCTGCGCCACCTACATAACAATACCTTTGTCGTTGTTAGGTCACAACCTCAATGGCAGGAGTAGTGAAGGCAATGGATGCAGCTATGAAATCCATGAACCTAGAGAAGATATCCACACTTATGGACAAGTTTGAAAGTCAATTTGAAGACTTGGATGTCCAGTCTTCGTACATGGAGAATGCAATGTCCCAGACTACAACTACCACAGTGCCACAGGGTGATGTGGAGACACTGTTGCAGCAGGTCGCCGACGAGGCTGGGTATGATATATTATTTTTCCTTCTTGCCAAACTGCAGCTATTACTTTTGGTATTACCAAAATAAATAAAGACCAGACTGCAGAGCATTAACGACAGCATGCGGAACCAACCTGCCGTTTAGCTAATGTGCTGCTGTCGGTTTTTTATTCAATTTATATTTTTTGTGTTTTATACATTTCCGCTTGATTTCTGCTGGTTCAACATAGCCTATCAAACTCCCTTAAATACGACGAACCGATCGTCATATTTCGAGAAAAAAGATCTCAATCAAAAATTATTTGTTTAGATCTGACGATTGGTTAAGGAGTGATTGGGGTCATAGAATCGGACGTAGGTACATACATACCCTTTAGGATTCGTCACAGTCTGGTAAAATGTAAGTTTATGGACCATTTTTTTTTATTGGTCATGGCTGTGTCCGTGTATTAAGGACCATACATAAGTTAAAACAAAGTGATGAAATAAAGCAATAGACTAGTACAGAATGATTAGGCGATAGGCATGAAATTGTTGAGATAATTCAAGTAAAAGTTTAAATTCAAACCGGCAATCAAGACGGGAAGCGCATGAGAAGGACGTGATATGAGGGTGCGAAAAAGACGCGGCGTCGTTTAATTAACTTTTATACAAAAGTACTGAAGCTATAGCCTATGGGCTAACCCACATACATAAGACGGTGCGAGGACGCGAGCCCTACGACGCGTCGCGTTTTTTATGTGACCCAACGCCTGCTCGGATATGAGACAGCTCGTTTATTGTTGCCAACAATTAAAAACATAAGTAACCACACGCACGCCTATTTAAAACATTGGCAAAGAAACGATAAACAAACAATTCACAGAAACAAACTTCACGATAAATGTTGTATCCCATTATCGGCTAGCGCCACCATCTTGGTATAATTTCACTGCGTCAAGCGAGATGACGATACTCTATCAAGGGATAAAACTTTTATCTTGACCTAGTGCTTCCCTAGCTGGTGTAACTTGCCAAATATTTTTTACCCGTGTCTTTTCAGCTTGGAGCTAAACATGGAGTTGCCTTCGGGAGTTCCCAGCACGTCAGTTGGCACCAGCTCAGTTGTGTCCCAGGAACCGGACGACCTTACGCAGCGGCTGGCGCGATTACGACAAGCCGAATAAATGATTCTATAGTATATATAATTAAGGTAACATTATATATTATGTATACAATGTAAATTCATTTTGCTTTGTTTTTCACAAATTATTAGGTATGTAAGACCTTTTAGTATTGCTACTACAGTACCGTGACGAAATAAGGCTTGGAGAGGTTGATGATTTTTGTAAGTAAGAATATTTTTATTTTGTTTCCATTTTGTAATGTAGATTTATTTACATGGTATCAAAGCCTTTTTAATTGTAACTGGTCTTTTAATTGAAAATAGGTTTAAATTCGAATTACTTTTATTTATCTTGATACAAGTCGAGAAACAAACAAAAGACTTTATTATAGAGTTCAACAATGCGCTTAGGAACAAATCTAATAATACTAAAGAGGCATATGAATTACAACTACATCCTAACTGAAAACTTAAATACGCTACAGTTAGTTTTGCACCTACATACAGCTTTGGTTTAAAACCACGCCCCATCTTGCGGATTGGCTGGTAATTATAGACTAAAAATATGGCATATGTGTGACTAATATGGTTGCTGATTGAATCAGAGGAACTTGTATCTTTGGTGTGGGGGTGTTGTTAAGCATCTCCCTGGTCGGTGGTGCTGAAGGATATCTGGTAGAAGATCCAGTCCTCGAGGAAGGAAGGCACGAAAGCCTTGCTCTTGGTGAACTCAACAGGAGGCTTCAGCTTGGCCAGCTCTTGCTCGTACAGCTCAAGCGATTCAGGGCACGTGGCGCCGTTACCCTGGTAACCAATATCAGAGGTAAAATAGAGTTTTAACAGAGACGACAGTGACTTTGAATTGTGCGGAACTGACCTCTTCCTCGACGTTGTTTAAATTTAAAAACATTCTCTTCCAGATCATCAGGCATGCAATATGTCAGAATCAACTAGAAACCTGCCAGGGTAGTATGATGCCACGAGTCACGCGTTTTGTGGCGTTAAAATGTGAGAATTTGACATTCAAACCGCGCGACTATCGTCATCGTACTACCCAGGCTGGTAGACTCTGCCGACAAAAATCGAATAGGAATTTGAATCCGGTATTAAGTTAATAATATGTAGTGCTTACGAAAGTTTTAGAGTATAATTTTGTTATTAATCGAATTAAACAATTTTTTCGAACTATAACTTTCGGAAGTAAGAATCATAGTTAAGCACATAACAGGACACACTGCAACAAACTATTAAAAATTACTAAACAGAAGTCCGGATTCACTTGCTTGATTTTTTTTCGGAAGAGTCCTACTAGGTTTCACTTGTTTGATTTTTTGTCTGAAGAGTTTCACTTGTTTGATTTTTTTGTCTGAAGAGTCCTACTAGGTTTCGTCTGCTATACAGAGCTTACGATACGACATCAACCCTTGTATGTCCCCACTGCTTGGGTACGGGTCTCATAAATCACAGGAAGGTTAGACCATACTCCACCACGGGGGCCAAGTCCGGGTTGGTGGAGGACTGTAAGACACTGGAGGGCCTTACTGTCAGAAGTTATCAAGCCTCCCATAAGGCCTCTGACATGGCTTAACGACTGCCATTACATGACAGCCGCCACCAACGGCTTAACGTGCCTTGCGAAGCACGGAAGCGCTCGGAAAAACGACACTAGCAGTAGTCACTGAGCGGTCACCAATCCTGCACCTGACCGCGCCCGTTGTTGCTAACTCAAGTGAATGATTCCAATCACTGTTCCGCTAGGCCACAAGCGCTTCCTATTGCATATTTACAACGAGTCATATGTTCGTAAGTACATCGTCTCTTACGTGTGTCATAAACTTGCCGCCAGGCTTTAGAATCTTGAAAGCGGACTGCAGGATGGTGATCATGAACTGCCACAGTTCACTCCCCGTCTCACCGTCCGAGATGGGGATGTCTGTCAGATCCCCGAAAATGTAGTCAACCTTGGTGCCGTCCTTTATGAACTTATTGACCGTGAGCATGCAGTCCTCAACGATTATCTGAAACATAGGCCGGCTAGATAGCGCTATTCTTTGGCAAAATACACTGACCTGCAGAACTAAGTACTTCAGTTTTAATTTCGTTTTATCCTAAAGTAGCCAAAACAATTGAGGTTTTTTCTGCCACGTTTTGAAAGAAGGTTACCTACTCTGGAGATTTAATACCTAAACTAATTTAAACTCTTTTTCGAGTCCTTTTTATTTTGAAAGTATATCTTGTGCACTTAAAAAGTTATCGCAATTTTAAGTGTGATACTTAGTTTTGCAGGCTAGTGTAGATTCGAAGTTAGAGATTCCTTTGTAATTTAAAAAAATTCAAGCAATGTTGATAAGATGTTACAGATAGTACTTCAATGTGCAACAAACTACGCCCATAAGTATCTATTACAAAATGTGTGGGTCACTTAGTGTAGGGTGAGTATTTAACTAATGAAACACAGGTTAGGTTAGTATTCTTTAACCCGAGTTAGTGTTCAAGAATTAGTGGTGCAACTGCGGAGGCCAGTGCAAGTAGGAAAGGGTTACTAAACAATGCAGAGATTATTAGCTTGAAAGTAAAAAAAAGAAGAAAAGGCAATCGGATCTAAAACGTAAGAAAAACAAATACTAATGTTTTGTTTGGATTTACTTCGAAATTTGGCGCCTTTCTTCTCTCAAGCACATCTCCGCACACGGATCTCAGGTACTTGTTGCATGCTTTCATTACTAGCTCATCTATTTCCAACATCCACACGAATTTTGGTTTCTCCTTGAGCAATTCATATAACAGTGCCCCATCGCCACCACCTTGAAAACATTCAATGCTCTGAATACATGTTGGGATGCGTCGACGGAGGGCGAGTCGCGGCCCCCGGGCGAAAAACTACAAGTCATGTTAGTTTAGGTATTGTAACTACGTATAGGTAGCGATTCGCCCCTATCTAGTGCGCCCAGCTTTCCTATTCCGTAACTGTTCACTGTATTGAGTTATACATTTTAACGGTTTCCGCCTCAATTATGTAATTTTTCACGTAGGTATACTTCACGTCTTACTTAGTAAGATACTCCTCATATCGTTACGAGGCGTATCATTCATAGTGCATATCGCATTTCAGTCGATATCTGATACGTGACTGATATAATTGTACGACAAAGTACAATAGATATTTAATTTTTGCACACAGATTCCTGTGTGCAAAATTCAGTATTCCTATACGTGAAAAGTTACCTAATCCTAACCTACCATAATTATGTATGTATTTGACAGTTCGGAGTAGGATAAATCGGACGAGTCCATACAGTTAGTAGAAGTAGCGCCCGAGATCACCCGATGAACGCTAAGTACTTTACAATTACACATGATAAGGGGCTGTTCATTTATTAAGCTACTTTGTGGTCTGAACAAACTTTTTTGGTTTTTTTTTGCTTTAAATTAAGTGTTATTTTGTCTATATTACAAAGTAGTCGAAGAGAATAAATGAGCGGCCGCTACATACGAGTATGTGATAGGATTTATTTTATTTAGCTTAAAACTGATGTACCATTGAGATCGCAATGTAGGTAAGCACGAGAATATGCAGCATAACACGACTCCGGTGGTATTTCTTAATGACCCGCGATGCTCATACATTGATAAATATTAAACGGGTCTAATCGCGATTATTTATTGGGTAAACGTAACATACATAACCTCACGCCTGTATCCCAGAGGGGTAGGCAGAGCCCAGGGACTGCCATGTCAAAAGTCCGCTTTCCGCCCCCTCGTAAGCGTAACGTCGGGAAATAAGGTAATTTCATTTTACCTAATAAATAATCGCGAGTCTAAAGACAACTCGACGGCCTCGTTGGCGCAGCGGTTTGGCACGCTGACTGTAAATCAAGGGTCTCGGGTTCGATCCCCGGCCAGATCAATCTAGAAAACGAACTTTTCTAGTTTGTCTCGGGTCTTGGATGTTATCTATGTATTTATTGTATTAAATCTATCGTCGAGTTAGCACCTATAACACAAGTCATTTAGTTGTACTTAGTATAGGGCTAACGAGATCTGTGTAATATGTCCATGAATATTTATTATTTATTATTATTATTAACTATGACACTGTCACGTAACGTAGGAAATAACATGTAATGATGTAACATATGGCGTTGTAAGTTGTGATGTAATTCGTGTAAACATCGTCAGCAGTTCTTATCTAGCAAAGCTTCTTCAATATGGGATGTTATTTTACAAACGCCCTTCTAGACTACCTTACTTTCTGTTACGATATTTCTTTTTAAAGGATGTTACGATATTTCTTTTCGTACCTGGTAAATCAAGGGTACTTTTCTTACCACCGCACTTTATAACATTTGTGCAGAAATACATCCTATACTTAGAACATTTCTGTCCATGATATCTGTCCATGACACTTAACAAACATTTTCAAGTTTCTTTGAGAAAACGAAATAAGTTTTCAGCGCGCAATGTATTTAATAAATTGGGTTATCAAATACGTGTAGGGCTGGTTTATACTTACGCTCCGTTCCATAACGGTAAAAGTACGCGTCCACTGCATACGCGTGTATATTTTAGAATTATTTTAATGAGAAAATAATATTGATTTCCAAGCAAAAGTCACATAAAGTAGTTTGTTTTCGTGTCTAGTCAAGTCCAGGTTAAGCTGAGTAGGAGTTATTACTTTATTAGTGTCAAGGCAGTGGCTGTAAATTTTAAGCTAATCGGTATAGAGTGAAAAAAAATGTCGGTTGAATTAACAAATCGAAATTCGGCTTTAATTAAGGTGATCGCCCACAATGCCAAAGTGTTCTGCCCGTTATAATGAAAATAATATAATTGCTGAGTTATTCCTAATATAACATGCATTTAAAATAATTTCTTAATTAATAATTTCATAGGCAAAACCCAATTGAGTTGATGATGTACTTAAAACGTTTTTGGTTAATAAGGTTAATAAAGTGTCTTACCGAAAATAACAATTTCCTTGCCTTCATAGCTCTCCTTTCCTCTTGCCATTAGAGTTTCAGTGTAAATTAGATCTGCCTCCGAAATATCTGAAAATTTACCGGACGTCTTAGAAGACAATACCGCTTACCAATTACAATCATCGTCAAATCTCTGAAACAAAGAACTTAGAATAGGGGTTAACTTCCCTGTAACTAAACAAATCCGGTTAATTTCCCAGTTTGGCACAACCCTCACACCTTCTTTCGTCACCCATTGGTTGGTTAGAATAAAATACTAATTAGTGTTTAGCCCGCCTATTCTACGTTAGTTGTTGCAATAAAGGATTTTAATAACAAATTCCACATGAAATGAACAGTTTCCAACCTGCGCCCTTTACATGCCGTCCCAGAATTCCAACCACGAATTCTATAGGACCTTACTACGACTCCATCAATGTCTGAATCTTTTTGACCTGATCCATTGATGCTGTAATAAAATTGTAGCATCATAAAAATTGCTATTTCTGTTCCTGCTCTGAAATGGAACAATAGGTTTAGGGTAACCTTTTTAACCATGGGGAAATATCTGCACATCATTCATCAGTTCATTGTTGAGTTCACATTTATAGGGATATAGAATAACCATTCTGCAAATTGACAAGCGGAACCGGTTATTAATTGATATTCATTACAACATGTGCTGAAAGATTCGCTAGAGGGAACTTTTTCCCCATTCTACACTCTTTGTTTCGGAGATTGAGAGGACGGTTACCGAATGACTCAGTAGCATTACCTAAAGAACGAAAGTGATCCTTAACACCTAGGTACTATTTGCCACCAGAATATGTCGTTACCTTTTTGTTTTTTGCTTGAACTTATATAGGCCGAAATAGTGTGTGAGTAGGAGGCAAATATGGGGCGCTGTCATTTATATTTACATGCTCTAGATAGGTAACAGAGTAGTGACTGGAATAACACTAAAATATACTGTTCTTACTTTGCAAGTCGTCTAGCACCAACATATTGCCCAGTGTTTTGGAGTGCACAATTTGCACTCTCTGAAAGGGCGACTGTTCGTCAAACAGAACCCCGTCAATGTCGTATTCTAGTAGCCGCTCATCTGAAATGTTCACAAGTGTCTTTTAGAAAATAGGTGATAGAGTTTCAAACTGTTATAATCTGCTAAAAAAATACGGTTTTGATCAGCAGTAAAAAGTCCGGAGCCGCAACAAGAAGTCGACAGAAATGACTAAATTGAGAAGTAAACATGTGTCTTTTAGAAAATAGGTAATCGAGTTTTAGACTCTTTAAAAATCTGATAAAAAATACGGTTTTGATCAACAGTTAAAAGTCCTGAGCCGCAACAAGTGGTCTACAGAAATTACTAAATTGAGAAGGAAAAAAACTGAATTGAGCATGAGCATCAGTTATCAAATAAATTGGTCAACTATTCCATTGATAGGCCAGCAAAATCTAACTTACGTTTTAGTATCGTGTGGGAGTCGAAGCGGTACAAATAAAAGTTCACGACTACGACTGTAGACTACGAACTGGCACAGCATGAACTGAAGATCTAAGGCTGATTGCCGGCTGGGGCTGGATAAGGATAGCCGAGGAAAGTGGCCTTTATCTCCAACGTTGAACAAATGCGGGCTGGCTGACTGATTGAATGTATGATTGGTTGTAAAATTAATTTTAGCAGCTAGTGGGACGGGTACCTTATGTATCCGATTTTAATATTGTTGCATCTGTACTAGAAATCGGAAAATAGTCTACTTAGGGCATGTGTTGCGAAACAGGAGATACCAAGAACTGCAGACTATTATGAGGGGCAAGGTGGAAGGAGAGATAAGGCCGGGTAAGGAAAGATTTCATGGCTGTGCAAAATCAAAGAGTGGACCAGTGTTTAAACCCCAAAGGAGCTGTACGGAATTGCCCTAAGTAGAGACTGCCGTAAAGAGCTGACTGCCAGGCTCCAGTGATGGAGTGACTTTAAGACACTGGAGAAAAGGTGCACGATGTACCGCCAAGGTAATTGTTTTGCAGCATCACTATTTATCTTGCTCACCAAATAATAATTATTGTGCTGACCAAAATAGACGATACAATTTAGACATTTTTTTATTCATTTGAGAGGCAACTTGTTGTAGCTCATTTATTTGCTCTGTTGGCCAAAATAATTGTTTTTTGCTGCTAATCAAATAATTTCTGTATATTTTATGAAGTATTTAATTAGTTGCCGAAACTATTACCACTGAACAATGACACGGAATGGATGGTAGAATATTTACTTTTACATACATACATAGACTCACGGCTGTATTCGGGGGTAGGCACAGACCAGTTATTGCCACTTGCCACGATCCTGACACACCTCTTCGCTTTATTGGCTTATTTACTTATATTTTGGTGCCCAAGTAATATTGAATTGTTGTAAAAAAGTTAAAAAAATAATTAAAAAAAAATTAAACCCGTTTGTAGGTTGAAATGTAAGCTGTGAACGTTGTAATGAATAATGCGTCTATCAAAGCTTTATTATGGTTTGTGGACAGAAACATAGTAAAATTATATAATGCATAAAACAAATTTGTACTGCAATTCATAAATAAATCTGTAAAGATATTGCACCAGACGAGCGAATAGAATTAAGATGAAAAGCAGAATTAAACTAGGTTATATTTTATGTGAACTTTCCTTCTGTGAAAATGTTTGAATTACTATTTTTTTTTATCAACGACTAAAAAAATTCACTCTTTATATCGATACAACCAAATACGCTTCGAATTGGTGCAACCTAGTACAAAAAAAAAATATTTTTAGGGAGGCCTAAAATGTAAAATAAAACATTAAAATTTAACATAATGAAGCATTTTCGAAGTCACAGAAGTAAGTATACTATCTTACCTGACGATGGGAAGTACTTTCCGAAGAAGCATCGCTTTATCGGGACATATGCCTGAGACTTTATGACTGACACATACTTTTTCATCTCTGTCTCAATCATCCGCGCTAACTATTAACAAAAGAAAAACAAAATAGGAAAAAACAATAGCAGGTTAATTCGACATGCAGATTTATAAAAGAAAAATAAAAAAGTCTAAGTGGTTTTGAATGACCCGCAATGTTCTGTAGCTTGGTACATAATTATTTCAGCCGATATTTTGCTGTGGCAGTCTGACGAACATAGACAAACTAATAGCTCCTAAATCTTGAAGGTCAGTGTGGTAAAACAAAGCTGAATTCAATTTAAGGTTGAGCGTATCCTCAAGGCACTGGAAAGTATAAAATTGGTAAAATCAACTACATGAATGAAGAATAAATGGAATGTGTTGTACTTAAGTGGTATAATCTGCGTGTGCTCAGAATGGGATAGAACCTTGTCCTAAGACGAAGTAGAGATAGCAACTCAAATCAAATCAATTTATTTCAACGTAAACAATTTACATTCTGTTTTCTGAATTTCAATGTAAAATGTAAGCCGCTGCCGAAAAAGGCAACGGGGAAAAAACTCCACTTTCACCATCTTTTCTCAAGTCATGTTAAAACTTTTGAATAAATAAATATATAAATAATAATAATAAAATTTGGTATGGAGTTAGCTGACAACCTGGATAACACTTAGGCTACGTTTTACTGCGAGAAAATATCTTATTCCCATGGGTAAATCGATAAACCGCGGGTGACATCGCGGGGCACAGCTAGTATTTAAT
The DNA here is from genome assembly GCA_934045075.1 of Yponomeuta sedellus. NCBI lineage: Eukaryota > Metazoa > Arthropoda > Insecta > Lepidoptera > Yponomeutidae > Yponomeuta > Yponomeuta sedellus. The sequence goes on along the minus strand of OW203726.1, from coordinate 7,558,187 downwards.
AGAAATCAATTTACTCTAATCTAATTTAACCGTTTACTCATATTGACGCCATGAAAATAATCATCAGGCCTTTCCTCGTCTTCTATATGTAACGCAAATAACGCTTCTATCGTTTCCTGAATTTTGACACGAAGAAAAAAACATCCTTCCTACTAATATTAAAAACGCGAAAGTTTGTAATGGATGGACTTTTGTTACTTACACTATTTTTATTTTTAATGCACTAACCCGTGCTAAGGAACAAATTTAAAAACCTATTTAGAGGCTAAAAATTTCACCCATGCCGGGATTCGAACCCGCAACCTCTGGCTATCCGTACCAGCGCTCTACCAATTGAGCCAATGGGCGACTTTTGTTACTTTTTCACGTAAAAAGTACTGAATGGATTTAAATGAAAATATACTATAATATAGCTTATACATCAGAATAACACATAAGCTACAATTTACATTGTGATATTGTGTGATATTTTTCAATTGAGACTCAAACATGGTTTATGTCATAATTTTAATATCGTGTTAGTTCTTTCCTACGCCACGCTAATATAAGCTACTCGAAATCGAGTAGCTTATATTAGTGTGGCGTGGCGCAGTATTTACTAATCCTGCGCAGACGAGGTCGCGGGCACCAGCTAGCTTATTATAAAAACAGTACGCCCGCCAAAAAAACAAAACCAAAAATAAATACTAATTTAAAAAAAAGGTCCGCGTGGCGATAAAGCCTATACTTTCTATGCGAGAAGGCCTGGGCTTACAGTGGGACGTACGAGTATATATATAGGCTGCTTTTTTATTATATCAAAAAAAGGTCAGTGGCGTGCTGATGGGCAAGCCTTCACCACTGTCTTTCAGTCTGTGTGTATGCTGACGCTATACTGCGTGCAGTAGGCGCGGGCGTGTGCCTCATTTCTAAAAGGGTCTAGGTACCCATTCTGAACGAGCGCGGATTATACTAACTTCCCCTAAATAAATTTTGGTGACATTTTGCCGCAGTCTTCTCCTCCCCATTTTAGCTCACTTAATTAATGGACATGCCCCTTAAACATGCTCAAACAATAGGTAAATATTATACATGAACGTTATAAGAAAAGCTGGTAAGTTTTGAATAGAGTTTCAATATAAACAGCGGCGGTACTAGTGTTGGAAAGTATTGTAAGCATAAGTGCCTAAAAATATGTTATAACAAGTAGTTAGTGCAATTACAAAGTGATAATATTATGAATTCATACTTAAACAAATGGTATATAAATAAAAAAAAAATATATTTTTAGCAGTGAGTGAAAACTTATTTAATTTAACCACATATTACATTTTGTCACATCTACAACCATGGTATGTGTGACATTGATTAGCAAACTTTGTGTTAAAAATATTTTTTTTACATGTCATTTACATATTGGTCAATAACCTCCATTAACCACACATTCCTAATCAGTATGTTACAAACATAATTATGCTGAAGAAAATATCTGAATAATTTAAGGAAAGACAATATTAATTTTATAGTGTTTATAAACAATTCCTTTTTATTCAGGCTATATTATGTAGTCCACTGTTGGACATAGCCCTCCCCTAAAGATACCCATAGCGCGCCCTGTCTAATACCATCATTAGGGGGTAAAGCCCAAAATCCCCACGCTGGGGATGAGGTTTGGGGATCGCAGATTGGTGGAATTGTACTGCAGGGGGCGCTGCTGCCTACCCTCCGGTTTGTGTCCCTTAGTCGCCTTTTAAGACACCCGCGGGAAGAATTTGGGTTGATGCTAATTTTTAAGCCGACACCACACAGCAAACAATTTAGTTATTATTAATAGATAATGAATGATTATAACCAGGTTCTTACTATACAGGTTTCTTTTAATTATTAAAAGGTTCATAGTCACAGTAAACAGTTATTGATAACAACTTTTTAACTGCAGTTGGAAGATTTTAACATTAATGGCTAATATAATAATATCACAGGCAAGGGTTAAAAATACTTATTGCCGAATAAGTGAAAAGTGAAAGAAAGAAAGAAGGCAGAGTTTATAGAGAAAAGTAAAAACTGAAAGAAGTAGAATATTTTACAAAGAGGTGACATAGAAAAGAATAAAGTAAAGAATGGGTACAACATCATGTAACGGGGCTATGGTGGCTGACCTGAGCTAGTGAGGTACACGTCATATTTGTAGCCCCGTTTGATGGTGGGCAACAATTTTATTCTTTCACAGTCCATCGAGTCTCTTACCGAACTTTCCAGTTGTTTAGAACACTAGAACACAAAGTAACACGCTCAACCTTTACTAATCACACAATTTGATAACAGTAAATATGCACTACATAGTTAAATATGAAGAAAATGTAAGTGGTTACTACTGTATTCTAATATTTTTTTGTTGAATGGGATTAAATTTTTGCCCGTGTTAAGTTTTCCATATGGGCATTGTCCTAAATATTGACAATAGTTTCAAATGATACTTCATTGTAAGGATATAAGGTCAGTAAATATAATGCTACAATTATAATTTTTTTGATTTCTTGACTTCTTTTGGTTATAAGTGTCGCTAATTTGATCTTTGTTTCACACAAAAAATCATAAATACAAGCATGGCTTAAATTTTTTAATTAAAACTGTTTTATACGGATTTATGCTCGCTTTTCCAACGTTTCTGCACTTTTTCAGGTTCCGTGGTATCGGATGACCACGGCCGGCACCTGATTTTTTTTTTTTTAATAAAAATGACAAGATATTGACGTCTCGGTATTCCGTATAAAAAACTCTTTATGTTTGCGGCTCCGTCTTTTAAGTTTTGTTTATTTAAAAAGTTCTTGAATCGTATTGCAGTCAATGACGTACTTCCGCGCATGACGTACTTCCGGTTTCGTAGACTACTTCTTTTTTTTCATTGGGAAATATTTAGCCATCGCAGTCGATGACGTACTTCCGGTTTCGTAGACTTTTTTCAAATCGAAATATTTAGCCAAGGCTCTTAATTTACTTTCTTCAAATAACTAAAATAAACAGAATTTATTTCTTATGGACAATGCCCATAATAAAGATGAGAGATTGCACTGTACAATGTAAAGATGCCAATTATTCATTTGTAATGAAAATTAGGCAATTATGCTGTTTGCCTAGCAAAACAATAAATCAAAACATATTTTGGTCAGGTTTATCTGCAACTTTAACCATTAATAGTTACATAAATAAATAGTAGTCATCCAATATAAGATAAGATAAGAATATTCTTTATTGTACACCAGAGCACTTATTATAAAACATGTAAAGATACAAAGTACAATTGGCGGCCTTATTGCTAAAAGCAATTTCTTCCAGACAACCTTACGACGGAAAGTTGCTGGAGAAAATAAGCTGTAGACTCAAATGAATGATCTAAACCGCTCTGCTACCACTGCTACAAGATGGAATGAAACATATAAAAATCTAAATGCACAAACAGCTTAAAACTGTACAATTTGAGTTTCAGAGCAGAACAAATAAGCAATTTCAGACAAGAAATAGGTTTATATTCTTTTTAATGCACTAACCCGTGCTAAGGACAATTTTAAAAACAAAAGTGAAACAAATTACTTCAGCCAGATATCGCTGCCTGTCCATAATACAGAGAGTATTATAAAGAGGTTTGAAATTTCACTGCCGGTGAGTCGCCCATTAGCTCAGTTGGAAGAGCGCTGGCACAGATAGCCAGAGGTCGCGGGTTCGAATCCCGGCACGGGTGGAATTTTTAGCCTCTAAATAGGTTTTTAAAAGAGATAAGTTTCTTGAATTAAAGTATGTGTATTATAACTTGTTCTATGACATGTTACAGCAACTGTTATGGTCGGGGAGAGAATTGGTCATGTGCTCTCATATAACTGTAGCACAGCCCCACAATTGATTGGGTGGAAATTTTTAGGTCATAGAAACGCTAGCAAATGTTTCAGGAATTACACATTTTAGAAATAACCAACTTAATTAGCAAAACTCTAAAAACTTTTTATAGACAAAAAGCACAGCCTAAACTGTTGGAAAAATTGAAATTGTACATGATTTTTTTGTTTTTGGAAATATGTTTACATGAACAACTTGAACATACGTTTAGAAAAAGAGTTTAGAAATAAAAGAACTCAATACGGATAAATAAGAAGTGATTCCTCTTTACAAAGGGTTACCAAAAAATATTCGAGGATATTCATCAGAATTTTACTTAGTTTCAGGAGGTTTGTTTCTGAGATAATACTAATGAGAATTATTTTTCGAGTACATAACTAGGTTTTTTTTTAATTCCTTTGGTCTGCTCCTTACAGTACCTATATCCTTCTCAATGTATCCAGTATAAAAGGTATTTTAGAGGTAATCTTCCGCGACAAGGCAGCGCCGTCAGTGTTGCACTCACTCTACGGATTTGTATGGATATTTTTAATGTAAAAGAAATAATCCTTTCCTCTATTGTACTTGCTGTTAAAAACTACACCGACCAAAGGACGTTGTGCTCTCGAGCAACCCCATAGTCTATTTTCACAAACTTGAATTCATAAAATCGTTGTACATAATAAGTACTTAATTAGTACTTATCAGAAATAAATAGTGCTTTCATAGCATGCTAGTACATTTAAATTTAATTTGGGGTTGCTGGAGAGGTTCTCTGCAGCAACCCCAATATTAAAATAATGGAATTTGGACAATTAAACCTACCTAATTGAAAGAACTATAGCTGAAAAAAATTGTACTGACATATTTAATAACAATATACGATCTGGAATCGAGTTAGTGCTCATTGAGTGGTTTACATTGATGCAAACAAATATACAAGGTGTTCACGAATAAGCTGAAAATGAGAGAACCGTTTCTTTGAAATTACCAACATAGTCATTTAAAAATGTAATAAAAAATGTAGCTTAAAAAAAATCTTTCGCTATTCCATACAAATCTGCCGGGTTACTTTACCAATTTGTATGAAAAATTAAAAAAAAAATCAAGCTGGATTTTTTTTTATATTTTTAAATTACTATGTTGGTGATTTCGAAGAATCGATTCTTTCATTTTCAGCTTATTCGTAAACACCTTGTATAACAATTAAATACCAAAATATTTCATACTATGCAAAAACATGTATGGTATGACAATCGATCCCATCAGAAAATATTAAATGTACAGACAGTACAAACACTAACAGCTTTGTAATAAATAAAGAATAGTAGGTACGTAAGCAAAGATATTTCTTAGGTACTATGCGGCGGGAATTAGCTCCTATTAATTACTAATAGCTCGATACCAGGGCCCGAATTCTCTTATTTGAATGGTGACAGAATGGTATGTCAGTGGTTGTTGTTTTGCAATTCATTGCCGTTTTTGACAGGGCAAATCGGACAACAGTCAACCAAAACCAGCAACGAACTGATATCATCCATGCTGGTCATGGTGTAGCAAAGGGTGTGCAAGGGAAAAAACAGAAAAATTTTGCAAAAAAAAAATAGGGTCCCCGTAACCCCTTCTTTTTATATTTTTAATCAAAGGGGGGCATCAAAATGAGCAACTTTTCCCCTAAAAAAAATCTCTAAATTAAATATTTGAGATTTTTCAGGCGATTTAAATTTTATATGGCTAAGCACTTAGAAGAAAAATGGACTTCAGAAAACAGGTCCCCGTAGCCCCTTTTTTTTATATTTTTAATCAAAGGAAGGCATCAAAATGAGCAACTTTTCCCCCTAAAAAAAATCTCTAAATTAAATATTTCAGATTTTACAGGCGATTTAAATTTTATATGTGCACAAAGCTGCATTTACTCTTTTGGGTGCACCGGTTTTCCCAGAAGATATACCAGCGGTAGTTTGTCTAAGATGAAGACTGGCAGAAACCATACAGCATCTCAGTCGGCTGTCAGCGCGTATGGCTCTTACAATTTAGGTTAGCGCAGTTGTCTGTCCATGTCGAGATTGACGTAATACGCTGCGGACTGCCCGGTTTGGCTTTGTAGTCCCAGTGATATGATGATTGATGACTCATCCATCATTACGTGGGACACTCAGAAAGTTTTGAGAAACTAAAAAACTAACTTCTATGAAAAAAATATTTTTATTAAATCTTTTCAAAGAACTCTCCATCTGCCTCTATACAAAGTTTCATGCGTCTGAACCAATTTTCAAAACATTATTTCCAGTCCTCCGCAGACACCTCTTCCACGGCCTTCTCAAACGCTATCGACGTTTTCAAAACAATTACTTACAAGTGGACAGTGTCTTATACATAATAACTTTTTTTCGCAATACTTTCTGAGTGGCCTGGTATAATTTTTTACCGACGGTTGCAACTTCGACAACGACAGTTATTGGCTTTAATACCCCGTCGGCCTAGCCCAGGGTATACCCTTTGACAGTCCCTTAAGAATCGCCGGAACATGGCGGCGTCGCTAGGCAGGTGCTTTAAAATATTTTCCCGGTACATAAATTCACCCATGTACCACTTGAGGCGCCTGTCACTATGACAGGTGCGGCAATGAAGCTTAAGCTTTAACCAAAGTCTCTCAATATTATTGGTGTGCACTTTTACCCTTACCCTGCCATCCTGCAGTGGGATTCCTAGAGATGCGTGAGCCTGTATGTCGACAGTACCAGCCACAAATTCTTGGCTGTGGTTGACAGTCGAATGGCCACGCATCCCTAGGCGAATATTTATGCCGGTGTAGGCCCGGTGCATATCGGACATAATGTAGGTGGCGGGCGCAACATTTTCCTCCACTATTGGATCCAGAGTAGTACGCGTTTTGTCCGGGATCAGCTCGACGTGTACTTTTTTTGTCTTCCGGCTCATGCAGCCGAAAGACCAGGTTTGTCTCCTAAGGAGACGGCCTCTGTGATATTTTCTTGTATACAAGTGGGTTTCGTCCACTTCCACGATGTCGTCGTGACCGCCTAACTCCTCCCTGTCGTGCACCTCAGCTATCTCGCACACCTCTCTAAAGAAATGGAAAACCTAAATTACTGTCTTTTTAGTGACTTTACAGTCTTTGGCCACCTGCGTCACCTTGTCGCGCCTCAAAAAATGAATTATCATTCGCAGATAATTTATGATGCTCACCTGGCTACGCTCAAACATAGTATTGCTAAGGGGTGATTTTGTGGACTGCAGCCCTGACCGATCTCGACTGCACCGCCAGCAGCGCCAACGGTATCCAAGCTTATATGAATCTTTACGCTCCGTGGACGTACGCTCCACGACGTGGTCGTGATGGTATTAAAAGCCAATTTTTCGCGGCATTTATAGCTTCGTCCTCAGTACTAACGTACAATGGAAATTCCCACAGGCGGTAGTTCTCTGCCCGAAGAAATTGGAGTGGGTCCATATTGTATTAAAGTTAACAAAACCACTACAAAATACGGAAAATGAGAAAAACTCTGAAAGATACTAAATGTGAAAACCCCACTAAATAACAATCCCTTAAAAACTTTGACCCCGTAAAGACTACAATGAACGAAACCCAAAAAAACAGAACCCTGAAAAATACTAAACGAAAGTGAAAACCTCACTTAACTACAATCCCTTAAAAACCTACACCCCAAAAAGACGATAAGTAACAAAACCCAAATAAACAGAACCCTTAAAAATACTAAACCGAACCCAAGAAAATTAAAAACAGAACTCTGAAATAATAACTCAACTTTGAGCAGTCGTATATAAATCCGAAGAAACTATATGGAAAAAATGCTGCGATGCTACTTCCTTACATCAACTTTCATTTACTCTTACAAAAAGTTTACGATTACTGCATCCTGACGCGCGGCTACACCGCGCGATCGGCCACGAGGTGCGGACGTGTTTTTTGCTCTTCGTAAAATGAAATTTAAAGAGTTCGGCAACTTAAATCGCCTGTAAAATCTGAAATATATAATTTAGAGATTTTTTTTAGGGGGAAAAGTTGCTCATTTTGATGCCCTCCTTTGATTAAAAATATAAAAAGAAGGGGCTACGGGGACCTGTTTTCTGAAGTCAATTTTTCTTGTTTAGCCATATAAAATTTAAATCGCCTGTAAAATCTGAAATATTTAATTTAGATAATTTTTTAGGGGGAAAAGTTGCTCATTTTTATGCCCCCCTTTGATTAAAAATATAAAAAGAATGGGTTACAGGGAGCCAATTTTTTTTGCGAAATTTTTCTGTTTTTTCCCTTTCACACCCTTTGCTACACCCTGACCTCCATACTATTACTATCCTATTATTCCATTTTTAAATAAGAGAATTTACTTCCAGATTGTATATTGTTATTAAATATGTCAGTACATTTTTTTTTAGCTATAGTTCTTTCAATTAGGTAGGTTTAATTGTCCAAATTCCATTATTTTAATATTGGGGTTGCTGCAGAGAACCTCTCCAGCAACCCCAAATTAAATTTAAATGTACTAGCATGCTATGAAAGCACTATTTATTTCTGATAAGTACTAATTAAGTACCTACTTATTATGTACAACGATTTTATGAATTGAAGTTTGTGAAAATAGACTATGGGGTTGCTGGAGAGCACAACGTACCAAAGGTCCCACACAACGGCTGATACTGTATTTAGGAATGATTATTTTTAGCCGGTATAATCATCAACTCTTACCTTGAAGTTGATCAATGGTTCCTCATTTTCTTCCTTGTAATACTCTATATTAACAGTAACAAGGCCCCGGTCAAACAGCCTTATAGACACTGTAGCACCTCGCATCCCTGTCAGTAGTTTCAGGGATCCCCCATCTATTTTAATATCAGCTGCTAAAATAAGGTTTGAGACGTAATCTTTCAACACAGTTTCAATTTGACCGAACACCGCTTTTTGACCACTTTCATCGCCCAGACGTGCGGGGTCGATAGAAAAATCTAACAGCATGGTTTGGACCGACATTTTTACAGGTTCAACTAACACTAATGCTATGAAAATTCAGTGAAACACGTGAAATGAAAATTCACCGCGCCGCAAAATCACAGATTCAATTCAATTCAATTCTGTTTTATGGACTCAGTGCACTGATTGTCCAGTACAATTTCGCCAATATCACGTGTTAGACAAGACTATAGCCAATCACAAGCGAACAAGGCTCGGTCAGAATTTTGAGTCAATAAGAACTGTTTGTCTTTTTTTTTTTTAATTTCCCTTATTATTTTTGTAAAATTTTGAAAAAACTAAAGTTTGATATTATTGTCTGAAAGAAATTTACCTATAATATAAACAAGAGGTGTATTTGCCTGGGAGAGGATAAGCTTAAGATTAGTAGGTCGGATAATGTTATCAGGCAGGACATCCATAAGAGAAAACCGGAGATTGGGGCAACTGAAAAGCAGGTGTTCTGCGGAACCGTCGTCCAAACCACACTCACAAAGGGAGTTGTCTCTCACTCGGATCTTAGCCAGGTGGACCGGTGTGCAGGCATGCCCTAAGCGTAAACGACAAATGGTTGAGGTCACTCGTTTGTCCAAATCACGAAACCTAAAAAACCATGGCTTCAACGGGATGACAGGCTGAATTTCGGCAAAATGTTTGCCTTTAATGGTTTGAGAGAACTTCCAGTCATTATCCCAGGATTTCTTCATCCGTGAGCCGGCCAAGGGGGCCAAGTCATGTGCAGCTAATTCATAATGAGGGGTGTCCCCAATTTGAGTGGCAATTTTAGCATGGGTATCGGCGGTTTCATTGCCAACAATACCACAGTGTCCTGGAATCCAAGCAATGGTAATATTTATATTTGAATTTGCCAAAGCTTCTCTAATTTGAAGTATTACAGGGAATTTCTGTTTACTTTTGAAGGGGTTTGCTTGTAACGCATAAAGGGTACTAAGAGAGTCCGTGAGGATGATGCATCTCTCAACATTATGATTTTCAGCGTAGTGAATTGCTTCAAGGATTGCAATAGCTTCTCCCGTGAAGACTGAGGATAATGGGGGCAGTCTGAAACTGAGAACTATCTTAGTTCTGGGAACCCATACCGCCGCTCCCACGTCACCTTCCTCTGAGAGTTTGGAAGCATCTGTAAATATAGGAAGCCAATCTTTCCAGTCTCTTTCCATAATACTTCTGTATTGTCTCTCCGCAAATATGGAATTCTTATCAATGCCAAAACTAGTAACTACAGGGGGGGAGAATTGGAGGGCATTGTAACTCGTATCAAAGAGGGGGCATTTGTTAAATTTTTGGATTGTATAGGGGATTTGGGTAATCATTTTGAAACTTTTTAGAAGGCAGGAACCTTTCAAGCTGCTATTAGGAACGGATAAGTCTGATAGTACCTGAAGCTTACTCCATAAAGGATGGCTCGAATTTTGGGAAATTTTGAGTAAGAATTTGTCACAAAGGTATTGTCTTCGTATGTGTAGGGGAGGGTCTGAGCACTCCACTTGGAGAGCATTTGTCGGAGTCGACTTCATCGCCCCAATCACTGTTCGGAGGCCTTTGTATTGGGAGCGATTTATTGTATCCGCAGCCGCCTTGGAGCACGGCTCCAAAACAAAACTACCATAGTCGAGGTGGCTTCTTATGATAGCATTATAAAGGAGTTTTTGGCAGTATGGGTGGGAACCCCACCATACACCCGAAAGAGCGCGCAGGATATTGATGTTTTGTTCACATTTTTGGCTGATGTAATTGCAATGTGCCTGACCGTTCAGCCTCGAATCTAGGACGACCCCTAAGAATTTTACTTTTTTTTCTACTGGAATGGATTGTCCTTCGATTTGGATATTTAGATTAGGGATCCTATACCTTCTGGTAAACACAACAGCACAGCTTTTCGCAACAGAAAGTGAAAATCCATGGTTAGACAGCCATAGACCTAAATACGACAGTGCCAAATTCAGTCGTGATGTGGCTTCTGCAATGTTATTCACAGCCAAATATAAAGTTAAGTCGTCAGCATACTGTAAGACGTTGCAAAAGCAGTTTACTGTTCTTTCCAGATCACATGTATAAAAATTGAAAAGAAGAGGACTTAGGACAGATCCTTGCGGAAGGCCCTTCCATATACGCCGAGCAGGAGCTTTGGAGCCGGGGTGCCTGACAATAACTGATCGTTCCATTAATAAATTACATAAGTATCGAATAATTTTGTTTGGAATATTGTAGTGGAGTAACTTTTGTTTCAATTGTGGGAGCTGGACGTTGTCGTAAGCCGATGTTATATCTAAAAAGACTGCAACTAGATATTGTTGACGTTTAAAGGCAATTTGGATATCTGTTGTGAGGATGCTAAGACTATCAAGCGTGCTCATACCCTTCCTAAAGCCGAACTGGCTTTCAGAGAGGATCTTTTTATTCTCTAGATACCATTCTAGGCGGTTTTTAACCATATGCTCTAGTACTTTAGACAGAGTTGAGGACAGCGCGATTGGTCTACGAGCCGTAGGGTCTATCGGACTTTTACCCGGCTTTAGTATTGGTAGAATCACTTGGGTTTTCCAGGATTCGGGAATGGAACCGAGGTCGTAAATACGATTCACTAGGGCCAGATAATACAGCTTTGCTTTAGAGTTAGCTCTTACAAGGAAAGAATAGGGGATACCATCGATTCCTGGTGAAGTGTCCACTAGACCATCGAGAGCTGACTGTAATTCTGTCATTGAGAACGAAGGTTCAAGTTCCTCAGACGAAGGGATGTATATAGGAGGGGAAGGGAGAGAATCAAAGGAGGGGGCTGTGGGAGGAGCTAATTTATCCGCAAACTTGTCAAGCCATATGGAGGGATCATTAGAAGAAAGGTTGTCAATATTCATGGAGCCGCGGAACCTTCGGACGTTTCTCCATACCACCGCCGAGGGGGTAGCTGGGCATAAGTCTTCGCAGAATCTAGTCCACCCATTTCTCTTTTTTTTGCTTAAGGTCCTTCTAGTACGCGCTGCGATGTGTTTATAGTTAACATAATTAGCCATCGTCATCGATTCATTGAATTTTAATTCCGCCAGTTTCCTGGCTTTCACCGCATCAGTACAATCCTCATCCCACCAGGGCGGGGATGGCTTATGTTGTTTGCTATTTTTAAGGCGGAAATTAAAATCTGCCGCTTGATTAAGGGCTCCAATAAATTTCGAGTATGATGTTTGTATGTTCGAATGTAAATCGGTAGACAGGCTATCAATATTTTCATCCAAGGTTGTTGTGTACCCCGACCAGTTAGCCTTGTTTAGTCTGTATTTTAGTAAGGGAGGTTGGGAAGCAGTGAGAACAGACCTTTCAGGGAATTTGATCAATATCGGGAAATGATCACTACCATACGTACTGGGGAGGACTTCCCAAGTTAGGGTGGAGGAGAGAGACGGAGAGCACAAAGATAAATCTACTGCAGTCTTAGGATTTTGGGAAGGGGGAACCCTTCGGGTTGGAGATCCATCGTTTAGAAGGCAGATATTAAGGTCATGACAGAGGTCAAGCAGACCTACTCCAAAATAGTCACTGGAATAGCACCCCCAGGCCATATGGTGAGCATTGAAGTCCCCCAGGATGAGGATTGGCTGAGGAAGATTGGAGATAATTGAGAAGAGCTCTGGGAGTAGAGAAATATGAGGATGGGCTATATATACGGAGAGGACAGATACATTCATTACTCTACACGCAATTAAGTTCATATGTAAACTATGTTGAGGGAGAGGGATTATTCCAAATTGAAGGTTTCGTTTCACGAGTAAAGCACACCCTGCATAGCCGTCGTCCCTATCATCTCGAAGGCACGAGAAGCCAGAGACCCGAAATCGCGTCTCTGGAACTAACCATGTCTCCGAGATAGCAATGACAACAGGGGAGTACTCGTTGACTATAGATATTAATTCGTACTTCTTGCAACGAAGGCTTTTACAGTTCCATTGAAGGATTTTCAATGGGGCCATTATTTAAGTTTAAAAGAACGTTCAATTTTTCGGCGACGTGGGACGGTATAGAATCTGAGCATTTGGACAGGATATTGATAAGGGCTGAAAGAAGGAGTTCCAGGAGGTTTTCATTGGGCGATACTGAAGATGATTGGAGAGCACATCCATTTGGGGCTGTCGACCTTCCTGATCACAGATTCACAGCAGGATTTCAATTTTTTTTTATTCGATTTGATTAAAAAAAAATGCAGTGACATTTGCTTATGTTGCCATAAATAAGGTCACTGATGCAAGGGGTAGCAGTAACTTCGCAGAAACCTTCGGCAGTAATGCTGTCCTGCTTTCGCTAACCAACCTTCCATAAGAAAAGAAGAGATGGCACTACGTTTAGCAGTGCACCGATTTCAAGGTGCGTACAGGCCCTACTGTCAAACGCTACCGACTAAGGATAGGCCTAACTCTCCATCGATATCGATAGAAAAGTTGAAAAAATGAAGACTTGAATTAAATCATATTGTAATTAATTAAATTAAATTGCATTGTATATAAGTTTTAAATCATGTTTTATCAAAATAATTTAAAAAGCAACACTTTTATTATACAAAATAGTAAAGTTTATTTACAATTATATTCGTCAACGTCAACATAATACTCCGTTTCAGATTTCTTCCTGAAAGCCTACGCTTCAGAATAGAATCCGTAACGACGTATTATATTGACGTTACGTTTCTTCTTCACATTTAGTAAAAATACAGATCGAGCTAACACCTTTTATTATAAGTTAAATGAAAAAGTTATCAAAACTTTATACTCTTTAAACGTTTATCTTGCAATGAAATTTGAAAAGGAAAATACTATTGCCAATATTGATTACAGTCTGATTTTTAATTCCGTAGAATTCTGACAGTTATCATTTTTTGACATATCAGAGATTACAAATCTTTTAGGCCAGGCACATTTTTCAATTTCAATAAGAGTCTGAATATCTAAGACTATACATTTTATTTGTTAGTGAAAGTTTCCATTTTATAAAGTGCGGTGCTCCACAAAGTGAATTTACGACGAGTGATAATTACGTCTCTTTTCGTCACAACCAGCAAAAATCGCGCAAGTAAAGATAACATATTTTTCTTAAAATCTTTAATCATCATTAATACTAATATCACTATCTTCATCATCATCATCATCGCTGACATGAATTATGAAAGAGTCAGCGACTCTGTCAATCAAACCGTTGAGAGTGCACATCTTATCTTCTTCTTTGATTGTATGGCTAGTGATTGTATAACAGGCATGTCTGGATTACCAACTATCTCTTGGTGAATCTGAAATAAGCATTTGAAGTTTTTAATCTAATTGAGGTTTGCCCTGTACTTGACTGTCAACAAACAGAATGTAAATTCTTTACGTTGAAATAAATGTCTGATTATGATTACTGATTTACTATGTGACAGGCAACACAGGTTAAAGTTTAGTTTTAAAACAATGGGTAATGTCAGCAATGAGGGGTAAAAAATTACCAAAAACTTTACCTTTCAACAGTCGGAATCTCGTTCCTGTAGAAAAACGCGTGAACCTTCCGACGAATTGCGGCAAAAGTAAATTCGTCAAATTTTTGTTTGAAAGATAGTTGAGTTCCACTCTTTTTAGGCTTTTGAAACTCTTTTGTGTCTTTATATTCTTTGGTAATTTTATAGAGACTTGACAAACCCACGCCAGTCATCCCTGAGGTCTTTTTAGTACATTCCGTGGCACTCAAATCACTTGTCTTTGGCCAATTTTCTATATTGTATTTGTATATGTTTAATACTATGGTCTTTTCGTTGAGCGTAAAAGCACCACGAGGACGCTTCTTTCTGGGAGAAAGAAAGTCTGAGTCTTGTGCTCTGTCAGATGAGGCTGCTTCCCGGGAAGGGCCAGGTTGTGGCTCCATAACGTTTATAATAATCAATAAACGATCACAACACGAAAGGTAACAAGAAAAAACTTAACAAATATAAGTAAAATAACAGAAATTTAACAAATATAACAAGAAAATAACAAACAGCAGCAAACACCGAGAACACATCAGCGCATTCAAGCATTCAAAGAAGTCGAATGAATGAATTGAATGAAAATCAATCAAAGTGAACGCGACGTGACAGCTAACATTTTATTCTTCTAAAAAGGTTTTTTTTTTTTTACTTAATGGCAACTCAAATCGGTCCTAATTTGGACGACTATTTTTGCCAATGACGAGTCAGTCATGGGAGTGACACTTCGACTTTGATCGGTTTAGACAATCCTTTCATAAACTGGATTCCATCGCGTGTCCAATGGGGAACCTAAAACCCAAAGGACGTCACACATACTTTCACCGGGTTAGAATATTAGTAAAATATGGCTGACGCTTTACAGTTTAATATTGTTACAACAAATATTTACTAAACCTTAAATTAGGTGGCGGTGTTGTCAGCTCTAGAATAAAATAAAGTAATTAAAGTTAATTCGATGTATTGTTCATGATATTGAAATACTTGTTATTTTTGTATTAAGTCACTTAAGCAAGTAAATACGTAGATTTAACTTTATGTAGGTAAAACAAAAAATACGCAGCATTTTATTTTTTATTATTCTGAAATGTCAGAATTCTACGGAATGAAAAATCAGACTATAGGTAAATCCATCTTCGACCGTAATCTGTCGCTAAAAGTTGCTAGCAAAACGTATTTAACTATCGCAATATTATATTATTATTGCAAGTAATAATTCAGTAATTCGATGGATGCAGTAAATTGATGTGTCATGTTGTGATGAATTCTGATATTTAAATACGTTTCATTGACAGATTTTAGACAATAGTTATAGGGGTTGATGACCACATCAACGAAGGAATTTTCGAACGCATGACTATAAGGATCATCAACTACGTCAGTCTGCAGTAAATTTTATCATGAAAGAAGAATATGACCGTGGCATTGGCAGATAACAGATATTTTTGCTGACTTCCGATCTTCAGTACTGACCTGTAAACAATAAGAAACTTTTAATAAAGGCGTACTTACAAAAGAGAGCTGCTTAATTAATAACATATTCCACTTTTAAACACTATCGTTTCAGATCTCTTTATAAAAGCTATTTGGGTTACAAGCTACACTTATCGACTGATCCTGATAAGTAATTACATACTTTGAAGTAAGGTACAATTTGCATTTATAAAGTCAGATATTTTTTGCAATAAGATGATCACCACATAATTTATTAATTGTAAAACTAACAGCTTTGACGTCCATTTCTTTATCCATCTATAAAGAAATGTTGCTAAAACAGCTGATGGAGGTTGGAAAACAAATTGTTTACACGTAGAAGTCTTTAAATAAGCAACACCGTGATGTGGGAATTTCGGGTTTGTGTTTTTGATATTATCAATTCTCACATCACACTGTTTACTTATTACAAATTTATAAATACTGAAATAAAGATAAACTGTTAAATGAATTAAATGGATGAAGGCACCACCCGGATGCTGTGGTGCCTGGGACACTGTTTGGATGTATTAGACTTTACTAAATAAGTATGATTTAAAAACCTATTTAGAGGCTAAAAATTTCACCCATGCCGGGATTCGAACCCGCAACCTCTGGCTATCCGTACCAGCGCTCTACCAATTGAGCCAATGGGCGACTCACGGCATCAGTGAAATTTCGAACCTCTTTACAATATTCTCTGTATTACGTACAGGCAGCGACATCTGACTTAAGCAAATTGCATTACTTACAGCCCCGACTACCTACTTTGCAGTTAGGTTTAACATCGGAACGATATCACTGTACCCACATGATTGCAATATTTTTATTTTTAATGCACTAACCCGTGCTAAGGAACAAATTTAAAAACCTATTTAGAGGCTAAAAATTTCACCCATGCCGGGATTCGAACCCGCAACCTCTGGCTATCCGTACCAGCGCTCTACCTCTAATAAAAATATTGCAATCATGTGGGTACAGTGATATCGTTCCGATGTTAAACCTAACTGCAAAGTAGGTAGTCGGGGCTGTAAGTAATGCAATTTGCTTAAGTCAGATGTCGCTGCCTGTACGTAATACAGAGAATATTGTAAAGAGGTTCGAAATTTCACTGATGCCGTGAGTCGCCCATTGGCTCAATTGGTAGAGCGCTGGTACGGATAGCCAGAGGTTGCGGGTTCGAATCCCGGCATGGGTGAAATTTTTAGCCTCTAAATAGGTTTTTAAATTTGTTCCTTAGCACGGGTTAGTGCATTAAAAATAAAAATATTGCAATAAATAAGTATGGTAAAGGAAAAAAAATTTTTTTTAAACTTTCTTAGTTATTCTAGTTATGTTCGAATACAAAAATAAACTGGGAGCATCCTTATTTGTAAAAACATGCGATAAGTGTATATGAAAAGGTAGCGATATATATTCTGTAACAAATGTTTAATTTTCTTACCATTACTTCCATTTTTACTGGTCCAAGGTGGGCACCACATCTTCCTTCAGGCGTGTTCGCAATAAATTTCTTCGTCCAAATAACTCGGGTCTAAAGTGCCTTGAGCGCAGTTTACAGTCGTTTTTGTCCTGTTTCTTGTTTCTGCGTTTTTGCATGCTTTTGCTTCCATATACCAATTTGGGAAAACTTGAACAAGAAGAAACAATGAATTATGTACTAAGAGCGTGTGATGAACAAGTATCGGCTATACTACTACCGAGGCGAATTTTCATCGACCATGCTTTTGCCATCACTAGTACAACCTACAAATGGATTGGTGTATTGGTGGTAAAATTATTTTAGGGCGTAGAAGGGTTCTAGAAGCAACAATTACGGTAATTTAGGTTAATGAGTCTTTACGAAGTTTATTCTCAAAGTGATAATTCATCCCTCGGTCCTTTTACGCGAGAAAACATAGGTTTTAGGTACTCACCTTTGGAAGTACATATTATAATCTCCGTTTTCTTCGTTTCTTATGTGACCTGCAGCCACCACGCACTTCACCTCACCTCATTGTGCATTTATTTTACAATATCCAAGGGTAAGTTTATTCCACCAATATATTTTAATTATTTAAATTTTTTTAAATAATCAGACGAATGTCTCCACAGATTTTACACTTGCTATATTCCGATTAAATTTGAAAACATTCAAAGTGCTGCCACTATTGCAAGTTACAATACCATCTTAATTTGGACTCTTACTCAGGACATTAGGGTATCGTTTTGACAATTAGGCCTGTACGCTGTCACGCTGTCACGTGACCATCGTTTCTTCTATGAGTTTAATTGTTCTGTGATAGCTAATTGTTCTGAGAGTTTCATATTGTTCTAAGACGTGGGTTGAACCAGGGTTGAACGAAACGCGGAGTATTATAATTGTTCTGTGCACTGATGCATGAGGCAAGTAGCGAATTCGACCGTTTACTGGAATGTCTAAAAACAAAACATAGATAAAGTTTGACCGTGTAGTAGTAGAGTTGGAAAAAACAACATTAAATTTCTTGCAGTTGGCAACAATTTTTAGGAACTGTCTTTCTCAAAAAAATTCTTTTCGAGAGATTTTTGTGACATGGCTGGGAATAATACTGAGGAAGTTGAAGTAGGTAGATTATGATAATATTTGTAATTCTTAAATTATACGGCACTATTAAATACATTTCATAATACCCTCATTGTTTTGCACCGATCTGCTGATGTGGCTTCATCCACTTTCACCATTAAATATTTTACATGTTCGCCGGTTTTTGTAGTTATAATTGCATCCGCTTTGCTGTAATCACATAAATTAGCAAAATTCATTAATAACATTGTGTTAACGCTGTTAAATTAAGCCTGTTCAGTAAGTATTTTAGGTTAGATTTTTAACTATGATGGCTTGTGTCTTCAAGGGCTCTGCCACTACTGAAGTTAAAGCAAACAACAATGCAGATATCCCGCCAGAGTTCCTGATCAAGCATCCCCTACAGAACACCTGGAGTCTTTGGTTCTATGATAATGACAGAACTAAGACATGGGAAGAGAATCTAATTGAGCTGACCACATTTGACACGGTGGAAGATTTCTGGAGGTAATTGTTTGTTATATAGTAAAATGTCGATCAGTTTTCGTGCTTGCATGTTCCAGCGTAGCCAAACTTGTAATTTACAAGTGTGTACTTAATGATCTGTTACACAATGCAATTTGTGTTCAAAGATAATTCATGTTTGGTAAGAAGCGATGCTAGCGCAGCGGCAGCGCCGGCCTCACGTTCGGGATGTCGTGGGTTCGAATGCCGACATGCACCAATGAATATTTTAAAAGTTATATTGTGTATTTGTGAAGTTGTTATTGCAATACCTCTCCTTAACGGAGACTGCAAATTTTATGAGGAAACCTAGTATAGAGGTGTTTACATAGGTACCTAAGAGTTTGCTTCATACAATAGCCCAACTATGGGGGAGGTTAAGTGCAGCAATCTCAGGTAACTAACGAAGTAACTAATGACTGGTAAATTATAAATTTTCAGGCTGTACCACCATATCAAGTTACCCTCTGAATTGCGTCAGGGTCATGATTATGCAGTATTCAAACAAGGCATCCGGCCCATGTGGGAAGATGACGCCAACAAGATGGGTGGCCGCTGGCTGATAAATCTTGAAAAGAAACAACGCAACTCTGACCTTGACCGTTTTTGGCTAGATGTGGTAAGTTATAATTCATTGTTTATTATTTGTTACAAGCTGTCCCTACCAAACATTGTTTGCCATAGTAATTAACCTGTGACCTATTCGCAGACGTAACAAATCTACACAAAAATATTTAAAAATTGCTGAAGCCATTTCGGAAGAGTTTGATAACAAACACTGAAACGAGATTTTTTTTAACCTCTTGTGTTTTGACCTTGAAACTATATGATCATTTTGTTTTAAATCTCTCCAACACATTTTGGTCATCTTTTCATCTTCTTCTTGGTTTAACTTGTCTGTAACCTAGTGCTGCACCTACCTACTGTTACAATTTATAATTTTCGCGACCAGGGTTCATAAAAATAATGAATTAAAAAAAAATGTCGAAGTACTAAAGTTAGATCTGATTATTTTGAGTTTATTTGTTTCTAACTTTGAAGTCACTTATTAATATAAAAAACAACATACCTATTCTGTGTTTTAATCATTAATAAAATCTACAAAAAACATAACAAAAAGTTTAGTCACTTTAAAATTTTTAAACAGTTTTATGTTTATCTATGTATATATAAAATTCAAAGTCCTGACTGACTGACTCACTCATCAACGTGATGCAGCCCAAGCCGTTGGACCTAGGAAGCTGAAATTTGCACACAGGGTCTATATATAATGTAGGCAAGGAATAAGACCGGCTTTTTTGAAATTCAATCCCTAAGGGGGCGAAAAGGATTGCCAAAATTTGTACGGGAGGAGGATAAAGAATGTTGTCTAATTTTCTTGAAACTTAAAATAAATACTCTTCATCTCTATTGATTGAACACGTGTTTCGCCGTTTTTCTAAATTTAACCCTTGAGGGAGTGAATGGGTTTGCAAAAAAACTCCACGCGGACAGAGTCGCGGGCAAAAGCTAGTTTGTAATAAATATTAAACTTTTTTTTTTTTTTTTTTTTTTTTTTTTTTCTTTTCTATTTAGATCTGCAATCAGTCCTCGGACTATGATCAGATTTGTTGTCTGTATCTGTTTTGTCGAGCGTGTTCTCCACTGAGAGCATCTCCTCATATTTAAGCTGCTGTCAATATCTGCAGTCTAGATCTTGTATGCTGTATCGCTTTAGCCTTCTCTGGTAATCCAATGATATTAGTTGTTGCGCCAGTATATTTGGATGGCACATCAAACGGCTCTTGTACTTTTCTGCTGTAATTCGGATCTCCTCTTTTACAGTGTTTATTCCAAGTTGTTCGTGTATTTCTTTATTGGTTATGTACCATGGTACATTCGCAATGTCTCGCAAGATTTTGTTTTGTAGGCGTTGCAATGTATTGATGTGGGACTCGCTCGCACTGCCCCACAGTTCTATACCATACATCCAGGTTGGTTTCAGTGCAACTTTATAGAGGAGAAGTTTGTTGTCGATTGACAGACGTGAATTTCGTCCTAGCATCCAATATAATTTTTTATATTTTATGCATAGCTCATCCCTTTTTGCTTTGATGTGATTTTTCCAGGTTAGACGTCGATCAAGGTGTAGGCCAAGATACCTCACGTGCTCACTATGCGGTAGTGTATTGTCACCAAGTTTTACAGGCGGGCAATCGCCACGTTTGAGAGTGAAGGTCACATGCACTGACTTGGTAGCACTCGCCTTTATCCTCCATTTTTCCAGCCAACCATTTATTTCACATAGCCCTTGCTGTAGTATCTCTGATGCAGTTGTCGGGTCTTGGCTAGAAGCAAGAACAGCAGTGTCATCTGCGAAAGTAGCTGTCGTAGTTCCTCTTGTCTCTGGTAAGTCATAGGTGTATAATGTGTAGAGGATGGGTCCCAGAACAGATCCCTGTGGCACTCCAGCCTTAATTTTGTAAAATTTGGAGGTGTAATTATCCTCTTTTACTTGGAACAATCTCTCCGATAGGTATGTTTTTAAAACGAGGAAGAAGCTGTGGGGAAGCGTTTGTTTTATTTTGTACAGTAATCCGTTGTGCCACACTTTGTCGAAGGCCTGCTGGATGTCAAGAAATGCTGATGAGCAATATTCTTTCTCTTCAATACTCTTTCGCACACGTTCGTATACTCTGTGAGCTTGTTCTACAGTACCATGTTTCTCTCGAAAGCCGAACTGGTGGGCAGGTATGATGTTGTGTTTTTCTAAGATTGGTTTCATTCTACAAAGTAAGACTTTCTCGAAGAGTTTCGACATTGTTGGCAGCAAGCTTATCGGCCTGTATGATGTAACTTCATGGGGAGGTTTTCCAAATTTATGCGTCATTACAATTTGTGATACTTTCCATAGGGATGGATAGTATTGTATTCTGAGTATAGCATTGAACAGAATAGTTATAAACATTATCCCTTTGCGTGGAAGTTCCTTGAGTACTTCTTTAGTGATACCGTCAAACCCTGGTGCTTTTCTGTTCTCAAGAAGCCTAACGAGTCGCTGAAGTTCTTGTGGAGATACTGGCTTCAGCGGCAACTCAAGTTGCAGGTCCTGGTTCAGATTTGATTCAACAAACTTTTCAAACGTTGTATCGCCACTGTCGTTTGGGGCGAACACTTTCGAAAGATGATCGGCAAAGATGTCAACTTTCTCTTGGTTTGTTCGGGCCCACCCATTTCCAGGGAGCCTGATTGGCGGCTTTGTATTTTGCGGTCTATTAACATCACTGGTGAATTTCCACAAGGAGTAGTTTGTGGATTTAGTAGCAGTGAGGGATTGTAGTTTATGTTCCATAGTCGCCTCATTAGCTTTCTTTATTAGGTCTTTTAACTCTACAATTGCCTTGTTAAGGGCTGCCTTATCTACGGGATGTCGACTCAGGTGCCATACTCGCCGCAGTCTGCGTTTCTCTTGGATTTTATAACGTATTTCCAGGGGTTGGTTAGCAAATTGCTTTTTCGTTTTCATATCGGGGGTAGTCTTCCAACAGGCTTCTTGTATCAAGTTAGTTATTAGTTTCACTGCCATATCAAGATCTTCATCCGATTTAAGTTTAAGATTTAGTGTGACTTTTTGCTCGAGCACATCTCGGAATGAGTTCCAGTCGGTGAAACGATTATATAGTGTTTGGGGCTTTTCGATTTCAATAATGTATGTGCTTACTGTAAGTATAACTGGAGTATGGTCTGTACAGCTATCCAGACAAGATTCCGGTTTGAAGTAGTGTCTCGATAGGCCCTTAACAACATAGAAGTCCAGCAAATCGGGAATCTTTTTGGGATCTGATGGCCAGTGCGTAGGCTCAGAGGTAGATATGGTTAATAGATGGTTACAGTCTATACTGGATTTGAGCTGTCTTCCTCGGGTTGTTATAAGTCTAGATCCCCAGTGCGTGTGTTTCGCATTCCAATCTCCGCCCGCAATGAATCGACCTCCAAGTTTAAGAAAGAAATGGGAGAATGTTTCGGAATCAATTTTATGCTTCGGCGGACAGTAGACAGCTGATAAGCTGAAGTATCCACATTTATCTTCCACGGCAATGGATGTCGCTTGTATTTGCTCTGTCTTGTACTCAGGTAGCAGATGATGTTTGATGGACTTTCGGATCACGATCGCTGTGCCTGCGTGGCCAGTTCCATCTGGATGGTAAGTGGTGTAGACGTCACACCCTTGAATTTTCACGCTGTTCCTTTCAGTACAATGTGCCTCTGATATCAATACAGCGTCGAGTCTGTAGGTTCCAATAAGTAATTCTAGCTCAGATTTGTTTGGTACCATTCCATTGATGTTCCAAGCCGCTATCCTGAGAGCTATTTTGAAAGTTTAGTGAGGAGCGTGGTGACCAGGTTCATGAGAGTACTCATTTGTTGTAGGACAATGTCAAATTTTTCGTTTTGTTTAATAAGTATTTGTTCCAGAGTAGAGAGTCCAGTAGTTGGCTCAGGATTGGCTTGGTGTAAGGTATCTTCGTTTTCTTTTACAGGTATTTTCCAAGGATTCTCTTTTGTTCCAAGCGCAGGCCAGGTGTGGGCATCACTTGCAGTCCTTTGGATGTTATTTATATCTTTAGGCTTTGTTACTCTCTGTTTGGAGGTTCTTCGAGCTAGAATTTCTCTATAGACTTCACATCCCTTGTAGTTGGCGGGATGGGATCCATCACAGAGGGCACATTTTGCTGGTGTGTTGCGGTCTTTCTTTGGGCATTCCGATGTTTTGTGTGATTCGGCACACTTTACGCAGCGATATGGCCGCATACAGTAGTTTTTTGAGTGTCCATACTGTTGACATCTCTGGCACTGTGGGATGGTATTTCTTTTCTTAGGATCTTCTATAGTGACAGATTGGTGATAGATGTATTTTATACATTTCGCTTCTTTGTTATTTGGACTTTGATAGAGATTCACAAAGAATGTTGATGTCGGTTTTTTGTCTGGGCCATATTTTACATTGATTATTTCTCCAAAGATCCGATTGCCAGTTTTCTCAAATTCTTCTTGTATTGCTGAGTGCGGCGTAGTATGATGTAGATTTTTAATGACCAATCTGAAGCATCGTTGATCCTTTTGGTTAAATGTGTGACCCACTAGGTTATTTTCTCGTACTATGGAGATGATTTTCTTATATGCTTCCAAGTTGACACTGCTAATTCGTAGTTGGTTTCTGTTTACTAACTTGTATGTAAAATCATTCCTGCCAGCTACAGTTTCTAGGAGTTTTGACAATTTGTTTACGTCTTCAATTCCATACAGCATAATTGGGGGTGGCTTGCTGGGAAGTTTTTCCTTTATTTGATTAACATCATCTATTTGTTGGTCCACTTGTAAGCCATTGTATCTGTTAGAAGTTTCTGCGATTTCTGGAGAGGGTGTGTCTGAAATCTTTTTTCGTTTGTTATTTCTTGTTGTAGGAATCCGCTGCCATTCTGGAGGGCAAGGTGTACTAGCACCCTGAGCGATTTCCTCCTGTTCCTTTTCAATCTGTGGGCTTGGAGATGTAGAGGCTGTTTCCATTTGTGCTTGGGATACAGTTTTTGCTTTACTCACAAATAAGCTGGGATGGAATGCTTGCTGAACAAATCTTTTTGGTCCAGTAGTATTTACTGCCACAGATGCCTGGGTGCCCACATCCGTGCAGTCCTTAGCATCTTTTGGGGAATTTATTTTGTTGTGTATAGCAACATTTAAGAAAGATAGAGTGACCAATAACAATTTTTTTAAGTTGAAGGTAGTGTCCAAAAAACTTTTTAGGTGCTTTTAGTTTTTGCCTGTTTTTAACTGTTTACACGAATAATTTATTTGGATAACATTCACACAGTGTCTACTAAGCTTGCGCTACACTTTCACTATGTTTTTGCACAGGAATTTACTGTTTATCACAATAAAATAAGACTATTTCTTCAGAGCCTAATGTGCATCTGACAGCTAAGTGACAGCAAAAATATTAAACTAAACATATTAAAATTATCAGAAAGTCTTTCTAAAATCCATTTCTTTCGTTATTTTTGTCATGTTTGTTAAATATGTGACAAAAATTAATAGGTATTTATCTCATATCAACCCTGGTATTGACAGCAGCCATATGCTACCAATACCAAGACATACCAATCTCAGAGAAAACCAGAGTATATAATAAGTATATAATATCTGTGTTCTGCCATGTCTGACATATGCCTGCCAAACTTGGTCACTGACAAAGGAACTCCTTCAAAAAATCAAAGTTTGCCAACAAAATATGGAAAGAAGCATGTTAAATATAAAACTTAAAGATAAATGGTCATTAGAAAAAATAAGAAATATAACAAAAGTTGTAGATGTCACGACGAAAATAAAGCAGCTGAAGTTTAGATGGACAGGGCATTTAATGAGAGAACAGACAGATAAATGGACAAGAGAAGTAACCGAATGGTACCCAAGAGAAGGAAAGAGAAATAGAGGAAGACCTATAAAGAGATGGGAAGACGACTTACCCAAAGGATGGAGATCCATAGCCAGAGACAGAGAAAAGTGGAAAGCCCTAGAGGAGGCCTATGTCGGAAGACAACCTGACATTGAAATTGGATAATTAATTAATCGAATCAAATAATAAATTCAACCAATATTCCTATCTTATCAAGTGCATGTCATAATCAAATAAAAGTCAATTTAATTTAAAGTAATAATTTAATTGAAATATGATTTAATCTTAGGTAATAACAATTGTCAGAGAAATAAAGGCTATTTTTATTATTATTTATTTATTATATATGCTACCAATGGAACTGCTTAACTAATAATTCAATAATTATTTTTTTAATTACAGGTCCTTCTACTTATTGGCGAAAACTTTGATCATGCTGATGAAATCTGCGGAGCTGTTGTGAATGTTCGACCAAAGCTGGATAAGATTGGTATGTATTTCTTCTATTATAATATAATTGCTGTATTCGTTTCTTTTTCACTCGGTAACTCTTTCAATCCGCTATTTGACACGTATCAAATTTGACGCGATGAATATTTCCTATAGTATTTAACGTAAGAAACCGAAATGTATTGATTATGCTAAGTTAGTATGCAGGATGGCTGCAAAATTTGCAAAGTAAAAAAAATTTTTCCTCGTTTAATTCGTAACGGCGAAAACGCTATCCGCCACCTTGAAACCATCTAAAGTATGTAAACAAACATCTTTCAGCCAGAGCCAGTGGACGTTGATTATTATAGGACTTACATCAAAGTGATCTTCACATAAATACACCCGAGTTTCAATAAAGAGTTGGGGTCTCTTTTGGCAAGTTTGAGCCAAGTTTTTCGAATGTTAATTTCACTGGGTACACGAATCCACAACTTCCCGGGGGTCTTTATTGGCGTGTTTTTTCATTCTCGAACAATGCAATAATGATAATTGGTATATTTTGGATGTAAATTCGATGAAATCATGGTTGCGTTGTTGTTATTTCACTATGCTCAGAGATCACTTACAGAAAATTGAATGTCAAACTTTGTTTACAATTTTTTGGACTTCAAACCATAGACAAAAATGGCTGACCGCGTTTTTGGCTGTAAGAAAATAAAGTTTTAAAATATCTTTTTATGTTGCTGTTAGGTCCTTAAAAAATATTTTTTGGTCTAATG
The DNA here is from genome assembly GCA_934045075.1 of Yponomeuta sedellus. Taxonomy (NCBI): domain Eukaryota; kingdom Metazoa; phylum Arthropoda; class Insecta; order Lepidoptera; family Yponomeutidae; genus Yponomeuta; species Yponomeuta sedellus. Next base: position 7,531,682 of record OW203726.1, on the reverse strand, counting down.
GAAGAGTTATTTACCGTTTAAGACTTACTTGAAAAGAGAGTCAAATAGCGGATTGTACCTTGTAACTACTTTAATTTTATTTATTCTACTATCAAGAACTCAGATGGTCTTATTTATAAAAATAAAACGATAATAAACTCCTTATAATACTCCAAAACGTTGATAGATGAACATTATGTGTTGGAGATAAGGAAAAAAGGTGACCACCATTTATAACATAAAAATGATTCGCTGAATGTGTTGTTAAGCGCAAATGTCGAGAACAGCTGAACCGATTTCGCTAATTCTTTTTTAAAAATATTCCTTGAAGTACGGAGATTATGGAGAGAGAAAAAAAAAGAATTGACTGTTAGGCGGTACGAAGTTCGCTGGGTCACCTAGAGTTTATATAAAAAGACCAAAAAATATTTAAGTTTTTAATCAATTAATTACAATAGAACCAACAACAAAAAACAATGAGAAGCTAACTAATTAATTAAAATTATTTCATGACTGAGATGATTTTGACCTACATCAATATCTACCAGAGTGGTCTGGGGTGGTCCTGAACTGAAAATTGAACTGAAGTGGGAGAGGCCTTTGCCCACTAGGACACAATCAAGGAGGCTACTTAAAAAAACCGAGTGTGTATCTAGTGTGCTAACACTATTAAGGACCCTTATATTTTCATTGAAGAAAAGCCAAATCAGCAAGTAGTCTCTGATTGGAACATTTTTGCCATACCTGTGATGTTTCTGTTGTTCTTAGGTATCTGGACAGCCGATGCGTCAAAACAACAAGGGAACCTGGAAATTGGCAGGAAGTTGAAGGAACAGCTCGGTATTCACGGCAAGATCGGATTCCAGGTGCACCGTGACACCATGGTCAAGCACAGTTCTGCTACTAAGAATCTATACACTGTCTAGTTTCATAAAACTATTACGCACTCATTGTGTTAAAAGTGTTTGTGGACAACTTTCTTTTACAATAAGAAACTCGGTGTGAGTGAATAGTTAGGATAATTGACAGTTGTCGCACGCACTTCCAACACGTAAATTATAGTTATTTAAAGTTTTATTTCACAGAAGTAGTATTCTTTAGGTTGATGTTTGTCTTGAAATAAGAGTTTTATCTTTCAACATCTTGCTTTGTAATTGTCTGTGGACAATTCCTTCTAAAACTTAAAGTCTGAGTCTGACTAAAGCTGTGCTTGAGTATGGTGTTTGTTGTTATGGTCACATAGATGTAAGTTTGTATTTACTTATACCGAGGCTTTTGCCTTCGACCTTGTTATAGGACCCAAAATTCATAATAATAATCTCCCAAGTAATACTACTGTTGGTACTGGAATGCAATACCTATTCCATTTTGCTTGATTTATAATTATTATTATTGTAACACAAAATATTTTTTTTCCCATTATGCTGTCTGTATACATTATAAAATTAAAACTCTTGTTCTGGCACTCTGCATGAATAATGTTCAAATTGTGCTGTTGTGTCCACTAAGTCGAAGAATATTTTGGTATTTCATGAAAAATATCTACTAAAATAAAGCGTCTTTAATTATAAATCTCTACATTATTTATTAGGGTGTTTTATCATTATCACCTTACCTTTTCTCGGAATGATTGAACTCGCAACTTGACTATTCGCCGATTTAATTGTTGTTCAAGTACCTACGACTATAAAATGACTGTAAAACAAAGCATCACATCGCAACCACTTGTCAAAGTGGAAGAAATGAGAAAGAAAAAAAAACTGGGCAATAATCCCTCTGCAATATGATTGGTTATATACTCTTTGATATGATTAATGTTTGTTGATCAGCTAGGCGAGCACGTCTCGATAAAAGTTGTATCCCGTTATCGCCTAGCGCCATCACCGCTTTATTTCACCGCGTTAACGAGATGCCGTTTTCCGATAGTGGGATATTTTTTTATCTTCACCTTGTGCTCCCCTCCTAGCTGGTGTGGGGTCGCAGTAAAAATCTATCGAGCCTTTGGTTGAGACGCGAGCCGCCATTTTGTATTGAAGGTGCCAAAATTTCGTGTAGAACAGTCTCCACTTTCTAGAATTAGGATAGGCAGTTTCATGATCCAGAGATCATGGAAGATTTCATCTACGAGTATATCTGTTCTAAATATTAATTAGACGTGACCACGATCCTGAAGATGATTGGTCTTATTCATACTTCTCTCTGACATATGCCATATGATATGATTGAAGAGTTATTTTAAAATATAGAATTTTTCCACCTTCACTTCAATACTCACCTTTTTATGTTTAAATCATAACTATGTAAAACCGTAAAAATCGGGGGCAGCGGAGCCGTAGAACGGCAGCTTCTTTTAAGGGAGTTCATAGATTAGTATGATGGATGCCTGAGGGTCTGAGGTGTTCACATCCTGAACGTTTGAAATCCCTAATTCTTGGTGGACATGCGTGGTGATTAAGATTACAGACTGCCCTGCAGATGATAATAGATGTTGATAGACGTTGATGATAATAGACGGCTGAATTAATATGACAAAATCGAAGTACCAATAGATCTCTCATAGTAAAAGGTTGAAACTCCTACTTAAACTCCTTACTAAAAGATGAGGGGATTTTGATACACTGTGTAGGTACTGACTAAATATATTGATTGTCACCAAAAAGTTGGGTTAGTGATAAAAACTTTATTAATAAAATCTAATAACTGGTATAAGAAGAACATTAAGGCCTTACAATATAACACATGTTCGCGAATTTGTCTGATTTCTAATTTCGGTTTCAATAGTTTCTTCTATTTTGGTAACTGTCTCCTCTGCAGAAGTGATGCCTTTCTTCACGGTCTCTGAAAATTATGAAAATTCAAAACATTATCGGGTATGGTCGAGAGATGAGAGATAAATCAATGAATAAGATGTTGTTAAGATCGGTACCCAAGAGCATTTATCTAAGTAGGTACTAATTTAGGCACACTCTACTACTCCAAATAGATAGAAAGATTTATACGGCAGGTTCTCTACATACGTAAATACTCTGCATATTTAGCTGGTACTTTCAGCGGCATAAGTTAAAAACGTGTATTCAAAACATTTACATACTGGCAAGCATCTTGTGAAATCATGTTTCTGATAGGACGCCATCTCCATCATACTCTACTTTTATTATTTTTTTATGATTTAATAGAAAACACAGAATGTGCCCAACAAGCACATTCCGTGAACATTTTAACTGGCCAATATGGTTCAAGAAAAAAGCCCTTCGTAAGTCAGACTGAATTATAATGTAGGCTTAGTAACAAGGGTTGTCACTCTGGATGCGGACCCTAATAAAAGCAGCCAAGAGTTTGACTCGCGCACAACGGAATTATTTCATTAAAAATAAAGAATAATTTTATTATTTAGCGGGAGTCGAGTTGGTCGGCCGAGTATATTAGGGACAAAGGGTATGTACGAAACCCCAAATGTTTTATTGCGATATTAAACTGCATACCTTGAACATTTTCCTCAATTACTTTTCCTTTGCCCATGCACGAATTTTCTTTATCTCTGATGGACTGGAACAACCGCGAGAGTTTGCCTTTTTCTGGAGCGATTACATCTCCCTCTTCGTTGTGCACTTGGTCGATTGTAGTGTCTATAGTGTCGTCGCTTCTTACTATAGGGAGAACAGCTTGCGTTTTGGTTTTCCCAGCTTGCGGACTAGATTTATCGGAGGCGCACGGTATCGTTTCATTTTCAGACTTTGTTCCATCATCGCTGTCTAGGGTTAGTTGAGTGAGATCGGGAACCTCTAGCAGTTCCTGTAAAAGTGGACTCTTGGGCGGTGGAGAATTCGCTATTTTTGTTATTTTGTCTGGTACATCAAGAGCTCGTATCTCCTCGCACTTGTGTCGTGGATCAACAGCCACGGTAGTTTTCTTTAGAATATCTTCAATTGCTTCCATTTTTTCTTTACCTGCATCTTTAATTTCATTCATTCCGTCTTCGAGTTTTTGTACTGCGTTTTCTGTTACGGTGTCCATGCTGTCGATTATGGCCATAACTTCAGTTTTCTCTATTGGGGATGCGGCGTCAACTCCTAACTCCGGGACGCCGTGAATACTTGCATTATCATTCTCAAGGTCGTTGATGTTTACTATGTGGGAGCCGCTTACGTTGGCTTCGAGGGAATCGATAGATGCATTTTCCTCGGCTGGCGAGTTTCCGTTCATTTCTTTGGTGGTTTCGGCTACGTTTGAATTTGCGACGTCATCTGCTGTTAATGGAAGCTCAGTGTTTTTGCTCATGGCCGAGGTAGGCACCTTTTGTAGAGGCGGGAGTTCGGGCAGAGATATTTGTCGCGTGTGCTCGTCGACGACACTGAAGTCGTTGTTAGTAAAGTCCGCGTTGGAGCCCTTTGTTGCGGTTAACAAAGTGTGGCAGCCCCCGCAGGCCACGTTGTCGACGATAAAGCCATTCATAGAGGTGACCCGCTTCGGTAAGTATTGATTGGGGGAAGAGTCGTTAGCGTTGTTTGCGTCGTCGATTTCCTCTGAACATAGTTTGCCGTGTCGCGACTCGCCACAGGTGTAAAGTAGACCGGTGTCTGAAAATTACAGTAGGATTACAATTTGCGTGTTGAAACAAAGGCGCCTGGAGTAACACTGGCCGTCAGTCCTTTGAAAACGTCGATGGATTGTGGCGATAAAAGTAATAATGATCGGAATGCGTCATTATTTAAAAGGCTTTTAGGTTTTGTTGCCGTAAAAATAGAGTTGTGCGTATTGGTGAAGGTCGCGACAAAGCATTTTAATATTTACGACTTGCATAATTCCTAGCATGACTAAAAATTTAATTTCTGTTAGCTTTCTAGAAAAAAGTCGCAATTTCGGCAGTATTAACTTACCTGTGATGAAAGCTGTGTGCATCGCTCCGCAAGCCACCAACTTTAGCTGGTAACCTTCGAACATCTTGTCCATGTCTATAACAGTTGGCTCTACCACTGTCTCCACGTCCTTGGGCATTCCTAGTTGGCCACTCTGATTGGAGCCAAAGGCCAAAATCTTGCTTTCGTCCATGGAGAGAAGAAACGTGTGGTTGGCACCGCAGCAAGCGTCTTTGATAGGGATCTCCAGAGGTATGACTTCCGGGGCGTGGATTATCGGAGCGGTGTTTCGTGTTCCAAGTTTTTGCCCCTCATTGTCGCCTGTTACGAAGACTGCTCCTTTTGCTGGAAAACAATTGAAGGTTTTCGAAGGAAGGAATTGCTGAAAAAATCTTGAATGTACGTAAGTAAATATTTTGTTGATGAATGTCTAGTGATACAGATAAAAAACTTTTACAGTTACGGCAACTGTAAAATGAGAGTGAAATACGTGAAATGCAATGAAATTAGAGGTTTGGCGTGTCGGTCTCACCTGTGATAAACACGGTGTGGTAGTAACCGCACTCGACGAAGGCTATCTTCTCCATGAACTTGAGCTCTGTAAACTTGAGCGCAGTGCGTGTGTCCTCGCCAAGTCCTAGCTGTCCCTCCGTGTTGGACCCGCACACGAACACGCGTCCGCTATCTGGTAGGGAGTAATAGTTGATAAATACATGACATTCCTTTTATATTCTATGTTGGTACATAATATTAAAAATAATGAAGTACTTCTTTTCTGATACGTAACCTACTTATGTAATAACATTTGCAGTGACCCTACAGGCCTCATGTTCAGGACCAGGACCACTATTTATGTAAAACCTATTTTGTACCACATGACGCAATAAACGAGCTTGAACTTGATATAGCTTCCAGTGAGGTTTTTAGCGTTATTTTCCATAGAGGGAGGTTTACAGCTAGAATCAGTTCCGAATCCTAATGCATCTATAGCTACATTACTTTATGTAAATTTATGTAATGTGGTACACGTCCAAGGCAGGGTTTGCCACTTGCCACAGTTCTGACAGACCTCTTTTGCTTCATCAACATTAACTACTCGTTAGGCATACACGCCTGTTTCAAGTATTTTGTTATTATTATTATTAAGTATTTATCCTCCTTTATTAATATTAAGTTGTATTGTTCTGGAAAGAAACAATTTAAAAACCTATTTAGAGGCTAAAAATTTCACCCATGCCGGGATTCGAACCCGCAACCTCTGGCTATCCGTACCAGCGCTCTACCAATTGAGCCAATGGGCGACTCACGGCATCAGTGAAATTTCGAACCTCTTTACAATATTCTCTGTATTACGTACAGGCAGCGACATCTGACTTAAGCAACCTGCCTGTACGTAATACAGAGAATATTGTAAAGAGGTTCGAAATTTCACTGATGCCGTGAGTCGCCCATTGGCTCAATTGGTAGAGCGCTGGTACGGATAGCCAGAGGTTGCGGGTTCGAATCCCGGCATGGGTGAAATTTTTAGCCTCTAAATAGGTTTTTAAATTTGTTCCTTAGCACGGGTTAGTGCATTAAAAATAAAAATAGTGTAAGAAACAATTTCTTTATTATTTATGTTACCTTTTGACTATACCTACATACATCTTCTATTCATCCTGGAGTCCTCAACATCCTGGGGTGGGCCTCAATAATTCTAATGTGGTCTAAACCCGGCCATCGAAACTGTAGGTTGTTTTAGCTGCGACCCCGCATAGGATGTAGGTGCATTAAAGGAGCCTCCCCGAATGACGTACTCCCTTAACCCGGACGTGTGGCGCACCCTGGACAGCAATCTAATTGGCAAATCCTTTCATCACGATGGCTTGCCATTTGACACGCCATGAGAAAGAGCAGAAAGAGCTGCGACCTGCTCGGTAAAGCTCTTTCTTTTCTGGTTGTGCAATGAAGTATTCACTATCTCTATGTAAAGCTGTAAAACACCAGTGGGTAGGCACCATGGAGGTCAGTGATATTGATTTGACTCTTTTTCTTGAAAAGAGGGATGACTTTCATGCCTACATTGCACTGGCTTTATAACTGGCACTTTAGAAACTGCACGGGAAAAAACTACCTACCTTTTTTATTTTAATAGCGTGCGGTAACAACGTTTATCACCCTAACCTGCATGGTAATAACTTCTTGGTTATTTTTATGCCTCTAATTTATGTTTTCTTTCATCGGCTAAGTGGCTCTCCGTTGTGTCAGCCAGCATGATTCCAGCCAAGAGCGTTTAGTTACAGCCACAGAAATATATTCACGCGTTAAAAAATAAAATCTCGTATAGCCAAAGTCATTGTAAATAACAAACTCTGAATATTTATCAGAATTTTGTTGAATGTTGATGTTGTTCTCATTGTTTTATTCTATGTCGCTGAAGCGAAGGAGATATTATGTCAGGATCGGTGTAAGTGGCAGATCATGGTCTTTGCCTACCGCTTTGGGATGCAGGCGCGAGTTTATGTTATGTTAAGGTGCTTCGGGGTGCTAACTAGCGCCACCAATAGAAAAAATCATAACTTGTTTTATAATACGTTTTTATCTAAAAGTGAACATGAGAAATCTTTTCCATTGGTGTCGCTAGTTAGCGCCCCGAAACGCATTAACAAATTGTAATTGATGTGTTTCCATTGTTTTTGCGGTAGTCCTGTATATTTACGTCGGTTGTCTACTTTTGCATGTTGGTTCAGTAGAATTAATTAAATTCTACTTGTGCGACCTACTCTGAAAACCAAATAAATCTGCTGTTCTATACCTGGTAGAGCCAGGACTGCTCTAGTGTATTTCATACATGAGGTGTTTTGTTTTGCGATATCAGAATTTTCCTACTATGAAAGTATTTACTTTTATTGTAGAATAGAATAACAGGATAATATTGTAGAGTAGATCAACCCGGACTTGGCCCCCGTGGTGGAGTATGGCCTAACCTTCCTGCGATGCAGGAAGAGACCTGTGCCCCAACAGTGGGGACATATAAAGGGTTGATATCGATTGTAGAGTAGAATATGTTGTTTTTTGTGCAACACCCTTTAGTAGTCAAGTCGATTTAATTCTAGACTGTCATTCAGCGCGACCTATAATACGGAATGTATGCGGATATCGCTTTCTACCTGTCAATATAGCGCTGTGGTTGGAGCCAGCAGAGACTTGTTTGATCTGCGTATCCTCGCAGTCGATCTCGACGTACTGCGGTACCATGTGGTGCTCAGTGTCGCCTGTACCGAGCTGTCCCTCCTCGTTGCAGCCGACCGTGTAGATTGCGTGGGTATCTGGGGTGGAAATTGGGCTCAGAAGGGATAGACTACGGAAATTCATCATCTAAGCATTTTATCAGATACACTCTATTTCTCTCCCTCTCTCTATCTCTCTGTCTCAAACCAAATAAACAAACCAACAATATTAAAAATGTACAGTACCTACTAGTGAGGGTGGGTTTTGGTGTGATTCTATCAACCAAGTGAAACTGACCAGGAAGTCGATTCTCGCCTATGCGAATTTAAAGAGTAGACGCAAAACATTGTTAGGATAACTCAACATTTATTTTGTCATTCGAATGCAATCTAGCATGGCGTTCAGAATGCAGATTTTGGCTGTCGCTCGACTTTTTATGCCGAATTTAAGTCTTAGCCTTAGAGTCGTATACGAATTATTTGCTAATAAAGTGAGAACTGGCTCCCTGTTCCGTGTTCGCTAGGCCGCAGAAGACGAAGAGCTTCAGTTCAGGCTTCAGTCTTTTGACGCAGCTGTGCCGAGTCACCGCCTTGTGTACGAGAGTGCCACTATGTGCGTTTCACATTATAGTTCCTTTCGAGAAATTCTTATCACCATGTCGTAGCGACTATATTTGCCGAATCCAAAGGTCTTCGTGAAACGCACTCTACAAACTGGCACAATATTTTTTTTGTCATCTGTTACAAGAAGGGTATTCACTGACTAGCTGGCACCTGTTTTATAACGGGCACATTAGAATTTGAGTAATACATTTTTTTTATTTTGTAATAGACCTACATAGTAATGAAACTTCTGTTTTTATGCCCCTATTTTAGGTATCCTTTTATCGGCTTCTCCGTTGTTTTAACAGAGTACCAGCCAAGAACAGTATAGTACTAGCCAAATACCACTAAGGTAAATACAGGGGCTGGACCCTCCTAGTATAAGTATTATAATACCTGTGTCGGGAGAGCTCGCTCTTCCACAAATAAATATACAATTAATACGTGATAGTGTGTGTGTGTGTGTGTATGCGTGCGTGTGTGGGTGTGTGTGTGTACGTGTATTTGAGTTTTAGTGAGATTATAGTCCAATGACAAAGGCCAAAAACCAACAAACCAGTAACGAAGACCGTGTGCGCTCGGCCGCAGGCGACGAACAGGGCCCGGTGGGGCTTCAGCCATTTGACGCAGCTGGGCCGAGTCACCTCGTCTTTGTGTCCGAGGCCCAGCTGACCCCACGAGTTGCCACCAAACACAAACACTCTGCCATTTTCTGTGGTGAAAAATATACACATATTACGCTAAGACAAGTGTGTGTGTGTATGTATGTATGTATGTATGTATGTATGTATGTATGTATGTATGTATGTATGTATGTATGTATGTATGTATGTATGTATGTATGTATGTATGTATGTATGTATGTATGTATGTATGTATGTATGTATGTATGTATGTATGTATGTATGTATGTATGTATGTATGTATGTATGTATGTATGTATGTATGTATGTATGTATGTATGTATGTATGTATGTATGTATGTATGTATGTATGTATGTATGTATGTATGTATGTATGTATGTATGTATGTATGTATGTATGTATGTATGTATGTATGTACGTGTGTGTGTGCGTGTGTGTGATATTAACCCTTTGTTACATACAAACCCTTTGTTACAGCACGAGACCCCAGCAGTGGGGCACGACTCTTCCTGCATTGCACGAAGGTTAGAGGCCATATATCCCACCAAAGACCAGTGTTATTTATATTATAATAGACACTCCTCAAACGCAGTTTTAGTTTATATCTAATAATAGACTGTGGTACGGACGTTCTTAAATAACTAAACAACACGCTTTTGTCGGAAATCCAAATAGGTATAAAATAAGTAATAAAATAAAATAAGTGGTCAAACCAAAATGAGTGGGACGCTTTTGGTATTTAGTTACGTACTAACTTAATTTCATGGGTCTGCTCTGGAAGTTTTCTCTATCTTCTACTAATGTACTTTCTCTCTCTATTATATGTCAATTTGGTTGTCTGTAAGAAATTGTATTTAGCATTAAGTCCACCAATTTTACTATGGACCTTTGCAAATATTTTGTAGTAAGTATTTGTTGTTTTTTTCGGTGTATAAAAAAGAATATCTTAATTTAGTCATATTAAGTGAAAAAAACCTACGTATTTGATGAAGTGTTAGTTGTGTAGTTCTAGTTGCGTTTAAGCCACTGCGACTGCGATTTTTGGAGCCCTTCAAGCGTTTTCTTTACGATAAATCTTTTTAGGAACGCGGAAGCTTAACATTGCTTTTTAGTGGCTATTGTAGATGCCTGCCTGGTCAAGGTCAGGTTTGGAACACTTTGATTAATGACTTAGTAGTTTCTTGGAACTGATGCAATGAAAATACTCGTAAGGGAATAACAATACATAGGGAAAGTGTAGTTGTATGTACCTACTTGTATAGTCAATTTATTTTTAAGCTATGATTGGGGTGATGTGTGTCGTGGCTCATATAAATTAATAATGATATTAACTTCCACACGACACTATCAATTACTAGGACAAGTGACACCATTACAATTTGGCGTTTTTGTTGAAACTAGTTTTGACTGCTAAAATCAGTCGAAAGTACTTTTGTCCTAAGCTTATATTTGAAATACCAAATGGTAAAAACACCTAAAATGATGCATCGCTCAATCTGCGACAACAAAAATATAGGTGCGACAAAGCGCGTAGCGTAGCGGAGCGCGAAGGAGCGTGTTAGGTTGAACATGTAAGACCGAAAACCAACTCGACATTGTTGGATAGTCATATTAGAATTTTATTTTATTTTTCTGCAGTCAAAACTAGTTTTGACTGATTTTAGCAGTCAAAACTAGTTTTGACCATTTAAGAGTTTTGACTGTAAGATATATATGCAAGCACGTGATTGGTTTGGCGATTCGCTTAAAGTATGTGGTTCCCCCACTTGAAGCTAAAAATATTCCCATAGGGGAAAAACGGTATTTGTGCTACGTTTATATGCAGCACAAAATGAATTATTTTGCTTCCTCTCTGAGTGCTTACCCAAATATTATAAAACAGGAACAGCTTATGGCTGTTTATATAATTAATATGCAGTACAAAAATAATTACAGCCATCCAGAATGACATTAATTGCTGATTGATTTTGAAATGTTTGCTGGCCATGAGTTGCTGACCAATTAGCTATTTCTGCTGACAGATAATATTTTTCTTCGGTCAAAAATACTAATACTATGCTAACCATATAAATAACACCCATTAAAAATCCTAGACACAACGTCCAAGTCGTCACGCATCAATAGAATAAAAACATCTCACCTGGCCCGATCGTGCAGTGCTGTATTTACTACAAAGGCATTAAAAATTCTTCGAGGAATCACTACCAATAATTTATTTCTACGTACAGAATTCACATTCTGTATGCTGAAAACATATAGCCGGTGCCTTCGAGCCGTATTGGTAGTGGAGAAAAAGACAGCGGGAAAAAAACTCCACTAGACCACCTTTTCTAAAATCATCTTACTTCACATCACAGTCTATACTTACGACAAAATTCCGCGATCGTCATAAAATAAGACTCCACATAAGACCCTAACCTAGTTTACTTACGACATATGACAGCGCTGTGTTCATCCCCGCAGGAGATTGCGACAATAGGGTCGTTCTTGATGAAGAAGTGACTCGGCTCGTTTTCGGCGAAGCGCGACTTGCCGAAAGTGAACACCGCTCCGGTGTCTGCAACCAAAATGCAAACAACACTAGTACACAAGAACAGCTTCCATATTACGCGCATCATAATGATGAATCCTGAGCGATTCATCATTATCACCGCATTATGTACCCACCGAGTGGCACGGGTCTCATCCCTGAGGAAAGTATAGGCCATACTCCACCACGGGGGCCAAGTCCGGATTGGTGGAGGCTTGCAAGACTAGTGGCTGGTCTTACTGTCAGAAGTTTTCAAGCCGCCCTGAGGCCTCTGACTTGACTTAACGACTGCCGTCTATTGACGGCAGCTGGTTGATGCCTGTACTCACATGATTATACTATTTTTATTTTTAATGCACTAACCCGTGCTAAGGACAAATTTAAAAACCTATTTAGAGGCTAAAAATTATTATTTCACCCATGCCGGGATTCGAACCCGCAACCTCTGGCTATCCGTGCCAGCGCTCTTCCAATGAGCTAATGGGCGACTCACCGGCATCAGTGAAATTTCGAACCTCTTTACACTATTCTCTGTATTACGTACAGGCAGCGACATCTGGCTTAAGTAAATTGCATCACTTACAGCCCCGACCACCTACCCACTAATCGCTAACCTCACCTTTATAACATAACAGTGATATTTACATTAGTTGATGAAAACTTGATATCGATTATTCGAGTGTTATAACAATTATGATAACTTGTCAACTAATAATTTCAATTTCAATAATAATAATTGAAAAACTAAGTCTCTGTTTTCTTCTAGAAATATTAAAAAATGGTGTAGGTTTTCTCATTTGTGTTTGTTACTTTAAGTTTGTATTTTTAAAAGTAGGCCTGTTGTGGTTTTTATTTGTAGATAGTACACTCGTTCCTTGCTTTCTAATAAGTTAATAATAACAATGTTATTGTGTAACTAATCTGTCAAGAATCCAAATAAATGAAATATATTTTTTTAATAACTAGTATGAACTCTATAATTCCACGGAGTGTTTGATTCGAGACTAAAACACATTGTAAGACATAAAGATAACTCTCATCTTATGTTCATCGAATAGAAAATATAAATTTTACAGATTTAAGCAACAATATTGTATTTTAGCCTCATCAAAGTAGGTAGGCGTTTGAAATTAAAGCCTTTGGTTGAAAATAGCCGAGAGTCAGCGTTACTTAAATTCGTTGACGTCACAAAGAAAGGGGCTAACACCTATCGCGTTAAAGAAAATGTTAAAAGCACCGGAGGCACGAAATGTTTGTCCATGAAATGACCTTGGAACCCTGAAGTGGCTGTTGCCGATAACAGAAGGTAAAAGCGCTGTAGAGGAGTTACGAAGTCCCACTCCAATGCATGCTCTATCTACATGGATGCCTTTTGCGATTCTCTTCAACATCAAAGGTTTGCTGGGAGAGAATACTTCTTGCATTAAGCACGCACTTGTACATTTACTCATGTAATTAGTGCAATAAAGAATTAAAATTAATAATAAACCTATTATTCGTAGTTATCAGCTGATAATTTTTGTGTACCTACAATCAAGAATATTCTATCTAAATTGTATATGATGAAAAAATTAAGAAATTTATAAATTATACATTTTCATCTTCTTCTTCAGGCTACATTAGTCCACTGCTGGAAATAGCCCTCCCCTAATTATACATATTTTTATTATATTTCTGAAATTATTAATTTCTAAGTTTGTACATCTACTTCCTTCTCCAATGTATTCTTCCTTCTCCAATGTAGTCCAGACCATTCAAAGGTTGTCTGGGAGAGATTACTTTTAGAGATAAGGTCGTTGTCTGTACTTATAAATAGTGTACACTATAGGGTTAAGAGATATCAGTATAATTTCGTTTCTATCTATCAAAAGCGGCAGTCCTGTTCACGTTTTTGTATGCTTGCATCGCTCGCACAATAATTAATTTATTTGTGACTGTAATAAAAATATTCTTTTGATAAATATTTTTTCTTCTTGTTTTGGCTTCCTTCTTAGACATTAGAGAATCTACCTCTTTGTACATATCAGTGCAGATGTTGATCGATCTGCACTGATATGTATGAAGAGGTAGATTACAATGTATTTCTGAAAACGGATCCGAAGCGGTTATTCTATTTTATTTATTCTGTACTGTTAACCCCTGTGTAATCTCATGCAAAAAGATTAATATCATGTCCGAATTTAGGTGCTAGCCTTCTATAACTTAAAACCTTTGTTCGGGCGTGAAGCCTGTTATTAAATTCTACAAATACTATTATCGTACGACAAATCTACAGTATAATTTTGGTTACTTACGAAAGCCGTAATTATAGTTAGCACTTTGTGAGCAGGTAAAGTCTATAGCTTATCGAACTTTACCTGCGTGCACTCTTCTCAGTTACGTACCAGGCAACATAATTGTAAAGGTTAATGTGTTGTAGACAGTACTAAGGTTCAAGTTATTTACTATTTACACCACATACCAGGATAAGATAAGATAAGAATATTCTTTATTGTACACTGGAAAAACAACAAATACAAAATAATTACAAATATACATAGTACAATTGGCGGCCTTATGGCTAAAAGCAAAAAGCAGGATCATGATTTGTATCGGTGCTTTACACATTTATTTCTAAAACTAGCTTTTGCCCGCGACTCCGTCCACGTGGATTTTTTTGCAACCCCGTTCACTCCCTTAAGGGTTAAGTTTCAAGAAAATTAGACAACCTTTTCGCCCCCTTAGGGGTTGAATTTACAATAATCCGGTCTTATTCCTTACCTACATTATATATATACCTACCCTCTGTGCAAAATTTCAGCTTCCTAGGTCCAACGGCTTGGGCTGGGCGCTGATGAGTGAGTCAGTCAGGACTGAATTTTATTTATATAGATTACAGTTGTCGTTTGTTCGTTTAGTTAGTTTGTAAAAACTGAAAACTCAGGAAAGGATAAACTCTCTTTTGCACGTATTGTTTCTTATGTAATGTCCTTATTTTTTTCTTCTTTGGCCTGTAAACGTCTCACTGCAGGGCACAGGCCTTCTCTCAAAGAGAGAGAGAAAGGATGGGCTTAATTAGCAAGCGGGCCCCTCAGGTCTCCTCACGATGTTTTCCTTCACCATTAGCAAGTGGTACTGCTACTTCACAAATGTACATAACTTAGAACACAAACGTAGAGGCCCGCACTGAGAATCGAACATGGATCTCCCGCTTCCGAGTCCATTGTTCTACCCACTAGGCTGCCGCCGATCGTGGGCAATAAAATAGTATAAAAATAATAAGGGCCTTGACCATTTGCTCGGAATTATGTATTTTAGTCTAAAGTCTTACTAAGGCTCACAAAGTAGGCTTTCGAGTACAGCAAAGTTAACCCTTAGGGGGTCATTACCCTCAGTAAGTACTTAACATCTAGACTAGGTATACTCGGTAAGTATTTGACTTTGTTGTTTAAAGTAACAAATATTAAGTAGGATACACAAACACCCAAATGATTTTTCGTACAAATCAAATGCATAAATATATACTTTGTCCAAAAAGTGTAGAAATTTAAGAGTAAGGTTTTGCTCAGACTTTTTGTCTGTGTTAGTTAATTTCTTGCAATACCACTAATAAAGTTTCACTTACGGTTTCTTCAATTTTTGGACATCCTGTACACGTGGGTAGGCTTTTCTCAGGGGTTGACGTTGATGACCAACTTCCGTTTCCGGCAACCCGAATGACCTCGGTTTGTAGGAGTAGTTTTCCCGATTTTTAAAGTAAAAATAAACTGCCACAACTTTTGTCCTCTAAGCAAAATAGCATATACTTATTATAAATAGCGTAACATGCGAACTTAACATTAGCCACCTTTGTCATTTTGTATATTATTATGTTACGTACGATTGATGACTTTCTTGTGCTCTGATCACACAATCAATAACTCTAGCAGATTCGAACAAAAGACCAAATTAGATTACAGTTCGATGGTTTCAGGCTCAGGCAGGAAACAATGACGGGTGACAAGTAAATTAACTAGGACACGATCATTCAGCCAGCCACATGACATACATCCGTCATGCACGTATTTAATTATAAACTTCTATAATAATAAACAAATTCTTATGCTTACGTATCCAGACACATCACACTGACTCTACATTAAATCCAGTTTCCTCTGTACTCACTCGGCTCTGCAATCAAAAATCAATTGACCCTACTCGACAAACAAATCAAAATTACCTGGTATGTCATCGATCATGGCGCCTTTCCGCTGCAAGACGTTGTTTACGTTTTCCACTGGAGCTTCCCTGCGGCGTGGATCGACCCGGCCGGCTGACCGCACCGCCTCGACTGACCGCTGGACAATCACGTGGCACCCCATAGGAAACCACCGCCACCGGGCATGACCCACCCTGCCCCTCTAACCGGCTATTACCCTGGAGGCAGCGTAAGCTAATGAGGGTGGGGACAGAGGTCAAAGCCGCCTGGGACGCGATGTCGATGTCGTAGACGTAATAGGTAGGCTTCGTTCGACTGCGTTCTGCGGTTTGGATATTACCCTTCATATTGTACTGTGTAGTGTTTTCCTGGTCATGTAATTGATATTCCCATGGAATATGTTCCTCAGTTGAACTTTCTCCAGTGGCAATTCACTGTTATGTTTCATGCTATCCACACGACGAGTCGTAACTCCGAATAAACTTACTTTATTATTTCCGGTTAAAAACACTCCTCAAATTTAGTTTCAATAGTCTGGGAAAGCCCAAGAACTTTTGGAGTGTTTTAATGAATAGTGTTTCTTATAATTAAGACTGTAAAAGTTTATGCTTTGCAATAAAACTTCTAGATATCATTACAGAACCCTCCAATTAGGCCATAACCTAAATCGATTTGACTACATTATGACGTGTCGTTAATGGTCAACTTTGCGTACCTAGCAATACCTGAACTATTTTCTTTGTTAGTGTTGTAGTACTGTAGACAAAGCTTTACATTCTAGTTACAAAGTCGGCTGTATCTGTACCTATGCAACTAACGTACTCTGGTACAGCCATGGACTTATTATAAATAATTGAGACGATTATCATTTACCTCATAAAAATAAATTGCGAAAAAGAAAACCTTTTTGGCACTGTTGTTACCTCAAAAATACATCGCTGCAGAAATGAAACTGCTAGTATCTGCCAACTTCCAGACGGATTAGGTAATAATATAATTTTAGTTTCACTAATTATTATATTGTGAAACATATTATTTTCTTTTCTGTGTCAAAAAGTGTTCTCTACTCTAGTATATGTAAGTATTTATACTTAAGATAAGAATTGTTTATTGTACAGCATGAAAAAACAAACAAAATTACAAAGATATAGTACAATTGGCGGCCTTATTGCTTACAGCGCTTTCTTCCAGACAACCTATGATGGAGTGTTGCTGAAGGAAAAGTGAGACGGGTGTTTGGTGCAAATAAACACTACTTAGATCATAGTTTTTCACAAAATAACAAATCTATCTAGCATTGTGATGCCACGGCGCTTATACTCGTATATAAGTAAAGATGAACACTATAGTGTCGATAGGTGACTACTATACCACTAAATGACTATCTTATTGATAAATCAGTCTTATGAATTCTAGAGAAGTAATTTGGAAAATCCACATGTCGATATCAATCCTTGTATGTCCCCACTGCTGAGGCACGGGTCACTAATACGATTTGGTTGATATTTTTCTGCAACCGTCACACATCGCAACAAACAATGGTAACCTAGCGATATTCAAATCGGTATCACTCATTTATTGGGATAGGATTGTAACCGGGCAATACATATGTCACCTCCAATATCTAAAAGGCACACACTACAGTCGTATTGTCGCGCTCCTACCGGAGTTAGGTACTTACCTACCGTAATTGCATTCAAGCTCGAGTCTGACAATGAAAGTGGATACCTTGACCGTTTAATCGATTTTTCTATTAGGGTCTAAATATGGACCAAAACATTCCACGTCTTCAATTATACCCTTCACGTCCATCAATGCTAACTAAACCCGACATCTGATACTCACCTTTGAAAGAAAAAGGGTTTGGGAATGGTAAATCAAAAGTTATGTATCTCGCGATACAGGTCCGCCTAATGTGCGATCCATAGTCTTGGTAATTTTTTTTTATTGAAAATCGAGCAGATCAACCTTTACATGTTTGTAGCAAAGTCGTCCTTAACGTCATTCATTAGGGTACACGTATGTAACGTTTGATGTGCTGTCCCCTGTACCTAATAAAACAAAACGTCACAAAAATTTATGACTAAGGGTAGTGACATATGTGATACCTGATGTATTTAATTATTGATATCAACCCTTTGTAAGTCCCCACTGATGGGGCACGGGCCGCCCTGCATCGCAGGAAGGTTAGGCTATACTCTACCACGGGGGCCAAGTCCGGGTTGGTGGTGGCGAGCGTTATTGTCAGAAGTTATCAAGGCGCCTATAAGTCCTCTGACATGGCTTAACGACTGCTAATATGCATTGCCTATTTTTCTATAGGTTTTAATTTACAAGTGACGTAAACTTTACCAATACGTTTAGAGGAAACAAATCTACGTGCGATCGTGCTTACAACTGAATAAGAATGAAGATGAAAACAGAAAAAGAAAAGCCTCGTAAGACTGTTCATAGAAACTAAGTATTCTCAGGACTATGATTTCTTTTTGATATGTGTATATCCAGTTTCTAGCACGATCAAACCTCGATTTGATCTGATTCGATTTAGTACCTAAATTTTAATTTTGATCCGGGATGTTGTTTGTAAAGAATAACCAAACTACATTTGTATGGGATTTACTCCTTGATTAACTCTCTATAGGTATTTCAATCATCAAGCTTATCAAACACAAATTAACTAAGAAGGTAATTACACTGCCAATTTTAAAGTACATGATATATCTGTGATGTACTCGTATCATCTATAATTTAAAAATGAATCGCTGAATGTGTTGGTAAGCGCAAATCTCGAGAGCAGCTGAACCGATTTCGCTAATGCTCTTTTTAGAATATTCCTTGAACTACGATGATGGTTCTGACGGAGAGAAAAATAAAAAAATTAAACAATCGACTGTTAGGCGGTACGAAGTTCGCTGGGTCAGCTAGTATAGTGGATCTCCCTATTTAATAATTTATAATAAGAACAGCAAAGTTGGAACACGCTGCCATCGTCTGTCTTTCCGGAGACATATAACCTGGGTATCTTTAAAAGTAAAGCTAACCGGCATTTAACAGGTAAGCAGGTAACATCGTAGACCCCGTCTTCGCTTACCATCAGGCGTGACTGGGGTCAAGTGTAATCTGTCTCGTATCAGCTATTTATTTGTAGGTACTTTTTAAAGGTAAATGACATGAAGCCGAAGTAAATCCGAAACAGTTTGAAATATGTAAATCTCGATAGCGACTCGTCTAAATACGACCCCAGAACATACGAAGAAACGCCCCCATACATAATGGAACACCAAATTGCGTGAAACTTTCAAATGTCAATGAACTATCGTTTTAAATACATATAGAAAAAATAGGTAGCAAAGGAGCAGAGTTTATAAAACCTGCTAGAGTGTTAGAACGCTATATTTAATTTCATTCAGTTTTTCTTTGTTATCCAATCCGTAACGACTCGACTCTGGACTCTATATAGGTGTCCTTAATATACCTCTGTTTGTCCTTCATGCAGTAGGGCCTGCAGCTCCCGAATCTGCAAAATCGGACACAAAACAGGGACGAAATAGGGACGAAATAAGATTGCGTATAACTTATTAGATTAGAGTGGCAATGTTTTTTGCTTTATAGGAGACATGAAATAACTACGAACAAAAGTTCGTAGAACTACGAAATACTCCGTAGCTGACCTCCATTGTCAGCTACCAGCGAACCCAACACTCGAAAGTTTTAATACTACAACCCGCTAAACAGAACAGAACTGTTTAAAATATTGAAAATTGCTAATATGGAGGTTTTTTTAAAGGGCGATTATCGAAAAAAAAAGTTGTCTTAATTGTTGTAATTAATTAACTCCGTTTTTTTAGATATTGTATGGAATCAGGCGTTACTTTGCGGAAATCCATGATAGCATGGGAGGCCGGGCTGTGTATTAACTAACCGCATGGGCTTGTAGGATTATGGCCGAATTTAGCAAAGTTTTTTCACTTTTTCACTTTTTTATGCAGTTTTTTTTTATTTTATTTCACATCTCATACAAAAGGCTAAGCAAAACCATACTATTTTGGTGACACATATGTTATATTGGTGTTGTTAATTACCATAATGTAGCCATTGCCACCCGGGCCACAATAAAGAATCGATTGACATCTCATTTATTAAATTGGCTACGGTATAACATCCGAAAACAAACCTACATTATAAATACATAACTACAGAAATTGCTGAAATTATAACTGAAAAAAATTAAAAAATATTTATTTTAAGGAATGGTTACAACGACTTACATTCTTGAGCTTATATTATTCTAGAAGAAAAACGTAATTTTATGTGACTACTACCATAACTAGACTATCTAGTAGCCTGTATTTATGGTAAGTAGGCCCGTGCCTCTAGCAAAACTACTTCTTTTTGCTGTGACGTAGCCGGGTAAAAATACGTATGAAAATAACTTTCTGGCTCCTTCACGAACACATTATGAGGAAATCTAGTGTCTGAGGTGTTCATATACCTCAAATTGCCAATCCGCTGTGGGCACACGTGGTGATTAAGCCCAAACTCTCTCTGAGAGAAGGCCTGTACTGTGCAGTGGGACGTTTATAGGCTGCACTATAATTTATTTATTGCAAGAAAAATAATTACATTACAGTTAAAACTATTGCGTAATTTAAAAATGATAAAGAATTAGAACCTTAAAATATTTACTTTACATTAAATTTCAAATTAACTCAAAAACAAAATTTAAACTACAATCCATTCTATGTCAATGAATTAATTCGATTAAAAAGATAGTAATCAGTTCACACAAGATTAAATTTTGTCTCACAATAATTTTCTTGTGTTTGATTCAGGTACCACCACTTGTACAATTCCTCCTCACTTCATCCGTTTTCTATATCTCTGTCGAAATAATAATATTGACTTGTAGTATTTTACTGAAGATTATTCATATTATTTTTTTCCTCTGTGATAGGTATTATTCACTTTATAGTGAATCCGATCCACTGTATAAAAGTTGATGACGTGTTCGATAAGAATCTCGCGTGTCTACACACCTATGACTGGACTTAGCTATGATATTATAAAATACGTCAGTGCATGACGCTGGATTGTATTCTTATATGCTTTGGCTGTGTATGTATGATTCACAAACAAAAAATTTTGGTAGATAGTTAGACAGAGAACCCTTTATTGTACATAAAAAGGAACTTACACATATGTTTCTTAACCTAAGAGTAGAGACGGCGGCCTTATCACTAAAAGTGGTCTCTTCCAGACAACCTTTGGATGGACTAGAGCAATATATTGGAGAAGGAAGTAGATGTAAAAATAAATCAAAACATTTCAAATACATATGTATAAAACATGCTTAATTAAGAAAATTATCATACTAATCGTAAATAGATACATACAAATAATATACTCGTACATAAATAGAAAGTGATATAAAAATATAAATTTTATATAAATACATACATTTATACACTTAACCAACAATAAAATAAAATACTAACAATAGCAGAACAGTACTACGAATAGCAGCAAAAGTTTCACATAACACTTGCGAGATAGTATTCTTTTACCATAGTTTAAAAAATGGGTAGGGACTTGGCTCTCCGTACCTCCACTGGCAAACTATTCCTGGCAAACAGACGTACTGCTTGCACGCTGAAAGAGCAGCTGTAGTAGGAGCTGTGATGGGAAGGGATTTATGGGAGAAGGTTTTGGGAGGAGCGAAGCGAAGAGTAAGGATATGAGAAGAGTGAAGGAACTCAAAGCGCTCTTTCAGGTAGGAAGGAGTTACTGGATTAAACTACTGTTTAATCCAGTAACTCCTTCCTGGTACCGTGGTACCGTATCACAAAAGGAAAAAGGGAACCCATAAGGATCACTTTGTTCTCCGTCCGGCAGTCAGTCAAGACCTTTATCTCGAAAACGCGTGGAGGTATGCCGAACTTCAAAGACAATTTTTTTATTGATATCAACCCTTGTACATGTCTCCACTGCGCACGGGGCACGGGTCTATGCACCGCAAGAAGGTTAGGCCATAATCCACCACGGGGGCTAAGTCCGGGTTGGTGGAGGATTGTAAGACAGTGGCAAGCCTTACTGTCAGAAGTTATCAAGCCGCCCATAAGGCCTTTGACATGGCTTAACGACTGCCATTACATGACAGCCGGCACCAACGGCTTAACGGGCCTTGCGTAGCACGGAAGTGCTCGGAAAAAATGCCACTAGCGGTAGTCACGGGACGGTCACCCCTCCTGCACCTGACCGCGCCTCTTGTTGCTTAACTCAAGTGATTGATTCCAATCACTCGGTTCGGCTAGGCCACGAGCGCTTTATATTATTAGTGTGATTTATTTCATAATAGACTCCGCCATTACAGGTTTTCCACCTAATACAGCAGCAGATATTATTGCCTGGTTACCATAGCACATGGTACCCTAGTTTGGGACGAGGACAACTGATAGTGCTGTGTGGAATTTATTATATTCTTCTTTTATTGCACTAGCCCGTGCTAAGGACCATTTTTAAAAAACCTATTTAGAGGCTAACAATTCCACCCATGCCGGGATTCGAACCCGCGACCTCTGGCTAACTGTGTCAGCGCTCTCCCAACTGAGCTAATGGGCAACTACCGGCATCAGTGGAATTTCGAACCTCTTACACTCTGTATTACTTACAGGCAGCGACATCTGGTTGAAGTAATTTGCATCACTTGCAGCCCCGAGTATCTACTTTGCAGTTAGGTTTTCCATCAGACTGGTATCGCTGTACCCACATGATTATTTTCTTTTTTATTGCACTAACCCGTGCTAAGGACAATTTTAAAAATCTATTTAGAGGCTAAAAATTCCACCCATACCGGGACTCGAACCCGCGACCTCTGGCTAACCGTGGATTTTATTACCAAATAAAGTAAACAAGAAATAGATAAAACATAGAAAGCAGATAAAGAGGAACTTGTTGCTCGCATTGTATGTTGTAAGTATCTACTACAAGTACCACAACAGCAAGAACGTTTTGGGTAAAACATCCTTGCCCAATAGTTACTCTGACCATTGTTCTGAGGTTTGACCTCGAAAACAACAAGCAACGCAAGTCACAGTCAAGGGTCTGACATTTGTCATAGGGGTGAAGTGGATATTTCGGGCGTCGCAGTGTATTTCTGAAACGCCTTCGCCACCTTGCTTTGCATACCTACATTCCACAGTACACACCGAAGGTTCATTTCTCTCCATTGCTTTATTATTATTTTTATGAGTAACTCAAAGTGATGCTAAAATTAGTTCGTAAACATTAAAATATCATGTAAAACGACAATGGCCTCGTTTTACATGATATTAATTTTAGAATCACTTAGTCACTCAGTGATGCTAAAATTAGTTAGACGTGTAAAATGACAATGGCTTTGTTTTACATGACAATTTAGAGTTTACGAACAAATTTGAGTCCCTCATACAAATAATAATACTCATATAAATTCCACACAATGAAATCACTTGTCCTGATCCCAAACTAGGATACACTGTGCTATAGTAACCAGGAAAAGAAATCACAAACATGAAAATACATTTTAACAATTATCAAGGATTTCGTTTTTCTGCCGACCGGTGTAGATCTTTGCGGTGCCGACTTTTGGTGCAATTGTCAATGTAGTGCGAAGTGCGAACATTACCTGTTTTTAACTTTAGTCTCATATGTAAAAGAGCTAATTGGGTACTCGCTGGAAAATGTGAACGTACTTGGCTGTGGTCGGCAGAAAAACGACAAATAGATAGAGCGCGGACCGACCGTCGTGTAACCCTAAGTCATATGTTACCAGAATAAGACAAATTTAGGTCACAAATAAACTCACGCTTGTATACGGAAGGGTATGCAGAGAAGGGAATTCGCCATTTGCCCGTTTTAGGGCTGCAAATCTTCAAAATAAGTCATTAAATAATATTAATAAGAAAATAAGTAGGTATCTTTACAACTTTTCGGTCTTGAAACTCAGCTGACAAAGTATTCGTCCAGGTCTACGAGTAGCAATATTTTTTACAACACATTAGCTCGTAAAGGGTCAATTTCATCAATTTCAATATCGTATTGTATCTCATTACGTACTTCTGCGTTATTGCAATGTAAAGCGCACGGTTTATCAAGATGCTCCACCTAAAATGAACGGTACTTTATAAAAATCTTAGCAAAAAGTTTTTATGTCAGAAAATGTTGTCATTTTATGAATAAATTTTACTTTGGCAGAAAGAATATATAATGAATAACGATTTACAAATTGTTCAAATTTTCCTAACTGTTTTAACAAGTGATTAAAGATTTAATCTTTTAAGAAAGTCCGAGTTTTATTAATCTCCTCGCAAATATGTTATTAAACGCACGTACGTCGTTTGACATACTTGCGCTTTGATAATTATTACAGCCTCTGCTTTCTTGTAGCTCGCTCGGTCTAGAAATATTTCCTCGGCTGTAATTTTCAACTTACCGCACTTATATCATAATGTACTATTACTAAAAGACATTTATTATGGCATACTTGACAGAAATGTAATACACGGTTTAGTCCAGTTTTATTTGCTGACGTTTCAAGATCTTCCTCTTAAAAGATGGACTTTGTAACGTATGACGAAGGGTTAACGACGTCCGGTCCACGGCTTATAGAGTTGTAAGCGACAAGTGGTCGCATATATAATATTTACGTTATGCAGTAACTTTTGTATGACTAAGGCGATAGTGGTATAATGTTATAGACACAAAACGGAAAAATATAAAAAATTTTTTGTTACTATTTTAAATAAAAAAAAATTTTTGTTTTTAAATTTCTTGAAGTCATCGATCCTCGATTCTTAATAAAAGTTTTCAGGATATGCGGTACTATTTCAAAATCACTTTGCAGGCTTTGTTACAGACCAAACGTCTATTCTCACAGCAGTGTAGCGGTTCAGAGATATTTTTAGTAAAATACGATGTTTACACCATTTGTTTCTATTCACATTCGTATTTTAGGAAAATGGTACCGTTAAATAAAAAAGGGCCATTTCCCTAACGGGATATATAATTTTTCAATTTAGGTATTTTCTACACAAATTTACCGGTATGAGATTGACAATCGTATGAAAAATAAATAAATAAAAATAGTTGAAAATTTTTAACTCTTCCTGTTTATTGGAAGTGGCTTAAAGATCGCGGAAACTGTTATCAGGTTTTGCGTTATTTCAATAACACGATGGTTGCTAGTTCGGTGCTGTCCCTAGCTTTAACGCTGATACAACATCACTGAGATGAAATTAACACTTTTTATGTCTAAGCGCGTTTAGACACTGAAGCTTTACTTTAAATGAGTAAATCTATTTTAAACCTGCTATGGATATGTTTAAGTTCATTACTCTAGCTTCTAAATTATTACAAATTTTATTATGTTTTTTTATCGTTTCATATTTGATAGTTTCATCATTTGAAAGTGCGACAAAACGGTATCCCCTATAATCTAACTGCCCAACATAATCAGGCAGTACATATGCTTGATGTTTTATTTCTTATTGTATATAAATAACGCTTCGTAATTCGGACTTTTATACCCACTTCAGGAAGGATCTACTGTGCGCCCTTGACCGCATGTTCATTAACCCACTGAATATCGGACGGTAATTGTGTAAGCAAAGCAATCAACTAGGCCGTGGGCAGTGCATGAGATAGGCAGGTGTAATTTTACTAAAAACATTTGTTTCGTCATCATGACTTACACGACTACACGACCTACAAATACGTCACGAGCGACTTCGCAGCTAAACTATAAGGGTTGATCTGCTGCCCACTGTGCTACTTTTTTGTTGTAGCGGGGTAGATCAGATACTCAGACGTTTTTTATTTTTTTGCCACTTTGAGACAGTTTATGAACTTAGAACATGAAGCGTCCAACTCCAACAGAATGTGTCTCCAGTAGTTGGTCAGGTTGTTATTTTCATCGAAATGTTTAGTCGACTGTACATCGACCTTAACATTCGGGCACTCTATTCAGTTACGTTAAGGGCAAGTTTGCGACAAAAATGTAAAGGTTGATCTACTCGTATCGTTTACAAAGATTTTTTACACACAGTACCTATGTACATATGACTTATGATTTAGCTAAATGATATTTCAATATTAATTTCATGTCTTCGTCTATGGTTGCCTGGCTTTTAATAGAAAGGTAGCCAATTGTACTATACTTGTACTATACTAAATATTAAATTTCTGTTACTGTCGTTTAGTTGTAATACTTAGAGTATATTGTAAATATACTCTAAGTTGTAATAAAGAATATTCTAGCTATTCTATAAATAAAATGTCAACAACATTTGCATTTCACCATATCCACTACCTAAATGCGTAACGTTTTTAAAAGCTCTGCATCTCTACATTTTTTTTAATCAATAACGTTCTATTTCCAAGTTGGAATAGAATCGGGGTTTTGGCGTGCGAACGACATGATTACCATAACTCGGCTGTTGACTGTTTGCCCGCCGTCACCATGGCAACAGTATCGAGGAACATCTTGGCCGCAGCCCGCTGATTGAATTCCCTCCGCGTGATTCCGGGAAAGGGTCAATGAGCTGTGTTTATTATGGTTTTCATTTCAAGAATATTATTTAACAGTTAGGTAAGTGAATATTCAAGATTGACGAAAATAATGTTATCGGTTTTTATTAGATTCGTATACGAATCCGAGGTCTCATAAATCAAGAACTAACAAGGCAACAAAACTTGGCTGTTGGCCAGTTAATATTAAGACTTTAACAAGATCATTGACCTAGGTTAAACTCTTTTTGAAATAAATGTAGAGACTACGAACCAAAAAAGTAGGAAACTTTTAATCTGGTTCTTACGTCATTCATAAGTCATAACTCATACCATACACCTTGTTCTGTTTCATTTTAATTTAGTTTAACTACTCGACGCTAGATGGCGTGTACAATTAAAAGTGTAAAATAAACAAATAAATAAAATACCAGAAATCTCTTTAATAACGAAATTTTAAAGATCTCATAGTGTCTTGTATGATTCTTAATATTAAAGTGTATGAAGCTGTGTTAAAAATATAGAAAAGCTTTTACTTATGTACAGAGCATTAATTGTAGAGATTAAACAACATTGTTAATTTAAATACAGCAGCGATTTATTTCAAATTTGGATAAAACTAAAATACAATTAAAGTACGGTATACAAATTATTTTAACATACCAGGAGCTTAAAATCTATTTTCAATTAATCTAGCATCTTGTGTGAGGTAATCTCTAAGCTACGTGGTAGAGTACTACCACAGTAGTGTGGTAGTAGTAGCACATAGAATAAAAAATCCCTATGTTTTTTTATGGATTTCTCTACTATTTTTCGACTAGGCAGGTAGGTTTTGATCTAGTCAGTTTTGATTGTGGCAGAACTAGTGGTGGCAGCGCATCAACCTTGTGTGTACTCTACGCACTTGATGATTAATGTGCACGTGAATTTGCAACTAAAGTTGTGCTTGATGTGAACCGGTTCTATAAAACCGGTAAAAAAACTCTTTATATAAAACCGATAATAGCGTATTTTCTACGTTGCGGCCGGTGGCAAAGAGAAAGTAATAATTGTTTTTTTTTAATGTAATTTACTTTCGAAGCAAGAACATGTTAAAAAAGGCAATAAAATTTCAATTGATACTTTGGGAAACCTGTAACGCATTCTTAGGTTGAGCAGGCTGTTAGACGATATCTTTGACCACTTTTTGCACTAAAATTATGACTTTTATATTCAATTACAAAAACTGACATTTTCTTTTTATTTTATCAATACATTTTCATTAGTTTTCAGAATTATAGTAAAAATCTTAGGTAAAAACCAAAAAAACCTAAAAGTGCCTCAAAATGTTTTTTTTTAAATAATTAGAAAATACCGGTGCCAATATTTGGAATCGGTTCATATTACTAATGTGCTGTTGACTGCACATAGACTACTTAAGACATCTATTACTAAATGTTATCTTTATAAGCATAATTTAAATTTGAATAAGTAAGCCCGTGTGTAATAATAGAATACTAAGTTAATTTAAATAAATGCGAGGACTACGATGTGTTAAATATTGGCACATCAGAAATATTTTAAATACAACGATAAATTACTTTTTTTAAATAAAAAAAATGCCAATTTGGTGTACGACTGTAGTTTTTTTTCACTTTTCCTTACTAGCTGTTTAATGTAAAAACTAAGAAGGCTCTTCTCCCACTACGATATTAAAAACTTGCTATGTACGCAACATCTAATAAAAATTACGCGCAGGATTCTAATAAAAAGTAACTTTCGTTGTGGCCGGCATATCGTTGGGAAAAAATCCGGTTTTTACGGTTTTCCCGACAAAAAGTCAACTGGTTTCTTGTACTATCGTTCATTGCTGTCGGTGGTTTTACTTTTGGCTAACTGACAGCTGTTGACAGTAGATTATAAGAGATTGTTTGTTGGTGTACGATAAAACGGGTTAGTAACGCAGTAGGTGAAGAGCCTATTTTTGTCAAATAAATACTCTTATGAAATTCTATAGTTAACTGATTAGCGTTATAGTAGTGCCTATAGTAACTAGAAATCATAATGCAATTACGAAAACTGGGTTTTCAACTGCTCCTATGAAATAGCTTACTGACTAGTGTAATCGATACCGTCTAGGTAGTATTTAACATGAATCGTATAAATAATGGTAAAGTAATTTATGCAGTTCATTCTCAGTAAAGTAATGGAAATGGTACACGTATGAAACTTTACATTCCGAAACTAAATAAAATAGTCCTAAATTACAATACATTACTGGTAGAGACATCAACAAAAACATCAAGGGAAACAAAAAAATAAGACAGTGAAAACAAATTGGCATATTAGCCACGCATTACAACTACACGCACTTGTACTTAGTATTCGTAGTATTTAAAGACAAATTTAAGTAAGCAGTGAACAATACTGACAAATACTGATACTGACAGAGGTTTATCCGTAGCCTGGGATCCTTCGGGCACCTCGCCTATTCATTGGAATGACAGAAGGCGGTGGCGGTAGCATATCGAACTCCTCAACTATCATTTTCGGATGTAGAGCACTGATGTTGTTGTCTATGGTATACGTCCTCGCGTGGACTTTCACCAAGGGCTGTTCCTTCGGAGTTTCATTCGGTCGATCGTTCATGATTCTGTCGTGTTTGTGGGCCCGGTCGCGTATACGCCTTTGCCGAGCTAGCTGCTTGTCCCTCATATGGGAGAGGCGGGCCAGATGACCCTTAATCTTCTGAGGGGACAGGCCAGTCTTCCCTGAGCGGAGGAGGTCGGCGTTGTACTTGAATGAAGCTTCTGGATCGCTGCGATTCCACGAGTATCTGAAAGGAGACGCATGAACTTAAGTTTCTCTCTAAGGTTTGCTGGAAGATATCTCTTTCAGATGATTGAGAGATGCCTGCAACGCGGTTCAAAAAATGTGTGAAGAATACTTTATGCCTAAAGGGCTACTGTAACATAAAAGATTATTTAGATGACAATGACGTCTAGAATTAAAGCCAATACAATGCATGAGTTCTATGTTTTATAATAATTGTGTGATTAATTAACTGTTAATTAAGGACTTTGAAAAGACTAAGTTTGGAGTTTTATTGTCCATTTTTTCTCCAATATTATTTATATTTTGAAATGGACACCTAGTTTGTACTGTAACGTTCATTAAGCCGCAGTTTCTGCGCTACATTGAATAAAACTTATTCATTTAACCGATTAACTAATCGGGATTTAAGTCAATATTTAATTTTTTGTGCTAAGAGTCCTGCTTTAAGTCAATAATGTGCACGTTTTACGTTATTTATTTAGTACACGATGTATTACAACGTAAAATTTATCTACTCGTATGACTGGTACAGTTGCTTTATGTGACTATTACGACTACTTCATAATCACACAACTTTTAGTCGAATGATAAAGAAAAGGTAAATTACTTTTACTTTTACCTTAATTAAACTTACCCTGGGAACGGCCTTGTCAATTTTCTTCCCGGTCGCGGGATCGGCGCTCTTTTAATCAGATCGTTTGGTCGTAGTCCCTTCTTCCTCAACTCGTCTGGGGTAAGAGAGTTTCTCATCGGGTGTTTTCTTGGGTGGTACCTCGGATCTCTACGTATCTGACTGGGTCGAAGATCATAGGCCTTCGCGTTCTCCACCGGATTGGCTGTGACGTCATTGGTGGCCGGGTCGTTCTCTCTACTGACAGAGGGAGCTGTGATCTCGTTTATTTTGCCCATTCTCTGCCAACGTCTACGCAAGTCCCTGACTTTCGCCTTTGGCACTTTCCGAAGTTTCGTTTGACAGATGTACTGGCGTGGCTCAATGCAGCTCCGCGGTGACCATCTAAAAGGAAAAAAAGGTAAGCGTACAAATAAATTGTAATAAATATAGCGAAAAAGGTGGCTGATGGTGACTGGATGGCAAAAACGGGAGATCGGGTCTTGTGGCTCACCCTGGGGGAGGCTTATTTCCAGCAGTGGACTGCGATAGGCTGAAATGATGATGATAGCGAATGGAGGGGCCAATAGTCGACCAAATAGGGGATGTATAGCAAAGGGGAAGGTAAAAAGTATCCAGAACCGGCGTGCGCCCATGCAACGACTTATGAACGTTGATAGAGCGAAGGTGATCTGTCCGTATCGTGGCAAGTGGCAGTCCCTGGTCGTTGCCCACGCCTCCAGGATACAGGCGTGAGGTTATGTAATGTTAAATATATCACAAAGAAAGGTGGGCGGAGCGTGATGTCAAGATTATAATTTAGTGTTGGCCTTGGTTAGCCCTTAGGTTAGGTGTGACCTCTTTACAATAGTTCTGTGGTGATAATTTCTATTGTAAATTTGCCGATGTTATCATCGAAGTGGCATTACATAATTCATGGTGATGTTTTCTTTCGAAGTCTCACCAGACGTTGTTGCGAACAGTTATACTTGGCTCTTTTTATTAGGTACTCAATGTTTTGTAGTCTGATGTCACTCATCGTCACCATTTCCATTCTTCAATTCTTGTTGTCACCACATTATATTTTTTTTCAGCATTTTTACGAATGATGAGTGACATGTGATACGACAAAACATAGAATGTTAAAAAATAGATTAAAGCGTTGGCATCAGGCATGAGTAATATTTATTTACAGAAATATTGCCATAATCAACGCGCTTCATTGTTGTTTTACGACTTCGGAGAGTCCTAAGGAATGAGATTTTAGATTGAATTCCAAGTTTTACGATTAGGGTACCTGGCAACGCGCCGTCTGTGGTTTCGATTTATGGCCGAGTTCTAGAGTTTTGTCATCCTTGCATGAACTCTGCGACTCAGATAGGCGAGCGCGAACTACAAAATTTGCAATACCTGTATTATCTTTAAAATTTCATGGCTTAATAACAATTTGTGTTTTACAACAACTTTTGTTTAATGTTAATTAGTGATTGTGGTGCCTAATTTCGCTTGAAGACAAATAAATATTTTCTACCTTATTCTATTCTTTTTTCTATTCTAATGGTTTTTGCTCCGACTTCGATTTTTAAAAATATTAGGCTATTTACAATTTATGTAATTTTATGAAATTCGGGTCCTACGTAATGCGTTATGTTTGTACGCCTCCGGTAAATTATTGCCCTATGTGTAGAAGAATGGCCATTTTATTTAAGACACTCGTTTTTAGCAGTATCTGTCAGATAGCGCCACGCAAAGCAAAAAACTCTTATTTAAGCAATAATATTGATTATAAAAAGAGTGGTATAACAAAAAAAAACGAAAGCCGTAGAACTAAAGTTGGTGTTAACGCTCGTGTTTATGGAATTGAGCTTTGAATTAAGTCGTAAGCTAAAACTATATCGACAGTTTGTAATTGTTATTTTTTAATGAATACTACTTTCCTCTCCGTGTAAGGGGTGACAAATATGACAAATATGGCTCTTCGTCCACGACTACTTTTGAATCGAATCATTTTTGACAAGCGATGCAATCGCCCGTGATCAATGTCATCAGGAAAACAAATAGACTAATGTTATTTACAGTTTGCTACAACTTAAAAAGTGAATAGTAGTTTGCTTAGCGAGGGTAGAAAGAGTCAATTCCCGAAATATTTAGACTATAGTCCGAGTAGGAATTGATTCTTTTACCCGTGTTAAACACTCTACTTTTCATTTCGAATATGAGGAAAATAAAAACTCATTTTTAATATTCAAATCTTAGCTTAAAAGATTATTACCTATTTTTTTTATTCCGTCACAGATACTATAACAGATTAGTACCCGCCAATTTACGTCGACTTTTTAAATTTTAAATATTATTGCTGCGGCTTATTCCGCTCAAAGAAGTTTGCGCTAAGTTCACACTGGCTGTTTAGAAACTCACATGGCCGCAGCATTTGTTTTGAATAAATTATTTTTAAATCCTATTTAATACATAAAACTCTTCACAACTGACAGTAGTTCTATTTTTAAAGTTCATTCCTGCCTTTATGTGGGAAGTAATTTGTATGAGTTTTTCCCTCCCTATGGAGGGAAGCGGCTTTTTCCACCCAATAATCAGATTGATCTGATTATTGGGTGGAAAACAACACTACCTACTTTCCGAGTATGTAAAAAGCAATCTTCTCTTTGAAAAACGCACTTATGCTAAGAGCCGCAAGAACTCTCTTGAACTAGTCCTGACTGTACCTTAATAAGAGCTATTATGTTTGCTTATTGCAATCTACGAGTAGATATTAACCATGACAAATGACCCATAAAAATACTTATCTGTTGAATATGTCATTACTACGTCCCATTACTTCGCATTTCTATGTGTTTTACTTTCCCCTGTAGTACAAATCGAATGATACAGAAGGCGGGACAAAGTTCACGGGTTTCATATAACAAATATTTGTCTATATTGTCGCAAGTAATACCACTCGCTAACGGCGAAGGAACTCATCTTGAGGAAACCCGAGTGTCTGGGGTGTTTAAATACCTCAGCGCTTGAAATTGCCAATACGCGGTGGGTACGCGTTGTAATTAAGCCCATCCTCTCTCTCTCTCTGAGAGAAGGCTAGTGCCCTGCAGTGGGATTAGGCTACATAAAAAAAGTATCATAATTAAGTGCAAGATGTTTGGGCACAAGTTTACTACTCACTCCCTAGCTCTCTCGTTCTCTCTGTTTCACTTTTTAAGTTATGGAAACTTCAGAAAGTACATTAGTCTATTTGTATTCTTGATGGTGACTGGTCGATAAAATCCATTGCTCATAACGACTTTCAATGCGAAACAAACACGGTTCACGCGCGTTTTGCATTGATTCCCAAAAATTACATAGAAAGCGCTTCAAAAATAGCCGTGGACGAAGGGCCTTCTATAACTATATTTTCACTCAATTTTAGTAATTCATATTTATTTGCCGCCCCTTGCACGGAGAGGAAAGTCGTGTAATTTTGCACGAGGTTTCGGTAGAATAAAATACTCGATGGTACTTTCCCAAGTTATTGGTACCATGCCAAATTGCCTGTGACAAATGTGTTTTGATAAAGAAGTATAGTTAGGCGGTAAATTGATAAACTTTTCTTGGATAGTAGCACCAGCTATATATGCAATCATAAATAGATAGCGAACAGTCGGAATATTTTACGTAACTACTGAAAAGGCCGATTTACTAAGTCCTTATCAAATCAAGATTGAAAATGAAATGAATGAGTTGGAAATTGGTTGCACTCTTAGAACCCTCAGTTCTAATGACATGCTCATGACATGCTTATGACAGGCTATGTGATCTGAGATTTCTCCATTCTATATAGGTACTACATTCTATGATTCTCCATTCTATGATTGGAATCAATCACTTGGGTTAAGCAATAACAGGCGCGGTCAAGTACAGGATGGGTGAGCGTCCCGTGACTACCGCTAGTGGCATTTTTCCGAGCGTTTCCGTGCTTCGCAAGGCATGTTAAGCCGTTGGTGCATGCTGTCATATGATGGCAGTTGTTAGGCCATGTCAGAGGCCTTATGGGCGGCTTGATAACTTCTGACAGTAAGGCCCGCCACTGTCCTACAATCCTCCACCAACCCGGACTTGGCCCCCGTGGTGAAGTATGGCCTAACCTTCCTGCGATGCAGGAAGAGAACCGTGCCCCAGCAGTGGGCACATACAAGGATTAATAACGATGTAGGTACTGCACTAAATTTATGTAACTTAAGCTAAGAGTTTAGTTTATCTTTCAGTTTTCATCAATTAATTTAGGAAGTAGCTAATATAGCTTTCCGAATGGAAGACTTGAAGGTGTTAAGGCTAGAAAATATATCATGTGAGAGCATTGTAATGACGTCAACATATTCCTATTCCTATTTCCATATGTTTGCCATGTACGAGTAGAAAAAGGTGGTTTCTGATCTACACCCACATATCTATGTAATATCTAGTCTGGGATCATTGCAGATTGCTGCCAAATTTTTGCCATTTCGTATTTAACAAAGCTAGCTAAATGGAGTAGGAAAATCTTAAAGATAATTTTACCTGTATGACAGCTCTGGGATCATGGCGATGCAGTGCCATTGCAACTGCTCGGGTGAGAGCTGGCGCATCTTGCTGAATGACTGGTACCGCATCGCGCGCAGCTCACCGCCCCATTTCCAAGACTTTGCCATGTAGTCGTAGATGCCGCCAATCCAACGGCTGGTCCTGACTGGAATTTACAGAGGAAAGGCACGTCATTATCAGCCTATAAAATGAAACTGTCCGTGCTAAAATATGTGAAAAGACTGAAGTGACAGTACAACCTAGAACAGCAGACCGTCTCTAGCTTTAGGATACAAATGAGTAGAAGCCCTCAGAGGAGGAAACACACACGCCTTAGGGAATATATTTGCTCATAGTCACAGGACTGATGCAGATAAGGGAGCGTATACGAAAAATAATCCTCCTTGCTGGGTAAGGTCAGTGCGTACCTACAGCTTCAGATATTTCTCTGCCGGATACAGAAGGTAAGTAACTTATCTATGTAAATGCGATTACTTGTGTTTAGTAAAGAGATCTCTGTAATTGCGGCCTACATGGTACGTTGACATTCAGAAAACGAAACATAAATTCTTTACGATAAAATAAAAAAAAATATTTGATTTGTAATCTTTTGCGAGATAGAAAATCTCCTCGGGGCAACGTAACCCGGACCCAGACAACCAAGTGCCTTACAGCACAATTTGAGTGTCTTTTGCATTTCACATTAGTACAGAGTGCATACGGAAGACGCTGCTTTTTAATAAAAACGTTACCCCCAGGCTGCGGTTTGGGGACCTCATAGTCGTTGGTGGTTGTCCACATACGCAGTTCTAAACACAGTAATCTGATGTAACAGTTCTTGTTGGGCTTGGGTCTGTCTGTATGCCTCTTGCTGCTGGGTGATATTACCACCCTACATGTATTGATAAACGCTTTTAAGACAGATGAGCGAGGTGACTCAGGCTGAGGTTTTTTACCATGTATTTGCGGGGTCCCGAGTTGCTGGCATATGTAATTCTGAGGTAAAGTAATTCCGGATTTCTGTTTGCAATTTATCGTCCGATGCATGTTTATGATATTTAAGTATGATCAAGGTTGGGATGTGACTGACTGGCATTCCATCTCAGAACCCTATGCAAGTAGCACACCTTTAGAAAAGGTCGAGAGTGCTTCGTTGATATAGCGTCGGTACGTCTTTCAATACAAAAGAAATGGTGTCGATACCCGTAGCATAGACATTGATTTTGCAGGACAATGCTACGACTGAGCAAACTTTCGATTGATCTTATCTTACATATTTAATAAAAGATAAGAACCGACTTCAGAATACAATAATAATTTGGAGTCGGAGCCTAAAATGTATGTGCTGTAAGTGTATGTGAAACTCACCACCCACTCCAAATTATTACGGTATTCTGCTTAAGTTAGTTTTTATTTTACATTAATTGTGAAGCTATTTGGCTCAATTTGTGGGATCACCTCGATGACATATTTTATGAAACAAACACCAATTGATAAAGGATTGCTCCTATCAGACTCAATTTACTGCAGTCCATTGAAGAGTTCCGTTCTCCATCTCCGAAAAACTTTGTCAGATCTTCACCAAATTAAAATAAGACCAAATAGTCATCACATCTAAATAAACAGAAAAACAACTGTCGAAATCGGTTAAGATTTTATGAAGTTCTAAAAGAACATTCTGAAGAAAGAGAACTCTCATTTTTTAAGTACTGTAAAGCTAAGGTATTGGGTGTGTAACTAAGTATTTTTGAAATCGTAATATTAAGCTAGGTGACTTGGCAGTCGGCTGGTCACAAATTACAGAGAACCGCTGGTCGGTGGGTCGCTGGTGCGACAATCTGAGGCAGATTGCAGGCAGTGGCTTGATTACCATAGCGGAGGACAGAAGGAAGACGCGCCTTGAGGGAGGCCTATGTCCAGCATTGGACGAATCCGTATTCGTCCATCAGCCCGTGTTAATGGATTGATGTACTTAAATAGCGTACTTACCGACAGCTGATGAGTTGAGATAGTTCCGGAGGTGTCGATCCTCCCATCGCTCGGGCACAGTCAGGTTGCTGTCGCGGTCCTGAAAATAACCACCAGCCATCGTTTAAATCAATAGATTATAGGTCACCTGTTTAATACCAACATTCTACTGTGGGTATAATGAGTGCTCATTGAAATTTAAATGTTGAAAAGATAGATAAATCTATTCTTTTTAATGCACTGACCGGTGCTAAGGATAATTTTAAAAAACCTATTTAGAGAGATAATTCTTTATTGCATACCAGTAATATACAGAGATAAGGTATAGACTAATTATTCTTATTTTTATAAATCTCCTTTCTTGTACAGCTGTGTCATTCTAAGAAGAAGAATGGCTTGGAATACTGCTCAAAATACGTACATTAATACTTAGGATTTCAAAGTGGAGTGAAACTTTTTGCTTAGGTTCTAAATTATAACTGGGCACTTAATATTAAGTGAAAATTAAAAGCAAAATAACATCAGTTTTTTGTAATTGCTTCTTCCTATATCTTACTAATTACGTCTGACTTAAAAAATAAATGTTACTTACATTTTAATTTAATCAAGTGTCAAATTAGGCGCTAACTTAGGTAACATTTAGTTTGAACAACGTAAATTAGAAGATAATCACGAGTTTGGCATCTTTTTAATTAAACTAAAAAACACTGCTTAAATATTAATTTGGAACTTTCGTGCAACAGAAAATCCTGAATATTGTGGTTAATTTAGTTTAATCTCCACTTAAATTTTCATACTTGAAACACGACATAAATGAGATTGTTGTAAGATAAATAAAAAGTTATGAAAACTCAACGACGTTGCTTTGTTATTAGGTGTAGACTCTTGGCTACCATGTTAAGAACTGCTAACAAAACACTAATATTCTGTTATTTTCTTTTTATTTTCATGAACAATGCCACTATAAGATTTAGTGGGCAGTTATAATGAAAAAACAAAGAACTCTGTTAATTCCATTTTCAAATCTTATTCCCCTAAAAGTCATAAGCCGTACGTTTTATACTTTGCAACTTTGTACTTTATTAGTACTTTACAATCTTTTACTGTACGCCTATAGGTGGGTGTATTGTTATTCTATTTACTTTGTAACGAAGATTTACAGCGTTGGGTTAATTTTATGTTAGAGCTAGAGCTGGCAATAGAATCTGGCGCGACCTTGAATCACCAGTGTACTCACAGACGCGAATATGCTGAACATTATCATATACCGATAACTATTTGACTGATAAGTGATAAGATAACGCTCAGGCATCAATTCAGCTTTACTTATCTCATTGCATTAAGGAAATCTAGAGTAATAGTAGGCCCTTAGCGTACTTTTAGTTTAGACACGTGTTTTAAAATTTATTTACTGTAGTTTTAATAACCTAGACAACTTAATAAATCCGAGGGAGCTTAGCATTTAATAATGATTTAATAATACAACCTATATTCGTCCCACTGCAGGACACAGGCCTTCTCTGGGAGGTACTATTGACTTAATTATCACCCGAGTCCACTTCGCATAGGCACCGAGGTTTGTGAAGACCTCAGGAGACTCAGTCTTCCTCACGATGTTCTCCTTCAAATTTAGTGAGTAACATTGCCACTATAGCTTCACAAATGTACGTAACTTATAAAACAAAGTCATTGGTACATGCCGAGATTTGAACCTACAATCTCTCGACGTTTTACCACCGCTTTATATTAGAAAATTGAGCTTAATATTAGGGTACAAAATTATTCTTATTAAGGCAAGGTGTTCCTGATATCCAGTGGGAAACATTTTTCAATGTTCGTTAAATTAAATCGCGAGCATATTTTTCAATAGAACCTAATGTTATTTGAATTTATGGTCAAATATAGGGTACTTACGAGTATAATTATCATAAACCTCTAGAAATACCTATGACACTGCTATATTACTGAGAGCTTCATAACCTTTTATTATGTTAAAAAAAACACTTTTAGGAAGAGGTGATGTTTGTTATGTTTTATCTATTTATTATAACAATATAGGTAATGATTTTATTTATAAGCTAGCAACAAGCCGAACTGCGCTTCAGAATATTAAGGGCTATTGGAACCCACTGACTAAAAATCAGCGCTGAAAGCGCTCTGAGGTGCTAACTAGAGCCACGAATAGGATCAAGTCCTAAGTTGTTGATCATAGGTTTAGTTTAAAACAAAAACGTATCATAAAACAAGTTATGATTTTTATTCCATTGATGCTGCTGTGTGGTGTCGGCCTAGAAAATAGCACCAACCCAAATTCTAAGGTATACAAACCGGGGGGTGGGCACCAGCGCCCCCTGCAGTACAATTCCACCAAACTGCGATCCCCAACCCGCATGCCCAGCGTGGGGATTATGGGCATTACCCCCCAATGACGGCACAACCTTGCGCTAATCAGGGGAGAGCTATGCCCAGCAGTGGACTAATAAAGCCTGAAGAAGAAAATGATGGCTCTACTTAGCACCCCAAAGAGCCTAAAGGTTCAAACCCTCAGTACTATCCTGAGTTAGCTGCAATTTGCAGCAGCAGAGGCAGACCGCGACAAAAATTGTACCTAATAAAGTGTTCTCTATCTATCTATCTAATCTTTTTATTTTTTTACTGTCCATATTTTGTTTCGGTTCGTCTTGAGTTTTAATTAATGTGTGCGTAACTATTGACGACCTCTGTGGCGTAGCGGTAGCGCGTCTGCCTACCATGCAAGAGGTCCCGGTTTCGAATCCCGGCTGGGAACATAAAAAAAGCCCAGGTCTTGGATGTTTACATGTTTGTGATGTCGTTGTTTCTGGTTCCCACGACACAGGGCATCCTAGTGTGGGGCCAGAAGCAATGTATGTGAGTGTATGTAAATGTTATTGTTGCAATAAATGTTTTTCGTTAGGTAACAACTAGCTAAATCGAGTCGCAAGGGCAATTGAATTTATTCACGCATGCGTATTATATTGGTATCAGCTAAAGTCGCGAATACGGGATTGCAAGTCCAATATAATAGATTACGCATCCATGTAATAAAAAGGTCATCAATTTCCATCAATAGATTCCGCGTAGGAACAGTGATCTAATCAGGAATATCAAGGAGGCGTCTATTAGCACTTGCCCTACTTCGGCCTGATCCATATTTGTAATTTCTAAAGCGCCGCTGCATCCACTATTTGTGGGTCACAAAGTAGACAGAACGGAATAAAAGTTATTTTTTAAAATATAGATACCTTAGTGATGCTACTATAGATATAAGCAGGGGGTGTCGACGCCGTACATTTCTCGCATAATTACATTTTTAGACTAAATGGTGCTGCTACAAATAATGATTTAATTGTAACAGATTTGCCTTTAATTTTTCAGAGATTTTTGGAGTACGTCTACCAGTTAGAAATATAAATTTATTAATGATATACTAAAATAATATTACGCACATATTACTCATTTATCAAGTTCTAGATATTTATGCCAGATTTAACTGGGAGCCATCTTTAGCTCATCGCAAAAAATTGTTCCTGAAGGTCACTCTGACGCGCTCGCGGCTTAGTCAAACCGAGTGATTGGATTTAATCACTTGAGTGAAGCAACAACAGGCGCGGCCAGGTGCAGGATAGGTGACCGTCACGTGATTACTGCTAGTGGCACATTTCCAAGCGCTTCTGTGCTTCGCAATGCACGCTAAGCCATTGGTGCGGCACCTCATGTAATGGCATTCGATAAGCCATGTCAGAGGCCTTATGGGTGGCTTGATAACTTCTGACATTAAGGCCCGTCACTGTCTTACAATCCTCCACCAACCCGGACTTGGCCCCCGTGGTGGAGTATGGCCTAATCTTCCTGCGATGCAGAAAGAGACTCGTGTCCCAGCAGGGTTACAAGAGACGATACAAGGGTTGTTATCGAATTATGGATCTGTCACTCCGTTCCTTTTTTTCCACTGTGGTATAAGTATCAATCAAGAAAGTAAAATATATAAAACTTCTACTCCCAAGTCTATCAGTAACTATTGACTGTAGTTTAAACTTATCAACAAAAGGTGTTACTTATCTTTGTAAAAAGCATTCTTTGTATCAGAGTATTTAACAATTTGGTCTTACTGCCAATCAAAAAGAACCCTGATTGCGTTGGATGTTAAATCGCCGGTAGGAAAATGAAGTTACTGTACCTTCATTAATAAGTCAAGTACTTCTGATTTAGTAGGGCCCGCGACAGTGTTCGGACTCTCTGAAGTCACTTATTGTCGTTCCCAGAACACGAATACGCTTCTATTTGCAATCATACAGACAGCACACTCTTTGTCTATGTCTAATGTTAAATATGATCATTTGACAGTTCACGAGAAAATGTTAATCAAAGGTTTATTGGTTCGAGGAATTCTGCTCCAATCGAAACCTTAAAAGTTAATTAGGTTTATAGTCTGGAACATCATAAAATATTTTAAAATTAAACCAATCTCACACCTAATGTCATGTAGAATAAGATCAAAGTATAGCCAGCCTGTACTTGTGGATAGCCGTTAGCCTTGTTTAAGGACCTACTCAGTTGACTCAGGTGTAAGTATGTAGTAACGTTCGTTGTAGTGTGTTAGTAACGTTAGTTGTAGTATGAGTTGAGTTAAAGACGAGGCGGAGACGCGGCGTCCGTCCTTTCAATTTACAAATTATACAAAATGTACTGAATTACATTACATTTACATACATTGCTTCTGACCCCACACTAGGACACCCTGTTTCGTGGGAACCAGAAACAACGACATCACAAACATGTAAACATCCAAGACCTGGGGTTTTTTTTGTTTCCAGCCGGGATTCGAACCCGGGACCTCTTGCTAGGTAGGTAGATGCACCACCGCTACGCCACAGAAGTCGTGAATCAATGGAACGTACCCATTCAGAAGAGACGAGGCCAGGACGTAAACTTAACTTGTATATATCCTACAGACTGTTAGCTTTTGGAATATACCTACCTCGGGATCTAGAGTAGGCTTCGGTTTTCGCCGAAAGCACACGAAAGCTCGAAGCGCTCGTGGCCTAGTCGAACCGAGTGATTGGAATCAATCACTTGAGTTAACCAACAACGGGCGCGGTGTATGGCCTAACCTTCCTGCGATACAGGAAGAGACCCGTGCCCCAGCAGTGGGGACATACAAGGGTTGATATCGAACACGAAAGCACACTACTTCCTGCTCTGTATAAATCTTTCTTCACTATTTTGAAAAGTTAACTTACTGCCATATTAGTTCCGATATTTCTATTACACGAATATATCCGATTCTTTACGATAGTAGCTGAGGTATATTCTAGAAGCTAACAGACTGTACTCGTAGTGACCGTCCAAGTTAATTGTTACTTTACGGCCACCTTTTATCATCGATAGGTGCCTGGCATTTGTAGCAAAATTTAATAAATGTTTATGCTTTTCAAGCCATTGTTGGGTCTGGAAATGACGTAAGCTAATCGCACGATTTATGCGTGAAATAATAAGTTCAACTAATCACTATGGAATTTCTTGAGTAGGTAGGCACCGTTTGATATTGAAATGTCTCATGTTACTAAACTATAAGTATTCTACGACTGTAATAAATCCAATGTTTAATGGGCCAGCGTCCGTCACTTTGAAAAAAATATTGTGGATACGTCAAAATGTTAATAAATCTTTTGGTGGTATTTATCGGCCGGCTCGCCGCTGCAGACTTGACGGCTGGGACTGATCCGCAAATAGCAGCTGCTGATACTACCTCGCCAATAGCAAACAATACGCTCATCATTTTTCTGGTCTCAGATTTCTCCGTCTTAATTCAGAAACCGGTCTATAGCGCCAGTTTCTGAATGGAGAAATTCGCTAAGTAAATAGTTGACTATAGTACTGTCTCTTCGAATTTTGCATAAAAGAGTATGACAGAAGTTTACTTAAGTATTCACTTAGTGAAAATTTTATTTCAGAAACCGGCGCAATGGGTCGTTTTCTGAATGAGACAGAGCCCCTTTGAAACACCGAAGAGAATTATGAAAAGCTCCTTCGAAGTCAATCCCCTGATCAGTTACTTTACGAAAAATATTTTAATGCATTTTAGAAATGACCCTGTGTAAAGTATACAGCAAAGGTATGAAAGATGAAAATTTGAAAGAAAGAAAGAAAAATATATTTAAAAATAATTTCTGGTATTTTCACCAAGATTTAGATCTACTAAAAACTATTTTGATATCTAGGTACTTCTTAGTTTGATGTACTAACATATTATAATCTGCGTGATCAGGATGGGATGGAACCTTGTCAAAGTGAATTGAAAATGATAACTCTAGAGCGAAGTAAGGTCCGCAAAGGAGTTTTATTATTTAAGACGTCTTCAATATCACTCATTCCACGGGATCATCCAGAGCTTTTATCGTCTACAAATTTTCAAACCTCTCCTTTAGAATATAGTTACGCTAAACAAGGGCAACAATTCACACTAACCAAAGAACACGATTATTAAATCGGTGCAAACTTTGACGTGAGCTTGCCGACTTTACTGTTGGCGGACG
The DNA here is from genome assembly GCA_934045075.1 of Yponomeuta sedellus. Lineage (NCBI taxonomy): Eukaryota > Metazoa > Arthropoda > Insecta > Lepidoptera > Yponomeutidae > Yponomeuta > Yponomeuta sedellus. Next base: position 7,488,641 of record OW203726.1, on the reverse strand, counting down.
GCATGCGCGTGCGCAGTTCCAAAAGGTCGCATACTATTCTGAACGCGTGCGAGCTGATACTAACTTCTGATCTCCTTGTCAACGGCGAAGCACTGTTATGGCCTGTGTTGTTCGTAATTCTCAGAGAATATCGATAACTTATAATCGCAAAAAAGGCTTCCTTGCCTTCGCTGAAATATTTTACAACGGTTCCAGTAAATCTATTTGTGGCGTTGCGAAATAAATTGATTGAATACATATTTTTTTAATTTTTAATTATTTATAACTAGCTGACCCAGCGAACTTCGTACCGCCTAACAGTCAATGCTTATTTTTTTTTTATTTTTCTCTCCGTAAGAACCATCCTCGTACTTCAAGTAATGTTCTAAAAAAAGAATTAGCGAAATCGGTTCAGCTGCTCCCGAGATTTGCGCTTACCAACACATTCAGCGATTAATTTTTTTATATTATAGAATTACTTTCACTCAACAAAAAACATGGAAAGACCCTCAGACTGAAGTCATTAATTTTTTTACTGAATTAGTGCGGCGGCCTCCAGTGGGAATAGAAGCCACGACCTCTCATTCAGAAGCTAACCGCTAGACTATCGAGGCAGTCAAATTTATCATTTTTATCATGCGACAACATTATTCTCGGCCCATAGGGTGTTGAAGCAAAGCGTCAACTCTCTGCGATACTATTTTTTTTAATGCACTAACCCGTGCTAAGGACAATTTTAAAATCTCCGGGATTCGAACCCGCGACCTCTGGCATCCGTGCCAAAGAGAGAGATCCGTCTTTGCGATAGATGAAGCTGTACTGCTGTAGTAAACCAATTCCACCGCGATTTTATTGTTAAGTATAACTAAGTATAACATATATTTTATAATACAAGTGTGTACAGACGACGTGATTGCATATTAATAACTATATGATACCTTATATAACTGACAAAAACTTAACTGCAAGTTTGCTAAAGGTCATTCGAATGGTAGCGTGGTGTTCGGGTCATCTATCTCCCTCCAAAATGGTTGAGACTGATGATGGCTGAGCACTGCGTTATGCTCGTGAACGAGTGCTGTTCGTGTGTCTGGCCGCAGCACTTATGTTTTCCCCTATTATTGTGAGACATTTGACTAATGCTTTGGCATTTGGGGTTGTTAATGGCAGTCATGAAATCTTATTAGGTTTACATATGGCAACTGATGTATTTGGTTTTAAGATGATTTGAGAAAAGATGGTCAGAGTGGAGTTTTTCTTTCCGCTGCCTTTTTCTCCACTACAATACGGCCCGAAGGCGGCGGCTTACACTTTACATTGTACATTGACATTCAGCAAATAGAATGTAAATTCTTTACGTTGAAATAAAATTATTTGAATTTTGAATTTGAATTTGAAAACGTCAGCCGAGACAGATAAGGTCCTAACAGCGGAGGTGGGACAATTTGTCAATCACTGACTCAAGCAAATTAATCGTCATAAATCCGCCGGGCGGTTTTCCATTGAACGATAACCTTAACGTCACGACGTCTTCTGACTGGTAGTTCCAAACTTTTACAGGCCGGTGCGTGAACGTTGTATCAATACTAGTCCAGCGATATCGTGTCGTTACGGTTATAGACCAATGTGAAATCGTCCAATGTAATTGTCGCAGATGCACAGCCAAGTTCAGTGTACGTGCTAACCTCCAATCTGGCACGCACCCAAAGCTCAACACTTTCATCTTTCTCTGTCTATAAACTATGCAGCATCCATCCATTTCTTAAATTCTGTTTACGCTGAGCAGCACGGCGGCGGCGTGGGAGAAACCTGGATAATATTTATTATGACATGGTCGAGTTCGCCTGTGCCAACTAGGTTACTGTTTAGCTTCGCATTACACTTTAGTAGTGAATTCCTGACTAAACGTGAGAACAGTGAAGGTGATCCTTGTAATCTAACTCGTGAAGACTAACGGCGCTATTTATAAAAACACGACTCCTCTAAGCTCGCAGCTCAGAGGCAGTTTATTTAATCTTTGGTTACATTTTTCCCGCCCGCCCCTAAGGCCCGCCACTGTCTTACAATCTTCCACCAACCCGGACTTGGCCCCCGTGGTGGAGTATGGCCTAACCTTCCTGCGATGCAGGAAGGTGCCTCAGCAGTGGGGACTTACAAGGGTTGATAACGTACGAACAAACATTTTTCCCTTTGAACCAGACTATCTATAATGCCTCTAAGGTGTACCCCTTAAGGGCCCATGCCCATGTAGTACAGATTTTTCATTGGTTTTAGACTTGTTTGCAACGATATAGTTCAAAAGTGGTAACTATTTTACCCTTGCCCAATGCAGGGTTAAGGAATCGAGTTTTTATAAGTAAAACCGCAACAATTTTATTTATTAAAGCACTGTTGAGACGGAGTTCAAGCCGGGAATTCTAGCTATAAACCGGCTTTAAATCCGCTTTAAGAGTGTTTTAGTGAGATCAACTTTATACAAAAAAAACTGTTACACTTGCGAAATGTTTTGCTTATTCAGTGCTGTTCACAATCACCAACTGTTACAGAGTGTCACATGTGGTGTGGTAAGCTTAGTTTAAAATTTTTAAGTAAATTAATTTATTGCCATCATGTGCTTTACTGTTTACAGGGTGATAACCAGTGATCGAATAATCGGATGCATATTTACCTAAAGTTATTTTTTGGCTCAGAAATTATGGAAGCAGCTTCTTAAAACATATTTTTTAAATATAAATCCCGGGATTTCAGAAAATTCGGGAATGCAAAACTAATCGCATACGTAGCATGGAGACGACTTATTTAGCGTGTAGTATTATGTGATAACATAAACAAAACTGGCACACAAACCTAATATGGTACCTAAATGGTACTGCAAATTACAAAAAAAAAAACGAAAGGTTTTTATTTAATAATTAGACTCTAATTATTAAATAAAAAAGCCATACTCAAAGTGTGTTCCGCGGAACCCTAGGGTTCCACGATATCCCTGTAGGGGTTCCGCAAGAATTTCGAAAAAAATTCAAACACCTCTCACTAAGTAAAGTAATAAATAGTAACTGTTACATTGTAAACCGGCGTGCGTGCATGCAACGACTTATGAACTTTGGTGAAGCGAAGGTGATCTATCAGGATCTTGGCAAGTGGTAGTCCCTGGTCTCTGCCTACCCCTTTGGGATACAGGCGTGAGGTTATATATGTTACATTGTACTTTTATTATGCCTATTAATAAAGAATAAATTTTTTAAGACAATTGTTTTATAAATTGGGTTCCGTAAAGTGTTTCGCTTTCCAAAAAGGTTCTGTCACCAAAAAAGTTTGAGAACCGCTGAATTAGAGTAACACACTGAACTTGGCTATTCGTTTTTTTTTTTTGTTATTTCATTGCTTCTGGAATTCTATATTGTATATTTTTATTGCCATGCCATCTGGACCCGACCTGTGTATTTTAAAAGCGGTGGTTGGTTGAGTTAATTTATTTTTATTTATTAGGTTCTTTGTGTTTTATATATCTACATCTCTGTTTTGTGCGAAAAAATCCTTATTATTTTTGAAGAATATATTATATTTCTTTTACAATAATGATGTGGATAGAAAGCTGTAGCTGTAGTTTGCCTAAAAACAATAGTTAAAGACTTTCGACGTTATTTAGATCACTAAAATATTCGGTGGTGGAGATTTTAATAGGAAAAGATGCAATCACAAATAAATACTAATAAAAACACTCTAAGGAGTGCTTTGAACGAATCTTGTTTTTATAAATAAGACTGTTAGATTGTATTACATAAGATTGAATTACGACGAATTACATGTCATATGATCGACAGGGATTGACAGATGTTTTGTTTCACGCCTAGGTAGATACTGCTTCGATATCAACCCTTGTATGTCCCCACTGTTGGGACACGGGTCTCTTCCTGCATCGCAGGAAGGTTAGGCCATATTCCACCACGGGGGCCAAGTCCGGGTTGGTGGAGGGTTGTAAGACAGTTGCGGGTCTTACTGTCAGAAGTTATCAAGCCGCCCATGAGGCCTCTGACATGGCTTAACGACTGCCATTGCATGACAACCGGCACCAACGGCTTAAAGTGCCTTGCAAAGCACGGAAGCGCTCGGAAAAATGCCACTAGCGGTAATCATAGGACGGTCACCCATCCTGCTCCTTACCGCGCCTGTTGTTGCTTAACTCAAGTGATTGATTCCAATCACTCGGTTCGACTAGGCCACGAGCGCTTCAAATAAAGATACTGCTTACTTTCAACTTAATCAAAAAAAGGTAAAAAAATCTTTCAGCTTTGCAGACCTACACAATAGTTTTGTTTTACTCTCTAAATTCACACATTTCACAATTTAACTTCAATTCAATTGAAGGTAGGTTTTAATCCTTCTATATGCGCTCTAGATCTAGTTCAGATTGGTTAGACTAAACTAAACCGTGCTGCTAATAATATCGCTTTAATTAAGAACATAAAATATTTTGTCCAAATTTAGGTTGTGTCAACGAACGAAGCGACATAAATTGCGTCTGAACCACCTTCCCGCCCACTAATTACGTCAGTGATGACATGACAACCCATAAAAGGACTTTGCTCTGGGAAACCTTGTTTATCTTCCACAAGAATGCTTGGCTATAAGTCGCGAAACATTTCACAAAAGAATAGGTAGGTACGTGATTGAGTTCACCAAGCGATGGCGTCAGAAATGGCGTCAAATAGACGCTTCTTGATTTGGGTTAACTCTTGACATAGCGCCGCCTAGCGCCTCTATTCATACCTATCATGTACAGTCGACGGCAGGTAAACCCTTACATTTTTATTGTAAAGTCGCCCTTAGCATAAGTGATTAGTGGGCACGTATGTACAGCTTATTAATCCTTACCTGCCCATTTTAGTAAACAATCATCTCAAGATTATATTCTTTTTAATGCACCAACCCGTGCTAAGGACACATTTTAAGAACCTATTTAGAGGCTGAAAAGTCCACCCACGCAGGGACTCGAACCCGCGACCTCTGGCTAACCGTTAGCACGGTTACGGCACGGCACGGTTAGCCAGAGGTCGCGGGTTCGAGTCCTTGCATGGGTGGAGTTTTTAGCCTCTAAATAGGTTTTTAAAATTTTCTAAAGGTAAAGAATGTTTTTTTTAGTCTATATCTGCCATAGTACAATAAATGAAGTTACTTGCGGCACTATTTTAGATTACACGTTGCCAATTCTATAGACAAAGTTCATGAACTTGGGAGAAAATATCTAGTTTCAGCAACAAATGTCAATTTTGAGGTTAACAGCACGCATGTACAGGAAAAAAATGCGTGATAAAGCTTTTATTTCATTTATTTGAGAAAGTAAAATTACATTACAGATCAAAGAGTATATAACAGATGACAGAAAAGGCCTGGAATTCAAAATTCCTTCAATTTGCACAATAACCGAGAACAGTTCTTCATAATTACTTATGTTAAACAAAGGTTGCCTACCACCCTTTTAAATGGTACTTGACACTCTTTAGACCAGCTTCCCACAAATCGCCAAATTCGGGTGAGTAGCTTGGAATAATAGAATCTTGTTTACTTTATTGGACAAGTAAGGATAAATAGAAGTAAAGATTGATGTGCTGTCGACTGTACTAGTCTTTGTCTGCGCTCGTTCATGGTGATAAAATAGACTATAAGGTTATTGTAATTCTGGTGACGCTAGTTGTGACACCATTTGCCGAGACGGTGCTATCCCATATCGTCGCGGACGTTCTCGGGGCGATTCGCAGTAATCACGAAGTTAAAAACAGCGGTGCACATTTTGCATTTCTTTGGGTTGTTAATGGCAATCATGAAACCTTATTAGGTTTACGTATGAACAAACAGAATGTAAATTCTTCACGTTGAAATAAATTGATTTGAATTTGAATTTTGTATCCTACGCGTACTAACTTGATTCTGGGTACTCTGTGATAGTAAGTAATAACATTTCACTAAGATAACGTTCTGTCACGCTCTCTTCTGAGAAATTCGAAGAGACAGCACTACAGTTAAGCATTTACTTAGAGAAATTCTCAATTTAGAAATTGGCCCATGGAAGCGCTACGTGAATTGCGCTTTCTGGCACTGAAAAATTGTATTGACTATTACTAATAGAGGTAAGAAGCCGTTTTACTACTAGATTTCAGTAGAAACGAGATGTGAAAGATAAGAGCCATTGTACTAAATTATTGGGTTATTCAATGAACACGTTTTGCAATTGAGTGACATTAGCCGATGTCGTTTTTAACCGACTTCATAAAAGGAGGAGGTTCTCAATTCGCTGGAACCTTTTTTTTATGTAAGTACCTATGTGTGTTCCACGTTTACTCGAAGATCCCTGAACCGATGCGATTTTTTTGTTGTAAAGGTTAGACTTTACAGGTGCTCCCAAGGTCATAAAGTCAGGATCTGATGATGGAATCCCTCTCAAATCGTGAGAACTATTTAAATTTTAAACGCTCAAATATTGAAGCTATTTAGGTGTATTTTGTGACTCTATTTTGTGATAAATAATAGAAAATACAAAATCTACCTCGAAACCAAAATGCCCAAAATGTATGTGCAGGTCATGTGACTTGGCACCTACTCCAAATTATAGTCCTACAATACCTACATGTGTGTACCTTACTGTGAATTTAAAGATCATATTCGTTTAATTTTTTTCTGTGTTTTTAGTGCGGTAATGTTTTGAAGTCGGTTTCTAGTTTTTATTTATTGTCCTCTGAATTACAACAAAGGGCATGTGGCACAAAGATGCCAGTTGCTATGTTTAATAAAATGATGATCTTAGATCTTATCCGTCTCTCTAACCCGTATTTGCTCATATAAATTCGTTGTTGGTCCAACAATCAGACGAGTGCAAAAAATGGGGCGTTTGACCTATTTACCATATAATAGGCGTATAAAAAATATCAATCATGAAGACTCATGACAATAATCTTGATACAGACATAATTATCGGTATCGTCGGTACAGAAGGCACACCTATTGTAAAGTTTCGTAGTAAAAGAGACGACTGTGTGCAATTCAATAAAAATAAAGAAGTACATATATTTAGCATTGAAGTGATTGACCGGTAATTGGAGTTTTTCTTCTTCGCGTGCCAATGGCAAAACTATTTTTATTGAAAGTACTCTTAGTAAACACTTTTATTAGAAATAAAAAATTAGATCCTCCTGAGTGCAGGTGTTAGGTGTTAGGCACGCAGAGCACGAAAAGCAATATTTTTTTCCTTACATACATACATACATACATACATACATACATACATACATACATACATACATACATACATACATACATACATACATACATACATACATACATACATACATACATACATACATACATACATACATACATACATACATACATACATACATACATACATACATACATACATACATACATATATACATACATACATACGATCTAAACACCATCCTTTTGGGCTCCGCCGCAGTCAAGTAACAAGACTGTTATTGTTTCAGTAATACCGTATGAGCATTAAAGAGACAAACGTCCAATCTAAATTGCCCACTTCAACAACTGACGCGATCGAGAATATTGATATAGACCGTGGCAACGTAATCTACTTGGCCGATCGAGATCCCGATTAACAGGAAAGCAGTGGTGCTAATATTTGATAACATTTCTACCCACGTATCTCTTTAAGCCGCAACAAGGACAGCGGCTAAATAAACACCGTTGAAGAGTTTTGTGATCTTGTATGGAATCAGGCGTTACTTTGCGGAAACCCATAAAAGCATTAAACAGTGAAAATTACTTTGCTACATTCTGCCAAAAATTTTTGGCGGAATTTATGCAAAGTAATTTTCACATTTTAATGCTTTAGTGATCTTATCAAACCATCATTACTTAAGCACTCTTCAGGTGCAGTTTAAATAGTCTGTGCTAAAGGGAAAATCACAGCCATAGATTAGTTAAAATCCCTCCGAGGAGTGTTAAATAAGACCGTAAGAAGTCCACTATCTTTTAATAGAGTTGGCGATAAAATATTCGAAATGCTCATCGGAAGGCGTGCCAATGTCATCGGTCATGCTGCTCGGTAGGCGCGCTGGCACCGAAGATACTTCTTAGAACGTGGCCGATGTAGATTGGTATTTTAAAATAGTCACTTCTGTTTCACAAATATCAATTGAGCAATAGGCCTCGGTAACAAGCGCATTTTGAATTGAATTTCTCATTTAATAAACGATGAAACACAAACGCACCGATGGCGGCCCATATTAGTACTTCTGCAGTGGATGTTTTCGTTACCTATATATAAGTAAGTGTGTACGTGGCTTTTTAGAATAATTTTTTTATACTATGTAATTTTTGTGTAATTCTTGTTGTAGGTGACCCTTAATAAAATAAAATAAATAAATTACATTGTATGGACCGCCACCGCTGCCGCCACGTTGGTGTGTGTTATTCTTTAGTATGTATGTATGTATGTATGTATGTATGTATGTATGTATGTATGTATGTATGTATGTATGTATGTATGTATGTATGTATGTATGTATGTATGTATGTATGTATGTATGTATGTATGTATGTATGTATGTATGTATGTATGTATGTATGTATGTATGTATGTATGTATGTATGTATGTATGTATGTATGTATGTATGCATGTATGTATGTGGCAACTTCAATGGCGTAGCGGTAGCCGCATCTGCCTACCATGCAAGAGGTCCCGGGTTCGAACCTCGGCTGGGGACAAAAAAAACCAGGGTCTTGGATGCTCACATGTTTGTGTCGCTGTTTTGATTCCCATGACACAGGGTATCCTAGTGTGAAGTCAGAAGCAATGTATGTACCTGTATGTATGTAAATGTTATGTTATGTATGTAGGCATGTATGCATGATCGATACATTAAGTCGAGGGGTTTTTGAAGATATTGCTGAGACTTTTATATTTCTTTAATTTTCTATTATATTGTTACTTGAGGGTCGTTGAGCTAGAATAATTGCATTCTGCGAAACTTTAAACGACCGGGTAACGATTCTAGGCTTAACTAAAGAAGACGGCCGGGTGTTTAGCATCAGACCTATTTTGCTCTTCAGTCTATTGTTGGCTCAGGCGCGGCAAAAAGACTCTTCATACCCAACGGAACGATTAGACACTCCTTGTAATGTAACTGACGTACGCTACATTTACTATTCATTTATGTTGTCTCTATCATACAGGGTGTAATGTTTATAAGTTTCATATTAGCCTAGGTTTTCTAACTAGAATTTGTAGGTTTTCTCACTATGTTGTTATGTATAGTATACACCAATAATATACACCACTTGTATACATTGTATACAATTGGTGATATAAGTCTAACACACAAACATAAGACTTTAGGGAACAGTGAACTACAAAACATGACCTGTTTTCCGATTTTTTTCTCCTCTAGTCTTGTTGAAGAGTTCGCTTTTTCTCTTACATAATATTGATGCACGAGGTCCCGAGTTCGATCCCCGGCTGGGGACAAAAAACAAAAAACCCCACGTCTTGGATGTTTAGATGTTTGTGATGTCGTTGTTTCCGGCTCCCACGTCACAGGGTAATATAGTGTGGGGCCAGAAGCAATGTATGTGTCTGTATGTAAATGTTATGTTATATTCTTTGTTGTACACAGAAATTATATAAAAATATAGTACAATTGGCAGCTATCTTTCTATTTACCGTGGGAATGGGAACGTAGTTTTGCTGTCGCATCGTTGTTTAGCCCACACGTTACAACCAAAGCGTGTTCCCACTATTTAGGCTGGCAAAGGTTAATACATCCTTCATGGGGCGTTGTTTACGCTTCTATAATAAAAATCCCTGAAGCTTGCCTGAATCGCGGTTCAAAAAATATGTTAAAAGCACTTTGTGACAAAAGGGCCACTATAACATAAAGGATTATTTAGATGACAATGAGGTCTGGAGTTAAAGTCAGTACAATGTATGAGTTCTGTGTTTCATAATAATTATGTAAACTATGTTAATTAAGGACTTTGAAAAGACTAGACTGAAAAGAAAAGACTAGTTTAGTAGTCCATTTTTTCTCCAAAATGATCTAGATTTTGAAATGGACACCTAGTTTAATCGTAACGTTCATTAAAGCCAGGTATTCACGGTCTTAGTGCGCTCGGTCCGAGTGCGCCATCCGAGTAAACTAATGCTTCTGATTGGCTACTTTAGTGCTGTCACGAAAAACGGTCCAATCAGAAGTATTAGTTTACTCGGACGGCGCACTCGGTCCGAGCGTACTAAGACCGTGAAAACCTGGCCTAAGCCGCAGTTTCTGCGCTACTTTGAATAAAACCTTTTCATTTAATTTTATTTCATTTCATTGCGTCTTTTCCTACACCAGATTTAAGCATGGTGTAGCCCATGTGTGGTCCTTGAATTTGCATATAAAATTAGATTTTGCCAAGTGGCACAATTGGCCTCAATATGAACTTGCCCTACTTAGCGATAGGACGACAGGGAATTATAATTATAACTGACAGTGCGGCTTATTTTGTTGGTGGGGTTAACATTAGCTTCTGCATAATCTGGTGTCCTGTCTTTTCGCAGAAAATTGTTGCGCTGATTATCACTTGCCAACCAACGTTTCACCTATTTTTTACGTTGACAACAAACGATTTACAAATTTTTGTATCGCATTGTTTCATTTGGTAGGAAAGCTGATTATTATAATGACACAAAACGTTTTGGAAATTTATTATTTGTCAAGTCTTTTACTAGGCAAACAACTATTAGATGAATAGTTTCGTCAGTGTAAGTTCCCTTTTCATACATTGATTTTATGATAAAAAAAAATATTTGCATTTTTAATTTAAGAAAAATATTACTGGGAATGGAAATATTACTGGCTCGAGGGGTGGCCAACAAGACTCAATCTGCAACAAAAATATAGGTGCGACGAAGCGCGTAGCGTAGCGGAGCGCGAAGGAGCGTGTTAGGTTGAACATGTAAAACCGAAGGTTCTCTGCCTTTTTGCAGAAACATTTTCGGCCGATTATCATTTGGCAACTAACGTTTCAAATAATATTATTTTGGATTATTTAGATGACAATGAGGTGGACATAATAAAGTGGACCAATAGTAAACTGGAATAAACTAAATTTCTGCGTTGTGATAAAAGTATTCGCAAAGATACACAATCGGTGCCGTTATTGCCTTTAATATTTTAAGTTAGCAATCAAATCTAGAAGTACATAATTATGAATGAATTTATTTCCTTTGGAATAAATCGTATACTTTAGTAGATATTTTAGCGCCCCGTAATTCATTAAGTGATTGGATAAATTTTTTTACAATTTAAAATTTTTAGGATAATTTTTAATTATTTTCAAAGCATATTAATTTCAGGTCGTCGACCCCTTAATGAGCTGTCTTGAGACAAAATAAGATCCGTATTAATAATACGCTTTTACTTCTAAGATCGATCTTGCGTTTGCTCTCTTGACAGCATCTCAGCATTTAATATTTTGTGTATCTTCACAACGCAGTCATAACAACTCTTAGCTGTGAAACGTTGGATATATTTACAAATAATAACAAACTCTGGAACGACTTCAGGTGCGGTTTTATTTGTAGATTAGCAGTATAATATTTTAATAAACAGAAAACTGGATAAAAACGGATAAACGGAGAAGCGGGTAAAAAAGTCAGATCTGGTCAAAGGGTAAAGTAGTAATGATGAAAAATGAGGGAAATCGAAGAATGTGTGATTTAAGTATTTGAAAATGATAGATAGAAAAAGAAATAAAAATGTGTGAAGAGGTTTGCACCATCACAGCTGTAAGAGCGTTCTAATAATACAAACTTAAACTGCACTAAATGTGTAGGTAGCTAAATAATAAAAACTTTTACGTAGTTTGACACCGCCAATTTATGTTTCAAGGTAAAAAACTTGACCTATATCCAGAATCCGTTGCCAATTGAAGTTAATTGTCCAAGATTGAAATTGACAACATTTTAAATCAATGATGACGCAAATCTCGAATACAATGTTAGGATTTGGCTGTCTGAGCATTTTTAAACGAAAACCATTGACCTCTGCATCTACGTAATGAGATGGTTTATACAGCGTCCAGTGGCATCTTCACTCACAATAGATCGGTGAAGGGACCACTCGGACGCTGCAGTGCCTGGGACATAGTTTCAGATGGTGTAGGCTTGCCCTGAATCTGACAGCTTAGTCCGCCTAGCCCACATGAAAGGCTAGTCAATACGTGTGGAGCCAACCAAGCCACGAGTTTCCTCACGATGTTAGCGTGTGGTATTGCGACTATGAGATTCGCTTGCGAAATTCTCAAATGTACCTACGTACGTAACTTTGAAAGTGAACAGTCATTGGTACATGCCCGCACTGGGGATCGAACCTGGGTCTCTCGCTTGCGATTCCATTGTTCTATCCACTGAACTTCCACTGCTTTAAACAAATAGGTTATCAAATTAAATGCTGAAATTTACAATACCTAAATTTACTCATTTATAACACCAACCCGGACGTGGCCACCGTGGTGGAGTGTGGCCTACCCTTCCTGCGATGCAGGAAAAGAGCCGTGCCCCAGCAGTGGGGGCATGCAAGTGTTGATAACGATAACGAACAATTACTAACAACCCGAACTGCTAAGCATTAACTTCTAGCAGGCGCGGGACTAACCCGTGACATTATCGAATTTTGGTCCCGTCTGATTAGTACTCTGCTTCTCAGCGTTCGGGTTATTGGTTACCTCAGATCATAGAATGATCTGAGGTGGTTACTTATTTATACAGTTTTAAATTTTTGTCTTTTTTTATTTGACACTTGCGCAAACACGACAAATCGATTGAGGTTTTATTTGCCATAATCTGACAATTGGTTAAGGAGTTATGATAATCATATTTGCATCCCTACATATGAGCCAAACACATAATTACCCCTTTGAGCTCCGTCCCAGTCGGGTAAAACTTGTTTGAAAGATGATAATTATGATTTTCTGGCGTGAACAATAAAGAGTTCTAATTGAATGTAATGTAATCTAAGCGCAGGAGATTTTTTCTGTGATAACAACAAGCGAAAAAGTTACATCGAAGGAGCACCCTTTGATACAATATGGATGAAAAGTGAAAGGGAACTAAAATACTATCAACATTAATGATAACAAATTTTTATCAAGAAGAAAAAATGCAAATGTGCATTAATGCCACAGAACATAAAAAAAGAGTAGAAGTAGCGACATGACACATTAGTACGAAAACCAGTGTAACCAAACTGATACTTATAAACCAAACGCACACTACGAATGCCGAGCTGCCATTGGTAAATAAATTCAATGCCGAAAAGGTGTACATCATAAAAGTTTCAATTACAATATGCACCTTTTCATAATGTTAACCACAGAACATAAAAAAAGAGTAGAAGTAGCGACATGACAGATTAGTACGAAAACCAGTGTAACCAAACTGATACACATAAACCAAACGCACACTACGAATGCCAAGCTGCCATTGGTAAATAAAGTCAATGCCGAAAAGGTGTACATCATAAAAGTTTCAAGTAAAATATGCACCTTTTCGTAATGTTAACAATGATCAAAGTCAAATGACAATAATGAAATTAAGGTTGTCATTTTATAGTAACGCTACTCTACACTAGATGGAACTACCACCGCGTCGGACCGAAAAGAACTTTTACCTAGTAATACATAAAGTTCAAAATTGAAAAACAAGTACATTCTCAGTTTGGGATGGGACAATGCGAGTTCTAGTTTGTCGATAGGGAGAACCTATCGACAATTATACAAACAGTTTAACACAACGGCCGAATACGAATACTGGTACTCAGAAGTATTTTCAGCTATTTCTTTTTTGCCTGCGGGTTGACTGGTAGAAAATGCATCTTTTTTACATTATCTTTTGTGCAATAAAGGATTAATACTAATAGGGTGGATAGATGCACAAATAAAACAATGTAAGGTAGATTTCATATTTTTTTAAAATTTTATCTCTTATTAAAACTAGCTTTAATCCGCTGCTTCGCCGGCGTTAGAAATTATAAGACGGGAAATATTATTCTACGACTCAATTCAGATCTTTGTCTATCTGTACGCCATGTTTCATACGTAATACTTATTGATGATTGTACTAATATAATTTCATTTATACGCAAGAGTCTAACCTGGAAGTGAAGCACATTTTTTCTGGTGTGGCGAGCAGATGTCAACTCTGCGCGCGCACTACAAACTTCAACATTCCTGCATCGCGCAATCAAAGTGTTTCAATGACATACCGTAAATATAACGTCCGACTTACAATAGTCGGGCCGGCCGTCCCCATGTATACGATCTGCCTGGCGGGAAATTTACCTTTATAGTGGAAGAGCACGATCAACCGCTCTACCCTATACTCGTATTGCATCATCACATAGGTGCCACCTTCCGCCTTTTTTAGTTATTATAAAGTGTTCATGAAAAAAACTCTAAATATGTTGTGCTCATCTTCGTTGAGAACCAATTTTGCCTTCTTATCGCTGCCTTCCTTTTCGTATCCGGTTTCCTTTTTAACTAAACGAAAACTCACTTCCAAATTCTTTTGATTCCGAGAGGGTTGTTTTATCATAGCCTCGGTTTGCTGTTGTCAAAGGGGTTGAAGTATTAAGGGTAAATAGCAGAAAAATAAACAACGATAAAACAAATAAAATAACAAAACAAAAATCTGATGCTCGCCAAGAGAACAACCACCCGAACAGGTAAACAATATAATAAGTAATTTACCTAATGTTTTGAACTGAAGTAAAAAAAACCAGTGAGTCTTTTTCGATAACCTCACTTTACATCTCGGTTGGAATATTTAAACTGTAAGATTAAAATTACTTTGATAGTTTCTTAAATATTTCAATCCCTGATAAACTGGTGATGAAAAACTTTATCGCGATCTAGCTGTGCTCATGTCATGTCTTGTATGAAAAGTAATGTATGAGCTCCAATGACAGTTTTCACATCCACAACGACCAGCCGGCGACCGGAGCTCATACATTACTACTTTACCCGGCTCGGCGACCGGACGCCGACCGGGTGCATATGAAAAGGCACTTAGGAAGTAGGTATAAAATAACAATAATTAGTTTACCTACTTAGACGAATTGGAATTTACAATACCTAAGTACCGTTAAGTATGTATGACTCATATGAAGTCATAGACAATTAATTATCGATAGATTTTTATCATGTGTGCCCCCATCCGTAATTGAGTAGAATTCAAATTTTGACAGAAATTTCTAGAGAATGTACACTTTCTTCGATGAAAATTTAACTTTATTAACCAGTAAATAAAGGTGGTTTCACTTTCTCATTTTCGGATTGGTTTCCGTGTTCATGTCATTACAAATTTAATTAAAAATACAATGAAATACGTCTTACAGATGAAATGTTACGGCATGATCGGTATATTTTGGTCCCGAACTTTTATTTTTGCTCTCTAACACAGCATAACAAAGCATTTTAATGAAGTTTTCACCATTTTTTCTTTACTAGAAGCGCACGGCTACTGAAGTCAACAAAACTGTCACCGACTACGCATAGGCAATACATTGCTAATGTGAGGCACGCGGGCACCGCCCACTTACGACTTCTACTCTTTTTTTCTGTTCTGTGATGTTAACAATGATCAAAGTCAAATGACAATGATGAAATTAAGGTTGACATTATGTAGTAACGCTACTCTACACTAGATGGAACTAGCGCGGTGTCGGACCGAAAAGAACTTTTACCTACTAAGACATAAAGGTCAGAATTGAGAAACAAGTACATTCTCAGTTTGGGATGGGACAATACGAGTTCTAGATTGTCGATAGGGAGAACCTATCGACAAATTATACCCGTACAAACAGTTTAACACATTAATGGCCGAATACGAATACTGGTACTTAGAAGAATTTTTAGCTATTTCTTTTTTGCCTGCGGGTTGACTGGTAGAAAATGCATCTTTTTCACATTATCTTTTTGTGCAATAAAGATACAACACTAATAGGGTAAATAGATGCACAAAGAAAACAATGTGGTAGATTTCATATTTTAAAATGTTCTCTTATTTAAAACTACCTTTAACCCGCTGCTTCGCGGGCGTTACAAAATATAACACGGGAAATATCATGTATTCTACGACTCAATTCAGATCTTTGTCTATCTGTACGCCATGTTTCATACGTTATACTAATTTTATTGATGATGGTACTAATATATTTCAATTATACGCAAGAGTTTAACCTGGAAGTGAAGCCTTTTTTAGTTATTATGAAGTGTTCATGAAAATGCTCTGAATATATTGTGCTCATCGTCGTTTTGAACCAATTTTGCCTTCCTATCGCTGCCATGCATTCTACTTACGTATTCGGTTTCTTAGGAAAACTAAACGAAAACTCACTTCCAAATTGTTTTGATTCCGAGAGGGTTGTTGTATCATTGCCACGGTTTTCTGTTGTATTTGATTAAAATTACTTTGATAGTTTCTTAGATATTTCAGTCACTGATAAACTGGTGAAGAAAAACTATATCGCGATCTAGCTGTGATCCTATGACAGTTTTCACATGCACAACAACCAGCCGGCGACAAGAGCTCATACATTACTACTTTACCCGGCCCGGCCGGACGGCGACCGATAGCATTTGAAAAGGCACTTAGGAAGTAGGTATAAAATAACAATAATTATTTTATGCCACACCTGGCAATACAGTGGCTTTTTCCGCACGCTGCGCGTACGGAACAAGCCGCTTTCTGGCCAAGTGTGGACATAAAAATATGTACACAACACGGGAGGTAATAAAGAAAGCTCTCGATCGCATATTTACGTCCCTCGCTTGCAGCTCGGGCCGCAAACTTCTGCGATCTCGGCCTTTCTTTGTATTACCACCCTAGTTGTGTAATGTACTATTACCTACTTAGACGAATTGGAGTTTACAATACCTAAGTACTGTTAAGTATATATGACTACTACGTCATAGACAATAAATTATCGATAGATTTTTATCATGTGTGCCCCCATCCGTAATTGAGTAGAATTCAAATTTTGACAGAAATTTCTAGAGAATGTACACTTTCTTCGATGAAAATTTAACTTTATTAACCAGTAAATAAAGGTGGTTTCACTTTCTCATTTTCGGATTGGTTTCCGTGTTCATGTCATTACAAATTTCATTAAGAATACAATGAAATACATCTTACAGATGAAATGTTACGGCATGATCGGTATATTTTGGTCCCCAACTTTTATTTTTGCTCTCTAACACAGCATAACAAGGCATTTTAATCAAGTTTTCACCATTTTTTCTTTACTAGAAGCGCACGGAAACTGAAGTCAACAAAACTGTCACCGACTACGCATAGGCAATACATTGCTAATGTGAGGCACGCGGGCACCGCCCACTTACGACTTCTACTCTTTTTTTATGTTCTGTGATTAATGCAATACCTCACTCTACATGCGCATTGACAGCTGACAGGAATGAAATACCAACTTTTTTTAATAGTTACTTTATTGGAAATGACTTTGAATGAGCGCTGACACGGATAGCCAGAGGTCGCGGGTTCGAATCCCGGCATGGGTGGAATTTTTAGCCTCTAAATAGGTTTTTTAAAATTGTCCTTAGCACGGGTTAGTGCATTAAAAATAAAAATAGTATAATCATGTGGGTACAGCGATATCATTCCGATGTAAAAACCTAACTGCAAAGTAGGTAGTCGGGGCTGTAAGTGATGCAATCTACTTCAGCCAGATGTCGCTGCCTGTACGTAATACAGAGAATAGTGTAAAGAGGTTCGAAATTCCACTGGTGCCGGCGAGTCGCCCATTAGCTCAGTTGGAAAGAGCGCTGGCACGGATAGCCAGAGGTCGCGGGTTCGAATCCCGGCATGGGTGGAATTTTTAGCCTCTAAATAGGTTTTTGATATGACTTTTCTTTTAAAAATCCTACTGATGGACTTACGTTGTCATAGAATAAGCGAAAAAAAACAGAGAATAATAAAATGTTTTTATTTGTAGGGCCTTTGCCTTGCAGTGGGACATATCACGCATGCCCATTTAGATATCAACCTTTATATGTCCCCACTGCTGGGGCACGGGTTTCTTCCTGCATAAGGAAGGTTAGGCGATACTCTACCACGGGGGCCAAGTCCGGGTTGGTGGAGGATTATAAGCCGCCCATAAGGCCTCTGATGTGGCTTAACGACTGCCATTACATGTAGGCGGCTCAACGGCTAATCGTGCATTGCGAAGAACGGAAGCGCTCGAAAAAATGCCACTTAGTGGTAGTCACGCAACGGTCACCCATCCTGCACCCATCTGGCAATTGACAATTTCAAGCGCTGAGGTAATTGAACACCGAGACGAGAACACCTCATATAGGCAGGCACCTCATTTTCTTACGATGTTTTCGTTCACCGTCATGCTTCATTTTCTATGCAAAAAATCCTAAGTGGAAATGACACCAGCAATGCTGCGACGACATTCCCAAATATGTAGTTCTTTACTTATTTTTTTCGTTGTTCTTGTAGTATTATTATGTAGATAGATAGATAGAGAACCCTTTACTGCACAAGGAAAAAAGAATACAGCCATGATTTCTTAT
Source organism: Yponomeuta sedellus (assembly GCA_934045075.1). Classification (NCBI taxonomy): domain Eukaryota; kingdom Metazoa; phylum Arthropoda; class Insecta; order Lepidoptera; family Yponomeutidae; genus Yponomeuta; species Yponomeuta sedellus. The sequence goes on along the minus strand of OW203726.1, from coordinate 7,470,046 downwards.
ATCTAAGTAATGTTATACAAAAGGCGGTCAATATTGTTTATATGGTTAATTTTGCACACTATGGTAGACTTTTCATATTCATAATTATATTAAAATGTGAAATGTTAATTTCTGTGTACAATAAAGAATATTCAATCTATAAAACTGTCTATATATACATTTGATAGGACCTTTTAGACGTTTTGAGATAAAACGTCGAAAAGGTCCTGTCAAATGATTCGTGTGTAATGAATAACGTGTAATAATAAAGGTACGCATTAGCGTATAATTTTTATGTGACTTTATTTTCCAAGGCACGGAGTTCATCGACCTGCCATTTCACATTACGAATGCAGACTGATTGAATTCTATCTGTTGGGCTCAAAGCTCGAAAACGCTCATTGAACGGAAAGGCGATTACCGCGCGTTTTGGCGTCTCGAAAACAGCCACAAATCGAAATTCGCGTCGTGTACTTCAGGAATGCTAATCAAGAATTATTATGTCATTTATGATAATTTGTGGCATTTATGCCACAAATCGAAATTCGCGTTGTGGACTTCAGAAATGATAATCAAGAATGAATATGTCACAAATGCCACAAATCGAAATTCGCGTTGTGGACTTCAGGAATGATAATCAAGAATGAATACAAACAATCTAATGTCATAAATACCACAAATCGAAGTTCGCGTCGTGGACTTCAGGAATGACAATCAAGAATGAATACAAACAATCTAATGTAATAAATGCCACAAATCGAAATTCGCTTCGTGGACTTCAGGAATGATAATCAAGAATGACTACAAACAATCTAATGTCATAAATGCCACCAATCAAAATTCAGTTTGAGGCCTTTCGAAATTTAACAAACTCGTTGTGGCTGTTTTCATACTTTTTCAGGACGCCCCAACGCGTCGCTGCCGTTTATATCGCTCAATGAGCGTTTTCGGTCTTTGAGTATATCGTATCTATATTTTATAGGTATACCTTATGTTAAGGGGTAATTGACCCCGAGCATTAGACAAAAATAATCACTAATAAAATTCTCAACAGAATAAATGTTTCATGTTATTGATTCTGTTGAGAATATCGTTGACTGTGTGAGATTGTGCATTCTGCCAGCCAGTGCCTCTTGTTGAAGTCTTGTAGTAGTCTTGTATAAGTCAGATAGGTTAGTTAGTAAACAAGGTTAGTGCTTGTAATACAAATTAAGGTTCGTTCGAAATAAATAAACAGCATCTCTACACTTGACACTCGGCGCTAATTTAGACAACTTGCGTTACATTGAGTCCATTTTTCATAAGGCCTTCTCTCAGAGAAACCTTCGCCCAGTTGCACCTTCACTCAGAGGTGGGTGAAGGGACCGCTGGGACGCTGCAGTGCCTGGGACCTAGGCTTGCCCAGCACCTATACCATCCTGACAGCTTAGTCGGCTTAATCCGCAGGTAAGACTAGTTAACACGTGCGGAGCAAACCAAACCGTCGGTTTCCTTACGATGTTTACCTTCGTCGTTAGCGTGTGCGTCTCTCGGAAAGAGAGTATGGGCTTAATTACCACGCGTGCTCACCGCGGATTAGCAATTTCAAGCGCTGAGGTATTGGATACCCTGGTTTCATTACGATGTTTTCCTTCACAGTTAGGGAGTGGTATGGCATCTATAACTTCACTAACGCACATAACTTAAAAAACAAAGTCGTTTGTACATGCCCGCACTGGGAATCTAACCTGGGTCTCTCGCTTCCGAATCCATTGTTCTACCCACAACCTGCTGCCGCTCTTGAGTGCATTTATTTGATAATTTAGTCAAAATATGCTTTTAGGATACCTACTAAAAGTATATTTTGACTAGATTATTAAATAAATGCACACAAGAGCGGCAGCACGTAGTGGGTAGAACATTGCATTGCGCTTTGAAGTTTCAATAAGTTTAATTCTATTTCTTACAACTAAAACTTTTACTAACTCGGTATTTCCGACTTATTGCATTGAATTGTGACGCAATTTGAACGCAATAGTCTATTTGTTTCGGTGCTTAAAAAATTTAAGCAATCTTGATACGTCTTTTTATCGAACATACATACAATAACCTCACGCCTGTATCCCAAAGAGGTAGGCAGAGACCAGGGACCGCCACTTGCCACGATCCTGACTGATCAGATCACCTTCGCTTCATCAACGTTCATATCGTTGCATGCACGCACGCCGGTTCCGGGTACTTTTTATCAAAATACAGATTTTTGAAAACCTATTTAGAGGCTAAAAATTTACTAAAATTAAAAAGTTAAAAATTTAGACTTTTCAAATCCAAATCTTTACCAATTGAATATGAAATTAAATATAATTTCATGAAATTCAAGTAAAATGTAAATATTTTTATTTATAAATTGTAAATTTCAACAAAAATGACCAATCAACATTATTTATATTTATTTAATTACATACCTACCTAAATAAGTGGACTATAGAATCGAAAGCCAGATATGTAGCCGCAAATGAAGACGTAGAGTAGATATCAAAGTGATGACAAACGGTGACACATGTCACGCGCGGGTTGTCATTGTCAGTGTCACCCCAAATTCCTACTTATTTTCACTTGCGGAAAAAAAGCCGTGGCGACAATTATCTTTAGCGCAGAGAGCGAGATTCCATTTACTTAAGGCGCTTTGGGGTGCTAACTAGCGCTGACAATGGCATAAAAATCGTCACTTGTTTTATAATATGTTTTTTCAAAAAGTAACCATTAACAATTTTAATATCTGTGACAAATATTTTTAGAACACAAGCCTGGAACGCAGTATCAACATCCTAATGTAATCCTGTAATAGGACGGCCGCTTTCGGCGGAGATCGATCAAAGTTCCTTGTTAAAGTTTTTCCACCCATCCGGACTTGGCCTACTTCCTAAGGGAGGAGACCCGTGCCCCTCGGTGGGGACATAATGGGTTGATGATGATGATGATTAAAGTTGTTGATCCTAGGTGCTAGACTGTAAGTTTAAAAAATAGTTGTCATAATGGTAAAGTTTTATGTTGTTTGGTTTTTGAAGAAAACTATTCCAAACAAGGTATAGTATTTTCTAAGGTTAATACGAGCGCTAGACACAATTAAAACTGTTTTATACTGATTACACTAGTTTATTACATTTTTACAACTTTCCTCAATTTTTCTTTTTTTCAATTTTGGAAAATTGTGAAAATGTAATAAACGAATAAAATCCGTATAAAAAGTTTTAATTAAAACAAGGTACGATTTTAATTTCATTAGGGGCACTAGTTTGCAGGACAAAGCGTCCTAATCAACCTGAGTTAAACACCAAGTACTTTTTCAAAAAATCATTCGCAGTTCATACGATACGTCCAATCGATGTCGTAAAGTAGGTCGATACCAGCCGGTGTTTGCCCAGGCGCGGTGAACATCTGTGCAAGCAAGCTTATTCATTATCACCGCCGACTTTAATAACGTAATCGACTCTATAATGTGAAGCCTTAAGATACGTTTAAAGCGCAACAAATTTATATTTGCCCGGAAACAATAATACGTTTTCTGAAGGTTGCGGCTGCATCAGGCGCATGAATCATCTTTTTGGGGTACGGTACGCGCAAGGTAAGAGACCGCGCATGGTGCCGATCTTTGCCCATGCAAATTGAAAGGTAACCGCAAAATATTCGAAGGACATTATCGCATAATGTCGTAATCATAATCATAATTGGCTATCGTTCGACTTTTATAAGTGGAATTCAAGTCATAGCCTTAGAGTGGTATACGAATTATTTGCTAATGAAGTGAGAATTGGATAACAGGACAGAGACAAAGAGGCGACTTCTTGTGTTGGAGGCCAAGACCCACATCGGGTCGCTGAGCCAGTGGAGTAAATAGTAAGTACCCCTATGGAGCCAACAGGACCTGACCTGACCTTTAGGCCAAGTTATAATGATATTTTCCTCTTCTACGTAACCAGTTAAAATTTTCACTCAAAAGGTGTCATGACATGACGGATTCACTTATAAAAATAACAAAAGTAAAAATATATATATTTCTTCGTTTTCGTGCCTCAGTGTACAGAAGTTGGATTTTATTTAAAAAAATATATATTACGATTTTTAGTGAATAGATGCGGTTTTAATAACTACGCATGCCTATTTTTACTAAGGGACTAATAACCACGACGATAAGATTCATTCTTTTCATTCACTTTTCCTAGTGTAGCAAGTGATAATGAAACTATACAGTTCACACAGGGTATCCTAGTGAGGGGCCAGAAGCAATGTATGTGCCAGTATGTAAAATAAAAAAAAATAAAAACTTTAATTCCGGTTTTCTACGTGCAATGGCCTAGATCTGGGTGATCTTGAGCTGGTCATCATCGGACTTCCAAATGTTTGACTGTAGAAAGTGACAGCAAAACTCAATACTTAAATGAAAACGACATTTTTATTTAGAATAGAAGCGTCGCACCTCTCAAGAACGACATCTGAGTTGATGATCTTGGTAACAATGTTCCACCAGACACCAAAGAATCAGTTACTGACGGAAAGTACTTGATGAACAAAGTGCTTGTAACATCAAAACTTAACTTAATTTTTTTGCCTTAAAATTAGTTTTTCAACTTTAGAAGTCTTCATCAGAACCTCACCAAATGACCATGGGACAAAGATTATGCTATATTTTATTAAACATATGGATGGCCTTATTAGGCTTTATTTGCTGCTGTCTATTGAAGAGGAGTTCCGTTTTTCTCTAAAAATCTTCACCAGATCTGGACGATGTTCGGACATAAAAATTATCAGTTTAAATTTGACGAAGTTATGGGAGAGCATAGTAAAATATAATATAACATAACCTTACGCCTGTATCCCAAAGGGGTAGGCAGAGACCAGGGACTGCCACTTGCCACGATCCTGGTAGATCACCTTCGCTTCATCAACGTTCATAAGTCGTTGCATGCACGCACGCCGCCGGTTCCTTTTCTGAAGTCGGTTTGAGAACGTGTTTTAGTCACGTAATATAAAATAGTACGGAACCCTCGGTACGAGATTCCGACGCGCACTTTACCGGTATCTGTAAGTATTCTTCGGAAATACAGTTTTGTCTAGACGTTTTACTCGAGCTAAATAAAAAAAATTATAAAACGCCTAATTAGCTGAATAAATACTTTTTAATACCCGAGGACGACGCGTTGTTTGCGTATTATGTAGAGAGATGATGTCAACGCTGCATTCATTGGGTTCAATCGGCCGAGTCGGGAATGTGACAGATATTTATTTATAAATATTTCAATTACCGGCCTGAGTAGCCACGGAACAGCCCGTGACTAACGCCCGTGACAATAATCATTACGGGCGTCTAGCGTAATGAATATTACTGTCCTGGGAAATTTAATAATGGCGTTGTTTTGCTGAGTGATGAGCTGGGAGAATGTTCTTAGAGAAAATTCTCGGGAAAGAACTTTAAATAGAACCAAGTGCGAATCACCTTTACTGTAATACATATTAAACTGCACATTACATAAACTTACGCTTGTATCTCGGCGAGGTTGGCAGAGACCAGAGAGTCGATTCTCGCCCATGCAAATTGAAAGCGTAGATAAATCAATTTCAGGTATTCTCACAAAGTCCTATGCGCAAATTTGCTAGTAAATTCTTGGAGAATATTCCCGGAAAACATACTCCCGGCCCATCTCTAGTTGTGTGTGGCGCGGTGATTGCCGACTTCATTCATCATTCCTTGCTTCCTAACATTAGTGCGATTTATAAATCATTATTTATTTACGCTTTACGTTGACTGACTGCGGCTTCTTTGACTGTGCCGCGGCGGCGCGTCGATTACGTTTCCATTTTTATTTTAACTTTTAAATATTGATTTTTCATTATATATATATAAAGCTGCAATCCGGTATACTCACTGATCTATTCATCCATACGTTTTCTCCGAAACGGTAAGATTTGGACGAAAATGATGTATGAGAAAGTTGTAGGAAATGTATGAATTACAGCCATCCTATGAAGCCGATTTTTGAATTTCGAACGCGTTCCACTACGCGAGGGTGCTAACTCTGTCGTTTACCGACCGATTTGGATGAAATTTTCACCCGGCCTTTTCTTCGACACGCCATTTTCGGTTCCGCCGACGGTCGTTCCAAATTCAAAATACCACCGGAGCTATAGCCCTCCGAAAATCGGCCTTTTTTCGACCTCTACGCAAAAAAGTCGGCAGCCAACTGGGCGCATGCCAGGGACCAGCCGTAAACGGCATCGTGTCGTCAAAGGACCCAGGTATATGAGAAAAATCCGACATTCTGACATTTCAAGATGGCGGCTGAGATATTGGCTTTCAAAGGTGTCAAATTTACTATGGAGAATTTCTACAAAAAATTTGTACTGAAAATCATCTTTTTCGTAGAAAATCTTAATTTTTTTGTACCATCGATAGAGGCTAAGCGCCAAAATGAGTACTTGGCTGAGAATGGCGTCACCACGCCGAGGTGCTGTGGCATTCCAGTTGGCCATCGACCCATTAAAGTTTGAAAATCACCCACTTTAATAGAAAAATTTCACCCGAAATAGTTATTTTCATACAAAAATGCATTTCTTTAGTACCACCGACGGAGGCCAAAGGCCGAAACTACTACTCGGCTGGGAGCGGCTAATCAGTGCCGAGGTGCTGCGGCATTCCAGTTGGCCATCGACTCATCAAAATTTGAAAATCACCCACTTTAATAGAAAAATTTCACCCGAAATACGATTTTTCATACAAAAATGCATTTCTTTAGTACCACCGACGGAGGCCAAAGGCCGAAACTACTACTCGGCTGGGAGCGGCTACTCAGTGCCGAGGTGCTGTGGCATTCCAGTTGGCCATCGACTCATTAAAGTTTGAAAATCACGCACTATAATAGAAAAATTTCACCCGAAATAGTTATTTTCATACAAAAATGCGTTTCTTTAGTACCACCGACGGAGGCCAAAGGCCGAAACTACTACTCGGCTGGGAGCGGCTACTCAGTGCCGAGGTGCTGTGGCATTCCAGTTGGCCATCGACTCATCAAAATTTGAAAATCACCCACTTTAATAGAAAAATTTCACCCGAAATACGATTTTTCATACAAAAATGCATTTCTTTAGTACCACCGACGGAGGCCAAAGGCCGAAACTACTACTCGGCTGGGAGCGGCTACTCAGTGCCGAGGTGCTGTGGCATTCCAGTTGGCCATCGACTCATTAAAGTTTGAAAATCACGCACTATAATAGAAAAATTTCACCCGAAATAGTTATTTTCATACAAAAATGCGTTTCTTTAGTACCACCGACGGAGGCCAAAGGCCGAAACTACTACTCGGCTGGGAGCGGCTACTCAGTGCCGAGGTGCTGTAGCATTCCAGTTGGCCATCGACTCATCAAAGTTTGAAAATCAGCCACTTTAATAGAAAAAATTCACCCGAGATAGGATTTTTCATACAAAAATGCATTTTTTTAGTACCACCGCTGGAGGCCAAAGGCCAAAAAAATTGCTCATCTGTGAATGGCATCGTGTCACGTAGATATTCAGGTCCCTGAGAAAAATCAAACATTTTGAAATTTCTAATTGCCGGCCGAGTTATTGACGATTGATCAAGGCCAACTTTGTATGAACATTTTGTACTGAAAATCGATTTCCTATAGAAGCCCTCCGCAAGTACTGCCTGCCGCAAATACCTACCGGGTGAACGACCCGAGTCATTATATATATATATATATATATAAAGCTGCAATCCGGTATACTCACTGATCTATTCATCCATACGTTTTCTCGGAAACGGTAAGATTTGGACGAAAATGATGTATGAGAAAGTTGTAGGAAATGTATGAATTACAGCCATCCTATGAAGCCGATTTTTGAATTTCGAACGCGTTCCACTACGCGAGGGTGCTAACTCTGTCGTTTACCGACCGATTTGGATGAAATTTTGATAGAATGGTGATATAGTGATCCGATTGAAAAAAAAAATTTTGGTTGTTCGAAATTCAAAATGGCGGCGCAGATATAGCCGACCGAAAAATCGACCTTTGCGCAAAAAAGTCGGCAGCCAACTGGGCATATGCTGGAGATATGCCGTAAACGGCATCGCGTTGCCAAAGGACCCAGGTATATGAGAAAAATCCGACATCTCGGAATTTCAAGATGGCGGCCGAGATATTGATGATTGAAAATGACAAATTTTTGTATGGAGATTTAGTACTAAAATTGACTTTTCAACAGAGAAATGGGACAAACTTGCGAGGCCGGAGGCCGAGCTCCGCGAAGCGGGCACAAAAAGTTCTGCCGCGGCGAGGCCGAAGGCCGAGCTCCGTTTAGGCCGAGGCCGAAGGCCGAGACGATTCAAGTTATAGCGCACAAGTACCAGCGCAAAAGCAAAAAGGGACAAACTTGCGAGGCCGGAGGCCGAGCTCCGCGGAGCGGGCACGAGGAACTCCGCCGCAGCGAGGCCGAAGGCCGAGCTCCGTTTAGGCCGAGGCCGAAGGCCGAGACCATTCAGGTTACGGCGCACAAGTACCAGCGCAAAAGCCAAAAGGGACAAACTTGCGAGGCCGGAGGCCGAGCTCCGCGAAGCGGGCACGAGACACTCCGCCACGGCGAGGCCGAAGGCCGAGCTTCGTCCAGGCCGAGGCCGAAGGCCGAGAACGTTCAGGTTACGGCGGACAAGTACCAGCGCAAGAGCAAAGAGGGACAAACTTGCGAGGCCGGAGGCCGAGCTCCGCAGAGCGGGCACGAGGAACCCCGCCGCGGCGAGGCCGAAGGCCGAGCTCCGTCCAGGCCGAGGCCGAAGGCCGAGACCATACATGTTCCCATGCAACAATTCACTACAATAAGTGTCTAGCGAGGCCCTAGGCCGAGCGCCGCGGAGAGCGCAGCTCGGAGCGGCTGGGGGTTGGCGCGCGTAAGCGCGCAGGGGGCTCGCCCCCTAGTTATATATATATAAAGCTGCAATCCGGTATACTCACTGATCTATTCATCCATACGTTTTCTCCGAAACGGTAAGATTTGGACGAAAATGATGTATGAGAAAGTTGTAGGAAATGTATGAATTACAGCCATCCTATGAAGCCGATTTTTGAATTTCGAACGCGTTCCACTACGCGAGGGTGCTAACTCTGTCGTTTACCGACCGATTTGGATGAAATTTTCACCCGGCCTTTTCTTCGACACGCCATTTTCGGTTCCGCCGACGGTCGTTCCAAATTCAAAATACCACCGGAGATATAGCCCTCCGAAAATCGGCCTTTTTTCGACCTCTGCGCAAAAAAGTCGGCAGCCAACTGGGCGCATGCCAGGGACCAGCCGTAAACGGCATCGTGTCGTCAAAGGACCCAGGTATATGAGAAAAATCCGACATTTTGACATTTCAAGATGGCGGCCGAGATATTATCTTTCAAAGGTGTCAAATTTACTATGGAGAATTTCTACAAAAAATTTGTACTGAAAATCATCTTTTTCGTAGAAAATCGTAATTTTTTTGTACTATCGATGGAGGCTAAGCGCCGAAATGAGTACTTGGCTGGGAATGGCGTCACCACGCCGAGGTACTGTAGCATTCCAGTTGGCCATCGACTCATCAAAGTTTGAAAATCACGCACTATAATAGAAAAATTTCACTTAAAATAGGACTTTTCATACAAAAATGCATTTTTTTAGTACCACTGGTGGAGGCCAAAGGCCGAAACTACTACTCGGCTGGGAGCGGCTACTTAGTGCCGAGGTGCTGTGGCATTCCAGTTGGCCATCGACTCATCAAAATTTGAAAATCACCCACTTTAATAGAAAAATTTCACCCGAAATACGATTTTTCATACAAAAATGCATTTCTTTAGTACCACCGACGGAGGCCAAAGGCCGAAACTACTACTCGGCTGGGAGCGGCTACTCAGTGCCGAGGTGCTGTGGCATTCCAGTTGGCCATCGACTCATTAAAGTTTGAAAATCACGCACTATAATAGAAAAATTTCACCCGAAATAGTTATTTTCATACAAAAATGCGTTTCTTTAGTACCACCGACGGAGGCCAAAGGCCGAAACTACTACTCGGCTGGGAGCGGCTACTCAGTGCCGAGGTGCTGTAGCATTCCAGTTGGCCATCGACTCATCAAAGTTTGAAAATCAGCCACTTTAATAGAAAAAATTCACCCGAGATAGGATTTTTCATACAAAAATGCATTTTTTTAGTACCACCGCTGGAGGCCAAAGGCCAAAAAAATTGCTCATCTGTGAATGGCATCGTGTCACGTAGATATTCAGGTCCCTGAGAAAAATCAAACATTTTGAAATTTCTAATTGCCGGCCGAGTTATTGACGATTGATCAAGGCCAACTTTGTATGAACATTTTGTACTGAAAATCGATTTCCTATAGAAGCCCTCCGCAAGTACTGCCTGCCGCAAATACCTACCGGGTGAACGACCCGAGTCATTATATATATATAAAGCTGCAATCCGGTATACTCACTGATCTATTCATCCATACGTTTTCTCCGAAACGGTAAGATTTGGACGAAAATGATGTATGAGAAAGTTGTAGGAAATGTATGAATTACAGCCATCCTATGAAGCCGATTTTTGAATTTCGAACGCGTTCCACTACGCGAGGGTGCTAACTCTGTCGTTTACCGACCGATTTGGATGAAATTTTCACCCGGCCTTTTCTTCGACACGCCATTTTCGGTTCCGCCGACGGTCGTTCCAAATTCAAAATACCACCGGAGCTATAGCCCTCCGAAAATCGGCCTTTTTTCGACCTCTACGCAAAAAAGTCGGCAGCCAACTGGGCGCATGCCAGGGACCAGCCGTAAACGGCATCGTGTCGTCAAAGGACCCAGGTATATGAGAAAAATCCGACATTCTGACATTTCAAGATGGCGGCTGAGATATTGGCTTTCAAAGGTGTCAAATTTACTATGGAGAATTTCTACAAAAAATTTGTACTGAAAATCATCTTTTTCGTAGAAAATCTTAATTTTTTTGTACCATCGATAGAGGCTAAGCGCCAAAATGAGTACTTGGCTGAGAATGGCGTCACCACGCCGAGGTGCTGTGGCATTCCAGTTGGCCATCGACCCATTAAAGTTTGAAAATCACCCACTTTAATAGAAAAATTTCACCCGAAATAGTTATTTTCATACAAAAATGCATTTCTTTAGTACCACCGACGGAGGCCAAAGGCCGAAACTACTACTCGGCTGGGAGCGGCTAATCAGTGCCGAGGTGCTGCGGCATTCCAGTTGGCCATCGACTCATCAAAATTTGAAAATCACCCACTTTAATAGAAAAATTTCACCCGAAATACGATTTTTCATACAAAAATGCATTTCTTTAGTACCACCGACGGAGGCCAAAGGCCGAAACTACTACTCGGCTGGGAGCGGCTACTCAGTGCCGAGGTGCTGTGGCATTCCAGTTGGCCATCGACTCATTAAAGTTTGAAAATCACGCACTATAATAGAAAAATTTCACCCGAAATAGTTATTTTCATACAAAAATGCGTTTCTTTAGTACCACCGACGGAGGCCAAAGGCCGAAACTACTACTCGGCTGGGAGCGGCTACTCAGTGCCGAGGTGCTGTAGCATTCCAGTTGGCCATCGACTCATCAAAGTTTGAAAATCAGCCACTTTAATAGAAAAAATTCACCCGAGATAGGATTTTTCATACAAAAATGCATTTTTTTAGTACCACCGCTGGAGGCCAAAGGCCAAAAAAATTGCTCATCTGTGAATGGCATCGTGTCACGTAGATATTCAGGTCCCTGAGAAAAATCAAACATTTTGAAATTTCTAATTGCCGGCCGAGTTATTGACGATTGATCAAGGCCAACTTTGTATGAACTTTTTGTACTGAAAATCGATTTCCTATAGAAGCCCTCCGCAAGTACTGCCTGCCGCAAATACCTACCGGGTGAACGACCCGAGTCATTATATATATATAAAGCTACAATGCGATATACTCACTGATCTAACATAATACGTTTTCTCGGAAATGGCAAGAGTTGGACGAAAATGATGTATGACAAAGTTGTAGGGAATGTACGATATACGGCCATCCTATGGAGCCGATTTTTGAATTTCGAACGCGTTCCACTACGCGAGGGTGCTAACTCTGTCGTTTACCGACCGATTTGGATGAAATTTTCACCCGGCCTTTTCTTCGACACGCCATTTTCGGTTCCGCCGACGGTCGTTCCAAATTCAAAATACCACCGGAGCTATAGCCCTCCGAAAATCGGCCTTTTTTCGACCTCTACGCAAAAAAGTCGGCAGCCAACTGGGCGCATGCCAGGGACCAGCCGTAAACGGCATCGTGTCGTCAAAGGACCCAGGTATATGAGAAAAATCCGACATTCTGACATTTCAAGATGGCGGCTGAGATATTGGCTTTCAAAGGTGTCAAATTTACTATGGAGAATTTCTACAAAAAATTTGTACTGAAAATCATCTTTTTCGTAGAAAATCTTAATTTTTTTGTACCATCGATAGAGGCTAAGCGCCAAAATGAGTACTTGGCTGAGAATGGCGTCACCACGCCGAGGTGCTGTGGCATTCCAGTTGGCCATCGACCCATTAAAGTTTGAAAATCACCCACTTTAATAGAAAAATTTCACCCGAAATAGTTATTTTCATACAAAAATGCATTTCTTTAGTACCACCGACGGAGGCCAAAGGCCGAAACTACTACTCGGCTGGGAGCGGCTAATCAGTGCCGAGGTGCTGCGGCATTCCAGTTGGCCATCGACTCATCAAAATTTGAAAATCACCCACTTTAATAGAAAAATTTCACCCGAAATACGATTTTTCATACAAAAATGCATTTCTTTAGTACCACCGACGGAGGCCAAAGGCCGAAACTACTACTCGGCTGGGAGCGGCTACTCAGTGCCGAGGTGCTGTGGCATTCCAGTTGGCCATCGACTCATTAAAGTTTGAAAATCACGCACTATAATAGAAAAATTTCACCCGAAATAGTTATTTTCATACAAAAATGCGTTTCTTTAGTACCACCGACGGAGGCCAAAGGCCGAAACTACTACTCGGCTGGGAGCGGCTACTCAGTGCCGAGGTGCTGTAGCATTCCAGTTGGCCATCGACTCATCAAAGTTTGAAAATCAGCCACTTTAATAGAAAAAATTCACCCGAGATAGGATTTTTCATACAAAAATGCATTTTTTTAGTACCACCGCTGGAGGCCAAAGGCCAAAAAAATTGCTCATCTGTGAATGGCATCGTGTCACGTAGATATTCAGGTCCCTGAGAAAAATCAAACATTTTGAAATTTCTAATTGCCGGCCGAGTTATTGACGATTGATCAAGGCCAACTTTGTATGAACTTTTTGTACTGAAAATCGATTTCCTATAGAAGCCCTCCGCAAGTACTGCCTGCCGCAAATACCTACCGGGTGAACGACCCGAGTCATTATATATATATAAAGCTGCAATCCGGTATACTCACTGATCTATTCATCCATACGTTTTCTCCGAAACGGTAAGATTTGGACGAAAATGATGTATGAGAAAGTTGTAGGAAATGTATGAATTACAGCCATCCTATGAAGCCGATTTTTGAATTTCGAACGCGTTCCACTACGCGAGGGTGCTAACTCTGTCGTTTACCGACCGATTTGGATGAAATTTTCACCCGGCCTTTTCTTCGACACGCCATTTTCGGTTCCGCCGACGGTCGTTCCAAATTCAAAATACCACCGGAGATATAGCCCTCCGAAAATCGGCCTTTTTTCGACCTCTGCGCAAAAAAGTCGGCAGCCAACTGGGCGCATGCCAGGGACCAGCCGTAAACGGCATCGTGTCGTCAAAGGACCCAGGTATATGAGAAAAATCCGACATTTTGACATTTCAAGATGGCGGCCGAGATATTATCTTTCAAAGGTGTCAAATTTACTATGGAGAATTTCTACAAAAAATTTGTACTGAAAATCATCTTTTTCGTAGAAAATCGTAATTTTTTTGTACTATCGATGGAGGCTAAGCGCCGAAATGAGTACTTGGCTGGGAATGGCGTCACCACGCCGAGGTACTGTAGCATTCCAGTTGGCCATCGACTCATCAAAGTTTGAAAATCACGCACTATAATAGAAAAATTTCACTTAAAATAGGACTTTTCATACAAAAATGCATTTTTTTAGTACCACTGGTGGAGGCCAAAGGCCGAAACTACTACTCGGCTGGGAGCGGCTACTTAGTGCCGAGGTGCTGTGGCATTCCAGTTGGCCATCGACTCATCAAAATTTGAAAATCACCCACTTTAATAGAAAAATTTCACCCGAAATACGATTTTTCATACAAAAATGCATTTCTTTAGTACCACCGACGGAGGCCAAAGGCCGAAACTACTACTCGGCTGGGAGCGGCTACTCAGTGCCGAGGTGCTGTGGCATTCCAGTTGGCCATCGACTCATTAAAGTTTGAAAATCACGCACTATAATAGAAAAATTTCACCCGAAATAGTTATTTTCATACAAAAATGCGTTTCTTTAGTACCACCGACGGAGGCCAAAGGCCGAAACTACTACTCGGCTGGGAGCGGCTACTCAGTGCCGAGGTGCTGTAGCATTCCAGTTGGCCATCGACTCATCAAAGTTTGAAAATCAGCCACTTTAATAGAAAAAATTCACCCGAGATAGGATTTTTCATACAAAAATGCATTTTTTTAGTACCACCGCTGGAGGCCAAAGGCCAAAAAAATTGCTCATCTGTGAATGGCATCGTGTCACGTAGATATTCAGGTCCCTGAGAAAAATCAAACATTTTGAAATTTCTAATTGCCGGCCGAGTTATTGACGATTGATCAAGGCCAACTTTGTATGAACATTTTGTACTGAAAATCGATTTCCTATAGAAGCCCTCCGCAAGTACTGCCTGCCGCAAATACCTACCGGGTGAACGACCCGAGTCATTATATATATATATAAAGCTGCAATCCGGTATACTCACTGATCTATTCATCCATACGTTTTCTCCGAAACGGTAAGATTTGGACGAAAATGATGTATGAGAAAGTTGTAGGAAATGTATGAATTACAGCCATCCTATGAAGCCGATTTTTGAATTTCGAACACGTTCCACTACGCGAGGGTGCTAACTCTGGCGTTTACCGACCGATTTGGATGAAAATTTGATAGAATGGTGATTTAGTAATCCGATTGAAAAAAAAAATTTTGGTTGTTCGAAATTCAAAATGGCGGCGCAGATATAGCCGACCCAAAAATCGACCTTTGCGCAAAAAAGTCGGCAGCCAACTGGGCATATGCTGGAGATATGCCGTAAACGGCATCGCGTTGCCAAAGGACCCAGGTATATGAGAAAAATCCGACATCTTGGAATTTCAAGATGGCGTCCGAGATATTGATGATTGAAAATGACAAATTTTTGTATGGAGATTTAGTACTAAAATTGACTTTTCAATAGAGAAATGAGACAAACTTGCGAGGCCGGAGGCCGAGCTTCGCGAAGCGGGCACAAAAAGTTCTGCCGCGGCGAGGCCGAAGGCCGAGCTCCGTTTTGGCCGAGGCCAAAGGCCGAGACCATACAAATTGCGGCGCACAAGTACCAGCGCAAGAGCAAAAAGGGACAAACTTGCGAGGCCGCAGGCCGAGCTCCGCGGAGCGGGCACGAGAAATCCCGCCGCGGCGAGGCCGAAGGCCGAGCTCCGTCCAGGCCGAGGCCGAAGGCCGAGAACGTTCAGGTTACGGCGGACAAGTACCAGCGCAAGAGCAAAGAGGGACAAACTTGCGAGGCCGAAGGCCGAGCTCCGCGGAGCGGGCACTAAGAACCCCGCTGCGGCGAGGCCGAAGGCCGAGCTTCGTCCAGGCCGAGGCCGAAGGCCGAGACCGTTTAGTTTACGGCACACAAGTGCCAGCGCAAGAGCAAAAAGAGACAAACTTGCGAGGCCGGAGGCCGAGCTCCGCGGAGCGGGCACGAGAAACCCCGCCGCGGCGAGGCCGAAGGCCGAGCTCCGTCCAGGCCGAGGCCGAAGGCCGAGACCATACATGTTCCCATGCAACAATTCCCTACAATAAGTGTCTAGCGAGGCCCTAGGCCGAGCGCCGCGGAGAGCGCAGCTCGGAGCGGCTGGGGGTTGGCGCGCGTAAGCGCGCAGGGGGCTCGCCCCCTAGTTATATATATATAAAGCTGCAATCCGGTATACTCACTGATCTATTCATCCATACGTTTTCTCCGAAACGGTAAGATTTGGACGAAAATGATGTATGAGAAAGTTGTAGGAAATGTATGAATTACAGCCATCCTATGAAGCCGATTTTTGAATTTCGAACGCGTTCCACTACGCGAGGGTGCTAACTCTGTCGTTTACCGACCGATTTGGATGAAATTTTCACCCGGCCTTTTCTTCGACACGCCATTTTCGGTTCCGCCGACGGTCGTTCCAAATTCAAAATACCACCGGAGATATAGCCCTCCGAAAATCGGCCTTTTTTCGACCTCTGCGCAAAAAAGTCGGCAGCCAACTGGGCGCATGCCAGGGACCAGCCGTAAACGGCATCGTGTCGTCAAAGGACCCAGGTATATGAGAAAAATCCGACATTTTGACATTTCAAGATGGCGGCCGAGATATTATCTTTCAAAGGTGTCAAATTTACTATGGAGAATTTCTACAAAAAATTTGTACTGAAAATCATCTTTTTCGTAGAAAATCTTAATTTTTTTGTACCATCGATAGAGGCTAAGCGCCAAAATGAGTACTTGGCTGAGAATGGCGTCACCACGCCGAGGTGCTGTGGCATTCCAGTTGGCCATCGACCCATTAAAGTTTGAAAATCACCCACTTTAATAGAAAAATTTCACCCGAAATAGTTATTTTCATACAAAAATGCATTTCTTTAGTACCACCGACGGAGGCCAAAGGCCGAAACTACTACTCGGCTGGGAGCGGCTAATCAGTGCCGAGGTGCTGCGGCATTCCAGTTGGCCATCGACTCATCAAAATTTGAAAATCACCCACTTTAATAGAAAAATTTCACCCGAAATACGATTTTTCATACAAAAATGCATTTCTTTAGTACCACCGACGGAGGCCAAAGGCCGAAACTACTACTCGGCTGGGAGCGGCTACTCAGTGCCGAGGTGCTGTGGCATTCCAGTTGGCCATCGACTCATTAAAGTTTGAAAATCACGCACTATAATAGAAAAATTTCACCCGAAATAGTTATTTTCATACAAAAATGCGTTTCTTTAGTACCACCGACGGAGGCCAAAGGCCGAAACTACTACTCGGCTGGGAGCAGCTACTCAGTGCCGAGGTGCTGTAGCATTCCAGTTGGCCATCGACTCATCAAAGTTTGAAAATCAGCCACTTTAATAGAAAAAATTCACCCGAGATAGGATTTTTCATACAAAAATGCATTTTTTTAGTACCACCGCTGGAGGCCAAAGGCCAAAAAAATTGCTCATCTGTGAATGGCATCGTGTCACGTAGATATTCAGGTCCCTGAGAAAAATCAAACATTTTGAAATTTCTAATTGCCGGCCGAGTTATTGACGATTGATCAAGGCCAACTTTGTATGAACATTTTGTACTGAAAATCGATTTCCTATAGAAGCCCTCCGCAAGTACTGCCTGCCGCAAATACCTACCGGGTGAACGACCCGAGTCATTATATTATATTATATTATATTATATATATATAAAGCTGCAATCCGGTATACTCACTGATCTATTCATCCATACGTTTTCTCGGAAACGGTAAGATTTGGACGAAAATGATGTATGAGAAAGTTGTAGGAAATGTATGAATTACAGCCATCCTATGAAGCCGATTTTTGAATTTCGAACGCGTTCCACTACGCGAGGGTGCTAACTCTGTCGTTTACCGACCGATTTGGATGAAATTTTGATAGAATGGTGATATAGTGATCCGATTGAAAAAAAAAATTTTGGTTGTTCGAAATTCAAAATGGCGGCGCAGATATAGCCGACCGAAAAATCGACCTTTGCGCAAAAAAGTCGGCAGCCAACTGGGCATATGCTGGAGATATGCCGTAAACGGCATCGCGTTGCCAAAGGACCCAGGTATATGAGAAAAATCCGACATCTCGGAATTTCAAGATGGCGGCCGAGATATTGATGATTGAAAATGACAAATTTTTGTATGGAGATTTAGTACTAAAATTGACTTTTCAACAGAGAAATGGGACAAACTTGCGAGGCCGGAGGCCGAGCTCCGCGAAGCGGGCACAAAAAGTTCTGCCGCGGCGAGGCCGAAGGCCGAGCTCCGTTTAGGCCGAGGCCGAAGGCCGAGACGATTCAAGTTATAGCGCACAAGTACCAGCGCAAAAGCAAAAAGGGACAAACTTGCGAGGCCGGAGGCCGAGCTCCGCGGAGCGGGCACGAGGAACTCCGCCGCAGCGAGGCCGAAGGCCGAGCTCCGTTTAGGCCGAGGCCGAAGGCCGAGACCATTCAGGTTACGGCGCACAAGTACCAGCGCAAAAGCCAAAAGGGACAAACTTGCGAGGCCGGAGGCCGAGCTCCGCGAAGCGGGCACGAGACACTCCGCCACGGCGAGGCCGAAGGCCGAGCTTCGTCCAGGCCGAGGCCGAAGGCCGAGAACGTTCAGGTTACGGCGGACAAGTACCAGCGCAAGAGCAAAGAGGGACAAACTTGCGAGGCCGGAGGCCGAGCTCCGCAGAGCGGGCACGAGGAACCCCGCCGCGGCGAGGCCGAAGGCCGAGCTCCGTCCAGGCCGAGGCCGAAGGCCGAGACCATACATGTTCCCATGCAACAATTCACTACAATAAGTGTCTAGCGAGGCCCTAGGCCGAGCGCCGCGGAGAGCGCAGCTCGGAGCGGCTGGGGGTTGGCGCGCGTAAGCGCGCAGGGGGCTCGCCCCCTAGTTATATATATATAAAGCTGCAATCCGGTATACTCACTGATCTATTCATCCATACGTTTTCTCCGAAACGGTAAGATTTGGACGAAAATGATGTATGAGAAAGTTGTAGGAAATGTATGAATTACAGCCATCCTATGAAGCCGATTTTTGAATTTCGAACGCGTTCCACTACGCGAGGGTGCTAACTCTGTCGTTTACCGACCGATTTGGATGAAATTTTCACCCGGCCTTTTCTTCGACACGCCATTTTCGGTTCCGCCGACGGTCGTTCCAAATTCAAAATACCACCGGAGATATAGCCCTCCGAAAATCGGCCTTTTTTCGACCTCTGCGCAAAAAAGTCGGCAGCCAACTGGGCGCATGCCAGGGACCAGCCGTAAACGGCATCGTGTCGTCAAAGGACCCAGGTATATGAGAAAAATCCGACATTTTGACATTTCAAGATGGCGGCCGAGATATTATCTTTCAAAGGTGTCAAATTTACTATGGAGAATTTCTACAAAAAATTTGTACTGAAAATCATCTTTTTCGTAGAAAATCGTAATTTTTTTGTACTATCGATGGAGGCTAAGCGCCGAAATGAGTACTTGGCTGGGAATGGCGTCACCACGCCGAGGTACTGTAGCATTCCAGTTGGCCATCGACTCATCAAAGTTTGAAAATCACGCACTATAATAGAAAAATTTCACTTAAAATAGGACTTTTCATACAAAAATGCATTTTTTTAGTACCACTGGTGGAGGCCAAAGGCCGAAACTACTACTCGGCTGGGAGCGGCTACTTAGTGCCGAGGTGCTGTGGCATTCCAGTTGGCCATCGACTCATCAAAATTTGAAAATCACCCACTTTAATAGAAAAATTTCACCCGAAATACGATTTTTCATACAAAAATGCATTTCTTTAGTACCACCGACGGAGGCCAAAGGCCGAAACTACTACTCGGCTGGGAGCGGCTACTCAGTGCCGAGGTGCTGTGGCATTCCAGTTGGCCATCGACTCATTAAAGTTTGAAAATCACGCACTATAATAGAAAAATTTCACCCGAAATAGTTATTTTCATACAAAAATGCGTTTCTTTAGTACCACCGACGGAGGCCAAAGGCCGAAACTACTACTCGGCTGGGAGCGGCTACTCAGTGCCGAGGTGCTGTAGCATTCCAGTTGGCCATCGACTCATCAAAGTTTGAAAATCAGCCACTTTAATAGAAAAAATTCACCCGAGATAGGATTTTTCATACAAAAATGCATTTTTTTAGTACCACCGCTGGAGGCCAAAGGCCAAAAAAATTGCTCATCTGTGAATGGCATCGTGTCACGTAGATATTCAGGTCCCTGAGAAAAATCAAACATTTTGAAATTTCTAATTGCCGGCCGAGTTATTGACGATTGATCAAGGCCAACTTTGTATGAACATTTTGTACTGAAAATCGATTTCCTATAGAAGCCCTCCGCAAGTACTGCCTGCCGCAAATACCTACCGGGTGAACGACCCGAGTCATTATATATATATAAAGCTACAATCCGGTATACTCACTGATCTATTCATCCATACGTTTTCTCGGAAACGGTAAGATTTGGACGAAAATGATGTATGAGAAAGTTGTAGGAAATGTATGAATTACAGCCATCCTATGAAGCCGATTTTTGAATTTCGAACACGTTCCACTACGCGAGGGTGCTAACTCTGGCGTTTACCGACCGATTTGGATGAAAATTTGATAGAATGGTGATTTAGTAATCCGATTGAAAAAAAAAATTTTGGTTGTTCGAAATTCAAAATGGCGGCGCAGATATAGCCGACCCAAAAATCGACCTTTGCGCAAAAAAGTCGGCAGCCAACTGGGCATATGCTTGAGATATGCCGTAAGCGGCATCGCGTTGCCAAAGGACCCAGGTATATGAGAAAAATCCGACATCTCGGAATTTCAAGATGGCGGCCGAGATATTGATGATTGAAAATGACAAATTTTTGTATGGAGATTTAGTACTAAAATTGACTTTTCAACAGAGAAATGGGACAAACTTGCGAGGCCGGAGGCCGAGCTCCGCGAAGCGGGCACAAAAAGTTCTGCCGCGGCGAGGCCGAAGGCCGAGCTCCGTTTAGGCCGAGGCCGAAGGCCGAGACGATTCAAGTTATAGCGCACAAGTACCAGCGCAAAAGCAAAAAGGGACAAACTTGCGAGGCCGAAGGCCGAGCTCCGCGGAGCGGGCACGAGGAACTCCGCCGCGGTGAGGCCGAAGGCCGAGCTCCGTTTAGGCCGAGGCCGAAGGCCGAGACCATTCAGGTTACGGCGCACAAGTACCAGCGCAAAAGCCAAAAGGGACAAACTTGCGAGGCCGGAGGCCGAGCTCCGCGAAGCGGGCACGAGACACTCCGCCACGGCGAGGCCGAAGGCCGAGCTTCGTCCAGGCCGAGGCCGAAGGCCGAGAACGTTCAGGTTACGGCGGACAAGTACCAGCGCAAGAGCAAAGAGGGACAAACTTGCGAGGCCGGAGGCCGAGCTCCGCAGAGCGGGCACGAGGAACCCCGCCGTGGCGAGGCCGAAGGCCGAGCTCCGTCCAGGCCGAGGCCGAAGGCCGAGACCATACATGTTCCCATGCAACAATTTACTACAATAAGTGTCTAGCGAGGCCCTAGGCCGAGCGCCGCGGAGAGCGCAGCTCGGAGCGGCTGGGGGTTGGCGCGCGTAAGCGCGCAGGGGGCTCGCCCCCTAGTTATATATATATAAAGCTACAATGCGATATACTCACTGATCTAACATCCATACGTTTTCTCGGAAATGGCAAGAGTTGGACGAAAATGATGTATGAGAAAGTTGTAGGGAATGTACGATATACAGCCATCCTATGGAGCCGATTTTTGAATTTCGAACGCGTTCCACTACGCGAGGGTGCTAACTCTGTCGTTTACCGACCGATTTGGATGAAATTTTCACCCGGCCTTTTCTTCGACACGCCATTTTCGGTTCCGCCGACGGTCGTTCCAAATTCAAAATACCACCGGAGATATAGCCCTCCGAAAATCGGCCTTTTTTCGACCTCTACGCAAAAAAGTCGGCAGCCAACTGGGCGCATGCCAGGGACCAGCCGTAAACGGCATCGTGTCGTCAAAGGACCCAGGTATATGAGAAAAATCCGACATTCTGACATTTCAAGATGGCGGCTGAGATATTGGCTTTCAAAGGTGTCAAATTTACTATGGAGAATTTCTACAAAAAATTTGTACTGAAAATCATCTTTTTCGTAGAAAATCTTAATTTTTTTGTACCATCGACAGAGGCTAAGCGCCAAAATGAGTACTTGGCTGAGAATGGCGTCACCACGCCGAGGTGCTGTGGCATTCCAGTTGGCCATCGACTCATTAAAGTTTGAAAATCACGCACTATAATAGAAAAATTTCACCCGAAATAGTTATTTTCATACAAAAATGCGTTTCTTTAGTACCACCGACGGAGGCCAAAGGCCGAAACTACTACTCGGCTGGGAGCGGCTACTCAGTGCCGAGGTGCTGTAGCATTCCAGTTGGCCATCGACCCATTAAAGTTTGAAAATCACCCACTTTAATAGAAAAAATTCACCCGAAATAGTTATTTTCATACAAAAATGCATTTCTTTAGTACCACCGACGGAGGCCAAAGGCCGAAACTACTACTCGGCTGGGAGCGGCTACTCAGTGCCGAGGTGCTGTAGCATTCCAGTTGGCCATCGACCCATTAAAGTTTGAAAATCACCCACTTTAATAGAAAAAATTCACCCGAAATAGTTATTTTCATACAAAAATGCATTTCTTTAGTACCACCGACGGAGGCCAAAGGCCGAAACTACTACTCGGCTGGGAGCGGCTACTCAGTGCCGAGGTGCTGTGGCATTCCAGTTGGCCATCGACTCATTAAAGTTTGAAAATCACGCACTATAATAGAAAAATTTCACCCGAAATAGTTATTTTCATACAAAAATGCGTTTCTTTAGTACCACCGACGGAGGCCAAAGGCCGAAACTACTACTCGGCTGGGAGCGGCTACTCAGTGCCGAGGTGCTGTAGCATTCCAGTTGGCCATCGACCCATTAAAGTTTGAAAATCACCCACTTTAATAGAAAAAATTCACCCGAAATAGTTATTTTCATACAAAAATGCATTTCTTTAGTACCACCGACGGAGGCCAAAGGCCGAAACTACTACTCGGCTGGGAGCGGCTACTCAGTGCCGAGGTGCTGTAGCATTCCAGTTGGCCATCGACCCATTAAAGTTTGAAAATCACCCACTTTAATAGAAAAAATTCACCCGAAATAGTTATTTTCATACAAAAATGCATTTCTTTAGTACCACCGACGGAGGCCAAAGGCCGAAACTACTACTCGGCTGGGAGCGGCTACTTAGTGCCGAGGTGCTGTGGCATTCCAGTTGGCCATCGACTCATCAAAGTTTGAAAATCACCCACTTTAATAGAAATTTTTCACCCAAAATAGGACTTTTCATACAAAAATGCATTTTTTTAGTACCACCGGTGGAGGCCAAAGGCCAAAAAAATTGCTCATCTGTGAATGGCATCGTGTCACGTAGATATTCAGGTCCCTGAGAAAAATCAAACATTTTGAAATTTCTAATTGCCGGCCGAGTTATTGACGATTGATCAAGGCCAACTTTGTATGAACATTTTGTACTGAAAATCGATTTCCTATAGAAGCCCTCCGCAAGTACTGCCTGCCGCAAATACCTACCGGGTGAACGACCCGAGTCATATTATATATATATAAAGCTACAATCCGGTATACTCACTGATCTATTCATCCATACGTTTTCTCGGAAACGGTAAGATTTGGACGAAAATGATGTATGAGAAAGTTGTAGGAAATGTATGAATTACAGCCATCCTATGAAGCCGATTTTTGAATTTCGAACACGTTCCACTACGCGAGGGTGCTAACTCTGGCGTTTACCGACCGATTTGGATGAAAATTTGATAGAATGGTGATTTAGTAATCCGATTGAAAAAAAAAATTTTGGTTGTTCGAAATTCAAAATGGCGGCGCAGATATAGCCGACCCAAAAATCGACCTTTGCGCAAAAAAGTCGGCAGCCAACTGGGCATATGCTGGAGATATGCCGTAAACGGCATCGCGTTGCCAAAGGACCCAGGTATATGAGAAAAATCCGACATCTTGGAATTTCAAGATGGCGTCCGAGATATTGATGATTGAAAATGACAAATTTTTGTATGGAGATTTAGTACTAAAATTGACTTTTCAATAGAGAAATGAGACAAACTTGCGAGGCCGGAGGCCGAGCTTCGCGAAGCGGGCACAAAAAGTTCTGCCGCGGCGAGGCCGAAGGCCGAGCTCCGTTTTGGCCGAGGCCAAAGGCCGAGACCATACAAATTGCGGCGCACAAGTACCAGCGCAAGAGCAAAAAGGGACAAACTTGCGAGGCCGCAGGCCGAGCTCCGCGGAGCGGGCACGAGAAATCCCGCCGCGGCGAGGCCGAAGGCCGAGCTCCGTCCAGGCCGAGGCCGAAGGCCGAGAACGTTCAGGTTACGGCGGACAAGTACCAGCGCAAGAGCAAAGCGGGACAAACTTGCGAGGCCGAAGGCCGAGCTCCGCGGAGCGGGCACTAAGAACCCCGCTGCGGCGAGGCCGAAGGCCGAGCTTCGTCCAGGCCGAGGCCGAAGGCCGAGACCGTTTAGTTTACGGCACACAAGTGCCAGCGCAAGAGCAAAAAGAGACAAACTTGCGAGGCCGGAGGCCGAGCTCCGCGGAGCGGGCACGAGAAACCCCGCCGCGGCGAGGCCGAAGGCCGAGCTCCGTCCAGGCCGAGGCCGAAGGCCGAGACCATACATGTTCCCATGCAACAATTCCCTACAATAAGTGTCTAGCGAGGCCCTAGGCCGAGCGCCGCGGAGAGCGCAGCTCGGAGCGGCTGGGGGTTGGCGCGCGTAAGCGCGCAGGGGGCTCGCCCCCTAGTTATATATATATAAAGCTGCAATCCGGTATACTCACTGATCTATTCATCCATACGTTTTCTCCGAAACGGTAAGATTTGGACGAAAATGATGTATGAGAAAGTTGTAGGAAATGTATGAATTACAGCCATCCTATGAAGCCGATTTTTGAATTTCGAACGCGTTCCACTACGCGAGGGTGCTAACTCTGTCGTTTACCGACCGATTTGGATGAAATTTTCACCCGGCCTTTTCTTCGACACGCCATTTTCGGTTCCGCCGACGGTCGTTCCAAATTCAAAATACCACCGGAGCTATAGCCCTCCGAAAATCGGCCTTTTTTCGACCTCTACGCAAAAAAGTCGGCAGCCAACTGGGCGCATGCCAGGGACCAGCCGTAAACGGCATCGTGTCGTCAAAGGACCCAGGTATATGAGAAAAATCCGACATTCTGACATTTCAAGATGGCGGCTGAGATATTGGCTTTCAAAGGTGTCAAATTTACTATGGAGAATTTCTACAAAAAATTTGTACTGAAAATCATCTTTTTCGTAGAAAATCTTAATTTTTTTGTACCATCGATAGAGGCTAAGCGCCAAAATGAGTACTTGGCTGAGAATGGCGTCACCACGCCGAGGTGCTGTGGCATTCCAGTTGGCCATCGACCCATTAAAGTTTGAAAATCACCCACTTTAATAGAAAAATTTCACCCGAAATAGTTATTTTCATACAAAAATGCATTTCTTTAGTACCACCGACGGAGGCCAAAGGCCGAAACTACTACTCGGCTGGGAGCGGCTAATCAGTGCCGAGGTGCTGCGGCATTCCAGTTGGCCATCGACTCATCAAAATTTGAAAATCACCCACTTTAATAGAAAAATTTCACCCGAAATACGATTTTTCATACAAAAATGCATTTCTTTAGTACCACCGACGGAGGCCAAAGGCCGAAACTACTACTCGGCTGGGAGCGGCTACTCAGTGCCGAGGTGCTGTGGCATTCCAGTTGGCCATCGACTCATTAAAGTTTGAAAATCACGCACTATAATAGAAAAATTTCACCCGAAATAGTTATTTTCATACAAAAATGCGTTTCTTTAGTACCACCGACGGAGGCCAAAGGCCGAAACTACTACTCGGCTGGGAGCGGCTACTCAGTGCCGAGGTGCTGTAGCATTCCAGTTGGCCATCGACTCATCAAAGTTTGAAAATCAGCCACTTTAATAGAAAAAATTCACCCGAGATAGGATTTTTCATACAAAAATGCATTTTTTTAGTACCACCGCTGGAGGCCAAAGGCCAAAAAAATTGCTCATCTGTGAATGGCATCGTGTCACGTAGATATTCAGGTCCCTGAGAAAAATCAAACATTTTGAAATTTCTAATTGCCGGCCGAGTTATTGACGATTGATCAAGGCCAACTTTGTATGAACTTTTTGTACTGAAAATCGATTTCCTATAGAAGCCCTCCGCAAGTACTGCCTGCCGCAAATACCTACCGGGTGAACGACCCGAGTCATTATATATATATAAAGCTACAATGCGATATACTCACTGATCTAACATAATACGTTTTCTCGGAAATGGCAAGAGTTGGACGAAAATGATGTATGACAAAGTTGTAGGGAATGTACGATATACGGCCATCCTATGGAGCCGATTTTTGAATTTCGAACGCGTTCCACTACGCGAGGGTGCTAACTCTGTCGTTTACCGACCGATTTGGATGAAATTTTCACCCGGCCTTTTCTTCGACACGCCATTTTCGGTTCCGCCGACGGTCGTTCCAAATTCAAAATACCACCGGAGCTATAGCCCTCCGAAAATCGGCCTTTTTTCGACCTCTACGCAAAAAAGTCGGCAGCCAACTGGGCGCATGCCAGGGACCAGCCGTAAACGGCATCGTGTCGTCAAAGGACCCAGGTATATGAGAAAAATCCGACATTCTGACATTTCAAGATGGCGGCCGAGATATTGGCTTTCAAAGGTGTCAAATTTACTATGGAGAATTTCTACAAAAAATTTGTACTGAAAATCATCTTTTTCGTAGAAA
The DNA here is from genome assembly GCA_934045075.1 of Yponomeuta sedellus. Lineage (NCBI taxonomy): Eukaryota > Metazoa > Arthropoda > Insecta > Lepidoptera > Yponomeutidae > Yponomeuta > Yponomeuta sedellus. The sequence continues at coordinate 7,443,197 of OW203726.1, read as the reverse complement.
ATCTTAATTTTTTTGTACCATCGACAGAGGCTAAGCGCCAAAATGAGTACTTGGCTGAGAATGGCGTCACCACGCCGAGGTGCTGTGGCATTCCAGTTGGCCATCGACCCATTAAAGTTTGAAAATCACCCACTTTAATAGAAAATTTTCACCCAAAATAGTTATTTTCATACAAAAATGCATTTCTTTAGTACCACCGACGGAGGCCAAAGGCCGAAACTACTACTCGGCTGGGAGCGGCTACTTAGTGCCGAGGTGCTGTGGCATTCCAGTTGGCCATCGACCCATTAAAGTTTGAAAATCACCCACTTTAATAGAAAAATTTCACCCGAAATAGTTATTTTCATACAAAAATGCATTTCTTTAGTACCACCGTTGGAGGCCAAAGGCCAAAACTACTACTCGGCTGGGAGCGGCTACTTAGTGCTGAGGTGCTGTGGCATTCCAGTTGGCCATCGACTCATTAAAGTTTGAAAATCACGCACTATAATAGAAAAAAATCACCCGAAATAGGATTTTTCATACAAAAATGCATTTCTTTAGTACCACCGACGGAGGCCAAAGGCCGAAACTACTACTCGGCTGGGAGCGGCTACTTAGTGCCGAGGTGCTGTGGCGTTCCAGTTGGCCATCGACCCATTAAAGTTTGAAAATCACGCACTTTAATAGAAAATTTTCACACGAAATAGGATTTTTCATACAAAAATGCATTTCTTTAGTACCACCGACGGAGGCCAAAGGCCAAAAAAATTGCTCATCTGTGAATGGCATCGTGTCACGTAGATATTCAGGTCCCTGAGAAAAATCAAACATTTTGAAATTTCCAATTGCCGGCCGAGCTATTGACGATTGATGAAGGCCAACTTTGTATGAACATTTTGTACTGAAAATCGATTTCCTTATAGAAGCCCTCCGCAAGTACTGCCTGCCGCAAATACCTACCGGGTGAACGACCCGAGTCATTATATATATATAAAGCTACAATGCGATATACTCACTGATCTAACATAATACGTTTTCTCGGAAATGGCAAGAGTTGGACGAAAATGATGTATGACAAAGTTGTAGGGAATGTACGATATACGGCCATCCTATGGAGCCGATTTTTGAATTTCGAACGCGTTCCACTACGCGAGGGTGCTAACTCTGTCGTTTACCGACCGATTTGGATGAAATTTTCACCCGGCCTTTTCTTCGACACGCCATTTTCGGTTCCGCCGACGGTCGTTCCAAATTCAAAATACCACCGGAGCTATAGCCCTCCGAAAATCGGCCTTTTTTCGACCTCTACGCAAAAAAGTCGGCAGCCAACTGGGCGCATGCCAGGGACCAGCCGTAAACGGCATCGTGTCGTCAAAGGACCCAGGTATATGAGAAAAATCCGACATTCTGACATTTCAAGATGGCGGCCGAGATATTGGCTTTCAAAGGTGTCAAATTTACTATGCAGAATTTCTACAAAAAAATTGTACTGAAAATCATCTTTTTCGTAGAAAATCGTAATTTTTTTGTACTATCGATGGAGGCTAAGCGCCGAAATGAGTACTTGGCTGGGAATGGCGTCACCACGCCGAGGTACTGTAGCATTCCAGTTGGCCATCGACCCATTAAAGTTTGAAAATCACGCACTTTAATAGAAAATTTTCACCCGAAATAGGATTTTTCATACAAAAATGCATTTCTTTAGTACCACCGACGGAGGCCAAAGGCCGAAACTACTACTCGGCTGGGAGCGGCTACTTAGTGCCGAGGTGCTGTGGCATTCCAGTTGGCCATCGACTCATCAAAGTTTGAAAATCACCCACTTTAATAGAAAATTTTCACCCGAAATAGGATTTTTCATACAAAAATGCATTTCTTTAGTACCACCGACGGAGGCCAAAGGCCGAAACTACTACTCGGCTGGGAGCGGCTACTTAGTGCCGAGGTGCTGTGGCATTCCAGTTGGCCATCGACTCATCAAAGTTTGAAAATCACCCACTTTAATAGAAAATTTTCACCCGAAATAGGATTTTTCATACAAAAATGCATTTCTTTAGTACCACCGACGGAGGCCAAAGGCCGAAACTACTACTCGGCTGGGAGCGGCTACTTAGTGCCGAGGTGCTGTGGCATTCCAGTTGGCCATCGACTCATTAAAGTTTGAAAATCACGCACTTTAATAGAAAATTTTCACCCGAAATAGGACTTTTCATACAAAAATGCATTTTTTTAGTACCACCGCTGGAGGCCAAAGGCCAAAAAAATTGCTCATCTGTGAATGGCATCGTGTCACGTAGATATTCAGGTCCCTGAGAAAAATCAAACATTTTGACATTTCTAATTGCCGGCCGAGTTATTGACGATTGATGAAGGCAAACTTTGTATGAACATTTTGTACTGAAAATCGATTTCCTATAGAAGCCCTCCGCAAGTACTGCCTGCCGCAAATACCTACCGGGTGAACGACCCGAGTCATTATATATATATAAAGCTACAATGCGATATACTCACTGATCTAACATAATACGTTTTCTCGGAAATGGCACGAGTTGGACGAAAATGATGTATGACAAAGTTGTAGGGAATGTACGATATACGGCCATCCTATGGAGCCGATTTTTGAATTTCGAACGCGTTCCACTACGCGAGGGTGCTAACTCTGTCGTTTACCGACCGATTTGGATGAAATTTTCACCCGGCCTTTTCTTCGACACGCCATTTTCGGTTCCGCCGACGGTCGTTCCAAATTCAAAATACCACCGGAGCTATAGCCCTCCGAAAATCGGCCTTTTTTCGACCTCTACGCAAAAAAGTCGGCAGCCAACTGGGCGCATGCCAGGGACCAGCCGTAAACGGCATCGTGTCGTCAAAGGACCCAGGTATATGAGAAAAATCCGACATTCTGACATTTCAAGATGGCGGCCGAGATATTGGCTTTCAAAGGTGTCAAATTTACTATGCAGAATTTCTACAAAAAAATTGTACTGAAAATCATCTTTTTCGTAGAAAATCGTAATTTTTTTGTACTATCGATGGAGGCTAAGCGCCGAAATGAGTACTTGGCTGGGAATGGCGTCACCACGCCGAGGTACTGTAGCATTCCAGTTGGCCATCGACCCATTAAAGTTTGAAAATCACGCACTTTAATAGAAAATTTTCACCCGAAATAGGATTTTTCATACAAAAATGCATTTCTTTAGTACCACCGACGGAGGCCAAAGGCCGAAACTACTACTCGGCTGGGAGCGGCTACTTAGTGCCGAGGTGCTGTGGCATTCCAGTTGGCCATCGACTCATCAAAGTTTGAAAATCACCCACTTTAATAGAAAATTTTCACCCGAAATAGGATTTTTCATACAAAAATGCATTTCTTTAGTACCACCGACGGAGGCCAAAGGCCGAAACTACTACTCGGCTGGGAGCGGCTACTTAGTGCCGAGGTGCTGTGGCATTCCAGTTGGCCATCGACTCATCAAAGTTTGAAAATCACCCACTTTAATAGAAAATTTTCACCCGAAATAGGATTTTTCATACAAAAATGCATTTCTTTAGTACCACCGACGGAGGCCAAAGGCCGAAACTACTACTCGGCTGGGAGCGGCTACTTAGTGCCGAGGTGCTGTGGCATTCCAGTTGGCCATCGACTCATTAAAGTTTGAAAATCACGCACTTTAATAGAAAATTTTCACCCGAAATAGGACTTTTCATACAAAAATGCATTTTTTTAGTACCACCGCTGGAGGCCAAAGGCCAAAAAAATTGCTCATCTGTGAATGGCATCGTGTCACGTAGATATTCAGGTCCCTGAGAAAAATCAAACATTTTGACATTTCTAATTGCCGGCCGAGTTATTGACGATTGATGAAGGCAAACTTTGTATGAACATTTTGTACTGAAAATCGATTTCCTATAGAAGCCCTCCGCAAGTACTGCCTGCCGCAAATACCTACCGGGTGAACGACCCGAGTCATTATATATATATAAAGCTACAATGCGATATACTCACTGATCTAACATAATACGTTTTCTCGGAAATGGCACGAGTTGGACGAAAATGATGTATGACAAAGTTGTAGGGAATGTACGATATACGGCCATCCTATGGAGCCGATTTTTGAATTTCGAACGCGTTCCACTACGCGAGGGTGCTAACTCTGTCGTTTACCGACCGATTTGGATGAAATTTTCACCCGGCCTTTTCTTCGACACGCCATTTTCGGTTCCGCCGACGGTCGTTCCAAATTCAAAATACCACCGGAGCTATAGCCCTCCGAAAATCGGCCTTTTTTCGACCTCTACGCAAAAAAGTCGGCAGCCAACTGGGCGCATGCCAGGGACCAGCCGTAAACGGCATCGTGTCGTCAAAGGACCCAGGTATATGAGAAAAATCCGACATTCTGACATTTCAAGATGGCGGCCGAGATATTGGCTTTCAAAGGTGTCAAATTTACTATGCAGAATTTCTACAAAAAAATTGTACTGAAAATCATCTTTTTCGTAGAAAATCGTAATTTTTTTGTACTATCGATGGAGGCTAAGCGCCGAAATGAGTACTTGGCTGGGAATGGCGTCACCACGCCGAGGTACTGTAGCATTCCAGTTGGCCATCGACCCATTAAAGTTTGAAAATCACGCACTTTAATAGAAAATTTTCACCCGAAATAGGATTTTTCATACAAAAATGCATTTCTTTAGTACCACCGACGGAGGCCAAAGGCCGAAACTACTACTCGGCTGGGAGCGGCTACTTAGTGCCGAGGTGCTGTGGCATTCCAGTTGGCCATCGACTCATCAAAGTTTGAAAATCACCCACTTTAATAGAAAATTTTCACCCGAAATAGGATTTTTCATACAAAAATGCATTTCTTTAGTACCACCGACGGAGGCCAAAGGCCGAAACTACTACTCGGCTGGGAGCGGCTACTTAGTGCCGAGGTGCTGTGGCATTTCAGTTGGCCATCGACTCATCAAAGTTTGAAAATCACCCACTTTAATAGAAAATTTTCACCCGAAATAGGATTTTTCATACAAAAATGCATTTCTTTAGTACCACCGACGGAGGCCAAAGGCCGAAACTACTACTCGGCTGGGAGCGGCTACTTAGTGCCGAGGTGCTGTGGCATTCCAGTTGGCCATCGACTCATTAAAGTTTGAAAATCACGCACTTTAATAGAAAATTTTCACCCGAAATAGGACTTTTCATACAAAAATGCATTTTTTTAGTACCACCGCTGGAGGCCAAAGGCCAAAAAAATTGCTCATCTGTGAATGGCATCGTGTCACGTAGATATTCAGGTCCCTGAGAAAAATCAAACATTTTGACATTTCTAATTGCCGGCCGAGTTATTGACGATTGATGAAGGCAAACTTTGTATGAACATTTTGTACTGAAAATCGATTTCCTATAGAAGCCCTCCGCAAGTACTGCCTGCCGCAAATACCTACCGGGTGAACGACCCGAGTCATTATATATATATAAAGCTACAATGCGATATACTCACTGATCTAACATAATACGTTTTCTCGGAAATGGCACGAGTTGGACGAAAATGATGTATGACAAAGTTGTAGGGAATGTACGATATACGGCCATCCTATGGAGCCGATTTTTGAATTTCGAACGCGTTCCACTACGCGAGGGTGCTAACTCTGTCGTTTACCGACCGATTTGGATGAAATTTTCACCCGGCCTTTTCTTCGACACGCCATTTTCGGTTCCGCCGACGGTCGTTCCAAATTCAAAATACCACCGGAGCTATAGCCCTCCGAAAATCGGCCTTTTTTCGACCTCTACGCAAAAAAGTCGGCAGCCAACTGGGCGCATGCCAGGGACCAGCCGTAAACGGCATCGTGTCGTCAAAGGACCCAGGTATATGAGAAAAATCCGACATTCTGACATTTCAAGATGGCGGCCGAGATATTGGCTTTCAAAGGTGTCAAATTTACTATGCAGAATTTCTACAAAAAAATTGTACTGAAAATCATCTTTTTCGTAGAAAATCGTAATTTTTTTGTACTATCGATGGAGGCTAAGCGCCGAAATGAGTACTTGGCTGGGAATGGCGTCACCACGCCGAGGTACTGTAGCATTCCAGTTGGCCATCGACCCATTAAAGTTTGAAAATCACGCACTTTAATAGAAAATTTTCACCCGAAATAGGATTTTTCATACAAAAATGCATTTCTTTAGTACCACCGACGGAGGCCAAAGGCCGAAACTACTACTCGGCTGGGAGCGGCTACTTAGTGCCGAGGTGCTGTGGCATTCCAGTTGGCCATCGACTCATCAAAGTTTGAAAATCACCCACTTTAATAGAAAATTTTCACCCGAAATAGGATTTTTCATACAAAAATGCATTTCTTTAGTACCACCGACGGAGGCCAAAGGCCGAAACTACTACTCGGCTGGGAGCGGCTACTTAGTGCCGAGGTGCTGTGGCATTCCAGTTGGCCATCGACTCATCAAAGTTTGAAAATCACCCACTTTAATAGAAAATTTTCACCCGAAATAGGATTTTTCATACAAAAATGCATTTCTTTAGTACCACCGACGGAGGCCAAAGGCCGAAACTACTACTCGGCTGGGAGCGGCTACTTAGTGCCGAGGTGCTGTGGCATTCCAGTTGGCCATCGACTCATTAAAGTTTGAAAATCACGCACTTTAATAGAAAATTTTCACCCGAAATAGGACTTTTCATACAAAAATGCATTTTTTTAGTACCACCGCTGGAGGCCAAAGGCCAAAAAAATTGCTCATCTGTGAATGGCATCGTGTCACGTAGATATTCAGGTCCCTGAGAAAAATCAAACATTTTGACATTTCTAATTGCCGGCCGAGTTATTGACGATTGATGAAGGCAAACTTTGTATGAACATTTTGTACTGAAAATCGATTTCCTATAGAAGCCCTCCGCAAGTACTGCCTGCCGCAAATACCTACCGGGTGAACGACCCGAGTCATTATATATATATAAAGCTACAATCCGGTATACTCACTGATCTATTCATCCATACGTTTTCTCGGAAACGGTAAGATTTGGACGAAAATGATGTATGAGAAAGTTGTAGGAAATGTATGAATTACAGCCATCCTATGAAGCCGATTTTTGAATTTCGAACACGTTCCACTACGCGAGGGTGCTAACTCTGTCGTTTACCGACCGATTTGGATGAAATTTTCACCCGGCCTTTTCTTCGACACGCCATTTTCGGTTCCGCCGACGGTCGTTCCAAATTCAAAATACCACCGGAGCTATAGCCCTCCGAAAATCGGCCTTTTTTCGACCTCTACGCAAAAAAGTCGGCAGCCAACTGGGCGCATGCCAGGGACCAGCCGTAAACGGCATCGTGTCGTCAAAGGACCCAGGTATATGAGAAAAATCCGACATTCTGACATTTCAAGATGGCGGCTGAGATATTGGCTTTCAAAGGTGTCAAATTTACTATGGAGAATTTCTACAAAAAATTTGTACTGAAAATCATCTTTTTCGTAGAAAATCTTAATTTTTTTGTACCATCGATAGAGGCTAAGCGCCAAAATGAGTACTTGGCTGAGAATGGCGTCACCACGCCGAGGTGCTGTGGCATTCCAGTTGGCCATCGACCCATTAAAGTTTGAAAATCACCCACTTTAATAGAAAAATTTCACCCGAAATAGTTATTTTCATACAAAAATGCATTTCTTTAGTACCACCGTTGGAGGCCAAAGGCCAAAACTACTACTCGGCTGGGAGCGGCTACTTAGTGCCGAGGTGCTGTGGCATTCCAGTTGGCCATCGACTCATTAAAGTTTGAAAATCACGCACTATAATAGAAAAATTTCACCCGAAATAGTTATTTTCATACAAAAATGCATTTCTTTAGTACCACCGACGGAGGCCAAAGGCCGAAACTACTACTCGGCTGGGAGCGGCTACTTAGTGCCGAGGTGCTGTGGCATTCCAGTTGGCCATCGACCCATTAAAGTTTGAAAATCACCCACTTTAATAGAAAAATTTCACCCGAAATAGTTATTTTCATACAAAAATGCATTTCTTTAGTACCACCGTTGGAGGCCAAAGGCCAAAACTACTACTCGGCTGGGAGCGGCTACTTAGTGCCGAGGTGCTGTGGCATTCCAGTTGGCCATCGACTCATTAAAGTTTGAAAATCACGCACTATAATAGAAAAATTTCACCCGAAATAGTTATTTTCATACAAAAATGCATTTCTTTAGTACCACCGACGGAGGCCAAAGGTCAAAAAAATTGCTCATCTGTGAATGGCATCGTGTCACGTAGATATTCAGGTCCCTGAGAAAAATCAAACATTTTGAAGTTTCTAATTGCCGGCCGAGTTATTGACGATTGATCAAGGCCAACTTTGTATGAACATTTTGTACTGAAAATCGATTTCCTATAGAAGCCCTCCGCAAGTACTGCCTGCCGCAAATACCTACCGGGTGAACGACCCGAGTCATTATTATTATTATATATATATTATTATTATATATATATAAAGCTACAATCCGGTATACTCACTGATCTATTCATCCATACGTTTTCTCGGAAACGGTAAGATTTGGACGAAAATGATGTATGAGAAAGTTGTAGGAAATGTATGAATTACAGCCATCCTATGAAGCCGATTTTTGAATTTCGAACACGTTCCACTACGCGAGGGTGCTAACTCTGGCGTTTACCGACCGATTTGGATGAAAATTTGATAGAATGGTGATTTAGTAATCCGATTGAAAAAAAAAATTTTGGTTGTTCGAAATTCAAAATGGCGGCGCAGATATAGCCGACCCAAAAATCGACCTTTGCGCAAAAAAGTCGGCAGCCAACTGGGCATATGCTAGAGATATGCCGTAAACGGCATCGCGTTGCCAAAGGACCCAGGTATATGAGAAAAATCCGACATCTTGGAATTTCAAGATGGCGTCCGAGATATTGATGATTGAAAATGACAAATTTTTGTATGGAGATTTAGTACTAAAATTGACTTTTCAATAGAGAAATGAGACAAACTTGCGAGGCCGGAGGCCGAGCTTCGCGAAGCGGGCACAAAAAGTTCTGCCGCGGCGAGGCCGAAGGCCGAGCTCCGTTTTGGCCGAGGCCAAAGGCCGAGACCATACAAATTGCGGCGCACAAGTACCAGCGCAAGAGCAAAAAGGGACAAACTTGCGAGGCCGCAGGCCGAGCTCCGCGGAGCGGGCACGAGAAATCCCGCCGCGGCGAGGCCGAAGGCCGAGCTCCGTCCAGGCCGAGGCCGAAGGCCGAGAACGTTCAGGTTACGGCGGACAAGTACCAGCGCAAGAGCAAAGAGGGACAAACTTGCGAGGCCGAAGGCCGAGCTCCGCGGAGCGGGCACTAAGAACCCCGCTGCGGCGAGGCCGAAGGCCGAGCTTCGTCCAGGCCGAGGCCGAAGGCCGAGACCGTTTAGTTTACGGCACACAAGTGCCAGCGCAAGAGCAAAAAGAGACAAACTTGCGAGGCCGGAGGCCGAGCTCCGCGGAGCGGGCACGAGAAACCCCGCCGCGGCGAGGCCGAAGGCCGAGCTCCGTCCAGGCCGAGGCCGAAGGCCGAGACCATACATGTTCCCATGCAACAATTCCCTACAATAAGTGTCTAGCGAGGCCCTAGGCCGAGCGCCGCGGAGAGCGCAGCTCGGAGCGGCTGGGGGTTGGCGCGCGTAAGCGCGCAGGGGGCTCGCCCCCTAGTTATATATATATAAAGCTACAATGCGATATACTCACTGATCTAACATAATACGTTTTCTCGGAAATGGCAAGAGTTGGACGAAAATGATGTATGACAAAGTTGTAGGGAATGTACGATATACGGCCATCCTATGGAGCCGATTTTTGAATTTCGAACGCGTTCCACTACGCGAGGGTGCTAACTCTGTCGTTTACCGACCGATTTGGATGAAATTTTCACCCGGCCTTTTCTTCGACACGCCATTTTCGGTTCCGCCGACGGTCGTTCCAAATTCAAAATACCACCGGAGCTATAGCCCTCCGAAAATCGGCCTTTTTTCGACCTCTACGCAAAAAAGTCGGCAGCCAACTGGGCGCATGCCAGGGACCAGCCGTAAACGGCATCGTGTCGTCAAAGGACCCAGGTATATGAGAAAAATCCGACATTCTGACATTTCAAGATGGCGGCCGAGATATTGGCTTTCAAAGGTGTCAAATTTACTATGGAGAATTTCTACAAAAAATTTGTACTGAAAATCATCTTTTTCGTAGAAAATCTTAATTTTTTTGTACCATCGACAGAGGCTAAGCGCCAAAATGAGTACTTGGCTGAGAATGGCGTCACCACGCCGAGGTGCTGTGGCATTCCAGTTGGCCATCGACCCATTAAAGTTTGAAAATCACCCACTTTAATAGAAAATTTTCACCCAAAATAGTTATTTTCATACAAAAATGCATTTCTTTAGTACCACCGACGGAGGCCAAAGGCCGAAACTACTACTCGGCTGGGAGCGGCTACTTAGTGCCGAGGTGCTGTGGCATTCCAGTTGGCCATCGACCCATTAAAGTTTGAAAATCACCCACTTTAATAGAAAAATTTCACCCGAAATAGTTATTTTCATACAAAAATGCATTTCTTTAGTACCACCGTTGGAGGCCAAAGGCCAAAACTACTACTCGGCTGGGAGCGGCTACTTAGTGCTGAGGTGCTGTGGCATTCCAGTTGGCCATCGACTCATTAAAGTTTGAAAATCACGCACTATAATAGAAAAAAATCACCCGAAATAGGATTTTTCATACAAAAATGCATTTCTTTAGTACCACCGACGGAGGCCAAAGGCCGAAACTACTACTCGGCTGGGAGCGGCTACTTAGTGCCGAGGTGCTGTGGCGTTCCAGTTGGCCATCGACCCATTAAAGTTTGAAAATCACGCACTTTAATAGAAAATTTTCACACGAAATAGGATTTTTCATACAAAAATGCATTTCTTTAGTACCACCGACGGAGGCCAAAGGCCAAAAAAATTGCTCATCTGTGAATGGCATCGTGTCACGTAGATATTCAGGTCCCTGAGAAAAATCAAACATTTTGAAATTTCCAATTGCCGGCCGAGCTATTGACGATTGATGAAGGCCAACTTTGTATGAACATTTTGTACTGAAAATCGATTTCCTTATAGAAGCCCTCCGCAAGTACTGCCTGCCGCAAATACCTACCGGGTGAACGACCCGAGTCATTATATATATATAAAGCTACAATGCGATATACTCACTGATCTAACATAATACGTTTTCTCGGAAATGGCAAGAGTTGGACGAAAATGATGTATGACAAAGTTGTAGGGAATGTACGATATACGGCCATCCTATGGAGCCGATTTTTGAATTTCGAACGCGTTCCACTACGCGAGGGTGCTAACTCTGTCGTTTACCGACCGATTTGGATGAAATTTTCACCCGGCCTTTTCTTCGACACGCCATTTTCGGTTCCGCCGACGGTCGTTCCAAATTCAAAATACCACCGGAGCTATAGCCCTCCGAAAATCGGCCTTTTTTCGACCTCTACGCAAAAAAGTCGGCAGCCAACTGGGCGCATGCCAGGGACCAGCCGTAAACGGCATCGTGTCGTCAAAGGACCCAGGTATATGAGAAAAATCCGACATTCTGACATTTCAAGATGGCGGCCGAGATATTGGCTTTCAAAGGTGTCAAATTTACTATGGAGAATTTCTACAAAAAATTTGTACTGAAAATCATCTTTTTCGTAGAAAATCTTAATTTTTTTGTACCATCGACAGAGGCTAAGCGCCAAAATGAGTACTTGGCTGAGAATGGCGTCACCACGCCGAGGTGCTGTGGCATTCCAGTTGGCCATCGACCCATTAAAGTTTGAAAATCACCCACTTTAATAGAAAATTTTCACCCAAAATAGTTATTTTCATACAAAAATGCATTTCTTTAGTACCACCGACGGAGGCCAAAGGCCGAAACTACTACTCGGCTGGGAGCGGCTACTTAGTGCCGAGGTGCTGTGGCATTCCAGTTGGCCATCGACCCATTAAAGTTTGAAAATCACCCACTTTAATAGAAAAATTTCACCCGAAATAGTTATTTTCATACAAAAATGCATTTCTTTAGTACCACCGTTGGAGGCCAAAGGCCAAAACTACTACTCGGCTGGGAGCGGCTACTTAGTGCTGAGGTGCTGTGGCATTCCAGTTGGCCATCGACTCATTAAAGTTTGAAAATCACGCACTATAATAGAAAAAAATCACCCGAAATAGGATTTTTCATACAAAAATGCATTTCTTTAGTACCACCGACGGAGGCCAAAGGCCGAAACTACTACTCGGCTGGGAGCGGCTACTTAGTGCCGAGGTGCTGTGGCGTTCCAGTTGGCCATCGACCCATTAAAGTTTGAAAATCACGCACTTTAATAGAAAATTTTCACACGAAATAGGATTTTTCATACAAAAATGCATTTCTTTAGTACCACCGACGGAGGCCAAAGGCCAAAAAAATTGCTCATCTGTGAATGGCATCGTGTCACGTAGATATTCAGGTCCCTGAGAAAAATCAAACATTTTGAAATTTCCAATTGCCGGCCGAGCTATTGACGATTGATGAAGGCCAACTTTGTATGAACATTTTGTACTGAAAATCGATTTCCTTATAGAAGCCCTCCGCAAGTACTGCCTGCCGCAAATACCTACCGGGTGAACGACCCGAGTCATTATATATATATAAAGCTACAATGCGATATACTCACTGATCTAACATAATACGTTTTCTCGGAAATGGCAAGAGTTGGACGAAAATGATGTATGACAAAGTTGTAGGGAATGTACGATATACGGCCATCCTATGGAGCCGATTTTTGAATTTCGAACGCGTTCCACTACGCGAGGGTGCTAACTCTGTCGTTTACCGACCGATTTGGATGAAATTTTCACCCGGCCTTTTCTTCGACACGCCATTTTCGGTTCCGCCGACGGTCGTTCCAAATTCAAAATACCACCGGAGCTATAGCCCTCCGAAAATCGGCCTTTTTTCGACCTCTACGCAAAAAAGTCGGCAGCCAACTGGGCGCATGCCAGGGACCAGCCGTAAACGGCATCGTGTCGTCAAAGGACCCAGGTATATGAGAAAAATCCGACATTCTGACATTTCAAGATGGCGGCCGAGATATTGGCTTTCAAAGGTGTCAAATTTACTATGGAGAATTTCTACAAAAAATTTGTACTGAAAATCATCTTTTTCGTAGAAAATCTTAATTTTTTTGTACCATCGACAGAGGCTAAGCGCCAAAATGAGTACTTGGCTGAGAATGGCGTCACCACGCCGAGGTGCTGTGGCATTCCAGTTGGCCATCGACCCATTAAAGTTTGAAAATCACCCACTTTAATAGAAAATTTTCACCCAAAATAGTTATTTTCATACAAAAATGCATTTCTTTAGTACCACCGACGGAGGCCAAAGGCCGAAACTACTACTCGGCTGGGAGCGGCTACTTAGTGCCGAGGTGCTGTGGCATTCCAGTTGGCCATCGACCCATTAAAGTTTGAAAATCACCCACTTTAATAGAAAAATTTCACCCGAAATAGTTATTTTCATACAAAAATGCATTTCTTTAGTACCACCGTTGGAGGCCAAAGGCCAAAACTACTACTCGGCTGGGAGCGGCTACTTAGTGCTGAGGTGCTGTGGCATTCCAGTTGGCCATCGACTCATTAAAGTTTGAAAATCACGCACTATAATAGAAAAAAATCACCCGAAATAGGATTTTTCATACAAAAATGCATTTCTTTAGTACCACCGACGGAGGCCAAAGGCCGAAACTACTACTCGGCTGGGAGCGGCTACTTAGTGCCGAGGTGCTGTGGCGTTCCAGTTGGCCATCGACCCATTAAAGTTTGAAAATCACGCACTTTAATAGAAAATTTTCACACGAAATAGGATTTTTCATACAAAAATGCATTTCTTTAGTACCACCGACGGAGGCCAAAGGCCAAAAAAATTGCTCATCTGTGAATGGCATCGTGTCACGTAGATATTCAGGTCCCTGAGAAAAATCAAACATTTTGAAATTTCCAATTGCCGGCCGAGCTATTGACGATTGATGAAGGCCAACTTTGTATGAACATTTTGTACTGAAAATCGATTTCCTTATAGAAGCCCTCCGCAAGTACTGCCTGCCGCAAATACCTACCGGGTGAACGACCCGAGTCATTATATATATATAAAGCTACAATGCGATATACTCACTGATCTAACATAATACGTTTTCTCGGAAATGGCAAGAGTTGGACGAAAATGATGTATGACAAAGTTGTAGGGAATGTACGATATACGGCCATCCTATGGAGCCGATTTTTGAATTTCGAACGCGTTCCACTACGCGAGGGTGCTAACTCTGTCGTTTACCGACCGATTTGGATGAAATTTTCACCCGGCCTTTTCTTCGACACGCCATTTTCGGTTCCGCCGACGGTCGTTCCAAATTCAAAATACCACCGGAGCTATAGCCCTCCGAAAATCGGCCTTTTTTCGACCTCTACGCAAAAAAGTCGGCAGCCAACTGGGCGCATGCCAGGGACCAGCCGTAAACGGCATCGTGTCGTCAAAGGACCCAGGTATATGAGAAAAATCCGACATTCTGACATTTCAAGATGGCGGCCGAGATATTGGCTTTCAAAGGTGTCAAATTTACTATGGAGAATTTCTACAAAAAATTTGTACTGAAAATCATCTTTTTCGTAGAAAATCTTAATTTTTTTGTACCATCGACAGAGGCTAAGCGCCAAAATGAGTACTTGGCTGAGAATGGCGTCACCACGCCGAGGTGCTGTGGCATTCCAGTTGGCCATCGACCCATTAAAGTTTGAAAATCACCCACTTTAATAGAAAATTTTCACCCAAAATAGTTATTTTCATACAAAAATGCATTTCTTTAGTACCACCGACGGAGGCCAAAGGCCGAAACTACTACTCGGCTGGGAGCGGCTACTTAGTGCCGAGGTGCTGTGGCATTCCAGTTGGCCATCGACCCATTAAAGTTTGAAAATCACCCACTTTAATAGAAAAATTTCACCCGAAATAGTTATTTTCATACAAAAATGCATTTCTTTAGTACCACCGTTGGAGGCCAAAGGCCAAAACTACTACTCGGCTGGGAGCGGCTACTTAGTGCTGAGGTGCTGTGGCATTCCAGTTGGCCATCGACTCATTAAAGTTTGAAAATCACGCACTATAATAGAAAAAAATCACCCGAAATAGGATTTTTCATACAAAAATGCATTTCTTTAGTACCACCGACGGAGGCCAAAGGCCGAAACTACTACTCGGCTGGGAGCGGCTACTTAGTGCCGAGGTGCTGTGGCGTTCCAGTTGGCCATCGACCCATTAAAGTTTGAAAATCACGCACTTTAATAGAAAATTTTCACACGAAATAGGATTTTTCATACAAAAATGCATTTCTTTAGTACCACCGACGGAGGCCAAAGGCCAAAAAAATTGCTCATCTGTGAATGGCATCGTGTCACGTAGATATTCAGGTCCCTGAGAAAAATCAAACATTTTGAAATTTCCAATTGCCGGCCGAGCTATTGACGATTGATGAAGGCCAACTTTGTATGAACATTTTGTACTGAAAATCGATTTCCTTATAGAAGCCCTCCGCAAGTACTGCCTGCCGCAAATACCTACCGGGTGAACGACCCGAGTCATTATATATATATAAAGCTACAATGCGATATACTCACT
Source organism: Yponomeuta sedellus (assembly GCA_934045075.1). Taxonomy (NCBI): domain Eukaryota; kingdom Metazoa; phylum Arthropoda; class Insecta; order Lepidoptera; family Yponomeutidae; genus Yponomeuta; species Yponomeuta sedellus. Next base: position 7,427,494 of record OW203726.1, on the reverse strand, counting down.
GATCTAACATAATACGTTTTCTCGGAAATGGCAAGAGTTGGACGAAAATGATGTATGACAAAGTTGTAGGGAATGTACGATATACGGCCATCCTATGGAGCCGATTTTTGAATTTCGAACGCGTTCCACTACGCGAGGGTGCTAACTCTGTCGTTTACCGACCGATTTGGATGAAATTTTCACCCGGCCTTTTCTTCGACACGCCATTTTCGGTTCCGCCGACGGTCGTTCCAAATTCAAAATACCACCGGAGCTATAGCCCTCCGAAAATCGGCCTTTTTTCGACCTCTACGCAAAAAAGTCGGCAGCCAACTGGGCGCATGCCAGGGACCAGCCGTAAACGGCATCGTGTCGTCAAAGGACCCAGGTATATGAGAAAAATCCGACATTCTGACATTTCAAGATGGCGGCCGAGATATTGGCTTTCAAAGGTGTCAAATTTACTATGGAGAATTTCTACAAAAAATTTGTACTGAAAATCATCTTTTTCGTAGAAAATCTTAATTTTTTTGTACCATCGACAGAGGCTAAGCGCCAAAATGAGTACTTGGCTGAGAATGGCGTCACCACGCCGAGGTGCTGTGGCATTCCAGTTGGCCATCGACCCATTAAAGTTTGAAAATCACCCACTTTAATAGAAAATTTTCACCCAAAATAGTTATTTTCATACAAAAATGCATTTCTTTAGTACCACCGACGGAGGCCAAAGGCCGAAACTACTACTCGGCTGGGAGCGGCTACTTAGTGCCGAGGTGCTGTGGCATTCCAGTTGGCCATCGACCCATTAAAGTTTGAAAATCACCCACTTTAATAGAAAAATTTCACCCGAAATAGTTATTTTCATACAAAAATGCATTTCTTTAGTACCACCGTTGGAGGCCAAAGGCCAAAACTACTACTCGGCTGGGAGCGGCTACTTAGTGCTGAGGTGCTGTGGCATTCCAGTTGGCCATCGACTCATTAAAGTTTGAAAATCACGCACTATAATAGAAAAAAATCACCCGAAATAGGATTTTTCATACAAAAATGCATTTCTTTAGTACCACCGACGGAGGCCAAAGGCCGAAACTACTACTCGGCTGGGAGCGGCTACTTAGTGCCGAGGTGCTGTGGCGTTCCAGTTGGCCATCGACCCATTAAAGTTTGAAAATCACGCACTTTAATAGAAAATTTTCACACGAAATAGGATTTTTCATACAAAAATGCATTTCTTTAGTACCACCGACGGAGGCCAAAGGCCAAAAAAATTGCTCATCTGTGAATGGCATCGTGTCACGTAGATATTCAGGTCCCTGAGAAAAATCAAACATTTTGAAATTTCCAATTGCCGGCCGAGCTATTGACGATTGATGAAGGCCAACTTTGTATGAACATTTTGTACTGAAAATCGATTTCCTTATAGAAGCCCTCCGCAAGTACTGCCTGCCGCAAATACCTACCGGGTGAACGACCCGAGTCATTATATATATATAAAGCTACAATGCGATATACTCACTGATCTAACATAATACGTTTTCTCGGAAATGGCAAGAGTTGGACGAAAATGATGTATGACAAAGTTGTAGGGAATGTACGATATACGGCCATCCTATGGAGCCGATTTTTGAATTTCGAACGCGTTCCACTACGCGAGGGTGCTAACTCTGTCGTTTACCGACCGATTTGGATGAAATTTTCACCCGGCCTTTTCTTCGACACGCCATTTTCGGTTCCGCCGACGGTCGTTCCAAATTCAAAATACCACCGGAGCTATAGCCCTCCGAAAATCGGCCTTTTTTCGACCTCTACGCAAAAAAGTCGGCAGCCAACTGGGCGCATGCCAGGGACCAGCCGTAAACGGCATCGTGTCGTCAAAGGACCCAGGTATATGAGAAAAATCCGACATTCTGACATTTCAAGATGGCGGCCGAGATATTGGCTTTCAAAGGTGTCAAATTTACTATGGAGAATTTCTACAAAAAATTTGTAATGAAAATCATCTTTTTCGTAGAAAATCTTAATTTTTTTGTACCATCGACAGAGGCTAAGCGCCAAAATGAGTACTTGGCTGAGAATGGCGTCACCACGCCGAGGTGCTGTGGCATTCCAGTTGGCCATCGACCCATTAAAGTTTGAAAATCACCCACTTTAATAGAAAATTTTCACCCAAAATAGTTATTTTCATACAAAAATGCATTTCTTTAGTACCACCGACGGAGGCCAAAGGCCGAAACTACTACTCGGCTGGGAGCGGCTACTTAGTGCCGAGGTGCTGTGGCATTCCAGTTGGCCATCGACCCATTAAAGTTTGAAAATCACCCACTTTAATAGAAAAATTTCACCCGAAATAGTTATTTTCATACAAAAATGCATTTCTTTAGTACCACCGTTGGAGGCCAAAGGCCAAAACTACTACTCGGCTGGGAGCGGCTACTTAGTGCTGAGGTGCTGTGGCATTCCAGTTGGCCATCGACTCATTAAAGTTTGAAAATCACGCACTATAATAGAAAAAAATCACCCGAAATAGGATTTTTCATACAAAAATGCATTTCTTTAGTACCACCGACGGAGGCCAAAGGCCGAAACTACTACTCGGCTGGGAGCGGCTACTTAGTGCCGAGGTGCTGTGGCGTTCCAGTTGGCCATCGACCCATTAAAGTTTGAAAATCACGCACTTTAATAGAAAATTTTCACACGAAATAGGATTTTTCATACAAAAATGCATTTCTTTAGTACCACCGACGGAGGCCAAAGGCCAAAAAAATTGCTCATCTGTGAATGGCATCGTGTCACGTAGATATTCAGGTCCCTGAGAAAAATCAAACATTTTGAAATTTCCAATTGCCGGCCGAGCTATTGACGATTGATGAAGGCCAACTTTGTATGAACATTTTGTACTGAAAATCGATTTCCTTATAGAAGCCCTCCGCAAGTACTGCCTGCCGCAAATACCTACCGGGTGAACGACCCGAGTCATTATATATATATAAAGCTACAATGCGATATACTCACTGATCTAACATAATACGTTTTCTCGGAAATGGCAAGAGTTGGACGAAAATGATGTATGACAAAGTTGTAGGGAATGTACGATATACGGCCATCCTATGGAGCCGATTTTTGAATTTCGAACGCGTTCCACTACGCGAGGGTGCTAACTCTGTCGTTTACCGACCGATTTGGATGAAATTTTCACCCGGCCTTTTCTTCGACACGCCATTTTCGGTTCCGCCGACGGTCGTTCCAAATTCAAAATACCACCGGAGCTATAGCCCTCCGAAAATCGGCCTTTTTTCGACCTCTACGCAAAAAAGTCGGCAGCCAACTGGGCGCATGCCAGGGACCAGCCGTAAACGGCATCGTGTCGTCAAAGGACCCAGGTATATGAGAAAAATCCGACATTCTGACATTTCAAGATGGCGGCCGAGATATTGGCTTTCAAAGGTGTCAAATTTACTATGGAGAATTTCTACAAAAAATTTGTACTGAAAATCATCTTTTTCGTAGAAAATCTTAATTTTTTTGTACCATCGACAGAGGCTAAGCGCCAAAATGAGTACTTGGCTGAGAATGGCGTCACCACGCCGAGGTGCTGTGGCATTCCAGTTGGCCATCGACCCATTAAAGTTTGAAAATCACCCACTTTAATAGAAAATTTTCACCCAAAATAGTTATTTTCATACAAAAATGCATTTCTTTAGTACCACCGACGGAGGCCAAAGGCCGAAACTACTACTCGGCTGGGAGCGGCTACTTAGTGCCGAGGTGCTGTGGCATTCCAGTTGGCCATCGACCCATTAAAGTTTGAAAATCACCCACTTTAATAGAAAAATTTCACCCGAAATAGTTATTTTCATACAAAAATGCATTTCTTTAGTACCACCGTTGGAGGCCAAAGGCCAAAACTACTACTCGGCTGGGAGCGGCTACTTAGTGCTGAGGTGCTGTGGCATTCCAGTTGGCCATCGACTCATTAAAGTTTGAAAATCACGCACTATAATAGAAAAAAATCACCCGAAATAGGATTTTTCATACAAAAATGCATTTCTTTAGTACCACCGACGGAGGCCAAAGGCCGAAACTACTACTCGGCTGGGAGCGGCTACTTAGTGCCGAGGTGCTGTGGCGTTCCAGTTGGCCATCGACCCATTAAAGTTTGAAAATCACGCACTTTAATAGAAAATTTTCACACGAAATAGGATTTTTCATACAAAAATGCATTTCTTTAGTACCACCGACGGAGGCCAAAGGCCAAAAAAATTGCTCATCTGTGAATGGCATCGTGTCACGTAGATATTCAGGTCCCTGAGAAAAATCAAACATTTTGAAATTTCCAATTGCCGGCCGAGCTATTGACGATTGATGAAGGCCAACTTTGTATGAACATTTTGTACTGAAAATCGATTTCCTTATAGAAGCCCTCCGCAAGTACTGCCTGCCGCAAATACCTACCGGGTGAACGACCCGAGTCATTATATATATATAAAGCTACAATGCGATATACTCACTGATCTAACATAATACGTTTTCTCGGAAATGGCAAGAGTTGGACGAAAATGATGTATGACAAAGTTGTAGGGAATGTACGATATACGGCCATCCTATGGAGCCGATTTTTGAATTTCGAACGCGTTCCACTACGCGAGGGTGCTAACTCTGTCGTTTACCGACCGATTTGGATGAAATTTTCACCCGGCCTTTTCTTCGACACGCCATTTTCGGTTCCGCCGACGGTCGTTCCAAATTCAAAATACCACCGGAGCTATAGCCCTCCGAAAATCGGCCTTTTTTCGACCTCTACGCAAAAAAGTCGGCAGCCAACTGGGCGCATGCCAGGGACCAGCCGTAAACGGCATCGTGTCGTCAAAGGACCCAGGTATATGAGAAAAATCCGACATTCTGACATTTCAAGATGGCGGCCGAGATATTGGCTTTCAAAGGTGTCAAATTTACTATGGAGAATTTCTACAAAAAATTTGTACTGAAAATCATCTTTTTCGTAGAAAATCTTAATTTTTTTGTACCATCGACAGAGGCTAAGCGCCAAAATGAGTACTTGGCTGAGAATGGCGTCACCACGCCGAGGTGCTGTGGCATTCCAGTTGGCCATCGACCCATTAAAGTTTGAAAATCACCCACTTTAATAGAAAATTTTCACCCAAAATAGTTATTTTCATACAAAAATGCATTTCTTTAGTACCACCGACGGAGGCCAAAGGCCGAAACTACTACTCGGCTGGGAGCGGCTACTTAGTGCCGAGGTGCTGTGGCATTCCAGTTGGCCATCGACCCATTAAAGTTTGAAAATCACCCACTTTAATAGAAAAATTTCACCCGAAATAGTTATTTTCATACAAAAATGCATTTCTTTAGTACCACCGTTGGAGGCCAAAGGCCAAAACTACTACTCGGCTGGGAGCGGCTACTTAGTGCTGAGGTGCTGTGGCATTCCAGTTGGCCATCGACTCATTAAAGTTTGAAAATCACGCACTATAATAGAAAAAAATCACCCGAAATAGGATTTTTCATACAAAAATGCATTTCTTTAGTACCACCGACGGAGGCCAAAGGCCGAAACTACTACTCGGCTGGGAGCGGCTACTTAGTGCCGAGGTGCTGTGGCGTTCCAGTTGGCCATCGACCCATTAAAGTTTGAAAATCACGCACTTTAATAGAAAATTTTCACACGAAATAGGATTTTTCATACAAAAATGCATTTCTTTAGTACCACCGACGGAGGCCAAAGGCCAAAAAAATTGCTCATCTGTGAATGGCATCGTGTCACGTAGATATTCAGGTCCCTGAGAAAAATCAAACATTTTGAAATTTCCAATTGCCGGCCGAGCTATTGACGATTGATGAAGGCCAACTTTGTATGAACATTTTGTACTGAAAATCGATTTCCTTATAGAAGCCCTCCGCAAGTACTGCCTGCCGCAAATACCTACCGGGTGAACGACCCGAGTCATTATATATATATAAAGCTACAATGCGATATACTCACTGATCTAACATAATACGTTTTCTCGGAAATGGCAAGAGTTGGACGAAAATGATGTATGACAAAGTTGTAGGGAATGTACGATATACGGCCATCCTATGGAGCCGATTTTTGAATTTCGAACGCGTTCCACTACGCGAGGGTGCTAACTCTGTCGTTTACCGACCGATTTGGATGAAATTTTCACCCGGCCTTTTCTTCGACACGCCATTTTCGGTTCCGCCGACGGTCGTTCCAAATTCAAAATACCACCGGAGCTATAGCCCTCCGAAAATCGGCCTTTTTTCGACCTCTACGCAAAAAAGTCGGCAGCCAACTGGGCGCATGCCAGGGACCAGCCGTAAACGGCATCGTGTCGTCAAAGGACCCAGGTATATGAGAAAAATCCGACATTCTGACATTTCAAGATGGCGGCCGAGATATTGGCTTTCAAAGGTGTCAAATTTACTATGGAGAATTTCTACAAAAAATTTGTACTGAAAATCATCTTTTTCGTAGAAAATCTTAATTTTTTTGTACCATCGACAGAGGCTAAGCGCCAAAATGAGTACTTGGCTGAGAATGGCGTCACCACGCCGAGGTGCTGTGGCATTCCAGTTGGCCATCGACCCATTAAAGTTTGAAAATCACCCACTTTAATAGAAAATTTTCACCCAAAATAGTTATTTTCATACAAAAATGCATTTCTTTAGTACCACCGACGGAGGCCAAAGGCCGAAACTACTACTCGGCTGGGAGCGGCTACTTAGTGCCGAGGTGCTGTGGCATTCCAGTTGGCCATCGACCCATTAAAGTTTGAAAATCACCCACTTTAATAGAAAAATTTCACCCGAAATAGTTATTTTCATACAAAAATGCATTTCTTTAGTACCACCGTTGGAGGCCAAAGGCCAAAACTACTACTCGGCTGGGAGCGGCTACTTAGTGCTGAGGTGCTGTGGCATTCCAGTTGGCCATCGACTCATTAAAGTTTGAAAATCACGCACTATAATAGAAAAAAATCACCCGAAATAGGATTTTTCATACAAAAATGCATTTCTTTAGTACCACCGACGGAGGCCAAAGGCCGAAACTACTACTCGGCTGGGAGCGGCTACTTAGTGCCGAGGTGCTGTGGCGTTCCAGTTGGCCATCGACCCATTAAAGTTTGAAAATCACGCACTTTAATAGAAAATTTTCACACGAAATAGGATTTTTCATACAAAAATGCATTTCTTTAGTACCACCGACGGAGGCCAAAGGCCAAAAAAATTGCTCATCTGTGAATGGCATCGTGTCACGTAGATATTCAGGTCCCTGAGAAAAATCAAACATTTTGAAATTTCCAATTGCCGGCCGAGCTATTGACGATTGATGAAGGCCAACTTTGTATGAACATTTTGTACTGAAAATCGATTTCCTTATAGAAGCCCTCCGCAAGTACTGCCTGCCGCAAATACCTACCGGGTGAACGACCCGAGTCATTATATATATATAAAGCTACAATGCGATATACTCACTGATCTAACATAATACGTTTTCTCGGAAATGGCAAGAGTTGGACGAAAATGATGTATGACAAAGTTGTAGGGAATGTACGATATACGGCCATCCTATGGAGCCGATTTTTGAATTTCGAACGCGTTCCACTACGCGAGGGTGCTAACTCTGTCGTTTACCGACCGATTTGGATGAAATTTTCACCCGGCCTTTTCTTCGACACGCCATTTTCGGTTCCGCCGACGGTCGTTCCAAATTCAAAATACCACCGGAGCTATAGCCCTCCGAAAATCGGCCTTTTTTCGACCTCTACGCAAAAAAGTCGGCAGCCAACTGGGCGCATGCCAGGGACCAGCCGTAAACGGCATCGTGTCGTCAAAGGACCCAGGTATATGAGAAAAATCCGACATTCTGACATTTCAAGATGGCGGCCGAGATATTGGCTTTCAAAGGTGTCAAATTTACTATGGAGAATTTCTACAAAAAATTTGTACTGAAAATCATCTTTTTCGTAGAAAATCTTAATTTTTTTGTACCATCGACAGAGGCTAAGCGCCAAAATGAGTACTTGGCTGAGAATGGCGTCACCACGCCGAGGTGCTGTGGCATTCCAGTTGGCCATCGACCCATTAAAGTTTGAAAATCACCCACTTTAATAGAAAATTTTCACCCAAAATAGTTATTTTCATACAAAAATGCATTTCTTTAGTACCACCGACGGAGGCCAAAGGCCGAAACTACTACTCGGCTGGGAGCGGCTACTTAGTGCCGAGGTGCTGTGGCATTCCAGTTGGCCATCGACCCATTAAAGTTTGAAAATCACCCACTTTAATAGAAAAATTTCACCCGAAATAGTTATTTTCATACAAAAATGCATTTCTTTAGTACCACCGTTGGAGGCCAAAGGCCAAAACTACTACTCGGCTGGGAGCGGCTACTTAGTGCTGAGGTGCTGTGGCATTCCAGTTGGCCATCGACTCATTAAAGTTTGAAAATCACGCACTATAATAGAAAAAAATCACCCGAAATAGGATTTTTCATACAAAAATGCATTTCTTTAGTACCACCGACGGAGGCCAAAGGCCGAAACTACTACTCGGCTGGGAGCGGCTACTTAGTGCCGAGGTGCTGTGGCGTTCCAGTTGGCCATCGACCCATTAAAGTTTGAAAATCACGCACTTTAATAGAAAATTTTCACACGAAATAGGATTTTTCATACAAAAATGCATTTCTTTAGTACCACCGACGGAGGCCAAAGGCCAAAAAAATTGCTCATCTGTGAATGGCATCGTGTCACGTAGATATTCAGGTCCCTGAGAAAAATCAAACATTTTGAAATTTCCAATTGCCGGCCGAGCTATTGACGATTGATGAAGGCCAACTTTGTATGAACATTTTGTACTGAAAATCGATTTCCTTATAGAAGCCCTCCGCAAGTACTGCCTGCCGCAAATACCTACCGGGTGAACGACCCGAGTCATTATATATATATAAAGCTACAATGCGATATACTCACTGATCTAACATAATACGTTTTCTCGGAAATGGCAAGAGTTGGACGAAAATGATGTATGACAAAGTTGTAGGGAATGTACGATATACGGCCATCCTATGGAGCCGATTTTTGAATTTCGAACGCGTTCCACTACGCGAGGGTGCTAACTCTGTCGTTTACCGACCGATTTGGATGAAATTTTCACCCGGCCTTTTCTTCGACACGCCATTTTCGGTTCCGCCGACGGTCGTTCCAAATTCAAAATACCACCGGAGCTATAGCCCTCCGAAAATCGGCCTTTTTTCGACCTCTACGCAAAAAAGTCGGCAGCCAACTGGGCGCATGCCAGGGACCAGCCGTAAACGGCATCGTGTCGTCAAAGGACCCAGGTATATGAGAAAAATCCGACATTCTGACATTTCAAGATGGCGGCCGAGATATTGGCTTTCAAAGGTGTCAAATTTACTATGGAGAATTTCTACAAAAAATTTGTACTGAAAATCATCTTTTTCGTAGAAAATCTTAATTTTTTTGTACCATCGACAGAGGCTAAGCGCCAAAATGAGTACTTGGCTGAGAATGGCGTCACCACGCCGAGGTGCTGTGGCATTCCAGTTGGCCATCGACCCATTAAAGTTTGAAAATCACCCACTTTAATAGAAAATTTTCACCCAAAATAGTTATTTTCATACAAAAATGCATTTCTTTAGTACCACCGACGGAGGCCAAAGGCCGAAACTACTACTCGGCTGGGAGCGGCTACTTAGTGCCGAGGTGCTGTGGCATTCCAGTTGGCCATCGACCCATTAAAGTTTGAAAATCACCCACTTTAATAGAAAAATTTCACCCGAAATAGTTATTTTCATACAAAAATGCATTTCTTTAGTACCACCGTTGGAGGCCAAAGGCCAAAACTACTACTCGGCTGGGAGCGGCTACTTAGTGCTGAGGTGCTGTGGCATTCCAGTTGGCCATCGACTCATTAAAGTTTGAAAATCACGCACTATAATAGAAAAAAATCACCCGAAATAGGATTTTTCATACAAAAATGCATTTCTTTAGTACCACCGACGGAGGCCAAAGGCCGAAACTACTACTCGGCTGGGAGCGGCTACTTAGTGCCGAGGTGCTGTGGCGTTCCAGTTGGCCATCGACCCATTAAAGTTTGAAAATCACGCACTTTAATAGAAAATTTTCACACGAAATAGGATTTTTCATACAAAAATGCATTTCTTTAGTACCACCGACGGAGGCCAAAGGCCAAAAAAATTGCTCATCTGTGAATGGCATCGTGTCACGTAGATATTCAGGTCCCTGAGAAAAATCAAACATTTTGAAATTTCCAATTGCCGGCCGAGCTATTGACGATTGATGAAGGCCAACTTTGTATGAACATTTTGTACTGAAAATCGATTTCCTTATAGAAGCCCTCCGCAAGTACTGCCTGCCGCAAATACCTACCGGGTGAACGACCCGAGTCATTATATATATATAAAGCTACAATGCGATATACTCACTGATCTAACATAATACGTTTTCTCGGAAATGGCAAGAGTTGGACGAAAATGATGTATGACAAAGTTGTAGGGAATGTACGATATACGGCCATCCTATGGAGCCGATTTTTGAATTTCGAACGCGTTCCACTACGCGAGGGTGCTAACTCTGTCGTTTACCGACCGATTTGGATGAAATTTTCACCCGGCCTTTTCTTCGACACGCCATTTTCGGTTCCGCCGACGGTCGTTCCAAATTCAAAATACCACCGGAGCTATAGCCCTCCGAAAATCGGCCTTTTTTCGACCTCTACGCAAAAAAGTCGGCAGCCAACTGGGCGCATGCCAGGGACCAGCCGTAAACGGCATCGTGTCGTCAAAGGACCCAGGTATATGAGAAAAATCCGACATTCTGACATTTCAAGATGGCGGCCGAGATATTGGCTTTCAAAGGTGTCAAATTTACTATGGAGAATTTCTACAAAAAATTTGTAATGAAAATCATCTTTTTCGTAGAAAATCTTAATTTTTTTGTACCATCGACAGAGGCTAAGCGCCAAAATGAGTACTTGGCTGAGAATGGCGTCACCACGCCGAGGTGCTGTGGCATTCCAGTTGGCCATCGACCCATTAAAGTTTGAAAATCACCCACTTTAATAGAAAATTTTCACCCAAAATAGTTATTTTCATACAAAAATGCATTTCTTTAGTACCACCGACGGAGGCCAAAGGCCGAAACTACTACTCGGCTGGGAGCGGCTACTTAGTGCCGAGGTGCTGTGGCATTCCAGTTGGCCATCGACCCATTAAAGTTTGAAAATCACCCACTTTAATAGAAAAATTTCACCCGAAATAGTTATTTTCATACAAAAATGCATTTCTTTAGTACCACCGTTGGAGGCCAAAGGCCAAAACTACTACTCGGCTGGGAGCGGCTACTTAGTGCTGAGGTGCTGTGGCATTCCAGTTGGCCATCGACTCATTAAAGTTTGAAAATCACGCACTATAATAGAAAAAAATCACCCGAAATAGGATTTTTCATACAAAAATGCATTTCTTTAGTACCACCGACGGAGGCCAAAGGCCGAAACTACTACTCGGCTGGGAGCGGCTACTTAGTGCCGAGGTGCTGTGGCGTTCCAGTTGGCCATCGACCCATTAAAGTTTGAAAATCACGCACTTTAATAGAAAATTTTCACACGAAATAGGATTTTTCATACAAAAATGCATTTCTTTAGTACCACCGACGGAGGCCAAAGGCCAAAAAAATTGCTCATCTGTGAATGGCATCGTGTCACGTAGATATTCAGGTCCCTGAGAAAAATCAAACATTTTGAAATTTCCAATTGCCGGCCGAGCTATTGACGATTGATGAAGGCCAACTTTGTATGAACATTTTGTACTGAAAATCGATTTCCTTATAGAAGCCCTCCGCAAGTACTGCCTGCCGCAAATACCTACCGGGTGAACGACCCGAGTCATATTATTATATATATATAAAGCTACAATGCGATATACTCACTGATCTAACATAATACGTTTTCTCGGAAATGGCAAGAGTTGGACGAAAATGATGTATGACAAAGTTGTAGGGAATGTACGATATACGGCCATCCTATGGAGCCGATTTTTGAATTTCGAACGCGTTCCACTACGCGAGGGTGCTAACTCTGTCGTTTACCGACCGATTTGGATGAAATTTTCACCCGGCCTTTTCTTCGACACGCCATTTTCGGTTCCGCCGACGGTCGTTCCAAATTCAAAATACCACCGGAGCTATAGCCCTCCGAAAATCGGCCTTTTTTCGACCTCTACGCAAAAAAGTCGGCAGCCAACTGGGCGCATGCCAGGGACCAGCCGTAAACGGCATCGTGTCGTCAAAGGACCCAGGTATATGAGAAAAATCCGACATTCTGACATTTCAAGATGGCGGCCGAGATATTGGCTTTCAAAGGTGTCAAATTTACTATGGAGAATTTCTACAAAAAATTTGTACTGAAAATCATCTTTTTCGTAGAAAATCTTAATTTTTTTGTACCATCGACAGAGGCTAAGCGCCAAAATGAGTACTTGGCTGAGAATGGCGTCACCACGCCGAGGTGCTGTGGCATTCCAGTTGGCCATCGACCCATTAAAGTTTGAAAATCACCCACTTTAATAGAAAATTTTCACCCAAAATAGTTATTTTCATACAAAAATGCATTTCTTTAGTACCACCGACGGAGGCCAAAGGCCGAAACTACTACTCGGCTGGGAGCGGCTACTTAGTGCCGAGGTGCTGTGGCATTCCAGTTGGCCATCGACCCATTAAAGTTTGAAAATCACCCACTTTAATAGAAAAATTTCACCCGAAATAGTTATTTTCATACAAAAATGCATTTCTTTAGTACCACCGTTGGAGGCCAAAGGCCAAAACTACTACTCGGCTGGGAGCGGCTACTTAGTGCTGAGGTGCTGTGGCATTCCAGTTGGCCATCGACTCATTAAAGTTTGAAAATCACGCACTATAATAGAAAAAAATCACCCGAAATAGGATTTTTCATACAAAAATGCATTTCTTTAGTACCACCGACGGAGGCCAAAGGCCGAAACTACTACTCGGCTGGGAGCGGCTACTTAGTGCCGAGGTGCTGTGGCGTTCCAGTTGGCCATCGACCCATTAAAGTTTGAAAATCACGCACTTTAATAGAAAATTTTCACACGAAATAGGATTTTTCATACAAAAATGCATTTCTTTAGTACCACCGACGGAGGCCAAAGGCCAAAAAAATTGCTCATCTGTGAATGGCATCGTGTCACGTAGATATTCAGGTCCCTGAGAAAAATCAAACATTTTGAAATTTCCAATTGCCGGCCGAGCTATTGACGATTGATGAAGGCCAACTTTGTATGAACATTTTGTACTGAAAATCGATTTCCTTATAGAAGCCCTCCGCAAGTACTGCCTGCCGCAAATACCTACCGGGTGAACGACCCGAGTCATTATATATATATAAAGCTACAATGCGATATACTCACTGATCTAACATAATACGTTTTCTCGGAAATGGCAAGAGTTGGACGAAAATGATGTATGACAAAGTTGTAGGGAATGTACGATATACGGCCATCCTATGGAGCCGATTTTTGAATTTCGAACGCGTTCCACTACGCGAGGGTGCTAACTCTGTCGTTTACCGACCGATTTGGATGAAATTTTCACCCGGCCTTTTCTTCGACACGCCATTTTCGGTTCCGCCGACGGTCGTTCCAAATTCAAAATACCACCGGAGCTATAGCCCTCCGAAAATCGGCCTTTTTTCGACCTCTACGCAAAAAAGTCGGCAGCCAACTGGGCGCATGCCAGGGACCAGCCGTAAACGGCATCGTGTCGTCAAAGGACCCAGGTATATGAGAAAAATCCGACATTCTGACATTTCAAGATGGCGGCCGAGATATTGGCTTTCAAAGGTGTCAAATTTACTATGGAGAATTTCTACAAAAAATTTGTAATGAAAATCATCTTTTTCGTAGAAAATCTTAATTTTTTTGTACCATCGACAGAGGCTAAGCGCCAAAATGAGTACTTGGCTGAGAATGGCGTCACCACGCCGAGGTGCTGTGGCATTCCAGTTGGCCATCGACCCATTAAAGTTTGAAAATCACCCACTTTAATAGAAAATTTTCACCCAAAATAGTTATTTTCATACAAAAATGCATTTCTTTAGTACCACCGACGGAGGCCAAAGGCCGAAACTACTACTCGGCTGGGAGCGGCTACTTAGTGCCGAGGTGCTGTGGCATTCCAGTTGGCCATCGACCCATTAAAGTTTGAAAATCACCCACTTTAATAGAAAAATTTCACCCGAAATAGTTATTTTCATACAAAAATGCATTTCTTTAGTACCACCGTTGGAGGCCAAAGGCCAAAACTACTACTCGGCTGGGAGCGGCTACTTAGTGCTGAGGTGCTGTGGCATTCCAGTTGGCCATCGACTCATTAAAGTTTGAAAATCACGCACTATAATAGAAAAAAATCACCCGAAATAGGATTTTTCATACAAAAATGCATTTCTTTAGTACCACCGACGGAGGCCAAAGGCCGAAACTACTACTCGGCTGGGAGCGGCTACTTAGTGCCGAGGTGCTGTGGCGTTCCAGTTGGCCATCGACCCATTAAAGTTTGAAAATCACGCACTTTAATAGAAAATTTTCACACGAAATAGGATTTTTCATACAAAAATGCATTTCTTTAGTACCACCGACGGAGGCCAAAGGCCAAAAAAATTGCTCATCTGTGAATGGCATCGTGTCACGTAGATATTCAGGTCCCTGAGAAAAATCAAACATTTTGAAATTTCCAATTGCCGGCCGAGCTATTGACGATTGATGAAGGCCAACTTTGTATGAACATTTTGTACTGAAAATCGATTTCCTTATAGAAGCCCTCCGCAAGTACTGCCTGCCGCAAATACCTACCGGGTGAACGACCCGAGTCATATTATTATATATATATAAAGCTACAATGCGATATACTCACTGATCTAACATAATACGTTTTCTCGGAAATGGCAAGAGTTGGACGAAAATGATGTATGACAAAGTTGTAGGGAATGTACGATATACGGCCATCCTATGGAGCCGATTTTTGAATTTCGAACGCGTTCCACTACGCGAGGGTGCTAACTCTGTCGTTTACCGACCGATTTGGATGAAATTTTCACCCGGCCTTTTCTTCGACACGCCATTTTCGGTTCCGCCGACGGTCGTTCCAAATTCAAAATACCACCGGAGCTATAGCCCTCCGAAAATCGGCCTTTTTTCGACCTCTACGCAAAAAAGTCGGCAGCCAACTGGGCGCATGCCAGGGACCAGCCGTAAACGGCATCGTGTCGTCAAAGGACCCAGGTATATGAGAAAAATCCGACATTCTGACATTTCAAGATGGCGGCCGAGATATTGGCTTTCAAAGGTGTCAAATTTACTATGGAGAATTTCTACAAAAAATTTGTACTGAAAATCATCTTTTTCGTAGAAAATCTTAATTTTTTTGTACCATCGACAGAGGCTAAGCGCCAAAATGAGTACTTGGCTGAGAATGGCGTCACCACGCCGAGGTGCTGTGGCATTCCAGTTGGCCATCGACCCATTAAAGTTTGAAAATCACCCACTTTAATAGAAAATTTTCACCCAAAATAGTTATTTTCATACAAAAATGCATTTCTTTAGTACCACCGACGGAGGCCAAAGGCCGAAACTACTACTCGGCTGGGAGCGGCTACTTAGTGCCGAGGTGCTGTGGCATTCCAGTTGGCCATCGACCCATTAAAGTTTGAAAATCACCCACTTTAATAGAAAAATTTCACCCGAAATAGTTATTTTCATACAAAAATGCATTTCTTTAGTACCACCGTTGGAGGCCAAAGGCCAAAACTACTACTCGGCTGGGAGCGGCTACTTAGTGCTGAGGTGCTGTGGCATTCCAGTTGGCCATCGACTCATTAAAGTTTGAAAATCACGCACTATAATAGAAAAAAATCACCCGAAATAGGATTTTTCATACAAAAATGCATTTCTTTAGTACCACCGACGGAGGCCAAAGGCCGAAACTACTACTCGGCTGGGAGCGGCTACTTAGTGCCGAGGTGCTGTGGCGTTCCAGTTGGCCATCGACCCATTAAAGTTTGAAAATCACGCACTTTAATAGAAAATTTTCACACGAAATAGGATTTTTCATACAAAAATGCATTTCTTTAGTACCACCGACGGAGGCCAAAGGCCAAAAAAATTGCTCATCTGTGAATGGCATCGTGTCACGTAGATATTCAGGTCCCTGAGAAAAATCAAACATTTTGAAATTTCCAATTGCCGGCCGAGCTATTGACGATTGATGAAGGCCAACTTTGTATGAACATTTTGTACTGAAAATCGATTTCCTTATAGAAGCCCTCCGCAAGTACTGCCTGCCGCAAATACCTACCGGGTGAACGACCCGAGTCATTATATATATATAAAGCTACAATGCGATATACTCACTGATCTAACATAATACGTTTTCTCGGAAATGGCAAGAGTTGGACGAAAATGATGTATGACAAAGTTGTAGGGAATGTACGATATACGGCCATCCTATGGAGCCGATTTTTGAATTTCGAACGCGTTCCACTACGCGAGGGTGCTAACTCTGTCGTTTACCGACCGATTTGGATGAAATTTTCACCCGGCCTTTTCTTCGACACGCCATTTTCGGTTCCGCCGACGGTCGTTCCAAATTCAAAATACCACCGGAGCTATAGCCCTCCGAAAATCGGCCTTTTTTCGACCTCTACGCAAAAAAGTCGGCAGCCAACTGGGCGCATGCCAGGGACCAGCCGTAAACGGCATCGTGTCGTCAAAGGACCCAGGTATATGAGAAAAATCCGACATTCTGACATTTCAAGATGGCGGCCGAGATATTGGCTTTCAAAGGTGTCAAATTTACTATGGAGAATTTCTACAAAAAATTTGTACTGAAAATCATCTTTTTCGTAGAAAATCTTAATTTTTTTGTACCATCGACAGAGGCTAAGCGCCAAAATGAGTACTTGGCTGAGAATGGCGTCACCACGCCGAGGTGCTGTGGCATTCCAGTTGGCCATCGACCCATTAAAGTTTGAAAATCACCCACTTTAATAGAAAATTTTCACCCAAAATAGTTATTTTCATACAAAAATGCATTTCTTTAGTACCACCGACGGAGGCCAAAGGCCGAAACTACTACTCGGCTGGGAGCGGCTACTTAGTGCCGAGGTGCTGTGGCATTCCAGTTGGCCATCGACCCATTAAAGTTTGAAAATCACCCACTTTAATAGAAAAATTTCACCCGAAATAGTTATTTTCATACAAAAATGCATTTCTTTAGTACCACCGTTGGAGGCCAAAGGCCAAAACTACTACTCGGCTGGGAGCGGCTACTTAGTGCTGAGGTGCTGTGGCATTCCAGTTGGCCATCGACTCATTAAAGTTTGAAAATCACGCACTATAATAGAAAAAAATCACCCGAAATAGGATTTTTCATACAAAAATGCATTTCTTTAGTACCACCGACGGAGGCCAAAGGCCGAAACTACTACTCGGCTGGGAGCGGCTACTTAGTGCCGAGGTGCTGTGGCGTTCCAGTTGGCCATCGACCCATTAAAGTTTGAAAATCACGCACTTTAATAGAAAATTTTCACACGAAATAGGATTTTTCATACAAAAATGCATTTCTTTAGTACCACCGACGGAGGCCAAAGGCCAAAAAAATTGCTCATCTGTGAATGGCATCGTGTCACGTAGATATTCAGGTCCCTGAGAAAAATCAAACATTTTGAAATTTCCAATTGCCGGCCGAGCTATTGACGATTGATGAAGGCCAACTTTGTATGAACATTTTGTACTGAAAATCGATTTCCTTATAGAAGCCCTCCGCAAGTACTGCCTGCCGCAAATACCTACCGGGTGAACGACCCGAGTCATTATATATATATAAAGCTACAATGCGATATACTCACTGATCTAACATAATACGTTTTCTCGGAAATGGCAAGAGTTGGACGAAAATGATGTATGACAAAGTTGTAGGGAATGTACGATATACGGCCATCCTATGGAGCCGATTTTTGAATTTCGAACGCGTTCCACTACGCGAGGGTGCTAACTCTGTCGTTTACCGACCGATTTGGATGAAATTTTCACCCGGCCTTTTCTTCGACACGCCATTTTCGGTTCCGCCGACGGTCGTTCCAAATTCAAAATACCACCGGAGCTATAGCCCTCCGAAAATCGGCCTTTTTTCGACCTCTACGCAAAAAAGTCGGCAGCCAACTGGGCGCATGCCAGGGACCAGCCGTAAACGGCATCGTGTCGTCAAAGGACCCAGGTATATGAGAAAAATCCGACATTCTGACATTTCAAGATGGCGGCCGAGATATTGGCTTTCAAAGGTGTCAAATTTACTATGGAGAATTTCTACAAAAAATTTGTACTGAAAATCATCTTTTTCGTAGAAAATCTTAATTTTTTTGTACCATCGACAGAGGCTAAGCGCCAAAATGAGTACTTGGCTGAGAATGGCGTCACCACGCCGAGGTGCTGTGGCATTCCAGTTGGCCATCGACCCATTAAAGTTTGAAAATCACCCACTTTAATAGAAAATTTTCACCCAAAATAGTTATTTTCATACAAAAATGCATTTCTTTAGTACCACCGACGGAGGCCAAAGGCCGAAACTACTACTCGGCTGGGAGCGGCTACTTAGTGCCGAGGTGCTGTGGCATTCCAGTTGGCCATCGACCCATTAAAGTTTGAAAATCACCCACTTTAATAGAAAAATTTCACCCGAAATAGTTATTTTCATACAAAAATGCATTTCTTTAGTACCACCGTTGGAGGCCAAAGGCCAAAACTACTACTCGGCTGGGAGCGGCTACTTAGTGCTGAGGTGCTGTGGCATTCCAGTTGGCCATCGACTCATTAAAGTTTGAAAATCACGCACTATAATAGAAAAAAATCACCCGAAATAGGATTTTTCATACAAAAATGCATTTCTTTAGTACCACCGACGGAGGCCAAAGGCCGAAACTACTACTCGGCTGGGAGCGGCTACTTAGTGCCGAGGTGCTGTGGCGTTCCAGTTGGCCATCGACCCATTAAAGTTTGAAAATCACGCACTTTAATAGAAAATTTTCACACGAAATAGGATTTTTCATACAAAAATGCATTTCTTTAGTACCACCGACGGAGGCCAAAGGCCAAAAAAATTGCTCATCTGTGAATGGCATCGTGTCACGTAGATATTCAGGTCCCTGAGAAAAATCAAACATTTTGAAATTTCCAATTGCCGGCCGAGCTATTGACGATTGATGAAGGCCAACTTTGTATGAACATTTTGTACTGAAAATCGATTTCCTTATAGAAGCCCTCCGCAAGTACTGCCTGCCGCAAATACCTACCGGGTGAACGACCCGAGTCATTATATATATATAAAGCTACAATGCGATATACTCACTGATCTAACATAATACGTTTTCTCGGAAATGGCAAGAGTTGGACGAAAATGATGTATGACAAAGTTGTAGGGAATGTACGATATACGGCCATCCTATGGAGCCGATTTTTGAATTTCGAACGCGTTCCACTACGCGAGGGTGCTAACTCTGTCGTTTACCGACCGATTTGGATGAAATTTTCACCCGGCCTTTTCTTCGACACGCCATTTTCGGTTCCGCCGACGGTCGTTCCAAATTCAAAATACCACCGGAGCTATAGCCCTCCGAAAATCGGCCTTTTTTCGACCTCTACGCAAAAAAGTCGGCAGCCAACTGGGCGCATGCCAGGGACCAGCCGTAAACGGCATCGTGTCGTCAAAGGACCCAGGTATATGAGAAAAATCCGACATTCTGACATTTCAAGATGGCGGCCGAGATATTGGCTTTCAAAGGTGTCAAATTTACTATGGAGAATTTCTACAAAAAATTTGTACTGAAAATCATCTTTTTCGTAGAAAATCTTAATTTTTTTGTACCATCGACAGAGGCTAAGCGCCAAAATGAGTACTTGGCTGAGAATGGCGTCACCACGCCGAGGTGCTGTGGCATTCCAGTTGGCCATCGACCCATTAAAGTTTGAAAATCACCCACTTTAATAGAAAATTTTCACCCAAAATAGTTATTTTCATACAAAAATGCATTTCTTTAGTACCACCGACGGAGGCCAAAGGCCGAAACTACTACTCGGCTGGGAGCGGCTACTTAGTGCCGAGGTGCTGTGGCATTCCAGTTGGCCATCGACCCATTAAAGTTTGAAAATCACCCACTTTAATAGAAAAATTTCACCCGAAATAGTTATTTTCATACAAAAATGCATTTCTTTAGTACCACCGTTGGAGGCCAAAGGCCAAAACTACTACTCGGCTGGGAGCGGCTACTTAGTGCTGAGGTGCTGTGGCATTCCAGTTGGCCATCGACTCATTAAAGTTTGAAAATCACGCACTATAATAGAAAAAAATCACCCGAAATAGGATTTTTCATACAAAAATGCATTTCTTTAGTACCACCGACGGAGGCCAAAGGCCGAAACTACTACTCGGCTGGGAGCGGCTACTTAGTGCCGAGGTGCTGTGGCGTTCCAGTTGGCCATCGACCCATTAAAGTTTGAAAATCACGCACTTTAATAGAAAATTTTCACACGAAATAGGATTTTTCATACAAAAATGCATTTCTTTAGTACCACCGACGGAGGCCAAAGGCCAAAAAAATTGCTCATCTGTGAATGGCATCGTGTCACGTAGATATTCAGGTCCCTGAGAAAAATCAAACATTTTGAAATTTCCAATTGCCGGCCGAGCTATTGACGATTGATGAAGGCCAACTTTGTATGAACATTTTGTACTGAAAATCGATTTCCTTATAGAAGCCCTCCGCAAGTACTGCCTGCCGCAAATACCTACCGGGTGAACGACCCGAGTCATTATATATATATAAAGCTACAATGCGATATACTCACTGATCTAACATAATACGTTTTCTCGGAAATGGCAAGAGTTGGACGAAAATGATGTATGACAAAGTTGTAGGGAATGTACGATATACGGCCATCCTATGGAGCCGATTTTTGAATTTCGAACGCGTTCCACTACGCGAGGGTGCTAACTCTGTCGTTTACCGACCGATTTGGATGAAATTTTCACCCGGCCTTTTCTTCGACACGCCATTTTCGGTTCCGCCGACGGTCGTTCCAAATTCAAAATACCACCGGAGCTATAGCCCTCCGAAAATCGGCCTTTTTTCGACCTCTACGCAAAAAAGTCGGCAGCCAACTGGGCGCATGCCAGGGACCAGCCGTAAACGGCATCGTGTCGTCAAAGGACCCAGGTATATGAGAAAAATCCGACATTCTGACATTTCAAGATGGCGGCCGAGATATTGGCTTTCAAAGGTGTCAAATTTACTATGGAGAATTTCTACAAAAAATTTGTACTGAAAATCATCTTTTTCGTAGAAAATCTTAATTTTTTTGTACCATCGACAGAGGCTAAGCGCCAAAATGAGTACTTGGCTGAGAATGGCGTCACCACGCCGAGGTGCTGTGGCATTCCAGTTGGCCATCGACCCATTAAAGTTTGAAAATCACCCACTTTAATAGAAAATTTTCACCCAAAATAGTTATTTTCATACAAAAATGCATTTCTTTAGTACCACCGACGGAGGCCAAAGGCCGAAACTACTACTCGGCTGGGAGCGGCTACTTAGTGCCGAGGTGCTGTGGCATTCCAGTTGGCCATCGACCCATTAAAGTTTGAAAATCACCCACTTTAATAGAAAAATTTCACCCGAAATAGTTATTTTCATACAAAAATGCATTTCTTTAGTACCACCGTTGGAGGCCAAAGGCCAAAACTACTACTCGGCTGGGAGCGGCTACTTAGTGCTGAGGTGCTGTGGCATTCCAGTTGGCCATCGACTCATTAAAGTTTGAAAATCACGCACTATAATAGAAAAAAATCACCCGAAATAGGATTTTTCATACAAAAATGCATTTCTTTAGTACCACCGACGGAGGCCAAAGGCCGAAACTACTACTCGGCTGGGAGCGGCTACTTAGTGCCGAGGTGCTGTGGCGTTCCAGTTGGCCATCGACCCATTAAAGTTTGAAAATCACGCACTTTAATAGAAAATTTTCACACGAAATAGGATTTTTCATACAAAAATGCATTTCTTTAGTACCACCGACGGAGGCCAAAGGCCAAAAAAATTGCTCATCTGTGAATGGCATCGTGTCACGTAGATATTCAGGTCCCTGAGAAAAATCAAACATTTTGAAATTTCCAATTGCCGGCCGAGCTATTGACGATTGATGAAGGCCAACTTTGTATGAACATTTTGTACTGAAAATCGATTTCCTTATAGAAGCCCTCCGCAAGTACTGCCTGCCGCAAATACCTACCGGGTGAACGACCCGAGTCATTATATATATATAAAGCTACAATGCGATATACTCACTGATCTAACATAATACGTTTTCTCGGAAATGGCAAGAGTTGGACGAAAATGATGTATGACAAAGTTGTAGGGAATGTACGATATACGGCCATCCTATGGAGCCGATTTTTGAATTTCGAACGCGTTCCACTACGCGAGGGTGCTAACTCTGTCGTTTACCGACCGATTTGGATGAAATTTTCACCCGGCCTTTTCTTCGACACGCCATTTTCGGTTATAATTCTAAGTCTCGTTTTTGCCGGTTCGAAGGACCAACTTCAAAAAAAATTATTAACTCAAACCCTAATGCGGCCAATATAATTAATTACTGAAATGTTTAAAAAAACGCTTCTTAATGATTTAATTAAATGTTCAAGTGACTTTTTGAGTGGTTGAAAACAATATGCAATAATGAAACAATTCACGGAACGCAGCAGAATTAGTATTAACTGTTAAGGCCCCAGTACACTTTGGCCCATCCTGGCCCACTCTTGTCATGGCCATTGTGTACAGTGCAGGCAATGGTGTGTAGTGGTGGACACTAATTTGTCCATCGTGGCGCGCAATCGGAAAGTTGTCGGTTTTTTGGACACACTTCAAAGGAATCGTGGCGTAGCGTGACCCGTCCGTGTTCACAGTGTCCTATTGTTTAGTTCGTCACTGACCGCTGCGCTTACAGGGATGATCATTGGTCATAGAGTACTTTTTTGTTGCGATGATTTTTTGTAAAAATACTTGAGTTTTATATCGCTTAAAATATCCTTATGCCACAATGAAGATAAATCAAAAGACCTTCAAGTTTATTGATTTATCTGAACCCGTAATTTTGCACATTTTGCGGCATTTTTTTTAATAACTTGGTGGTGTACATACTTATGTAACACTTGTAAATAAATAAAATAAAATAAGTAAACAAAATAAATTTCTGGCCATTGTGTACTGGGGCCTTTACTTGAGTTGTTGATACTGATTTTTTTATTTTCAGCCGACTTTTAAAAAGAAAGAAGTTCTCAGTTTGCTATTGTCTTCTTGTTTTTGTGTTTAAATATTTTTTTTTTATATGATTTTAATGTTTACTAGAAGAGATGTGGTCTACAGGTGGTCCCATAATCACTAATTCAGGGTCTGATAATGAGTTTGA
Source organism: Yponomeuta sedellus (assembly GCA_934045075.1). Taxonomy (NCBI): domain Eukaryota; kingdom Metazoa; phylum Arthropoda; class Insecta; order Lepidoptera; family Yponomeutidae; genus Yponomeuta; species Yponomeuta sedellus. Next base: position 7,403,925 of record OW203726.1, on the reverse strand, counting down.
AATCGAGGGAACTCTTTTGTGGTTGAGAGCCTGAAGTGATTTGTTTATTTGATATAGTGACATGTTCATTTGCTTTCGGAGTACACAATTTTGCGGAGCCGTAATGATAGTCACAAAACATTTAAAAAATATATTTTAAACGAATAAAAATCTGATTGTAGTTGAGAATGTTTTTGTTTTTATATTTTTCAAGTCGGTTTCCATTGTTAAAGACAAATATTTTTTCTATATCCGTATCCGTTCTGACGGGATCGAATAGCAGCAGTGTTGCCAAATTAGGCAATTTTTCTGTATTTAAGTTATCTCAAAAGCTTAAATGACAAATATTGAAACCTGCTCATCCATTTTTCGGTGACATTCGGGCAATTATCACGTCCTTAGATTTGAAAGATTATTTACTAAGTATTGAACTCTACGGTTTTGATAAGTAATAAAAAACGTCGATGGTCTTTTAATTTACATGAAAAGGTATTTTTATATTTTTTAGACGGAATGAGCAAAAAATGGTCAAGTACGACTTGGACTTAGAATGTTATTTAAACTAAAATACTTTTTAAGATTTTTTCTTAATAATTAAATTTTTTTTACGTTACATAGCACATTTGTACCTATATTAGTATTTTTGTACTCGAGTAATTCGTCTTGAAATAATTTATTATTTTTGTTCAAGACAAAGCTGTATTTATTGTGGTACTAACCTTATTTAAAGTTACAGACGACAGCTGATCAATCTTAGCATTACTGTTAAATAGTTGTTTTTAAGTTATTGATGTGATGAGTGTGCTCATATTTTAAAAGTGAACGCGCTTTTGAGCGAATCTTATATGATTGAAATAAATATAGTGTCACCTTTCACATTCAATACTATCACCTTCAGCACCTTTTGGTGTCTTCAAATTACTAAAGCATAATTTAAAAAAATAATTTGTTTTTTGAGTTGATAGATATATAGCTAAATCGTAGTACAGCATATTTTATTAGTTTGGTTTTTCGTAAATGTTATGAAAATATTTGAAACAAAAAAAATACCATATTGTTTTATGCGGCTCAAGTATATTCATCTACTACAGATATATTTTACGGTGATTCTGGCAACACAATCTGGCGACGCTAAATCCCGCCAATATTTGATTGAAAGCGTCATTTTTTCTTCTTCCTTTCGTACATTGTGCGTGGCGGAATTACGTTTTGAAGTGAAAAGAAGCTTGTTTGTGTGATTTGATTACAGAGTAAGTAAACTGCTGATTTACCTATCTACCTAATGCATTTTCGTCAAAAGTTGTTACCTACTGAATTTCTTATAGTAGGTATCTACTTACTAAGAAATTAGGTTAACTTTACTGTACATTTATTATGATTTCGTGATACTTAACGAGATAGGAAACCGTCAAAATTTGGTGTGCATAATACATAGATAGAAATAATCCAAGCCATATTCAAGTAGGTACTGTTCATAATTAGATAACTTATATGTCCTAAACGATGATGGTCAGGCACTTATGCATATCTTAGCGTCTTAGTCGGTGATTTTGTTTCCTATCAACTTTATCCACAAACAGTTCTTTATTACGTTAACATCACTAATCTTCGACACTAGGCATATAGGGTACCTAGATACCTACGCACCCTTTCATAGCAGCATTTAAATTTAACACACCGCAATTAATCACGGTGAGTTCTGACGAGTTGTTTGTTACGTACTAGGTAGGTAGGTAGGTAGGTACCTATATATAGCTACACGATATATATAGCTACACGAAAATTCATTTCAGTTGAAGTAAAGTTCTACTTAGAGTCTGACTAGAACTATCTTTTTCTTCTATGTTTAACAAAAGTTCATCATTAATTGGATGGTCAGGTTTAATCTATACAAATGTGCAAGTTATGGGTAATTAGCTTTAACTCCAAAGTGAAGTAAAGGATTATTAATAAGTAAGTACCTAATGAATAGCTGTGTAAGTTCTGTTAACATCACACACAGTGTATAGCAAGTCATTACTTGTCAGCAAACTGAAAATAAAAAAAAAATCTGTAACTAAATGAGTAATTATGTATGTACTTAATGAATATAAGAGCTACTTTATACCATGCTTCAATGTGCTCTTTGCATTAGCAAAATGTTTGCAGTAAGTAAATGCATTATAATATTTATTTTATTTTACCAGTCCTAGGCCCCTGTAGTGGAGTATGCCTTAACCAGCGGTAGGGATACCTATACAAGGATTGATGTTGATGTTATCTGATTAGGTTTCCTTACTTATTTATTATTAATTACTATTATTAATAATATAAAGTCTATTAATGATTGTTTACAGGGCACAAGCCAAAATGGTGTGTATGTCCACTCTAGATTGAAAATTTCAACCACTGAATAAGATGAACATATCAGGCATTCAGGCAAGAGTATTGCTACTATAAATTTTACAAATGTGTAACATAATTAAAAATATTACTGCGGTCATGTTATAGTTCAAATTTACAGCCACTTCTACGAATATGGGGCAAGCATTCTACTGACCAAACTATCATAATTATTTATCAAGCATACAAAGCTGTGATATACATACCATTGGAATGCCTCCCGTAATAATAAAAATAGCATTGATAGTAGACAAATCTAATCAGAGTTAAATTGGTAAAGTTTAAATGTTCACCGTCTCATAAATAACAAATAGGTAGCTATTTGTTCTGACCAATGAAATGATTTCTTTTCAGAAATTGTCAGTAATTTCAGTTTTTTATCTATGCACATAATGCTTTATATCAAATTACAACTTTAAGTATATACCTATATTCAATATTAAATACCGTTTTTAATGATGATGAGACCTTAAGTTTTGCAATGTTGCCTTTATTATTACTATTTACTTATTCCAAGAACATGATCTTTTTTAACAGACATTGATTAATAAATTCAAATTAATTTATTTGTGGATCATAGGTAATTATTTTACATAATTGGTGGACAGTCTTAAATTACAGATCACTATGGTCCTACCAGTACATAGGCATACAAATATAATAAAGTTATTAAGAGGGTAAACAAGTTACAATGTGTCATTTAGAAAGTCTTCAATCCTATTTAGAGGCTAAAAATTTCACCCATGCCGGGATTTGATCCCGCAACCTCTGGCTATCCGTGCCAGCGCTCTACCAATTGAGCCAATGGGCGACTCACCGGCATCAGTGTAATTTCGAACCTCTTTACACTATTCTCTGTATTACGTACAGGCAGCGACATCTGGCTTAAGCAAATTGCATCACTTACAGCCCCGACTAACTACTTTGCAGTTAGGTTTTACATCGGAACGATATCACTGTACCCACATTATTTATATTTTTAATGCACTGACCCGTGCTAAGGACAAATTTAAAAAACCTATTTAGAGGCTAAAAATTTTTCACCCATGCCGGGATTCGATCCCGCAACCTCTGGCTATCCGTGCCAGCGCTCTATCAATTGAGCCAATGGGCGACTCACCGGCATCAGTGAAATTTCGAACCTCTTTACACTATTCAGTCCTTAGCACGGCACAGTGCATTAAAAATAAAAAGCATTACAGTCCTTAGCACGGGTCAGTGCATTAAAAATAAAAATAGTAAAGTAAAGATTTAGTTCTTTGTACAGTGTTGGTATCTTGTTAAAGATTATAGGCGCCATGCACAAAATACTTTTTCGCATGATAGTAGTTTTAGCTGGATAGTCTGGCTGTCACATTAACAATGATTGAATAGGTAGGTTTATAAATTTGTCCTGGTCTTTTAATGGCGAACATACTAGACTAGACCGTAGTAACTATTATCTAATCTGTGGTAAAAGTAAGCCACTCTGTAGTACTCATTTTCATTTTATATGTAGGCGTGCCATAAATGAATAAACACTAAATAAATACCTTTGATGTGTAAGTGTATATAATTATATTATTTCTTACACATGATTCTAATTGGTTAAGAATGATAACTCTTTCACGCTGTAAAATAAAATATTAAGTAATAAAAATCAGTTTCAATCACCATACTGATTACATCCTGGTGAGATTTGATTAGGTGTTATTTGAGTTGCGATCCCATAGACGAAATGTCAAATGTTATTGAGTACCACATTATGTACCTACTCAACTTTTTCTTTTATGGAACCTATATTATGTATGTCCCACTGCAGGGCACAGGCCTTCTTTCAGGAAGAGAGAATACTATGAGCTTAATTACCATGCGTAAGCACCGCGGACTCGAATCCCGGCATGTACCAATGACTTTGTTTTCTAAGTTATGTTCATTTGTAAATTTATAGTAGCAAAATACCACTCTCTTACTAGAAGGAAAATATCTTGAGAAAACCTTGAAATGGCCATACTAATCTTTTATATTCTCATTTTTATATTTTTACGGGTTCGATTCTCAGTATGGGCATGTAGGTACTAAGGACTTTTTTTCTAAAATATGTACATTTGTAAAGTTATTGTAACAATGCCATTCTCTAACATCAGTGAAGCAAAACATCGTGAGGAAAGTTGAGTATTCAAAAATTTAATATATATTTTTTAAATCAATGAACGTACCTATAGCTAACATTCGGTACCCATTTATAACTATAGCATTATACTTAACATAGTCACGGGTATCACGGGTGACGAGCTTATTAAGTTCGCGGCCATTTCAACGCTGCATAAACGTACCCGAGGTCTCTTATGGTTTTGGTATTAATTATTATTTTAACTGTTCTTTTTGTTTACCTACCTACTTGTTTTATTTGTCTTCAATCACTTACTGCATTAAAAAGAATATTTTCATAATTGAGTTTATAAGGCCAAGCTTTAAGGTCCAATTTTAAAATTGCTAAATTTTCACTCGGCTACACAATAAGATAAATGTAGGATAGCCTGCGCTTCAAATTCATACTACCGCCCGTTAAGACAGAGTTGGGGTAAAACCCAACGACGCTGTAGGATGAATCTGAAATGCAAGATTTAAAGAATTTGAACATTTTACATAGCACTTAACCTCACATTTTGCATCGATTAGTAAGTACACTCATTAGATTTAGATTGCCGCCCGTTAAAACAGGGTTGGGTAAAATCCAGCGAAGCGGTAAGATAAATCTCTGGTGTCATGTATTAAAAAAATTTACATGTAATATTTTTACTCAAGCTAACATTTTACATTTGTATGTATACTCATGAAGTAGGGTAGCGACATAGGCCCCTTCCGCATGCTGCGAAGCAACTATTCGCTCCATTCCTTGGCAATTGTCACCCATTATAACTCTTTCAATGTCTTTTGAATAGACTGTATGATTTGTATCATACAAACAAGGTTCACAGCGAATTTAATTCCACGAATAGGTGTGGCTAATGCTAGGCCTATGCTGAGATGCAGGCGAAGCACAGTACAGCCCAGTGCAGAGCAGCGCAGATTTCGTTCGAGGGGGGATCAGATACATATATTATAGCTCAGATACATATTTGTAATATAATTATAAAAAAAACTTCGATTCTCTTTTGTTTTTTCTGAATGTAGTCATTTGTTTACTTTGTGTCGAAAATGGATAAAAAAGAAGTGCGAGCCGTTCATTGCGATTTGGAAGCAACATTAGGAGACTCTGCTCTACCGTATTCCACTGTCGCAAGGTGGGCTTCTCAATTTCGAGTAGGGAGAACAAACATCATTGCGGCCGTCCATCGACGTCAGTCACCCAAGAAAATGTTGCGAAAGTCGAGAACATTGTATTGAGCGATAGAAGAGTTACCATCCGATACTTAATTCAAGAAACAGGCATTTCATATGGAAGTATTCAATCCATATTCTATCTTTGAATATAAGAAAAGTCTCCGCAATATGGGTGCCGAGAATGTTAACCGAAAGTCAGAACAAAAATCGACTTTACATTACGAAGATATTATTGTAGAAAAATAAATCCGTCAGTTATAATTTACTATTCCGCAATCTCTTTCTGAATACGAATGAATCCGATTTGAAATCATTAATGATTAACTTACAATTAAAAATAAACAAATGCTTAAAAAAATTAAAAAAAATATTCCTCTAAAAACTCAACAGCACTCCCCAACTCCCCAGCCGAGGTTCGTACCCGGGACCTCTTGCGTGGCAGGCAGATGCACTACCGCTGCGCCACAGAGGTCTTCAATAATCTCCAATCACTCCTCTTTACCACATATGTTATTTTAAGAATGTAAGACCGATAATACTATATGTCCACAGCGCATACTTTAGCTAAGTTGTGAAGTAAGCACGAGCCACGAAGGATCCCGCCGCGGCGAGGCCGAAGGCCGAGCTTCGTCCAGGCCGAGGCCGAAGGCCGAGACCATACATGTTCCCACGCAACAATTCACTACAATAAGTGTCTAGCGAGGCCCTAGGCCGAGCGCCGCGGAGAGCGCAGCTCGGAGCGGCTGGGGGTTGGCGCGCGTAAGCGCGCAGGGGGCTCGCCCCCTAGTTATATATATATAAAGCTACAATGCGATATACTCACTGATCTAACATAATACGTTTTCTCGGAAATGGCAAGAGTTGGACGAAAATGATGTATGACAAAGTTGTAGGGAATGTACGATATACGGCCATCCTATGGAGCCGATTTTTGAATTTCGAACGCGTTCCACTACGCGAGGGTGCTAACTCTGTCGTTTACCGACCGATTTGGATGAAATTTTCACCCGGCCTTTTCTTCGACACGCCATTTTCGGTTATAATTCTAAGTCTCGTTTTTGCCGGTTCGAAGGACCAACTTCAAAAAAAATTATTAACTCAAACCCTAATGCGGCCAATATAATTAATTACTGAAATGTTTAAAAAAACGCTTCTTAATGATTTAATTAAATGTTCAAGTGACTTTTTGAGTGGTTGAAAACAATATGCAATAATGAAACAATTCACGGAACGCAGCAGAATTAGTATTAACTGTTAAGGCCCCAGTACACTTTGGCCCATCCTGGCCCACTCTTGTCATGGCCATTGTGTACAGTGCAGGCAATGGTGTGTAGTGGTGGACACTAATTTGTCCATCGTGGCGCGCAATCGGAAAGTTGTCGGTTTTTTGGACACACTTCAAAGGAATCGTGGCGTAGCGTGACCCGTCCGTGTTCACAGTGTCCTATTGTTTAGTTCGTCACTGACCGCTGCGCTTACAGGGATGATCATTGGTCATAGAGTACTTTTTTGTTGCGATGATTTTTTGTAAAAATACTTGAGTTTTATATCGCTTAAAATATCCTTATGCCACAATGAAGATAAATCAAAAGACCTTCAAGTTTATTGATTTATCTGAACCCGTAATTTTGCACATTTTGCGGCATTTTTTTTAATAACTTGGTGGTGTACATACTTATGTAACACTTGTAAATAAATAAAATAAAATAAGTAAACAAAATAAATTTCTGGCCATTGTGTACTGGGGCCTTTACTTGAGTTGTTGATACTGATTTTTTTATTTTCAGCCGACTTTTAAAAAGAAAGAAGTTCTCAGTTTGCTATTGTCTTCTTGTTTTTGTGTTTAAATATTTTTTTTTTATATGATTTTAATGTTTACTAGAAGAGATGTGGTCTACAGGTGGTCCCATAATCACTAATTCAGGGTCTGATAATGAGTTTGAAATCGAGGGAACTCTTTTGTGGTTGAGAGCCTGAAGTGATTTGTTTATTTGATATAGTGACATGTTCATTTGCTTTCGGAGTACACAATTTTGCGGAGCCGTAATGATAGTCACAAAACATTTAAAAAATATATTTTAAACGAATAAAAATCTGATTGTAGTTGAGAATGTTTTTGTTTTTATATTTTTCAAGTCGGTTTCCATTGTTAAAGACAAATATTTTTTCTATATCCGTATCCGTTCTGACGGGATCGAATAGCAGCAGTGTTGCCAAATTAGGCAATTTTTCTGTATTTAAGTTATCTCAAAAGCTTAAATGACAAATATTGAAACCTGCTCATCCATTTTTCGGTGACATTCGGGCAATTATCACGTCCTTAGATTTGAAAGATTATTTACTAAGTATTGAACTCTACGGTTTTGATAAGTAATAAAAAACGTCGATGGTCTTTTAATTTACATGAAAAGGTATTTTTATATTTTTTAGACGGAATGAGCAAAAAATGGTCAAGTACGACTTGGACTTAGAATGTTATTTAAACTAAAATACTTTTTAAGATTTTTTCTTAATAATTAAATTTTTTTTACGTTACATAGCACATTTGTACCTATATTAGTATTTTTGTACTCGAGTAATTCGTCTTGAAATAATTTATTATTTTTGTTCAAGACAAAGCTGTATTTATTGTGGTACTAACCTTATTTAAAGTTACAGACGACAGCTGATCAATCTTAGCATTACTGTTAAATAGTTGTTTTTAAGTTATTGATGTGATGAGTGTGCTCATATTTTAAAAGTGAACGCGCTTTTGAGCGAATCTTATATGATTGAAATAAATATAGTGTCACCTTTCACATTCAATACTATCACCTTCAGCACCTTTTGGTGTCTTCAAATTACTAAAGCATAATTTAAAAAAATAATTTGTTTTTTGAGTTGATAGATATATAGCTAAATCGTAGTACAGCATATTTTATTAGTTTGGTTTTTCGTAAATGTTATGAAAATATTTGAAACAAAAAAAATACCATATTGTTTTATGCGGCTCAAGTATATTCATCTACTACAGATATATTTTACGGTGATTCTGGCAACACAATCTGGCGACGCTAAATCCCGCCAATATTTGATTGAAAGCGTCATTTTTTCTTCTTCCTTTCGTACATTGTGCGTGGCGGAATTACGTTTTGAAGTGAAAAGAAGCTTGTTTGTGTGATTTGATTACAGAGTAAGTAAACTGCTGATTTACCTATCTACCTAATGCATTTTCGTCAAAAGTTGTTACCTACTGAATTTCTTATAGTAGGTATCTACTTACTAAGAAATTAGGTTAACTTTACTGTACATTTATTATGATTTCGTGATACTTAACGAGATAGGAAACCGTCAAAATTTGGTGTGCATAATACATAGATAGAAATAATCCAAGCCATATTCAAGTAGGTACTGTTCATAATTAGATAACTTATATGTCCTAAACGATGATGGTCAGGCACTTATGCATATCTTAGCGTCTTAGTCGGTGATTTTGTTTCCTATCAACTTTATCCACAAACAGTTCTTTATTACGTTAACATCACTAATCTTCGACACTAGGCATATAGGGTACCTAGATACCTACGCACCCTTTCATAGCAGCATTTAAATTTAACACACCGCAATTAATCACGGTGAGTTCTGACGAGTTGTTTGTTACGTACTAGGTAGGTAGGTAGGTAGGTACCTATATATAGCTACACGATATATATAGCTACACGAAAATTCATTTCAGTTGAAGTAAAGTTCTACTTAGAGTCTGACTAGAACTATCTTTTTCTTCTATGTTTAACAAAAGTTCATCATTAATTGGATGGTCAGGTTTAATCTATACAAATGTGCAAGTTATGGGTAATTAGCTTTAACTCCAAAGTGAAGTAAAGGATTATTAATAAGTAAGTACCTAATGAATAGCTGTGTAAGTTCTGTTAACATCACACACAGTGTATAGCAAGTCATTACTTGTCAGCAAACTGAAAATAAAAAAAAAATCTGTAACTAAATGAGTAATTATGTATGTACTTAATGAATATAAGAGCTACTTTATACCATGCTTCAATGTGCTCTTTGCATTAGCAAAATGTTTGCAGTAAGTAAATGCATTATAATATTTATTTTATTTTACCAGTCCTAGGCCCCTGTAGTGGAGTATGCCTTAACCAGCGGTAGGGATACCTATACAAGGATTGATGTTGATGTTATCTGATTAGGTTTCCTTACTTATTTATTATTAATTACTATTATTAATAATATAAAGTCTATTAATGATTGTTTACAGGGCACAAGCCAAAATGGTGTGTATGTCCACTCTAGATTGAAAATTTCAACCACTGAATAAGATGAACATATCAGGCATTCAGGCAAGAGTATTGCTACTATAAATTTTACAAATGTGTAACATAATTAAAAATATTACTGCGGTCATGTTATAGTTCAAATTTACAGCCACTTCTACGAATATGGGGCAAGCATTCTACTGACCAAACTATCATAATTATTTATCAAGCATACAAAGCTGTGATATACATACCATTGGAATGCCTCCCGTAATAATAAAAATAGCATTGATAGTAGACAAATCTAATCAGAGTTAAATTGGTAAAGTTTAAATGTTCACCGTCTCATAAATAACAAATAGGTAGCTATTTGTTCTGACCAATGAAATGATTTCTTTTCAGAAATTGTCAGTAATTTCAGTTTTTTATCTATGCACATAATGCTTTATATCAAATTACAACTTTAAGTATATACCTATATTCAATATTAAATACCGTTTTTAATGATGATGAGACCTTAAGTTTTGCAATGTTGCCTTTATTATTACTATTTACTTATTCCAAGAACATGATCTTTTTTAACAGACATTGATTAATAAATTCAAATTAATTTATTTGTGGATCATAGGTAATTATTTTACATAATTGGTGGACAGTCTTAAATTACAGATCACTATGGTCCTACCAGTACATAGGCATACAAATATAATAAAGTTATTAAGAGGGTAAACAAGTTACAATGTGTCATTTAGAAAGTCTTCAATCCTATTTAGAGGCTAAAAATTTCACCCATGCCGGGATTTGATCCCGCAACCTCTGGCTATCCGTGCCAGCGCTCTACCAATTGAGCCAATGGGCGACTCACCGGCATCAGTGTAATTTCGAACCTCTTTACACTATTCTCTGTATTACGTACAGGCAGCGACATCTGGCTTAAGCAAATTGCATCACTTACAGCCCCGACTAACTACTTTGCAGTTAGGTTTTACATCGGAACGATATCACTGTACCCACATTATTTATATTTTTAATGCACTGACCCGTGCTAAGGACAAATTTAAAAAACCTATTTAGAGGCTAAAAATTTTTCACCCATGCCGGGATTCGATCCCGCAACCTCTGGCTATCCGTGCCAGCGCTCTATCAATTGAGCCAATGGGCGACTCACCGGCATCAGTGAAATTTCGAACCTCTTTACACTATTCAGTCCTTAGCACGGCACAGTGCATTAAAAATAAAAAGCATTACAGTCCTTAGCACGGGTCAGTGCATTAAAAATAAAAATAGTAAAGTAAAGATTTAGTTCTTTGTACAGTGTTGGTATCTTGTTAAAGATTATAGGCGCCATGCACAAAATACTTTTTCGCATGATAGTAGTTTTAGCTGGATAGTCTGGCTGTCACATTAACAATGATTGAATAGGTAGGTTTATAAATTTGTCCTGGTCTTTTAATGGCGAACATACTAGACTAGACCGTAGTAACTATTATCTAATCTGTGGTAAAAGTAAGCCACTCTGTAGTACTCATTTTCATTTTATATGTAGGCGTGCCATAAATGAATAAACACTAAATAAATACCTTTGATGTGTAAGTGTATATAATTATATTATTTCTTACACATGATTCTAATTGGTTAAGAATGATAACTCTTTCACGCTGTAAAATAAAATATTAAGTAATAAAAATCAGTTTCAATCACCATACTGATTACATCCTGGTGAGATTTGATTAGGTGTTATTTGAGTTGCGATCCCATAGACGAAATGTCAAATGTTATTGAGTACCACATTATGTACCTACTCAACTTTTTCTTTTATGGAACCTATATTATGTATGTCCCACTGCAGGGCACAGGCCTTCTTTCAGGAAGAGAGAATACTATGAGCTTAATTACCATGCGTAAGCACCGCGGACTCGAATCCCGGCATGTACCAATGACTTTGTTTTCTAAGTTATGTTCATTTGTAAATTTATAGTAGCAAAATACCACTCTCTTACTAGAAGGAAAATATCTTGAGAAAACCTTGAAATGGCCATACTAATCTTTTATATTCTCATTTTTATATTTTTACGGGTTCGATTCTCAGTATGGGCATGTAGGTACTAAGGACTTTTTTTCTAAAATATGTACATTTGTAAAGTTATTGTAACAATGCCATTCTCTAACATCAGTGAAGCAAAACATCGTGAGGAAAGTTGAGTATTCAAAAATTTAATATATATTTTTTAAATCAATGAACGTACCTATAGCTAACATTCGGTACCCATTTATAACTATAGCATTATACTTAACATAGTCACGGGTATCACGGGTGACGAGCTTATTAAGTTCGCGGCCATTTCAACGCTGCATAAACGTACCCGAGGTCTCTTATGGTTTTGGTATTAATTATTATTTTAACTGTTCTTTTTGTTTACCTACCTACTTGTTTTATTTGTCTTCAATCACTTACTGCATTAAAAAGAATATTTTCATAATTGAGTTTATAAGGCCAAGCTTTAAGGTCCAATTTTAAAATTGCTAAATTTTCACTCGGCTACACAATAAGATAAATGTAGGATAGCCTGCGCTTCAAATTCATACTACCGCCCGTTAAGACAGAGTTGGGGTAAAACCCAACGACGCTGTAGGATGAATCTGAAATGCAAGATTTAAAGAATTTGAACATTTTACATAGCACTTAACCTCACATTTTGCATCGATTAGTAAGTACACTCATTAGATTTAGATTGCCGCCCGTTAAAACAGGGTTGGGTAAAATCCAGCGAAGCGGTAAGATAAATCTCTGGTGTCATGTATTAAAAAAATTTACATGTAATATTTTTACTCAAGCTAACATTTTACATTTGTATGTATACTCATGAAGTAGGGTAGCGACATAGGCCCCTTCCGCATGCTGCGAAGCAACTATTCGCTCCATTCCTTGGCAATTGTCACCCATTATAACTCTTTCAATGTCTTTTGAATAGACTGTATGATTTGTATCATACAAACAAGGTTCACAGCGAATTTAATTCCACGAATAGGTGTGGCTAATGCTAGGCCTATGCTGAGATGCAGGCGAAGCACAGTACAGCCCAGTGCAGAGCAGCGCAGATTTCGTTCGAGGGGGGATCAGATACATATATTATAGCTCAGATACATATTTGTAATATAATTATAAAAAAAACTTCGATTCTCTTTTGTTTTTTCTGAATGTAGTCATTTGTTTACTTTGTGTCGAAAATGGATAAAAAAGAAGTGCGAGCCGTTCATTGCGATTTGGAAGCAACATTAGGAGACTCTGCTCTACCGTATTCCACTGTCGCAAGGTGGGCTTCTCAATTTCGAGTAGGGAGAACAAACATCATTGCGGCCGTCCATCGACGTCAGTCACCCAAGAAAATGTTGCGAAAGTCGAGAACATTGTATTGAGCGATAGAAGAGTTACCATCCGATACTTAATTCAAGAAACAGGCATTTCATATGGAAGTATTCAATCCATATTCTATCTTTGAATATAAGAAAAGTCTCCGCAATATGGGTGCCGAGAATGTTAACCGAAAGTCAGAACAAAAATCGACTTTACATTACGAAGATATTATTGTAGAAAAATAAATCCGTCAGTTATAATTTACTATTCCGCAATCTCTTTCTGAATACGAATGAATCCGATTTGAAATCATTAATGATTAACTTACAATTAAAAATAAACAAATGCTTAAAAAAATTAAAAAAAATATTCCTCTAAAAACTCAACAGCACTCCCCAACTCCCCAGCCGAGGTTCGTACCCGGGACCTCTTGCGTGGCAGGCAGATGCACTACCGCTGCGCCACAGAGGTCTTCAATAATCTCCAATCACTCCTCTTTACCACATATGTTATTTTAAGAATGTAAGACCGATAATACTATATGTCCACAGCGCATACTTTAGCTAAGTTGTGAAGTAAGCACGAGCCACGAAGGATCCCGCCGCGGCGAGGCCGAAGGCCGAGCTTCGTCCAGGCCGAGGCCGAAGGCCGAGACCATACATGTTCCCACGCAACAATTCACTACAATAAGTGTCTAGCGAGGCCCTAGGCCGAGCGCCGCGGAGAGCGCAGCTCGGAGCGGCTGGGGGTTGGCGCGCGTAAGCGCGCAGGGGGCTCGCCCCCTAGTTATATATATATATAAAGCTGCAATCCGGTATACTCACTGATCTATTCATCCATACGTTTTCTCGGAAACGGTAAGATTTGGACGAAAATGATGTATGAGAAAGTTGTAGGAAATGTATGAATTACAGCCATCCTATGAAGCCGATTTTTGAATTTCGAACGCGTTCCACTACGCGAGGGTGCTAACTCTGTCGTTTACCGACCGATTTGGATGAAATTTTGATAGAATGGTGATATAGTGATCCGATTGAAAAAAAAAATTTTGGTTGTTCGAAATTCAAAATGGCGGCGCAGATATAGCCGACCGAAAAATCGACCTTTGCGCAAAAAAGTCGGCAGCCAACTGGGCATATGCTGGAGATATGCCGTAAACGGCATCGCGTTGCCAAAGGACCCAGGTATATGAGAAAAATCCGACATCTCGGAATTTCAAGATGGCGGCCGAGATATTGATGATTGAAAATGACAAATTTTTGTATGGAGATTTAGTACTAAAATTGACTTTTCAACAGAGAAATGGGACAAACTTGCGAGGCCGGAGGCCGAGCTCCGCGAAGCGGGCACAAAAAGTTCTGCCGCGGCGAGGCCGAAGGCCGAGCTCCGTTTAGGCCGAGGCCGAAGGCCGAGACGATTCAAGTTATAGCGCACAAGTACCAGCGCAAAAGCAAAAAGGGACAAACTTGCGAGGCCGGAGGCCGAGCTCCGCGGAGCGGGCACGAGGAACTCCGCCGCAGCGAGGCCGAAGGCCGAGCTCCGTTTAGGCCGAGGCCGAAGGCCGAGACCATTCAGGTTACGGCGCACAAGTACCAGCGCAAAAGCCAAAAGGGACAAACTTGCGAGGCCGGAGGCCGAGCTCCGCGAAGCGGGCACGAGACACTCCGCCACGGCGAGGCCGAAGGCCGAGCTTCGTCCAGGCCGAGGCCGAAGGCCGAGAACGTTCAGGTTACGGCGGACAAGTACCAGCGCAAGAGCAAAGAGGGACAAACTTGCGAGGCCGGAGGCCGAGCTCCGCAGAGCGGGCACGAGGAACCCCGCCGCGGCGAGGCCGAAGGCCGAGCTCCGTCCAGGCCGAGGCCGAAGGCCGAGACCATACATGTTCCCATGCAACAATTCACTACAATAAGTGTCTAGCGAGGCCCTAGGCCGAGCGCCGCGGAGAGCGCAGCTCGGAGCGGCTGGGGGTTGGCGCGCGTAAGCGCGCAGGGGGCTCGCCCCCTAGTTATATATATATAAAGCTGCAATCCGGTATACTCACTGATCTATTCATCCATACGTTTTCTCCGAAACGGTAAGATTTGGACGAAAATGATGTATGAGAAAGTTGTAGGAAATGTATGAATTACAGCCATCCTATGAAGCCGATTTTTGAATTTCGAACGCGTTCCACTACGCGAGGGTGCTAACTCTGTCGTTTACCGACCGATTTGGATGAAATTTTCACCCGGCCTTTTCTTCGACACGCCATTTTCGGTTCCGCCGACGGTCGTTCCAAATTCAAAATACCACCGGAGATATAGCCCTCCGAAAATCGGCCTTTTTTCGACCTCTGCGCAAAAAAGTCGGCAGCCAACTGGGCGCATGCCAGGGACCAGCCGTAAACGGCATCGTGTCGTCAAAGGACCCAGGTATATGAGAAAAATCCGACATTTTGACATTTCAAGATGGCGGCCGAGATATTATCTTTCAAAGGTGTCAAATTTACTATGGAGAATTTCTACAAAAAATTTGTACTGAAAATCATCTTTTTCGTAGAAAATCGTAATTTTTTTGTACTATCGATGGAGGCTAAGCGCCGAAATGAGTACTTGGCTGGGAATGGCGTCACCACGCCGAGGTACTGTAGCATTCCAGTTGGCCATCGACTCATCAAAGTTTGAAAATCACGCACTATAATAGAAAAATTTCACTTAAAATAGGACTTTTCATACAAAAATGCATTTTTTTAGTACCACTGGTGGAGGCCAAAGGCCGAAACTACTACTCGGCTGGGAGCGGCTACTTAGTGCCGAGGTGCTGTGGCATTCCAGTTGGCCATCGACTCATCAAAATTTGAAAATCACCCACTTTAATAGAAAAATTTCACCCGAAATACGATTTTTCATACAAAAATGCATTTCTTTAGTACCACCGACGGAGGCCAAAGGCCGAAACTACTACTCGGCTGGGAGCGGCTACTCAGTGCCGAGGTGCTGTGGCATTCCAGTTGGCCATCGACTCATTAAAGTTTGAAAATCACGCACTATAATAGAAAAATTTCACCCGAAATAGTTATTTTCATACAAAAATGCGTTTCTTTAGTACCACCGACGGAGGCCAAAGGCCGAAACTACTACTCGGCTGGGAGCGGCTACTCAGTGCCGAGGTGCTGTAGCATTCCAGTTGGCCATCGACTCATCAAAGTTTGAAAATCAGCCACTTTAATAGAAAAAATTCACCCGAGATAGGATTTTTCATACAAAAATGCATTTTTTTAGTACCACCGCTGGAGGCCAAAGGCCAAAAAAATTGCTCATCTGTGAATGGCATCGTGTCACGTAGATATTCAGGTCCCTGAGAAAAATCAAACATTTTGAAATTTCTAATTGCCGGCCGAGTTATTGACGATTGATCAAGGCCAACTTTGTATGAACATTTTGTACTGAAAATCGATTTCCTATAGAAGCCCTCCGCAAGTACTGCCTGCCGCAAATACCTACCGGGTGAACGACCCGAGTCATTATATATATATAAAGCTGCAATCCGGTATACTCACTGATCTATTCATCCATACGTTTTCTCCGAAACGGTAAGATTTGGACGAAAATGATGTATGAGAAAGTTGTAGGAAATGTATGAATTACAGCCATCCTATGAAGCCGATTTTTGAATTTCGAACGCGTTCCACTACGCGAGGGTGCTAACTCTGTCGTTTACCGACCGATTTGGATGAAATTTTCACCCGGCCTTTTCTTCGACACGCCATTTTCGGTTCCGCCGACGGTCGTTCCAAATTCAAAATACCACCGGAGCTATAGCCCTCCGAAAATCGGCCTTTTTTCGACCTCTACGCAAAAAAGTCGGCAGCCAACTGGGCGCATGCCAGGGACCAGCCGTAAACGGCATCGTGTCGTCAAAGGACCCAGGTATATGAGAAAAATCCGACATTCTGACATTTCAAGATGGCGGCCGAGATATTGGCTTTCAAAGGTGTCAAATTTACTATGGAGAATTTCTACAAAAAATTTGTACTGAAAATCATCTTTTTCGTAGAAAATCTTAATTTTTTTGTACCATCGATAGAGGCTAAGCGCCAAAATGAGTACTTGGCTGAGAATGGCGTCACCACGCCGAGGTGCTGTGGCATTCCAGTTGGCCATCGACCCATTAAAGTTTGAAAATCACCCACTTTAATAGAAAAATTTCACCCGAAATAGTTATTTTCATACAAAAATGCATTTCTTTAGTACCACCGACGGAGGCCAAAGGCCGAAACTACTACTCGGCTGGGAGCGGCTAATCAGTGCCGAGGTGCTGCGGCATTCCAGTTGGCCATCGACTCATCAAAATTTGAAAATCACCCACTTTAATAGAAAAATTTCACCCGAAATACGATTTTTCATACAAAAATGCATTTCTTTAGTACCACCGACGGAGGCCAAAGGCCGAAACTACTACTCGGCTGGGAGCGGCTACTCAGTGCCGAGGTGCTGTGGCATTCCAGTTGGCCATCGACTCATTAAAGTTTGAAAATCACGCACTATAATAGAAAAATTTCACCCGAAATAGTTATTTTCATACAAAAATGCGTTTCTTTAGTACCACCGACGGAGGCCAAAGGCCGAAACTACTACTCGGCTGGGAGCGGCTACTCAGTGCCGAGGTGCTGTAGCATTCCAGTTGGCCATCGACTCATCAAAGTTTGAAAATCAGCCACTTTAATAGAAAAAATTCACCCGAGATAGGATTTTTCATACAAAAATGCATTTTTTTAGTACCACCGCTGGAGGCCAAAGGCCAAAAAAATTGCTCATCTGTGAATGGCATCGTGTCACGTAGATATTCAGGTCCCTGAGAAAAATCAAACATTTTGAAATTTCTAATTGCCGGCCGAGTTATTGACGATTGATCAAGGCCAACTTTGTATGAACTTTTTGTACTGAAAATCGATTTCCTATAGAAGCCCTCCGCAAGTACTGCCTGCCGCAAATACCTACCGGGTGAACGACCCGAGTCATTATATATATATAAAGCTGCAATCCGGTATACTCACTGATCTATTCATCCATACGTTTTCTCCGAAACGGTAAGATTTGGACGAAAATGATGTATGAGAAAGTTGTAGGAAATGTATGAATTACAGCCATCCTATGAAGCCGATTTTTGAATTTCGAACGCGTTCCACTACGCGAGGGTGCTAACTCTGTCGTTTACCGACCGATTTGGATGAAATTTTCACCCGGCCTTTTCTTCGACACGCCATTTTCGGTTCCGCCGACGGTCGTTCCAAATTCAAAATACCACCGGAGCTATAGCCCTCCGAAAATCGGCCTTTTTTCGACCTCTACGCAAAAAAGTCGGCAGCCAACTGGGCGCATGCCAGGGACCAGCCGTAAACGGCATCGTGTCGTCAAAGGACCCAGGTATATGAGAAAAATCCGACATTCTGACATTTCAAGATGGCGGCTGAGATATTGGCTTTCAAAGGTGTCAAATTTACTATGGAGAATTTCTACAAAAAATTTGTACTGAAAATCATCTTTTTCGTAGAAAATCTTAATTTTTTTGTACCATCGATAGAGGCTAAGCGCCAAAATGAGTACTTGGCTGAGAATGGCGTCACCACGCCGAGGTGCTGTGGCATTCCAGTTGGCCATCGACCCATTAAAGTTTGAAAATCACCCACTTTAATAGAAAAATTTCACCCGAAATAGTTATTTTCATACAAAAATGCATTTCTTTAGTACCACCGACGGAGGCCAAAGGCCGAAACTACTACTCGGCTGGGAGCGGCTAATCAGTGCCGAGGTGCTGCGGCATTCCAGTTGGCCATCGACTCATCAAAATTTGAAAATCACCCACTTTAATAGAAAAATTTCACCCGAAATACGATTTTTCATACAAAAATGCATTTCTTTAGTACCACCGACGGAGGCCAAAGGCCGAAACTACTACTCGGCTGGGAGCGGCTACTCAGTGCCGAGGTGCTGTGGCATTCCAGTTGGCCATCGACTCATTAAAGTTTGAAAATCACGCACTATAATAGAAAAATTTCACCCGAAATAGTTATTTTCATACAAAAATGCGTTTCTTTAGTACCACCGACGGAGGCCAAAGGCCGAAACTACTACTCGGCTGGGAGCGGCTACTCAGTGCCGAGGTGCTGTAGCATTCCAGTTGGCCATCGACTCATCAAAGTTTGAAAATCAGCCACTTTAATAGAAAAAATTCACCCGAGATAGGATTTTTCATACAAAAATGCATTTTTTTAGTACCACCGCTGGAGGCCAAAGGCCAAAAAAATTGCTCATCTGTGAATGGCATCGTGTCACGTAGATATTCAGGTCCCTGAGAAAAATCAAACATTTTGAAATTTCTAATTGCCGGCCGAGTTATTGACGATTGATCAAGGCCAACTTTGTATGAACTTTTTGTACTGAAAATCGATTTCCTATAGAAGCCCTCCGCAAGTACTGCCTGCCGCAAATACCTACCGGGTGAACGACCCGAGTCATTATATATATATAAAGCTACAATCCGGTATACTCACTGATCTATTCATCCATACGTTTTCTCGGAAACGGTAAGATTTGGACGAAAATGATGTATGAGAAAGTTGTAGGAAATGTATGAATTACAGCCATCCTATGAAGCCGATTTTTGAATTTCGAACACGTTCCACTACGCGAGGGTGCTAACTCTGGCGTTTACCGACCGATTTGGATGAAAATTTGATAGAATGGTGATTTAGTAATCCGATTGAAAAAAAAAATTTTGGTTGTTCGAAATTCAAAATGGCGGCGCAGATATAGCCGACCCAAAAATCGACCTTTGCGCAAAAAAGTCGGCAGCCAACTGGGCATATGCTGGAGATATGCCGTAAACGGCATCGCGTTGCCAAAGGACCCAGGTATATGAGAAAAATCCGACATCTTGGAATTTCAAGATGGCGTCCGAGATATTGATGATTGAAAATGACAAATTTTTGTATGGAGATTTAGTACTAAAATTGACTTTTCAATAGAGAAATGAGACAAACTTGCGAGGCCGGAGGCCGAGCTTCGCGAAGCGGGCACAAAAAGTTCTGCCGCGGCGAGGCCGAAGGCCGAGCTCCGTTTTGGCCGAGGCCAAAGGCCGAGACCATACAAATTGCGGCGCACAAGTACCAGCGCAAGAGCAAAAAGGGACAAACTTGCGAGGCCGCAGGCCGAGCTCCGCGGAGCGGGCACGAGAAATCCCGCCGCGGCGAGGCCGAAGGCCGAGCTCCGTCCAGGCCGAGGCCGAAGGCCGAGAACGTTCAGGTTACGGCGGACAAGTACCAGCGCAAGAGCAAAGCGGGACAAACTTGCGAGGCCGAAGGCCGAGCTCCGCGGAGCGGGCACTAAGAACCCCGCTGCGGCGAGGCCGAAGGCCGAGCTTCGTCCAGGCCGAGGCCGAAGGCCGAGACCGTTTAGTTTACGGCACACAAGTGCCAGCGCAAGAGCAAAAAGAGACAAACTTGCGAGGCCGGAGGCCGAGCTCCGCGGAGCGGGCACGAGAAACCCCGCCGCGGCGAGGCCGAAGGCCGAGCTCCGTCCAGGCCGAGGCCGAAGGCCGAGACCATACATGTTCCCATGCAACAATTCCCTACAATAAGTGTCTAGCGAGGCCCTAGGCCGAGCGCCGCGGAGAGCGCAGCTCGGAGCGGCTGGGGGTTGGCGCGCGTAAGCGCGCAGGGGGCTCGCCCCCTAGTTATATATATATAAAGCTGCAATCCGGTATACTCACTGATCTATTCATCCATACGTTTTCTCCGAAACGGTAAGATTTGGACGAAAATGATGTATGAGAAAGTTGTAGGAAATGTATGAATTACAGCCATCCTATGAAGCCGATTTTTGAATTTCGAACGCGTTCCACTACGCGAGGGTGCTAACTCTGTCGTTTACCGACCGATTTGGATGAAATTTTCACCCGGCCTTTTCTTCGACACGCCATTTTCGGTTCCGCCGACGGTCGTTCCAAATTCAAAATACCACCGGAGATATAGCCCTCCGAAAATCGGCCTTTTTTCGACCTCTGCGCAAAAAAGTCGGCAGCCAACTGGGCGCATGCCAGGGACCAGCCGTAAACGGCATCGTGTCGTCAAAGGACCCAGGTATATGAGAAAAATCCGACATTTTGACATTTCAAGATGGCGGCCGAGATATTATCTTTCAAAGGTGTCAAATTTACTATGGAGAATTTCTACAAAAAATTTGTACTGAAAATCATCTTTTTCGTAGAAAATCTTAATTTTTTTGTACCATCGATAGAGGCTAAGCGCCAAAATGAGTACTTGGCTGAGAATGGCGTCACCACGCCGAGGTGCTGTGGCATTCCAGTTGGCCATCGACCCATTAAAGTTTGAAAATCACCCACTTTAATAGAAAAATTTCACCCGAAATAGTTATTTTCATACAAAAATGCATTTCTTTAGTACCACCGACGGAGGCCAAAGGCCGAAACTACTACTCGGCTGGGAGCGGCTAATCAGTGCCGAGGTGCTGCGGCATTCCAGTTGGCCATCGACTCATCAAAATTTGAAAATCACCCACTTTAATAGAAAAATTTCACCCGAAATACGATTTTTCATACAAAAATGCATTTCTTTAGTACCACCGACGGAGGCCAAAGGCCGAAACTACTACTCGGCTGGGAGCGGCTACTCAGTGCCGAGGTGCTGTGGCATTCCAGTTGGCCATCGACTCATTAAAGTTTGAAAATCACGCACTATAATAGAAAAATTTCACCCGAAATAGTTATTTTCATACAAAAATGCGTTTCTTTAGTACCACCGACGGAGGCCAAAGGCCGAAACTACTACTCGGCTGGGAGCGGCTACTCAGTGCCGAGGTGCTGTAGCATTCCAGTTGGCCATCGACTCATCAAAGTTTGAAAATCAGCCACTTTAATAGAAAAAATTCACCCGAGATAGGATTTTTCATACAAAAATGCATTTTTTTAGTACCACCGCTGGAGGCCAAAGGCCAAAAAAATTGCTCATCTGTGAATGGCATCGTGTCACGTAGATATTCAGGTCCCTGAGAAAAATCAAACATTTTGAAATTTCTAATTGCCGGCCGAGTTATTGACGATTGATCAAGGCCAACTTTGTATGAACATTTTGTACTGAAAATCGATTTCCTATAGAAGCCCTCCGCAAGTACTGCCTGCCGCAAATACCTACCGGGTGAACGACCCGAGTCATTATATATATATATAAAGCTGCAATCCGGTATACTCACTGATCTATTCATCCATACGTTTTCTCCGAAACGGTAAGATTTGGACGAAAATGATGTATGAGAAAGTTGTAGGAAATGTATGAATTACAGCCATCCTATGAAGCCGATTTTTGAATTTCGAACACGTTCCACTACGCGAGGGTGCTAACTCTGGCGTTTACCGACCGATTTGGATGAAAATTTGATAGAATGGTGATTTAGTAATCCGATTGAAAAAAAAAATTTTGGTTGTTCGAAATTCAAAATGGCGGCGCAGATATAGCCGACCCAAAAATCGACCTTTGCGCAAAAAAGTCGGCAGCCAACTGGGCATATGCTGGAGATATGCCGTAAACGGCATCGCGTTGCCAAAGGACCCAGGTATATGAGAAAAATCCGACATCTTGGAATTTCAAGATGGCGTCCGAGATATTGATGATTGAAAATGACAAATTTTTGTATGGAGATTTAGTACTAAAATTGACTTTTCAATAGAGAAATGAGACAAACTTGCGAGGCCGGAGGCCGAGCTTCGCGAAGCGGGCACAAAAAGTTCTGCCGCGGCGAGGCCGAAGGCCGAGCTCCGTTTTGGCCGAGGCCAAAGGCCGAGACCATACAAATTGCGGCGCACAAGTACCAGCGCAAGAGCAAAAAGGGACAAACTTGCGAGGCCGCAGGCCGAGCTCCGCGGAGCGGGCACGAGAAATCCCGCCGCGGCGAGGCCGAAGGCCGAGCTCCGTCCAGGCCGAGGCCGAAGGCCGAGAACGTTCAGGTTACGGCGGACAAGTACCAGCGCAAGAGCAAAGAGGGACAAACTTGCGAGGCCGAAGGCCGAGCTCCGCGGAGCGGGCACTAAGAACCCCGCTGCGGCGAGGCCGAAGGCCGAGCTTCGTCCAGGCCGAGGCCGAAGGCCGAGACCGTTTAGTTTACGGCACACAAGTGCCAGCGCAAGAGCAAAAAGAGACAAACTTGCGAGGCCGGAGGCCGAGCTCCGCGGAGCGGGCACGAGAAACCCCGCCGCGGCGAGGCCGAAGGCCGAGCTCCGTCCAGGCCGAGGCCGAAGGCCGAGACCATACATGTTCCCATGCAACAATTCCCTACAATAAGTGTCTAGCGAGGCCCTAGGCCGAGCGCCGCGGAGAGCGCAGCTCGGAGCGGCTGGGGGTTGGCGCGCGTAAGCGCGCAGGGGGCTCGCCCCCTAGTTATATATATATAAAGCTGCAATCCGGTATACTCACTGATCTATTCATCCATACGTTTTCTCCGAAACGGTAAGATTTGGACGAAAATGATGTATGAGAAAGTTGTAGGAAATGTATGAATTACAGCCATCCTATGAAGCCGATTTTTGAATTTCGAACGCGTTCCACTACGCGAGGGTGCTAACTCTGTCGTTTACCGACCGATTTGGATGAAATTTTCACCCGGCCTTTTCTTCGACACGCCATTTTCGGTTCCGCCGACGGTCGTTCCAAATTCAAAATACCACCGGAGATATAGCCCTCCGAAAATCGGCCTTTTTTCGACCTCTGCGCAAAAAAGTCGGCAGCCAACTGGGCGCATGCCAGGGACCAGCCGTAAACGGCATCGTGTCGTCAAAGGACCCAGGTATATGAGAAAAATCCGACATTTTGACATTTCAAGATGGCGGCCGAGATATTATCTTTCAAAGGTGTCAAATTTACTATGGAGAATTTCTACAAAAAATTTGTACTGAAAATCATCTTTTTCGTAGAAAATCTTAATTTTTTTGTACCATCGATAGAGGCTAAGCGCCAAAATGAGTACTTGGCTGAGAATGGCGTCACCACGCCGAGGTGCTGTGGCATTCCAGTTGGCCATCGACCCATTAAAGTTTGAAAATCACCCACTTTAATAGAAAAATTTCACCCGAAATAGTTATTTTCATACAAAAATGCATTTCTTTAGTACCACCGACGGAGGCCAAAGGCCGAAACTACTACTCGGCTGGGAGCGGCTAATCAGTGCCGAGGTGCTGCGGCATTCCAGTTGGCCATCGACTCATCAAAATTTGAAAATCACCCACTTTAATAGAAAAATTTCACCCGAAATACGATTTTTCATACAAAAATGCATTTCTTTAGTACCACCGACGGAGGCCAAAGGCCGAAACTACTACTCGGCTGGGAGCGGCTACTCAGTGCCGAGGTGCTGTGGCATTCCAGTTGGCCATCGACTCATTAAAGTTTGAAAATCACGCACTATAATAGAAAAATTTCACCCGAAATAGTTATTTTCATACAAAAATGCGTTTCTTTAGTACCACCGACGGAGGCCAAAGGCCGAAACTACTACTCGGCTGGGAGCGGCTACTCAGTGCCGAGGTGCTGTAGCATTCCAGTTGGCCATCGACTCATCAAAGTTTGAAAATCAGCCACTTTAATAGAAAAAATTCACCCGAGATAGGATTTTTCATACAAAAATGCATTTTTTTAGTACCACCGCTGGAGGCCAAAGGCCAAAAAAATTGCTCATCTGTGAATGGCATCGTGTCACGTAGATATTCAGGTCCCTGAGAAAAATCAAACATTTTGAAATTTCTAATTGCCGGCCGAGTTATTGACGATTGATCAAGGCCAACTTTGTATGAACATTTTGTACTGAAAATCGATTTCCTATAGAAGCCCTCCGCAAGTACTGCCTGCCGCAAATACCTACCGGGTGAACGACCCGAGTCATTATATATATATATAAAGCTGCAATCCGGTATACTCACTGATCTATTCATCCATACGTTTTCTCCGAAACGGTAAGATTTGGACGAAAATGATGTATGAGAAAGTTGTAGGAAATGTATGAATTACAGCCATCCTATGAAGCCGATTTTTGAATTTCGAACACGTTCCACTACGCGAGGGTGCTAACTCTGGCGTTTACCGACCGATTTGGATGAAAATTTGATAGAATGGTGATTTAGTAATCCGATTGAAAAAAAAAATTTTGGTTGTTCGAAATTCAAAATGGCGGCGCAGATATAGCCGACCCAAAAATCGACCTTTGCGCAAAAAAGTCGGCAGCCAACTGGGCATATGCTGGAGATATGCCGTAAACGGCATCGCGTTGCCAAAGGACCCAGGTATATGAGAAAAATCCGACATCTTGGAATTTCAAGATGGCGTCCGAGATATTGATGATTGAAAATGACAAATTTTTGTATGGAGATTTAGTACTAAAATTGACTTTTCAATAGAGAAATGAGACAAACTTGCGAGGCCGGAGGCCGAGCTTCGCGAAGCGGGCACAAAAAGTTCTGCCGCGGCGAGGCCGAAGGCCGAGCTCCGTTTTGGCCGAGGCCAAAGGCCGAGACCATACAAATTGCGGCGCACAAGTACCAGCGCAAGAGCAAAAAGGGACAAACTTGCGAGGCCGCAGGCCGAGCTCCGCGGAGCGGGCACGAGAAATCCCGCCGCGGCGAGGCCGAAGGCCGAGCTCCGTCCAGGCCGAGGCCGAAGGCCGAGAACGTTCAGGTTACGGCGGACAAGTACCAGCGCAAGAGCAAAGAGGGACAAACTTGCGAGGCCGAAGGCCGAGCTCCGCGGAGCGGGCACTAAGAACCCCGCTGCGGCGAGGCCGAAGGCCGAGCTTCGTCCAGGCCGAGGCCGAAGGCCGAGACCGTTTAGTTTACGGCACACAAGTGCCAGCGCAAGAGCAAAAAGAGACAAACTTGCGAGGCCGGAGGCCGAGCTCCGCGGAGCGGGCACGAGAAACCCCGCCGCGGCGAGGCCGAAGGCCGAGCTCCGTCCAGGCCGAGGCCGAAGGCCGAGACCATACATGTTCCCATGCAACAATTCCCTACAATAAGTGTCTAGCGAGGCCCTAGGCCGAGCGCCGCGGAGAGCGCAGCTCGGAGCGGCTGGGGGTTGGCGCGCGTAAGCGCGCAGGGGGCTCGCCCCCTAGTTATATATATATAAAGCTGCAATCCGGTATACTCACTGATCTATTCATCCATACGTTTTCTCCGAAACGGTAAGATTTGGACGAAAATGATGTATGAGAAAGTTGTAGGAAATGTATGAATTACAGCCATCCTATGAAGCCGATTTTTGAATTTCGAACGCGTTCCACTACGCGAGGGTGCTAACTCTGTCGTTTACCGACCGATTTGGATGAAATTTTCACCCGGCCTTTTCTTCGACACGCCATTTTCGGTTCCGCCGACGGTCGTTCCAAATTCAAAATACCACCGGAGATATAGCCCTCCGAAAATCGGCCTTTTTTCGACCTCTGCGCAAAAAAGTCGGCAGCCAACTGGGCGCATGCCAGGGACCAGCCGTAAACGGCATCGTGTCGTCAAAGGACCCAGGTATATGAGAAAAATCCGACATTTTGACATTTCAAGATGGCGGCCGAGATATTATCTTTCAAAGGTGTCAAATTTACTATGGAGAATTTCTACAAAAAATTTGTACTGAAAATCATCTTTTTCGTAGAAAATCTTAATTTTTTTGTACCATCGATAGAGGCTAAGCGCCAAAATGAGTACTTGGCTGAGAATGGCGTCACCACGCCGAGGTGCTGTGGCATTCCAGTTGGCCATCGACCCATTAAAGTTTGAAAATCACCCACTTTAATAGAAAAATTTCACCCGAAATAGTTATTTTCATACAAAAATGCATTTCTTTAGTACCACCGACGGAGGCCAAAGGCCGAAACTACTACTCGGCTGGGAGCGGCTAATCAGTGCCGAGGTGCTGCGGCATTCCAGTTGGCCATCGACTCATCAAAATTTGAAAATCACCCACTTTAATAGAAAAATTTCACCCGAAATACGATTTTTCATACAAAAATGCATTTCTTTAGTACCACCGACGGAGGCCAAAGGCCGAAACTACTACTCGGCTGGGAGCGGCTACTCAGTGCCGAGGTGCTGTGGCATTCCAGTTGGCCATCGACTCATTAAAGTTTGAAAATCACGCACTATAATAGAAAAATTTCACCCGAAATAGTTATTTTCATACAAAAATGCGTTTCTTTAGTACCACCGACGGAGGCCAAAGGCCGAAACTACTACTCGGCTGGGAGCGGCTACTCAGTGCCGAGGTGCTGTAGCATTCCAGTTGGCCATCGACTCATCAAAGTTTGAAAATCAGCCACTTTAATAGAAAAAATTCACCCGAGATAGGATTTTTCATACAAAAATGCATTTTTTTAGTACCACCGCTGGAGGCCAAAGGCCAAAAAAATTGCTCATCTGTGAATGGCATCGTGTCACGTAGATATTCAGGTCCCTGAGAAAAATCAAACATTTTGAAATTTCTAATTGCCGGCCGAGTTATTGACGATTGATCAAGGCCAACTTTGTATGAACATTTTGTACTGAAAATCGATTTCCTATAGAAGCCCTCCGCAAGTACTGCCTGCCGCAAATACCTACCGGGTGAACGACCCGAGTCATTATATTATATTATATATATATAAAGCTACAATGCGATATACTCACTGATCTAACATAATACGTTTTCTCGGAAATGGCAAGAGTTGGACGAAAATGATGTATGACAAAGTTGTAGGGAATGTACGATATACGGCCATCCTATGGAGCCGATTTTTGAATTTCGAACGCGTTCCACTACGCGAGGGTGCTAACTCTGTCGTTTACCGACCGATTTGGATGAAATTTTCACCCGGCCTTTTCTTCGACACGCCATTTTCGGTTCCGCCGACGGTCGTTCCAAATTCAAAATACCACCGGAGCTATAGCCCTCCGAAAATCGGCCTTTTTTCGACCTCTACGCAAAAAAGTCGGCAGCCAACTGGGCGCATGCCAGGGACCAGCCGTAAACGGCATCGTGTCGTCAAAGGACCCAGGTATATGAGAAAAATCCGACATTCTGACATTTCAAGATGGCGGCCGAGATATTGGCTTTCAAAGGTGTCAAATTTACTATGGAGAATTTCTACAAAAAATTTGTACTGAAAATCATCTTTTTCGTAGAAAATCTTAATTTTTTTGTACCATCGACAGAGGCTAAGCGCCAAAATGAGTACTTGGCTGAGAATGGCGTCACCACGCCGAGGTGCTGTGGCATTCCAGTTGGCCATCGACCCATTAAAGTTTGAAAATCACCCACTTTAATAGAAAATTTTCACCCAAAATAGTTATTTTCATACAAAAATGCATTTCTTTAGTACCACCGACGGAGGCCAAAGGCCGAAACTACTACTCGGCTGGGAGCGGCTACTTAGTGCCGAGGTGCTGTGGCATTCCAGTTGGCCATCGACCCATTAAAGTTTGAAAATCACCCACTTTAATAGAAAAATTTCACCCGAAATAGTTATTTTCATACAAAAATGCATTTCTTTAGTACCACCGTTGGAGGCCAAAGGCCAAAACTACTACTCGGCTGGGAGCGGCTACTTAGTGCTGAGGTGCTGTGGCATTCCAGTTGGCCATCGACTCATTAAAGTTTGAAAATCACGCACTATAATAGAAAAAAATCACCCGAAATAGGATTTTTCATACAAAAATGCATTTCTTTAGTACCACCGACGGAGGCCAAAGGCCGAAACTACTACTCGGCTGGGAGCGGCTACTTAGTGCCGAGGTGCTGTGGCGTTCCAGTTGGCCATCGACCCATTAAAGTTTGAAAATCACGCACTTTAATAGAAAATTTTCACACGAAATAGGATTTTTCATACAAAAATGCATTTCTTTAGTACCACCGACGGAGGCCAAAGGCCAAAAAAATTGCTCATCTGTGAATGGCATCGTGTCACGTAGATATTCAGGTCCCTGAGAAAAATCAAACATTTTGAAATTTCCAATTGCCGGCCGAGCTATTGACGATTGATGAAGGCCAACTTTGTATGAACATTTTGTACTGAAAATCGATTTCCTTATAGAAGCCCTCCGCAAGTACTGCCTGCCGCAAATACCTACCGGGTGAACGACCCGAGTCATTATATATATATAAAGCTACAATGCGATATACTCACTGATCTAACATAATACGTTTTCTCGGAAATGGCAAGAGTTGGACGAAAATGATGTATGACAAAGTTGTAGGGAATGTACGATATACGGCCATCCTATGGAGCCGATTTTTGAATTTCGAACGCGTTCCACTACGCGAGGGTGCTAACTCTGTCGTTTACCGACCGATTTGGATGAAATTTTCACCCGGCCTTTTCTTCGACACGCCATTTTCGGTTCCGCCGACGGTCGTTCCAAATTCAAAATACCACCGGAGCTATAGCCCTCCGAAAATCGGCCTTTTTTCGACCTCTACGCAAAAAAGTCGGCAGCCAACTGGGCGCATGCCAGGGACCAGCCGTAAACGGCATCGTGTCGTCAAAGGACCCAGGTATATGAGAAAAATCCGACATTCTGACATTTCAAGATGGCGGCCGAGATATTGGCTTTCAAAGGTGTCAAATTTACTATGGAGAATTTCTACAAAAAATTTGTACTGAAAATCATCTTTTTCGTAGAAAATCTTAATTTTTTTGTACCATCGACAGAGGCTAAGCGCCAAAATGAGTACTTGGCTGAGAATGGCGTCACCACGCCGAGGTGCTGTGGCATTCCAGTTGGCCATCGACCCATTAAAGTTTGAAAATCACCCACTTTAATAGAAAATTTTCACCCAAAATAGTTATTTTCATACAAAAATGCATTTCTTTAGTACCACCGACGGAGGCCAAAGGCCGAAACTACTACTCGGCTGGGAGCGGCTACTTAGTGCCGAGGTGCTGTGGCATTCCAGTTGGCCATCGACCCATTAAAGTTTGAAAATCACCCACTTTAATAGAAAAATTTCACCCGAAATAGTTATTTTCATACAAAAATGCATTTCTTTAGTACCACCGTTGGAGGCCAAAGGCCAAAACTACTACTCGGCTGGGAGCGGCTACTTAGTGCTGAGGTGCTGTGGCATTCCAGTTGGCCATCGACTCATTAAAGTTTGAAAATCACGCACTATAATAGAAAAAAATCACCCGAAATAGGATTTTTCATACAAAAATGCATTTCTTTAGTACCACCGACGGAGGCCAAAGGCCGAAACTACTACTCGGCTGGGAGCGGCTACTTAGTGCCGAGGTGCTGTGGCGTTCCAGTTGGCCATCGACCCATTAAAGTTTGAAAATCACGCACTTTAATAGAAAATTTTCACACGAAATAGGATTTTTCATACAAAAATGCATTTCTTTAGTACCACCGACGGAGGCCAAAGGCCAAAAAAATTGCTCATCTGTGAATGGCATCGTGTCACGTAGATATTCAGGTCCCTGAGAAAAATCAAACATTTTGAAATTTCCAATTGCCGGCCGAGCTATTGACGATTGATGAAGGCCAACTTTGTATGAACATTTTGTACTGAAAATCGATTTCCTTATAGAAGCCCTCCGCAAGTACTGCCTGCCGCAAATACCTACCGGGTGAACGACCCGAGTCATTATATATATATAAAGCTACAATGCGATATACTCACTGATCTAACATAATACGTTTTCTCGGAAATGGCAAGAGTTGGACGAAAATGATGTATGACAAAGTTGTAGGGAATGTACGATATACGGCCATCCTATGGAGCCGATTTTTGAATTTCGAACGCGTTCCACTACGCGAGGGTGCTAACTCTGTCGTTTACCGACCGATTTGGATGAAATTTTCACCCGGCCTTTTCTTCGACACGCCATTTTCGGTTATAATTCTAAGTCTCGTTTTTGCCGGTTCGAAGGACCAACTTCAAAAAAAATTATTAACTCAAACCCTAATGCGGCCAATATAATTAATTACTGAAATGTTTAAAAAAACGCTTCTTAATGATTTAATTAAATGTTCAAGTGACTTTTTGAGTGGTTGAAAACAATATGCAATAATGAAACAATTCACGGAACGCAGCAGAATTAGTATTAACTGTTAAGGCCCCAGTACACTTTGGCCCATCCTGGCCCACTCTTGTCATGGCCATTGTGTACAGTGCAGGCAATGGTGTGTAGTGGTGGACACTAATTTGTCCATCTTGGCGCGCAATCGGAAAGTTGTCGGTTTTTTGGACACACTTCAAAGGAATCGTGGCGTAGCGTGACCCGTCCGTGTTCACAGTGTCCTATTGTTTAGTTCGTCACTGACCGCTGCGCTTACAGGGATGATCATTGGTCATAGAGTACTTTTTTGTTGCGATGATTTTTTGTAAAAATACTTGAGTTTTATATCGCTTAAAATATCCTTATGCCACAATGAAGATAAATCAAAAGACCTTCAAGTTTATTGATTTATCTGAACCCGTAATTTTGCACATTTTGCGGCATTTTTTTTAATAACTTGGTGGTGTACATACTTATGTAACACTTGTAAATAAATAAAATAAAATAAGTAAACAAAATAAATTTCTGGCCATTGTGTACTGGGGCCTTTACTTGAGTTGTTGATACTGATTTTTTTATTTTCAGCCGACTTTTAAAAAGAAAGAAGTTCTCAGTTTGCTATTGTCTTCTTGTTTTTGTGTTTAAATATTTTTTTTTTATATGATTTTAATGTTTACTAGAAGAGATGTGGTCTACAGGTGGTCCCATAATCACTAATTCAGGGTCTGATAATGAGTTTGAAATCGAGGGAACTCTTTTGTGGTTGAGAGCCTGAAGTGATTTGTTTATTTGATATAGTGACATGTTCATTTGCTTTCGGAGTACACAATTTTGCGGAGCCGTAATGATAGTCACAAAACATTTAAAAAATATATTTTAAACGAATAAAAATCTGATTGTAGTTGAGAATGTTTTTGTTTTTATATTTTTCAAGTCGGTTTCCATTGTTAAAGACAAATATTTTTTCTATATCCGTATCCGTTCTGACGGGATCGAATAGCAGCAGTGTTGCCAAATTAGGCAATTTTTCTGTATTTAAGTTATCTCAAAAGCTTAAATGACAAATATTGAAACCTGCTCATCCATTTTTCGGTGACATTCGGGCAATTATCACGTCCTTAGATTTGAAAGATTATTTACTAAGTATTGAACTCTACGGTTTTGATAAGTAATAAAAAACGTCGATGGTCTTTTAATTTACATGAAAAGGTATTTTTATATTTTTTAGACGGAATGAGCAAAAAATGGTCAAGTACGACTTGGACTTAGAATGTTATTTAAACTAAAATACTTTTTAAGATTTTTTCTTAATAATTAAATTTTTTTTACGTTACATAGCACATTTGTACCTATATTAGTATTTTTGTACTCGAGTAATTCGTCTTGAAATAATTTATTATTTTTGTTCAAGACAAAGCTGTATTTATTGTGGTACTAACCTTATTTAAAGTTACAGACGACAGCTGATCAATCTTAGCATTACTGTTAAATAGTTGTTTTTAAGTTATTGATGTGATGAGTGTGCTCATATTTTAAAAGTGAACGCGCTTTTGAGCGAATCTTATATGATTGAAATAAATATAGTGTCACCTTTCACATTCAATACTATCACCTTCAGCACCTTTTGGTGTCTTCAAATTACTAAAGCATAATTTAAAAAAATAATTTGTTTTTTGAGTTGATAGATATATAGCTAAATCGTAGTACAGCATATTTTATTAGTTTGGTTTTTCGTAAATGTTATGAAAATATTTGAAACAAAAAAAATACCATATTGTTTTATGCGGCTCAAGTATATTCATCTACTACAGATATATTTTACGGTGATTCTGGCAACACAATCTGGCGACGCTAAATCCCGCCAATATTTGATTGAAAGCGTCATTTTTTCTTCTTCCTTTCGTACATTGTGCGTGGCGGAATTACGTTTTGAAGTGAAAAGAAGCTTGTTTGTGTGATTTGATTACAGAGTAAGTAAACTGCTGATTTACCTATCTACCTAATGCATTTTCGTCAAAAGTTGTTACCTACTGAATTTCTTATAGTAGGTATCTACTTACTAAGAAATTAGGTTAACTTTACTGTACATTTATTATGATTTCGTGATACTTAACGAGATAGGAAACCGTCAAAATTTGGT
The DNA here is from genome assembly GCA_934045075.1 of Yponomeuta sedellus. Taxonomy (NCBI): domain Eukaryota; kingdom Metazoa; phylum Arthropoda; class Insecta; order Lepidoptera; family Yponomeutidae; genus Yponomeuta; species Yponomeuta sedellus. The sequence goes on along the minus strand of OW203726.1, from coordinate 7,370,448 downwards.
GTGCATAATACATAGATAGAAATAATCCAAGCCATATTCAAGTAGGTACTGTTCATAATTAGATAACTTATATGTCCTAAACGATGATGGTCAGGCACTTATGCATATCTTAGCGTCTTAGTCGGTGATTTTGTTTCCTATCAACTTTATCCACAAACAGTTCTTTATTACGTTAACATCACTAATCTTCGACACTAGGCATATAGGGTACCTAGATACCTACGCACCCTTTCATAGCAGCATTTAAATTTAACACACCGCAATTAATCACGGTGAGTTCTGACGAGTTGTTTGTTACGTACTAGGTAGGTAGGTAGGTAGGTACCTATATATAGCTACACGATATATATAGCTACACGAAAATTCATTTCAGTTGAAGTAAAGTTCTACTTAGAGTCTGACTAGAACTATCTTTTTCTTCTATGTTTAACAAAAGTTCATCATTAATTGGATGGTCAGGTTTAATCTATACAAATGTGCAAGTTATGGGTAATTAGCTTTAACTCCAAAGTGAAGTAAAGGATTATTAATAAGTAAGTACCTAATGAATAGCTGTGTAAGTTCTGTTAACATCACACACAGTGTATAGCAAGTCATTACTTGTCAGCAAACTGAAAATAAAAAAAAAATCTGTAACTAAATGAGTAATTATGTATGTACTTAATGAATATAAGAGCTACTTTATACCATGCTTCAATGTGCTCTTTGCATTAGCAAAATGTTTGCAGTAAGTAAATGCATTATAATATTTATTTTATTTTACCAGTCCTAGGCCCCTGTAGTGGAGTATGCCTTAACCAGCGGTAGGGATACCTATACAAGGATTGATGTTGATGTTATCTGATTAGGTTTCCTTACTTATTTATTATTAATTACTATTATTAATAATATAAAGTCTATTAATGATTGTTTACAGGGCACAAGCCAAAATGGTGTGTATGTCCACTCTAGATTGAAAATTTCAACCACTGAATAAGATGAACATATCAGGCATTCAGGCAAGAGTATTGCTACTATAAATTTTACAAATGTGTAACATAATTAAAAATATTACTGCGGTCATGTTATAGTTCAAATTTACAGCCACTTCTACGAATATGGGGCAAGCATTCTACTGACCAAACTATCATAATTATTTATCAAGCATACAAAGCTGTGATATACATACCATTGGAATGCCTCCCGTAATAATAAAAATAGCATTGATAGTAGACAAATCTAATCAGAGTTAAATTGGTAAAGTTTAAATGTTCACCGTCTCATAAATAACAAATAGGTAGCTATTTGTTCTGACCAATGAAATGATTTCTTTTCAGAAATTGTCAGTAATTTCAGTTTTTTATCTATGCACATAATGCTTTATATCAAATTACAACTTTAAGTATATACCTATATTCAATATTAAATACCGTTTTTAATGATGATGAGACCTTAAGTTTTGCAATGTTGCCTTTATTATTACTATTTACTTATTCCAAGAACATGATCTTTTTTAACAGACATTGATTAATAAATTCAAATTAATTTATTTGTGGATCATAGGTAATTATTTTACATAATTGGTGGACAGTCTTAAATTACAGATCACTATGGTCCTACCAGTACATAGGCATACAAATATAATAAAGTTATTAAGAGGGTAAACAAGTTACAATGTGTCATTTAGAAAGTCTTCAATCCTATTTAGAGGCTAAAAATTTCACCCATGCCGGGATTTGATCCCGCAACCTCTGGCTATCCGTGCCAGCGCTCTACCAATTGAGCCAATGGGCGACTCACCGGCATCAGTGTAATTTCGAACCTCTTTACACTATTCTCTGTATTACGTACAGGCAGCGACATCTGGCTTAAGCAAATTGCATCACTTACAGCCCCGACTAACTACTTTGCAGTTAGGTTTTACATCGGAACGATATCACTGTACCCACATTATTTATATTTTTAATGCACTGACCCGTGCTAAGGACAAATTTAAAAAACCTATTTAGAGGCTAAAAATTTTTCACCCATGCCGGGATTCGATCCCGCAACCTCTGGCTATCCGTGCCAGCGCTCTATCAATTGAGCCAATGGGCGACTCACCGGCATCAGTGAAATTTCGAACCTCTTTACACTATTCAGTCCTTAGCACGGCACAGTGCATTAAAAATAAAAAGCATTACAGTCCTTAGCACGGGTCAGTGCATTAAAAATAAAAATAGTAAAGTAAAGATTTAGTTCTTTGTACAGTGTTGGTATCTTGTTAAAGATTATAGGCGCCATGCACAAAATACTTTTTCGCATGATAGTAGTTTTAGCTGGATAGTCTGGCTGTCACATTAACAATGATTGAATAGGTAGGTTTATAAATTTGTCCTGGTCTTTTAATGGCGAACATACTAGACTAGACCGTAGTAACTATTATCTAATCTGTGGTAAAAGTAAGCCACTCTGTAGTACTCATTTTCATTTTATATGTAGGCGTGCCATAAATGAATAAACACTAAATAAATACCTTTGATGTGTAAGTGTATATAATTATATTATTTCTTACACATGATTCTAATTGGTTAAGAATGATAACTCTTTCACGCTGTAAAATAAAATATTAAGTAATAAAAATCAGTTTCAATCACCATACTGATTACATCCTGGTGAGATTTGATTAGGTGTTATTTGAGTTGCGATCCCATAGACGAAATGTCAAATGTTATTGAGTACCACATTATGTACCTACTCAACTTTTTCTTTTATGGAACCTATATTATGTATGTCCCACTGCAGGGCACAGGCCTTCTTTCAGGAAGAGAGAATACTATGAGCTTAATTACCATGCGTAAGCACCGCGGACTCGAATCCCGGCATGTACCAATGACTTTGTTTTCTAAGTTATGTTCATTTGTAAATTTATAGTAGCAAAATACCACTCTCTTACTAGAAGGAAAATATCTTGAGAAAACCTTGAAATGGCCATACTAATCTTTTATATTCTCATTTTTATATTTTTACGGGTTCGATTCTCAGTATGGGCATGTAGGTACTAAGGACTTTTTTTCTAAAATATGTACATTTGTAAAGTTATTGTAACAATGCCATTCTCTAACATCAGTGAAGCAAAACATCGTGAGGAAAGTTGAGTATTCAAAAATTTAATATATATTTTTTAAATCAATGAACGTACCTATAGCTAACATTCGGTACCCATTTATAACTATAGCATTATACTTAACATAGTCACGGGTATCACGGGTGACGAGCTTATTAAGTTCGCGGCCATTTCAACGCTGCATAAACGTACCCGAGGTCTCTTATGGTTTTGGTATTAATTATTATTTTAACTGTTCTTTTTGTTTACCTACCTACTTGTTTTATTTGTCTTCAATCACTTACTGCATTAAAAAGAATATTTTCATAATTGAGTTTATAAGGCCAAGCTTTAAGGTCCAATTTTAAAATTGCTAAATTTTCACTCGGCTACACAATAAGATAAATGTAGGATAGCCTGCGCTTCAAATTCATACTACCGCCCGTTAAGACAGAGTTGGGGTAAAACCCAACGACGCTGTAGGATGAATCTGAAATGCAAGATTTAAAGAATTTGAACATTTTACATAGCACTTAACCTCACATTTTGCATCGATTAGTAAGTACACTCATTAGATTTAGATTGCCGCCCGTTAAAACAGGGTTGGGTAAAATCCAGCGAAGCGGTAAGATAAATCTCTGGTGTCATGTATTAAAAAAATTTACATGTAATATTTTTACTCAAGCTAACATTTTACATTTGTATGTATACTCATGAAGTAGGGTAGCGACATAGGCCCCTTCCGCATGCTGCGAAGCAACTATTCGCTCCATTCCTTGGCAATTGTCACCCATTATAACTCTTTCAATGTCTTTTGAATAGACTGTATGATTTGTATCATACAAACAAGGTTCACAGCGAATTTAATTCCACGAATAGGTGTGGCTAATGCTAGGCCTATGCTGAGATGCAGGCGAAGCACAGTACAGCCCAGTGCAGAGCAGCGCAGATTTCGTTCGAGGGGGGATCAGATACATATATTATAGCTCAGATACATATTTGTAATATAATTATAAAAAAAACTTCGATTCTCTTTTGTTTTTTCTGAATGTAGTCATTTGTTTACTTTGTGTCGAAAATGGATAAAAAAGAAGTGCGAGCCGTTCATTGCGATTTGGAAGCAACATTAGGAGACTCTGCTCTACCGTATTCCACTGTCGCAAGGTGGGCTTCTCAATTTCGAGTAGGGAGAACAAACATCATTGCGGCCGTCCATCGACGTCAGTCACCCAAGAAAATGTTGCGAAAGTCGAGAACATTGTATTGAGCGATAGAAGAGTTACCATCCGATACTTAATTCAAGAAACAGGCATTTCATATGGAAGTATTCAATCCATATTCTATCTTTGAATATAAGAAAAGTCTCCGCAATATGGGTGCCGAGAATGTTAACCGAAAGTCAGAACAAAAATCGACTTTACATTACGAAGATATTATTGTAGAAAAATAAATCCGTCAGTTATAATTTACTATTCCGCAATCTCTTTCTGAATACGAATGAATCCGATTTGAAATCATTAATGATTAACTTACAATTAAAAATAAACAAATGCTTAAAAAAATTAAAAAAAATATTCCTCTAAAAACTCAACAGCACTCCCCAACTCCCCAGCCGAGGTTCGTACCCGGGACCTCTTGCGTGGCAGGCAGATGCACTACCGCTGCGCCACAGAGGTCTTCAATAATCTCCAATCACTCCTCTTTACCACATATGTTATTTTAAGAATGTAAGACCGATAATACTATATGTCCACAGCGCATACTTTAGCTAAGTTGTGAAGTAAGCACGAGCCACGAAGGATCCCGCCGCGGCGAGGCCGAAGGCCGAGCTTCGTCCAGGCCGAGGCCGAAGGCCGAGACCATACATGTTCCCACGCAACAATTCACTACAATAAGTGTCTAGCGAGGCCCTAGGCCGAGCGCCGCGGAGAGCGCAGCTCGGAGCGGCTGGGGGTTGGCGCGCGTAAGCGCGCAGGGGGCTCGCCCCCTAGTTATATATATATATAAAGCTGCAATCCGGTATACTCACTGATCTATTCATCCATACGTTTTCTCGGAAACGGTAAGATTTGGACGAAAATGATGTATGAGAAAGTTGTAGGAAATGTATGAATTACAGCCATCCTATGAAGCCGATTTTTGAATTTCGAACGCGTTCCACTACGCGAGGGTGCTAACTCTGTCGTTTACCGACCGATTTGGATGAAATTTTGATAGAATGGTGATATAGTGATCCGATTGAAAAAAAAAATTTTGGTTGTTCGAAATTCAAAATGGCGGCGCAGATATAGCCGACCGAAAAATCGACCTTTGCGCAAAAAAGTCGGCAGCCAACTGGGCATATGCTGGAGATATGCCGTAAACGGCATCGCGTTGCCAAAGGACCCAGGTATATGAGAAAAATCCGACATCTCGGAATTTCAAGATGGCGGCCGAGATATTGATGATTGAAAATGACAAATTTTTGTATGGAGATTTAGTACTAAAATTGACTTTTCAACAGAGAAATGGGACAAACTTGCGAGGCCGGAGGCCGAGCTCCGCGAAGCGGGCACAAAAAGTTCTGCCGCGGCGAGGCCGAAGGCCGAGCTCCGTTTAGGCCGAGGCCGAAGGCCGAGACGATTCAAGTTATAGCGCACAAGTACCAGCGCAAAAGCAAAAAGGGACAAACTTGCGAGGCCGGAGGCCGAGCTCCGCGGAGCGGGCACGAGGAACTCCGCCGCAGCGAGGCCGAAGGCCGAGCTCCGTTTAGGCCGAGGCCGAAGGCCGAGACCATTCAGGTTACGGCGCACAAGTACCAGCGCAAAAGCCAAAAGGGACAAACTTGCGAGGCCGGAGGCCGAGCTCCGCGAAGCGGGCACGAGACACTCCGCCACGGCGAGGCCGAAGGCCGAGCTTCGTCCAGGCCGAGGCCGAAGGCCGAGAACGTTCAGGTTACGGCGGACAAGTACCAGCGCAAGAGCAAAGAGGGACAAACTTGCGAGGCCGGAGGCCGAGCTCCGCAGAGCGGGCACGAGGAACCCCGCCGCGGCGAGGCCGAAGGCCGAGCTCCGTCCAGGCCGAGGCCGAAGGCCGAGACCATACATGTTCCCATGCAACAATTCACTACAATAAGTGTCTAGCGAGGCCCTAGGCCGAGCGCCGCGGAGAGCGCAGCTCGGAGCGGCTGGGGGTTGGCGCGCGTAAGCGCGCAGGGGGCTCGCCCCCTAGTATATATATAAAGCTGCAATCCGGTATACTCACTGATCTATTCATCCATACGTTTTCTCCGAAACGGTAAGATTTGGACGAAAATGATGTATGAGAAAGTTGTAGAGCCAACTGGGCGCATGCCAGGGACCAGCCGTAAACGGCATCGTGTCGTCAAAGGACCCAGGTATATGAGAAAAATCCGACATTCTGACATTTCAAGATGGCGGCTGAGATATTGGCTTTCAAAGGTGTCAAATTTACTATGGAGAATTTCTACAAAAAATTTGTACTGAAAATCATCTTTTTCGTAGAAAATCTTAATTTTTTTGTACCATCGATAGAGGCTAAGCGCCAAAATGAGTACTTGGCTGAGAATGGCGTCACCACGCCGAGGTGCTGTGGCATTCCAGTTGGCCATCGACCCATTAAAGTTTGAAAATCACCCACTTTAATAGAAAAATTTCACCCGAAATAGTTATTTTCATACAAAAATGCATTTCTTTAGTACCACCGACGGAGGCCAAAGGCCGAAACTACTACTCGGCTGGGAGCGGCTAATCAGTGCCGAGGTGCTGCGGCATTCCAGTTGGCCATCGACTCATCAAAATTTGAAAATCACCCACTTTAATAGAAAAATTTCACCCGAAATACGATTTTTCATACAAAAATGCATTTCTTTAGTACCACCGACGGAGGCCAAAGGCCGAAACTACTACTCGGCTGGGAGCGGCTACTCAGTGCCGAGGTGCTGTGGCATTCCAGTTGGCCATCGACTCATTAAAGTTTGAAAATCACGCACTATAATAGAAAAATTTCACCCGAAATAGTTATTTTCATACAAAAATGCGTTTCTTTAGTACCACCGACGGAGGCCAAAGGCCGAAACTACTACTCGGCTGGGAGCGGCTACTCAGTGCCGAGGTGCTGTAGCATTCCAGTTGGCCATCGACTCATCAAAGTTTGAAAATCAGCCACTTTAATAGAAAAAATTCACCCGAGATAGGATTTTTCATACAAAAATGCATTTTTTTAGTACCACCGCTGGAGGCCAAAGGCCAAAAAAATTGCTCATCTGTGAATGGCATCGTGTCACGTAGATATTCAGGTCCCTGAGAAAAATCAAACATTTTGAAATTTCTAATTGCCGGCCGAGTTATTGACGATTGATCAAGGCCAACTTTGTATGAACTTTTTGTACTGAAAATCGATTTCCTATAGAAGCCCTCCGCAAGTACTGCCTGCCGCAAATACCTACCGGGTGAACGACCCGAGTCATTATATATATATAAAGCTACAATGCGATATACTCACTGATCTAACATCCATACGTTTTCTCCGAAATGGCACGATTTGGATGAAAATGATGTATGAGAAAGTTGTAGGGAATGTACGATATACAGCCATCCTATGGAGCCGATTTTTGAATTTCGAACGCGTTCCACTACGCGAGGGTGCTAAATCTGTCGTTTACCGACCGATTTGGATGAAATTTTCACCCGGCCTTTTCTTCGACACGCCATTTTCGGTTCCGCCGACGGTCGTTCCAAATTCAAAATACCACCGGAGCTATAGCCCTCCGAAAATCGGCCTTTTTTCGACCTCTACGCAAAAAAGTCGGCAGCCAACTGGGCGCATGCCAGGGACCAGCCGTAAACGGCATCGTGTCGTCAAAGGACCCAGGTATATGAGAAAAATCCGACATTCTGACATTTCAAGATGGCGGCCGAGATATTGGCTTTCAAAGGTGTCAAATTTACTATGGAGAATTTCTACAAAAAATTTGTACTGAAAATCATCTTTTTCGTAGAAAATCGTAATTTTTTTGTACCATCGATGGAGGCTAAGCGCCGAAATGAGTACTTGGCTGGGAATGGCGTCACCACGCCGAAGTACTGTAGCATTCCAGTTGGCCATCGACTCATCAAAGTTTGAAAATCACGCACTTTAATAGAAAATTTTCACCCGAAATAGGATTTTTCATACAAAAATGCTTTTTTTTACTACTACCGCTGGAGGCCAAAGGCCGAAACTACTACTCGGCTGGGAGCGGCTACTTAGTGCCGAGGTGCTGTGGCATTCCAGTTGGCCATCGACTCATCAAAGTTTGAAAATCACGCACTTTAATAGAAAAAATTCACACGAAATAGGATTTTTCATACAAAAATGCATTTTTTTAGTACCACCGCTGGAGGCCAAAGGCCAAAAAAATTGCTCATCTGTGAATGGCATCGTGTCACGTAGATATTCAGGTCCCTGAGAAAAATCAAACATTTTGAAATTTCTAATTACCGGCCGAGTTATTGACGATTGATGAAGGCCAACTTTGTATGAACATTTTGTACTGAAAATCGATTTCCTCATAGAAGCCCTCCGCAAGTACTGCCTGCCGCAAATACCTACCGGGTGAACGACCCGAGTCATTATATATATATAAAGCTACAATGCGATATACTCACTGATCTAACATCCATACGTTTTCTCCGAAATGGCACGATTTGGATGAAAATGATGTATGAGAAAGTTGTAGGGAATGTACGATATACAGCCATCCTATGGAGCCGATTTTTGAATTTCGAACGCGTTCCACTACGCGAGGGTGCTAAATCTGTCGTTTACCGACCGATTTGGATGAAATTTTCACCCGGCCTTTTCTTCGACACGCCATTTTCGGTTCCGCCGACGGTCGTTCCAAATTCAAAATACCACCGGAGCTATAGCCCTCCGAAAATCGGCCTTTTTTCGACCTCTACGCAAAAAAGTCGGCAGCCAACTGGGCGCATGCCAGGGACCAGCCGTAAACGGCATCGTGTCGTCAAAGGACCCAGGTATATGAGAAAAATCCGACATTCTGACATTTCAAGATGGCGGCCGAGATATTGGCTTTCAAAGGTGTCAAATTTACTATGGAGAATTTCTACAAAAAATTTGTACTGAAAATCATCTTTTTCGTAGAAAATCGTAATTTTTTTGTACCATCGATGGAGGCTAAGCGCCGAAATGAGTACTTGGCTGGGAATGGCGTCACCACGCCGAAGTACTGTAGCATTCCAGTTGGCCATCGACTCATCAAAGTTTGAAAATCACGCACTTTAATAGAAAATTTTCACCCGAAATAGGATTTTTCATACAAAAATGCTTTTTTTTACTACTACCGCTGGAGGCCAAAGGCCGAAACTACTACTCGGCTGGGAGCGGCTACTTAGTGCCGAGGTGCTGTGGCATTCCAGTTGGCCATCGACTCATCAAAGTTTGAAAATCACGCACTTTAATAGAAAAAATTCACACGAAATAGGATTTTTCATACAAAAATGCATTTTTTTAGTACCACCGCTGGAGGCCAAAGGCCGAAACTACTACTCGGCTGGGAGCGGCTACTCAGTGCCGAGGTGCTGTGGCATTCCAGTTGGCCATCGACTCATTAAAGTTTGAAAATCACGCACTATAATAGAAAAATTTCACCCGAAATAGTTATTTTCATACAAAAATGCGTTTCTTTAGTACCACCGACGGAGGCCAAAGGCCGAAACTACTACTCGGCTGGGAGCGGCTACTCAGTGCCGAGGTGCTGTAGCATTCCAGTTGGCCATCGACTCATCAAAGTTTGAAAATCAGCCACTTTAATAGAAAAAATTCACCCGAGATAGGATTTTTCATACAAAAATGCATTTTTTTAGTACCACCGCTGGAGGCCAAAGGCCAAAAAAATTGCTCATCTGTGAATGGCATCGTGTCACGTAGATATTCAGGTCCCTGAGAAAAATCAAACATTTTGAAATTTCTAATTGCCGGCCGAGTTATTGACGATTGATCAAGGCCAACTTTGTATGAACTTTTTGTACTGAAAATCGATTTCCTATAGAAGCCCTCCGCAAGTACTGCCTGCCGCAAATACCTACCGGGTGAACGACCCGAGTCATTATATATATATAAAGCTACAATGCGATATACTCACTGATCTAACATCCATACGTTTTCTCCGAAATGGCACGATTTGGATGAAAATGATGTATGAGAAAGTTGTAGGGAATGTACGATATACAGCCATCCTATGGAGCCGATTTTTGAATTTCGAACGCGTTCCACTACGCGAGGGTGCTAAATCTGTCGTTTACCGACCGATTTGGATGAAATTTTCACCCGGCCTTTTCTTCGACACGCCATTTTCGGTTCCGCCGACGGTCGTTCCAAATTCAAAATACCACCGGAGCTATAGCCCTCCGAAAATCGGCCTTTTTTCGACCTCTACGCAAAAAAGTCGGCAGCCAACTGGGCGCATGCCAGGGACCAGCCGTAAACGGCATCGTGTCGTCAAAGGACCCAGGTATATGAGAAAAATCCGACATTCTGACATTTCAAGATGGCGGCCGAGATATTGGCTTTCAAAGGTGTCAAATTTACTATGGAGAATTTCTACAAAAAATTTGTACTGAAAATCATCTTTTTCGTAGAAAATCGTAATTTTTTTGTACCATCGATGGAGGCTAAGCGCCGAAATGAGTACTTGGCTGGGAATGGCGTCACCACGCCGAAGTACTGTAGCATTCCAGTTGGCCATCGACTCATCAAAGTTTGAAAATCACGCACTTTAATAGAAAATTTTCACCCGAAATAGGATTTTTCATACAAAAATGCTTTTTTTTACTACTACCGCTGGAGGCCAAAGGCCGAAACTACTACTCGGCTGGGAGCGGCTACTTAGTGCCGAGGTGCTGTGGCATTCCAGTTGGCCATCGACTCATCAAAGTTTGAAAATCACGCACTTTAATAGAAAAAATTCACACGAAATAGGATTTTTCATACAAAAATGCATTTTTTTAGTACCACCGCTGGAGGCCAAAGGCCAAAAAAATTGCTCATCTGTGAATGGCATCGTGTCACGTAGATATTCAGGTCCCTGAGAAAAATCAAACATTTTGAAATTTCTAATTACCGGCCGAGTTATTGACGATTGATGAAGGCCAACTTTGTATGAACATTTTGTACTGAAAATCGATTTCCTCATAGAAGCCCTCCGCAAGTACTGCCTGCCGCAAATACCTACCGGGTGAACGACCCGAGTCATTATATATATATAAAGCTACAATGCGATATACTCACTGATCTAACATCCATACGTTTTCTCCGAAATGGCACGATTTGGATGAAAATGATGTATGAGAAAGTTGTAGGGAATGTACGATATACAGCCATCCTATGGAGCCGATTTTTGAATTTCGAACGCGTTCCACTACGCGAGGGTGCTAAATCTGTCGTTTACCGACCGATTTGGATGAAATTTTCACCCGGCCTTTTCTTCGACACGCCATTTTCGGTTCCGCCGACGGTCGTTCCAAATTCAAAATACCACCGGAGCTATAGCCCTCCGAAAATCGGCCTTTTTTCGACCTCTACGCAAAAAAGTCGGCAGCCAACTGGGCGCATGCCAGGGACCAGCCGTAAACGGCATCGTGTCGTCAAAGGACCCAGGTATATGAGAAAAATCCGACATTCTGACATTTCAAGATGGCGGCCGAGATATTGGCTTTCAAAGGTGTCAAATTTACTATGGAGAATTTCTACAAAAAATTTGTACTGAAAATCATCTTTTTCGTAGAAAATCGTAATTTTTTTGTACCATCGATGGAGGCTAAGCGCCGAAATGAGTACTTGGCTGGGAATGGCGTCACCACGCCGAAGTACTGTAGCATTCCAGTTGGCCATCGACTCATCAAAGTTTGAAAATCACGCACTTTAATAGAAAATTTTCACCCGAAATAGGATTTTTCATACAAAAATGCTTTTTTTTACTACTACCGCTGGAGGCCAAAGGCCGAAACTACTACTCGGCTGGGAGCGGCTACTTAGTGCCGAGGTGCTGTGGCATTCCAGTTGGCCATCGACTCATCAAAGTTTGAAAATCACGCACTTTAATAGAAAAAATTCACACGAAATAGGATTTTTCATACAAAAATGCATTTTTTTAGTACCACCGCTGGAGGCCAAAGGCCAAAAAAATTGCTCATCTGTGAATGGCATCGTGTCACGTAGATATTCAGGTCCCTGAGAAAAATCAAACATTTTGAAATTTCTAATTACCGGCCGAGTTATTGACGATTGATGAAGGCCAACTTTGTATGAACATTTTGTACTGAAAATCGATTTCCTCATAGAAGCCCTCCGCAAGTACTGCCTGCCGCAAATACCTACCGGGTGAACGACCCGAGTCATTATATATATATAAAGCTACAATGCGATATACTCACTGATCTAACATAATACGTTTTCTCGGAAATGGCAAGAGTTGGACGAAAATGATGTATGACAAAGTTGTAGGGAATGTACGATATACGGCCATCCTATGGAGCCGATTTTTGAATTTCGAACGCGTTCCACTACGCGAGGGTGCTAACTCTGTCGTTTACCGACCGATTTGGATGAAATTTTCACCCGGCCTTTTCTTCGACACGCCATTTTCGGTTCCGCCGACGGTCGTTCCAAATTCAAAATACCACCGGAGCTATAGCCCTCCGAAAATCGGCCTTTTTTCGACCTCTACGCAAAAAAGTCGGCAGCCAACTGGGCGCATGCCAGGGACCAGCCGTAAACGGCATCGTGTCGTCAAAGGACCCAGGTATATGAGAAAAATCCGACATTCTGACATTTCAAGATGGCGGCCGAGATATTGGCTTTCAAAGGTGTCAAATTTACTATGGAGAATTTCTACAAAAAATTTGTACTGAAAATCATCTTTTTCGTAGAAAATCTTAATTTTTTTGTACCATCGACAGAGGCTAAGCGCCAAAATGAGTACTTGGCTGAGAATGGCGTCACCACGCCGAGGTGCTGTGGCATTCCAGTTGGCCATCGACCCATTAAAGTTTGAAAATCACCCACTTTAATAGAAAATTTTCACCCAAAATAGTTATTTTCATACAAAAATGCATTTCTTTAGTACCACCGACGGAGGCCAAAGGCCGAAACTACTACTCGGCTGGGAGCGGCTACTTAGTGCCGAGGTGCTGTGGCATTCCAGTTGGCCATCGACCCATTAAAGTTTGAAAATCACCCACTTTAATAGAAAAATTTCACCCGAAATAGTTATTTTCATACAAAAATGCATTTCTTTAGTACCACCGTTGGAGGCCAAAGGCCAAAACTACTACTCGGCTGGGAGCGGCTACTTAGTGCTGAGGTGCTGTGGCATTCCAGTTGGCCATCGACTCATTAAAGTTTGAAAATCACGCACTATAATAGAAAAAAATCACCCGAAATAGGATTTTTCATACAAAAATGCATTTCTTTAGTACCACCGACGGAGGCCAAAGGCCGAAACTACTACTCGGCTGGGAGCGGCTACTTAGTGCCGAGGTGCTGTGGCGTTCCAGTTGGCCATCGACCCATTAAAGTTTGAAAATCACGCACTTTAATAGAAAATTTTCACACGAAATAGGATTTTTCATACAAAAATGCATTTCTTTAGTACCACCGACGGAGGCCAAAGGCCAAAAAAATTGCTCATCTGTGAATGGCATCGTGTCACGTAGATATTCAGGTCCCTGAGAAAAATCAAACATTTTGAAATTTCCAATTGCCGGCCGAGCTATTGACGATTGATGAAGGCCAACTTTGTATGAACATTTTGTACTGAAAATCGATTTCCTTATAGAAGCCCTCCGCAAGTACTGCCTGCCGCAAATACCTACCGGGTGAACGACCCGAGTCATTATATATATATAAAGCTACAATGCGATATACTCACTGATCTAACATAATACGTTTTCTCGGAAATGGCAAGAGTTGGACGAAAATGATGTATGACAAAGTTGTAGGGAATGTACGATATACGGCCATCCTATGGAGCCGATTTTTGAATTTCGAACGCGTTCCACTACGCGAGGGTGCTAACTCTGTCGTTTACCGACCGATTTGGATGAAATTTTCACCCGGCCTTTTCTTCGACACGCCATTTTCGGTTCCGCCGACGGTCGTTCCAAATTCAAAATACCACCGGAGCTATAGCCCTCCGAAAATCGGCCTTTTTTCGACCTCTACGCAAAAAAGTCGGCAGCCAACTGGGCGCATGCCAGGGACCAGCCGTAAACGGCATCGTGTCGTCAAAGGACCCAGGTATATGAGAAAAATCCGACATTCTGACATTTCAAGATGGCGGCCGAGATATTGGCTTTCAAAGGTGTCAAATTTACTATGGAGAATTTCTACAAAAAATTTGTACTGAAAATCATCTTTTTCGTAGAAAATCTTAATTTTTTTGTACCATCGACAGAGGCTAAGCGCCAAAATGAGTACTTGGCTGAGAATGGCGTCACCACGCCGAGGTGCTGTGGCATTCCAGTTGGCCATCGACCCATTAAAGTTTGAAAATCACCCACTTTAATAGAAAATTTTCACCCAAAATAGTTATTTTCATACAAAAATGCATTTCTTTAGTACCACCGACGGAGGCCAAAGGCCGAAACTACTACTCGGCTGGGAGCGGCTACTTAGTGCCGAGGTGCTGTGGCATTCCAGTTGGCCATCGACCCATTAAAGTTTGAAAATCACCCACTTTAATAGAAAAATTTCACCCGAAATAGTTATTTTCATACAAAAATGCATTTCTTTAGTACCACCGTTGGAGGCCAAAGGCCAAAACTACTACTCGGCTGGGAGCGGCTACTTAGTGCTGAGGTGCTGTGGCATTCCAGTTGGCCATCGACTCATTAAAGTTTGAAAATCACGCACTATAATAGAAAAAAATCACCCGAAATAGGATTTTTCATACAAAAATGCATTTCTTTAGTACCACCGACGGAGGCCAAAGGCCGAAACTACTACTCGGCTGGGAGCGGCTACTTAGTGCCGAGGTGCTGTGGCGTTCCAGTTGGCCATCGACCCATTAAAGTTTGAAAATCACGCACTTTAATAGAAAATTTTCACACGAAATAGGATTTTTCATACAAAAATGCATTTCTTTAGTACCACCGACGGAGGCCAAAGGCCAAAAAAATTGCTCATCTGTGAATGGCATCGTGTCACGTAGATATTCAGGTCCCTGAGAAAAATCAAACATTTTGAAATTTCCAATTGCCGGCCGAGCTATTGACGATTGATGAAGGCCAACTTTGTATGAACATTTTGTACTGAAAATCGATTTCCTTATAGAAGCCCTCCGCAAGTACTGCCTGCCGCAAATACCTACCGGGTGAACGACCCGAGTCATTATTATATATATATAAAGCTACAATGCGATATACTCACTGATCTAACATAATACGTTTTCTCGGAAATGGCAAGAGTTGGACGAAAATGATGTATGACAAAGTTGTAGGGAATGTACGATATACGGCCATCCTATGGAGCCGATTTTTGAATTTCGAACGCGTTCCACTACGCGAGGGTGCTAACTCTGTCGTTTACCGACCGATTTGGATGAAATTTTCACCCGGCCTTTTCTTCGACACGCCATTTTCGGTTCCGCCGACGGTCGTTCCAAATTCAAAATACCACCGGAGCTATAGCCCTCCGAAAATCGGCCTTTTTTCGACCTCTACGCAAAAAAGTCGGCAGCCAACTGGGCGCATGCCAGGGACCAGCCGTAAACGGCATCGTGTCGTCAAAGGACCCAGGTATATGAGAAAAATCCGACATTCTGACATTTCAAGATGGCGGCCGAGATATTGGCTTTCAAAGGTGTCAAATTTACTATGGAGAATTTCTACAAAAAATTTGTAATGAAAATCATCTTTTTCGTAGAAAATCTTAATTTTTTTGTACCATCGACAGAGGCTAAGCGCCAAAATGAGTACTTGGCTGAGAATGGCGTCACCACGCCGAGGTGCTGTGGCATTCCAGTTGGCCATCGACCCATTAAAGTTTGAAAATCACCCACTTTAATAGAAAATTTTCACCCAAAATAGTTATTTTCATACAAAAATGCATTTCTTTAGTACCACCGACGGAGGCCAAAGGCCGAAACTACTACTCGGCTGGGAGCGGCTACTTAGTGCCGAGGTGCTGTGGCATTCCAGTTGGCCATCGACCCATTAAAGTTTGAAAATCACCCACTTTAATAGAAAAATTTCACCCGAAATAGTTATTTTCATACAAAAATGCATTTCTTTAGTACCACCGTTGGAGGCCAAAGGCCAAAACTACTACTCGGCTGGGAGCGGCTACTTAGTGCTGAGGTGCTGTGGCATTCCAGTTGGCCATCGACTCATTAAAGTTTGAAAATCACGCACTATAATAGAAAAAAATCACCCGAAATAGGATTTTTCATACAAAAATGCATTTCTTTAGTACCACCGACGGAGGCCAAAGGCCGAAACTACTACTCGGCTGGGAGCGGCTACTTAGTGCCGAGGTGCTGTGGCGTTCCAGTTGGCCATCGACCCATTAAAGTTTGAAAATCACGCACTTTAATAGAAAATTTTCACACGAAATAGGATTTTTCATACAAAAATGCATTTCTTTAGTACCACCGACGGAGGCCAAAGGCCAAAAAAATTGCTCATCTGTGAATGGCATCGTGTCACGTAGATATTCAGGTCCCTGAGAAAAATCAAACATTTTGAAATTTCCAATTGCCGGCCGAGCTATTGACGATTGATGAAGGCCAACTTTGTATGAACATTTTGTACTGAAAATCGATTTCCTTATAGAAGCCCTCCGCAAGTACTGCCTGCCGCAAATACCTACCGGGTGAACGACCCGAGTCATTATATATATATAAAGCTACAATGCGATATACTCACTGATCTAACATAATACGTTTTCTCGGAAATGGCAAGAGTTGGACGAAAATGATGTATGACAAAGTTGTAGGGAATGTACGATATACGGCCATCCTATGGAGCCGATTTTTGAATTTCGAACGCGTTCCACTACGCGAGGGTGCTAACTCTGTCGTTTACCGACCGATTTGGATGAAATTTTCACCCGGCCTTTTCTTCGACACGCCATTTTCGGTTCCGCCGACGGTCGTTCCAAATTCAAAATACCACCGGAGCTATAGCCCTCCGAAAATCGGCCTTTTTTCGACCTCTACGCAAAAAAGTCGGCAGCCAACTGGGCGCATGCCAGGGACCAGCCGTAAACGGCATCGTGTCGTCAAAGGACCCAGGTATATGAGAAAAATCCGACATTCTGACATTTCAAGATGGCGGCCGAGATATTGGCTTTCAAAGGTGTCAAATTTACTATGGAGAATTTCTACAAAAAATTTGTACTGAAAATCATCTTTTTCGTAGAAAATCTTAATTTTTTTGTACCATCGACAGAGGCTAAGCGCCAAAATGAGTACTTGGCTGAGAATGGCGTCACCACGCCGAGGTGCTGTGGCATTCCAGTTGGCCATCGACCCATTAAAGTTTGAAAATCACCCACTTTAATAGAAAATTTTCACCCAAAATAGTTATTTTCATACAAAAATGCATTTCTTTAGTACCACCGACGGAGGCCAAAGGCCGAAACTACTACTCGGCTGGGAGCGGCTACTTAGTGCCGAGGTGCTGTGGCATTCCAGTTGGCCATCGACCCATTAAAGTTTGAAAATCACCCACTTTAATAGAAAAATTTCACCCGAAATAGTTATTTTCATACAAAAATGCATTTCTTTAGTACCACCGTTGGAGGCCAAAGGCCAAAACTACTACTCGGCTGGGAGCGGCTACTTAGTGCTGAGGTGCTGTGGCATTCCAGTTGGCCATCGACTCATTAAAGTTTGAAAATCACGCACTATAATAGAAAAAAATCACCCGAAATAGGATTTTTCATACAAAAATGCATTTCTTTAGTACCACCGACGGAGGCCAAAGGCCGAAACTACTACTCGGCTGGGAGCGGCTACTTAGTGCCGAGGTGCTGTGGCGTTCCAGTTGGCCATCGACCCATTAAAGTTTGAAAATCACGCACTTTAATAGAAAATTTTCACACGAAATAGGATTTTTCATACAAAAATGCATTTCTTTAGTACCACCGACGGAGGCCAAAGGCCAAAAAAATTGCTCATCTGTGAATGGCATCGTGTCACGTAGATATTCAGGTCCCTGAGAAAAATCAAACATTTTGAAATTTCCAATTGCCGGCCGAGCTATTGACGATTGATGAAGGCCAACTTTGTATGAACATTTTGTACTGAAAATCGATTTCCTTATAGAAGCCCTCCGCAAGTACTGCCTGCCGCAAATACCTACCGGGTGAACGACCCGAGTCATTATATATATATAAAGCTACAATGCGATATACTCACTGATCTAACATAATACGTTTTCTCGGAAATGGCAAGAGTTGGACGAAAATGATGTATGACAAAGTTGTAGGGAATGTACGATATACGGCCATCCTATGGAGCCGATTTTTGAATTTCGAACGCGTTCCACTACGCGAGGGTGCTAACTCTGTCGTTTACCGACCGATTTGGATGAAATTTTCACCCGGCCTTTTCTTCGACACGCCATTTTCGGTTCCGCCGACGGTCGTTCCAAATTCAAAATACCACCGGAGCTATAGCCCTCCGAAAATCGGCCTTTTTTCGACCTCTACGCAAAAAAGTCGGCAGCCAACTGGGCGCATGCCAGGGACCAGCCGTAAACGGCATCGTGTCGTCAAAGGACCCAGGTATATGAGAAAAATCCGACATTCTGACATTTCAAGATGGCGGCCGAGATATTGGCTTTCAAAGGTGTCAAATTTACTATGGAGAATTTCTACAAAAAATTTGTACTGAAAATCATCTTTTTCGTAGAAAATCTTAATTTTTTTGTACCATCGACAGAGGCTAAGCGCCAAAATGAGTACTTGGCTGAGAATGGCGTCACCACGCCGAGGTGCTGTGGCATTCCAGTTGGCCATCGACCCATTAAAGTTTGAAAATCACCCACTTTAATAGAAAATTTTCACCCAAAATAGTTATTTTTATACAAAAATGCATTTCTTTAGTACCACCGACGGAGGCCAAAGGCCGAAACTACTACTCGGCTGGGAGCGGCTACTTAGTGCCGAGGTGCTGTGGCATTCCAGTTGGCCATCGACCCAATAAAGTTTGAAAATCACCCACTTTAATAGAAAAATTTCACCCGAAATAGTTATTTTCATACAAAAATGCATTTCTTTAGTACCACCGTTGGAGGCCAAAGGCCAAAACTACTACTCGGCTGGGAGCGGCTACTTAGTGCTGAGGTGCTGTGGCATTCCAGTTGGCCATCGACTCATTAAAGTTTGAAAATCACGCACTATAATAGAAAAAAATCACCCGAAATAGGATTTTTCATACAAAAATGCATTTCTTTAGTACCACCGACGGAGGCCAAAGGCCGAAACTACTACTCGGCTGGGAGCGGCTACTTAGTGCCGAGGTGCTGTGGCGTTCCAGTTGGCCATCGACCCATTAAAGTTTGAAAATCACGCACTTTAATAGAAAATTTTCACACGAAATAGGATTTTTCATACAAAAATGCATTTCTTTAGTACCACCGACGGAGGCCAAAGGCCAAAAAAATTGCTCATCTGTGAATGGCATCGTGTCACGTAGATATTCAGGTCCCTGAGAAAAATCAAACATTTTGAAATTTCCAATTGCCGGCCGAGCTATTGACGATTGATGAAGGCCAACTTTGTATGAACATTTTGTACTGAAAATCGATTTCCTTATAGAAGCCCTCCGCAAGTACTGCCTGCCGCAAATACCTACCGGGTGAACGACCCGAGTCATTATATATATATAAAGCTACAATGCGATATACTCACTGATCTAACATAATACGTTTTCTCGGAAATGGCAAGAGTTGGACGAAAATGATGTATGACAAAGTTGTAGGGAATGTACGATATACGGCCATCCTATGGAGCCGATTTTTGAATTTCGAACGCGTTCCACTACGCGAGGGTGCTAACTCTGTCGTTTACCGACCGATTTGGATGAAATTTTCACCCGGCCTTTTCTTCGACACGCCATTTTCGGTTCCGCCGACGGTCGTTCCAAATTCAAAATACCACCGGAGCTATAGCCCTCCGAAAATCGGCCTTTTTTCGACCTCTACGCAAAAAAGTCGGCAGCCAACTGGGCGCATGCCAGGGACCAGCCGTAAACGGCATCGTGTCGTCAAAGGACCCAGGTATATGAGAAAAATCCGACATTCTGACATTTCAAGATGGCGGCCGAGATATTGGCTTTCAAAGGTGTCAAATTTACTATGGAGAATTTCTACAAAAAATTTGTACTGAAAATCATCTTTTTCGTAGAAAATCTTAATTTTTTTGTACCATCGACAGAGGCTAAGCGCCAAAATGAGTACTTGGCTGAGAATGGCGTCACCACGCCGAGGTGCTGTGGCATTCCAGTTGGCCATCGACCCATTAAAGTTTGAAAATCACCCACTTTAATAGAAAATTTTCACCCAAAATAGTTATTTTCATACAAAAATGCATTTCTTTAGTACCACCGACGGAGGCCAAAGGCCGAAACTACTACTCGGCTGGGAGCGGCTACTTAGTGCCGAGGTGCTGTGGCATTCCAGTTGGCCATCGACCCATTAAAGTTTGAAAATCACCCACTTTAATAGAAAAATTTCACCCGAAATAGTTATTTTCATACAAAAATGCATTTCTTTAGTACCACCGTTGGAGGCCAAAGGCCAAAACTACTACTCGGCTGGGAGCGGCTACTTAGTGCTGAGGTGCTGTGGCATTCCAGTTGGCCATCGACTCATTAAAGTTTGAAAATCACGCACTATAATAGAAAAAAATCACCCGAAATAGGATTTTTCATACAAAAATGCATTTCTTTAGTACCACCGACGGAGGCCAAAGGCCGAAACTACTACTCGGCTGGGAGCGGCTACTTAGTGCCGAGGTGCTGTGGCGTTCCAGTTGGCCATCGACCCATTAAAGTTTGAAAATCACGCACTTTAATAGAAAATTTTCACACGAAATAGGATTTTTCATACAAAAATGCATTTCTTTAGTACCACCGACGGAGGCCAAAGGCCAAAAAAATTGCTCATCTGTGAATGGCATCGTGTCACGTAGATATTCAGGTCCCTGAGAAAAATCAAACATTTTGAAATTTCCAATTGCCGGCCGAGCTATTGACGATTGATGAAGGCCAACTTTGTATGAACATTTTGTACTGAAAATCGATTTCCTTATAGAAGCCCTCCGCAAGTACTGCCTGCCGCAAATACCTACCGGGTGAACGACCCGAGTCATTATATATATATAAAGCTACAATGCGATATACTCACTGATCTAACATAATACGTTTTCTCGGAAATGGCAAGAGTTGGACGAAAATGATGTATGACAAAGTTGTAGGGAATGTACGATATACGGCCATCCTATGGAGCCGATTTTTGAATTTCGAACGCGTTCCACTACGCGAGGGTGCTAACTCTGTCGTTTACCGACCGATTTGGATGAAATTTTCACCCGGCCTTTTCTTCGACACGCCATTTTCGGTTCCGCCGACGGTCGTTCCAAATTCAAAATACCACCGGAGCTATAGCCCTCCGAAAATCGGCCTTTTTTCGACCTCTACGCAAAAAAGTCGGCAGCCAACTGGGCGCATGCCAGGGACCAGCCGTAAACGGCATCGTGTCGTCAAAGGACCCAGGTATATGAGAAAAATCCGACATTCTGACATTTCAAGATGGCGGCCGAGATATTGGCTTTCAAAGGTGTCAAATTTACTATGGAGAATTTCTACAAAAAATTTGTACTGAAAATCATCTTTTTCGTAGAAAATCTTAATTTTTTTGTACCATCGACAGAGGCTAAGCGCCAAAATGAGTACTTGGCTGAGAATGGCGTCACCACGCCGAGGTGCTGTGGCATTCCAGTTGGCCATCGACCCATTAAAGTTTGAAAATCACCCACTTTAATAGAAAATTTTCACCCAAAATAGTTATTTTCATACAAAAATGCATTTCTTTAGTACCACCGACGGAGGCCAAAGGCCGAAACTACTACTCGGCTGGGAGCGGCTACTTAGTGCCGAGGTGCTGTGGCATTCCAGTTGGCCATCGACCCATTAAAGTTTGAAAATCACCCACTTTAATAGAAAAATTTCACCCGAAATAGTTATTTTCATACAAAAATGCATTTCTTTAGTACCACCGTTGGAGGCCAAAGGCCAAAACTACTACTCGGCTGGGAGCGGCTACTTAGTGCTGAGGTGCTGTGGCATTCCAGTTGGCCATCGACTCATTAAAGTTTGAAAATCACGCACTATAATAGAAAAAAATCACCCGAAATAGGATTTTTCATACAAAAATGCATTTCTTTAGTACCACCGACGGAGGCCAAAGGCCGAAACTACTACTCGGCTGGGAGCGGCTACTTAGTGCCGAGGTGCTGTGGCGTTCCAGTTGGCCATCGACCCATTAAAGTTTGAAAATCACGCACTTTAATAGAAAATTTTCACACGAAATAGGATTTTTCATACAAAAATGCATTTCTTTAGTACCACCGACGGAGGCCAAAGGCCAAAAAAATTGCTCATCTGTGAATGGCATCGTGTCACGTAGATATTCAGGTCCCTGAGAAAAATCAAACATTTTGAAATTTCCAATTGCCGGCCGAGCTATTGACGATTGATGAAGGCCAACTTTGTATGAACATTTTGTACTGAAAATCGATTTCCTTATAGAAGCCCTCCGCAAGTACTGCCTGCCGCAAATACCTACCGGGTGAACGACCCGAGTCATTATATATATATAAAGCTACAATGCGATATACTCACTGATCTAACATAATACGTTTTCTCGGAAATGGCAAGAGTTGGACGAAAATGATGTATGACAAAGTTGTAGGGAATGTACGATATACGGCCATCCTATGGAGCCGATTTTTGAATTTCGAACGCGTTCCACTACGCGAGGGTGCTAACTCTGTCGTTTACCGACCGATTTGGATGAAATTTTCACCCGGCCTTTTCTTCGACACGCCATTTTCGGTTCCGCCGACGGTCGTTCCAAATTCAAAATACCACCGGAGCTATAGCCCTCCGAAAATCGGCCTTTTTTCGACCTCTACGCAAAAAAGTCGGCAGCCAACTGGGCGCATGCCAGGGACCAGCCGTAAACGGCATCGTGTCGTCAAAGGACCCAGGTATATGAGAAAAATCCGACATTCTGACATTTCAAGATGGCGGCCGAGATATTGGCTTTCAAAGGTGTCAAATTTACTATGGAGAATTTCTACAAAAAATTTGTAATGAAAATCATCTTTTTCGTAGAAAATCTTAATTTTTTTGTACCATCGACAGAGGCTAAGCGCCAAAATGAGTACTTGGCTGAGAATGGCGTCACCACGCCGAGGTGCTGTGGCATTCCAGTTGGCCATCGACCCATTAAAGTTTGAAAATCACCCACTTTAATAGAAAATTTTCACCCAAAATAGTTATTTTCATACAAAAATGCATTTCTTTAGTACCACCGACGGAGGCCAAAGGCCGAAACTACTACTCGGCTGGGAGCGGCTACTTAGTGCCGAGGTGCTGTGGCATTCCAGTTGGCCATCGACCCATTAAAGTTTGAAAATCACCCACTTTAATAGAAAAATTTCACCCGAAATAGTTATTTTCATACAAAAATGCATTTCTTTAGTACCACCGTTGGAGGCCAAAGGCCAAAACTACTACTCGGCTGGGAGCGGCTACTTAGTGCTGAGGTGCTGTGGCATTCCAGTTGGCCATCGACTCATTAAAGTTTGAAAATCACGCACTATAATAGAAAAAAATCACCCGAAATAGGATTTTTCATACAAAAATGCATTTCTTTAGTACCACCGACGGAGGCCAAAGGCCGAAACTACTACTCGGCTGGGAGCGGCTACTTAGTGCCGAGGTGCTGTGGCGTTCCAGTTGGCCATCGACCCATTAAAGTTTGAAAATCACGCACTTTAATAGAAAATTTTCACACGAAATAGGATTTTTCATACAAAAATGCATTTCTTTAGTACCACCGACGGAGGCCAAAGGCCAAAAAAATTGCTCATCTGTGAATGGCATCGTGTCACGTAGATATTCAGGTCCCTGAGAAAAATCAAACATTTTGAAATTTCCAATTGCCGGCCGAGCTATTGACGATTGATGAAGGCCAACTTTGTATGAACATTTTGTACTGAAAATCGATTTCCTTATAGAAGCCCTCCGCAAGTACTGCCTGCCGCAAATACCTACCGGGTGAACGACCCGAGTCATATTATTATATATATATAAAGCTACAATGCGATATACTCACTGATCTAACATAATACGTTTTCTCGGAAATGGCAAGAGTTGGACGAAAATGATGTATGACAAAGTTGTAGGGAATGTACGATATACGGCCATCCTATGGAGCCGATTTTTGAATTTCGAACGCGTTCCACTACGCGAGGGTGCTAACTCTGTCGTTTACCGACCGATTTGGATGAAATTTTCACCCGGCCTTTTCTTCGACACGCCATTTTCGGTTCCGCCGACGGTCGTTCCAAATTCAAAATACCACCGGAGCTATAGCCCTCCGAAAATCGGCCTTTTTTCGACCTCTACGCAAAAAAGTCGGCAGCCAACTGGGCGCATGCCAGGGACCAGCCGTAAACGGCATCGTGTCGTCAAAGGACCCAGGTATATGAGAAAAATCCGACATTCTGACATTTCAAGATGGCGGCCGAGATATTGGCTTTCAAAGGTGTCAAATTTACTATGGAGAATTTCTACAAAAAATTTGTAATGAAAATCATCTTTTTCGTAGAAAATCTTAATTTTTTTGTACCATCGACAGAGGCTAAGCGCCAAAATGAGTACTTGGCTGAGAATGGCGTCACCACGCCGAGGTGCTGTGGCATTCCAGTTGGCCATCGACCCATTAAAGTTTGAAAATCACCCACTTTAATAGAAAATTTTCACCCAAAATAGTTATTTTCATACAAAAATGCATTTCTTTAGTACCACCGACGGAGGCCAAAGGCCGAAACTACTACTCGGCTGGGAGCGGCTACTTAGTGCCGAGGTGCTGTGGCATTCCAGTTGGCCATCGACCCATTAAAGTTTGAAAATCACCCACTTTAATAGAAAAATTTCACCCGAAATAGTTATTTTCATACAAAAATGCATTTCTTTAGTACCACCGTTGGAGGCCAAAGGCCAAAACTACTACTCGGCTGGGAGCGGCTACTTAGTGCTGAGGTGCTGTGGCATTCCAGTTGGCCATCGACTCATTAAAGTTTGAAAATCACGCACTATAATAGAAAAAAATCACCCGAAATAGGATTTTTCATACAAAAATGCATTTCTTTAGTACCACCGACGGAGGCCAAAGGCCGAAACTACTACTCGGCTGGGAGCGGCTACTTAGTGCCGAGGTGCTGTGGCGTTCCAGTTGGCCATCGACCCATTAAAGTTTGAAAATCACGCACTTTAATAGAAAATTTTCACACGAAATAGGATTTTTCATACAAAAATGCATTTCTTTAGTACCACCGACGGAGGCCAAAGGCCAAAAAAATTGCTCATCTGTGAATGGCATCGTGTCACGTAGATATTCAGGTCCCTGAGAAAAATCAAACATTTTGAAATTTCCAATTGCCGGCCGAGCTATTGACGATTGATGAAGGCCAACTTTGTATGAACATTTTGTACTGAAAATCGATTTCCTTATAGAAGCCCTCCGCAAGTACTGCCTGCCGCAAATACCTACCGGGTGAACGACCCGAGTCATTATATATATATAAAGCTACAATGCGATATACTCACTGATCTAACATAATACGTTTTCTCGGAAATGGCAAGAGTTGGACGAAAATGATGTATGACAAAGTTGTAGGGAATGTACGATATACGGCCATCCTATGGAGCCGATTTTTGAATTTCGAACGCGTTCCACTACGCGAGGGTGCTAACTCTGTCGTTTACCGACCGATTTGGATGAAATTTTCACCCGGCCTTTTCTTCGACACGCCATTTTCGGTTCCGCCGACGGTCGTTCCAAATTCAAAATACCACCGGAGCTATAGCCCTCCGAAAATCGGCCTTTTTTCGACCTCTACGCAAAAAAGTCGGCAGCCAACTGGGCGCATGCCAGGGACCAGCCGTAAACGGCATCGTGTCGTCAAAGGACCCAGGTATATGAGAAAAATCCGACATTCTGACATTTCAAGATGGCGGCCGAGATATTGGCTTTCAAAGGTGTCAAATTTACTATGGAGAATTTCTACAAAAAATTTGTACTGAAAATCATCTTTTTCGTAGAAAATCTTAATTTTTTTGTACCATCGACAGAGGCTAAGCGCCAAAATGAGTACTTGGCTGAGAATGGCGTCACCACGCCGAGGTGCTGTGGCATTCCAGTTGGCCATCGACCCATTAAAGTTTGAAAATCACCCACTTTAATAGAAAATTTTCACCCAAAATAGTTATTTTCATACAAAAATGCATTTCTTTAGTACCACCGACGGAGGCCAAAGGCCGAAACTACTACTCGGCTGGGAGCGGCTACTTAGTGCCGAGGTGCTGTGGCATTCCAGTTGGCCATCGACCCATTAAAGTTTGAAAATCACCCACTTTAATAGAAAAATTTCACCCGA
Organism: Yponomeuta sedellus; assembly: GCA_934045075.1. Classification (NCBI taxonomy): domain Eukaryota; kingdom Metazoa; phylum Arthropoda; class Insecta; order Lepidoptera; family Yponomeutidae; genus Yponomeuta; species Yponomeuta sedellus. Next base: position 7,343,648 of record OW203726.1, on the reverse strand, counting down.
AATAGTTATTTTCATACAAAAATGCATTTCTTTAGTACCACCGTTGGAGGCCAAAGGCCAAAACTACTACTCGGCTGGGAGCGGCTACTTAGTGCTGAGGTGCTGTGGCATTCCAGTTGGCCATCGACTCATTAAAGTTTGAAAATCACGCACTATAATAGAAAAAAATCACCCGAAATAGGATTTTTCATACAAAAATGCATTTCTTTAGTACCACCGACGGAGGCCAAAGGCCGAAACTACTACTCGGCTGGGAGCGGCTACTTAGTGCCGAGGTGCTGTGGCGTTCCAGTTGGCCATCGACCCATTAAAGTTTGAAAATCACGCACTTTAATAGAAAATTTTCACACGAAATAGGATTTTTCATACAAAAATGCATTTCTTTAGTACCACCGACGGAGGCCAAAGGCCAAAAAAATTGCTCATCTGTGAATGGCATCGTGTCACGTAGATATTCAGGTCCCTGAGAAAAATCAAACATTTTGAAATTTCCAATTGCCGGCCGAGCTATTGACGATTGATGAAGGCCAACTTTGTATGAACATTTTGTACTGAAAATCGATTTCCTTATAGAAGCCCTCCGCAAGTACTGCCTGCCGCAAATACCTACCGGGTGAACGACCCGAGTCATTATATATATATAAAGCTACAATGCGATATACTCACTGATCTAACATAATACGTTTTCTCGGAAATGGCAAGAGTTGGACGAAAATGATGTATGACAAAGTTGTAGGGAATGTACGATATACGGCCATCCTATGGAGCCGATTTTTGAATTTCGAACGCGTTCCACTACGCGAGGGTGCTAACTCTGTCGTTTACCGACCGATTTGGATGAAATTTTCACCCGGCCTTTTCTTCGACACGCCATTTTCGGTTCCGCCGACGGTCGTTCCAAATTCAAAATACCACCGGAGCTATAGCCCTCCGAAAATCGGCCTTTTTTCGACCTCTACGCAAAAAAGTCGGCAGCCAACTGGGCGCATGCCAGGGACCAGCCGTAAACGGCATCGTGTCGTCAAAGGACCCAGGTATATGAGAAAAATCCGACATTCTGACATTTCAAGATGGCGGCCGAGATATTGGCTTTCAAAGGTGTCAAATTTACTATGGAGAATTTCTACAAAAAATTTGTAATGAAAATCATCTTTTTCGTAGAAAATCTTAATTTTTTTGTACCATCGACAGAGGCTAAGCGCCAAAATGAGTACTTGGCTGAGAATGGCGTCACCACGCCGAGGTGCTGTGGCATTCCAGTTGGCCATCGACCCATTAAAGTTTGAAAATCACCCACTTTAATAGAAAATTTTCACCCAAAATAGTTATTTTCATACAAAAATGCATTTCTTTAGTACCACCGACGGAGGCCAAAGGCCGAAACTACTACTCGGCTGGGAGCGGCTACTTAGTGCCGAGGTGCTGTGGCATTCCAGTTGGCCATCGACCCATTAAAGTTTGAAAATCACCCACTTTAATAGAAAAATTTCACCCGAAATAGTTATTTTCATACAAAAATGCATTTCTTTAGTACCACCGTTGGAGGCCAAAGGCCAAAACTACTACTCGGCTGGGAGCGGCTACTTAGTGCTGAGGTGCTGTGGCATTCCAGTTGGCCATCGACTCATTAAAGTTTGAAAATCACGCACTATAATAGAAAAAAATCACCCGAAATAGGATTTTTCATACAAAAATGCATTTCTTTAGTACCACCGACGGAGGCCAAAGGCCGAAACTACTACTCGGCTGGGAGCGGCTACTTAGTGCCGAGGTGCTGTGGCGTTCCAGTTGGCCATCGACCCATTAAAGTTTGAAAATCACGCACTTTAATAGAAAATTTTCACACGAAATAGGATTTTTCATACAAAAATGCATTTCTTTAGTACCACCGACGGAGGCCAAAGGCCAAAAAAATTGCTCATCTGTGAATGGCATCGTGTCACGTAGATATTCAGGTCCCTGAGAAAAATCAAACATTTTGAAATTTCCAATTGCCGGCCGAGCTATTGACGATTGATGAAGGCCAACTTTGTATGAACATTTTGTACTGAAAATCGATTTCCTTATAGAAGCCCTCCGCAAGTACTGCCTGCCGCAAATACCTACCGGGTGAACGACCCGAGTCATTATATATATATAAAGCTACAATGCGATATACTCACTGATCTAACATAATACGTTTTCTCGGAAATGGCAAGAGTTGGACGAAAATGATGTATGACAAAGTTGTAGGGAATGTACGATATACGGCCATCCTATGGAGCCGATTTTTGAATTTCGAACGCGTTCCACTACGCGAGGGTGCTAACTCTGTCGTTTACCGACCGATTTGGATGAAATTTTCACCCGGCCTTTTCTTCGACACGCCATTTTCGGTTCCGCCGACGGTCGTTCCAAATTCAAAATACCACCGGAGCTATAGCCCTCCGAAAATCGGCCTTTTTTCGACCTCTACGCAAAAAAGTCGGCAGCCAACTGGGCGCATGCCAGGGACCAGCCGTAAACGGCATCGTGTCGTCAAAGGACCCAGGTATATGAGAAAAATCCGACATTCTGACATTTCAAGATGGCGGCCGAGATATTGGCTTTCAAAGGTGTCAAATTTACTATGGAGAATTTCTACAAAAAATTTGTACTGAAAATCATCTTTTTCGTAGAAAATCTTAATTTTTTTGTACCATCGACAGAGGCTAAGCGCCAAAATGAGTACTTGGCTGAGAATGGCGTCACCACGCCGAGGTGCTGTGGCATTCCAGTTGGCCATCGACCCATTAAAGTTTGAAAATCACCCACTTTAATAGAAAATTTTCACCCAAAATAGTTATTTTCATACAAAAATGCATTTCTTTAGTACCACCGACGGAGGCCAAAGGCCGAAACTACTACTCGGCTGGGAGCGGCTACTTAGTGCCGAGGTGCTGTGGCATTCCAGTTGGCCATCGACCCATTAAAGTTTGAAAATCACCCACTTTAATAGAAAAATTTCACCCGAAATAGTTATTTTCATACAAAAATGCATTTCTTTAGTACCACCGTTGGAGGCCAAAGGCCAAAACTACTACTCGGCTGGGAGCGGCTACTTAGTGCTGAGGTGCTGTGGCATTCCAGTTGGCCATCGACTCATTAAAGTTTGAAAATCACGCACTATAATAGAAAAAAATCACCCGAAATAGGATTTTTCATACAAAAATGCATTTCTTTAGTACCACCGACGGAGGCCAAAGGCCGAAACTACTACTCGGCTGGGAGCGGCTACTTAGTGCCGAGGTGCTGTGGCGTTCCAGTTGGCCATCGACCCATTAAAGTTTGAAAATCACGCACTTTAATAGAAAATTTTCACACGAAATAGGATTTTTCATACAAAAATGCATTTCTTTAGTACCACCGACGGAGGCCAAAGGCCAAAAAAATTGCTCATCTGTGAATGGCATCGTGTCACGTAGATATTCAGGTCCCTGAGAAAAATCAAACATTTTGAAATTTCCAATTGCCGGCCGAGCTATTGACGATTGATGAAGGCCAACTTTGTATGAACATTTTGTACTGAAAATCGATTTCCTTATAGAAGCCCTCCGCAAGTACTGCCTGCCGCAAATACCTACCGGGTGAACGACCCGAGTCATTATATATATATAAAGCTACAATGCGATATACTCACTGATCTAACATAATACGTTTTCTCGGAAATGGCAAGAGTTGGACGAAAATGATGTATGACAAAGTTGTAGGGAATGTACGATATACGGCCATCCTATGGAGCCGATTTTTGAATTTCGAACGCGTTCCACTACGCGAGGGTGCTAACTCTGTCGTTTACCGACCGATTTGGATGAAATTTTCACCCGGCCTTTTCTTCGACACGCCATTTTCGGTTATAATTCTAAGTCTCGTTTTTGCCGGTTCGAAGGACCAACTTCAAAAAAAATTATTAACTCAAACCCTAATGCGGCCAATATAATTAATTACTGAAATGTTTAAAAAAACGCTTCTTAATGATTTAATTAAATGTTCAAGTGACTTTTTGAGTGGTTGAAAACAATATGCAATAATGAAACAATTCACGGAACGCAGCAGAATTAGTATTAACTGTTAAGGCCCCAGTACACTTTGGCCCATCCTGGCCCACTCTTGTCATGGCCATTGTGTACAGTGCAGGCAATGGTGTGTAGTGGTGGACACTAATTTGTCCATCGTGGCGCGCAATCGGAAAGTTGTCGGTTTTTTGGACACACTTCAAAGGAATCGTGGCGTAGCGTGACCCGTCCGTGTTCACAGTGTCCTATTGTTTAGTTCGTCACTGACCGCTGCGCTTACAGGGATGATCATTGGTCATAGAGTACTTTTTTGTTGCGATGATTTTTTGTAAAAATACTTGAGTTTTATATCGCTTAAAATATCCTTATGCCACAATGAAGATAAATCAAAAGACCTTCAAGTTTATTGATTTATCTGAACCCGTAATTTTGCACATTTTGCGGCATTTTTTTTAATAACTTGGTGGTGTACATACTTATGTAACACTTGTAAATAAATAAAATAAAATAAGTAAACAAAATAAATTTCTGGCCATTGTGTACTGGGGCCTTTACTTGAGTTGTTGATACTGATTTTTTTATTTTCAGCCGACTTTTAAAAAGAAAGAAGTTCTCAGTTTGCTATTGTCTTCTTGTTTTTGTGTTTAAATATTTTTTTTTTATATGATTTTAATGTTTACTAGAAGAGATGTGGTCTACAGGTGGTCCCATAATCACTAATTCAGGGTCTGATAATGAGTTTGAAATCGAGGGAACTCTTTTGTGGTTGAGAGCCTGAAGTGATTTGTTTATTTGATATAGTGACATGTTCATTTGCTTTCGGAGTACACAATTTTGCGGAGCCGTAATGATAGTCACAAAACATTTAAAAAATATATTTTAAACGAATAAAAATCTGATTGTAGTTGAGAATGTTTTTGTTTTTATATTTTTCAAGTCGGTTTCCATTGTTAAAGACAAATATTTTTTCTATATCCGTATCCGTTCTGACGGGATCGAATAGCAGCAGTGTTGCCAAATTAGGCAATTTTTCTGTATTTAAGTTATCTCAAAAGCTTAAATGACAAATATTGAAACCTGCTCATCCATTTTTCGGTGACATTCGGGCAATTATCACGTCCTTAGATTTGAAAGATTATTTACTAAGTATTGAACTCTACGGTTTTGATAAGTAATAAAAAACGTCGATGGTCTTTTAATTTACATGAAAAGGTATTTTTATATTTTTTAGACGGAATGAGCAAAAAATGGTCAAGTACGACTTGGACTTAGAATGTTATTTAAACTAAAATACTTTTTAAGATTTTTTCTTAATAATTAAATTTTTTTTACGTTACATAGCACATTTGTACCTATATTAGTATTTTTGTACTCGAGTAATTCGTCTTGAAATAATTTATTATTTTTGTTCAAGACAAAGCTGTATTTATTGTGGTACTAACCTTATTTAAAGTTACAGACGACAGCTGATCAATCTTAGCATTACTGTTAAATAGTTGTTTTTAAGTTATTGATGTGATGAGTGTGCTCATATTTTAAAAGTGAACGCGCTTTTGAGCGAATCTTATATGATTGAAATAAATATAGTGTCACCTTTCACATTCAATACTATCACCTTCAGCACCTTTTGGTGTCTTCAAATTACTAAAGCATAATTTAAAAAAATAATTTGTTTTTTGAGTTGATAGATATATAGCTAAATCGTAGTACAGCATATTTTATTAGTTTGGTTTTTCGTAAATGTTATGAAAATATTTGAAACAAAAAAAATACCATATTGTTTTATGCGGCTCAAGTATATTCATCTACTACAGATATATTTTACGGTGATTCTGGCAACACAATCTGGCGACGCTAAATCCCGCCAATATTTGATTGAAAGCGTCATTTTTTCTTCTTCCTTTCGTACATTGTGCGTGGCGGAATTACGTTTTGAAGTGAAAAGAAGCTTGTTTGTGTGATTTGATTACAGAGTAAGTAAACTGCTGATTTACCTATCTACCTAATGCATTTTCGTCAAAAGTTGTTACCTACTGAATTTCTTATAGTAGGTATCTACTTACTAAGAAATTAGGTTAACTTTACTGTACATTTATTATGATTTCGTGATACTTAACGAGATAGGAAACCGTCAAAATTTGGTGTGCATAATACATAGATAGAAATAATCCAAGCCATATTCAAGTAGGTACTGTTCATAATTAGATAACTTATATGTCCTAAACGATGATGGTCAGGCACTTATGCATATCTTAGCGTCTTAGTCGGTGATTTTGTTTCCTATCAACTTTATCCACAAACAGTTCTTTATTACGTTAACATCACTAATCTTCGACACTAGGCATATAGGGTACCTAGATACCTACGCACCCTTTCATAGCAGCATTTAAATTTAACACACCGCAATTAATCACGGTGAGTTCTGACGAGTTGTTTGTTACGTACTAGGTAGGTAGGTAGGTAGGTACCTATATATAGCTACACGATATATATAGCTACACGAAAATTCATTTCAGTTGAAGTAAAGTTCTACTTAGAGTCTGACTAGAACTATCTTTTTCTTCTATGTTTAACAAAAGTTCATCATTAATTGGATGGTCAGGTTTAATCTATACAAATGTGCAAGTTATGGGTAATTAGCTTTAACTCCAAAGTGAAGTAAAGGATTATTAATAAGTAAGTACCTAATGAATAGCTGTGTAAGTTCTGTTAACATCACACACAGTGTATAGCAAGTCATTACTTGTCAGCAAACTGAAAATAAAAAAAAAATCTGTAACTAAATGAGTAATTATGTATGTACTTAATGAATATAAGAGCTACTTTATACCATGCTTCAATGTGCTCTTTGCATTAGCAAAATGTTTGCAGTAAGTAAATGCATTATAATATTTATTTTATTTTACCAGTCCTAGGCCCCTGTAGTGGAGTATGCCTTAACCAGCGGTAGGGATACCTATACAAGGATTGATGTTGATGTTATCTGATTAGGTTTCCTTACTTATTTATTATTAATTACTATTATTAATAATATAAAGTCTATTAATGATTGTTTACAGGGCACAAGCCAAAATGGTGTGTATGTCCACTCTAGATTGAAAATTTCAACCACTGAATAAGATGAACATATCAGGCATTCAGGCAAGAGTATTGCTACTATAAATTTTACAAATGTGTAACATAATTAAAAATATTACTGCGGTCATGTTATAGTTCAAATTTACAGCCACTTCTACGAATATGGGGCAAGCATTCTACTGACCAAACTATCATAATTATTTATCAAGCATACAAAGCTGTGATATACATACCATTGGAATGCCTCCCGTAATAATAAAAATAGCATTGATAGTAGACAAATCTAATCAGAGTTAAATTGGTAAAGTTTAAATGTTCACCGTCTCATAAATAACAAATAGGTAGCTATTTGTTCTGACCAATGAAATGATTTCTTTTCAGAAATTGTCAGTAATTTCAGTTTTTTATCTATGCACATAATGCTTTATATCAAATTACAACTTTAAGTATATACCTATATTCAATATTAAATACCGTTTTTAATGATGATGAGACCTTAAGTTTTGCAATGTTGCCTTTATTATTACTATTTACTTATTCCAAGAACATGATCTTTTTTAACAGACATTGATTAATAAATTCAAATTAATTTATTTGTGGATCATAGGTAATTATTTTACATAATTGGTGGACAGTCTTAAATTACAGATCACTATGGTCCTACCAGTACATAGGCATACAAATATAATAAAGTTATTAAGAGGGTAAACAAGTTACAATGTGTCATTTAGAAAGTCTTCAATCCTATTTAGAGGCTAAAAATTTCACCCATGCCGGGATTTGATCCCGCAACCTCTGGCTATCCGTGCCAGCGCTCTACCAATTGAGCCAATGGGCGACTCACCGGCATCAGTGTAATTTCGAACCTCTTTACACTATTCTCTGTATTACGTACAGGCAGCGACATCTGGCTTAAGCAAATTGCATCACTTACAGCCCCGACTAACTACTTTGCAGTTAGGTTTTACATCGGAACGATATCACTGTACCCACATTATTTATATTTTTAATGCACTGACCCGTGCTAAGGACAAATTTAAAAAACCTATTTAGAGGCTAAAAATTTTTCACCCATGCCGGGATTCGATCCCGCAACCTCTGGCTATCCGTGCCAGCGCTCTATCAATTGAGCCAATGGGCGACTCACCGGCATCAGTGAAATTTCGAACCTCTTTACACTATTCAGTCCTTAGCACGGCACAGTGCATTAAAAATAAAAAGCATTACAGTCCTTAGCACGGGTCAGTGCATTAAAAATAAAAATAGTAAAGTAAAGATTTAGTTCTTTGTACAGTGTTGGTATCTTGTTAAAGATTATAGGCGCCATGCACAAAATACTTTTTCGCATGATAGTAGTTTTAGCTGGATAGTCTGGCTGTCACATTAACAATGATTGAATAGGTAGGTTTATAAATTTGTCCTGGTCTTTTAATGGCGAACATACTAGACTAGACCGTAGTAACTATTATCTAATCTGTGGTAAAAGTAAGCCACTCTGTAGTACTCATTTTCATTTTATATGTAGGCGTGCCATAAATGAATAAACACTAAATAAATACCTTTGATGTGTAAGTGTATATAATTATATTATTTCTTACACATGATTCTAATTGGTTAAGAATGATAACTCTTTCACGCTGTAAAATAAAATATTAAGTAATAAAAATCAGTTTCAATCACCATACTGATTACATCCTGGTGAGATTTGATTAGGTGTTATTTGAGTTGCGATCCCATAGACGAAATGTCAAATGTTATTGAGTACCACATTATGTACCTACTCAACTTTTTCTTTTATGGAACCTATATTATGTATGTCCCACTGCAGGGCACAGGCCTTCTTTCAGGAAGAGAGAATACTATGAGCTTAATTACCATGCGTAAGCACCGCGGACTCGAATCCCGGCATGTACCAATGACTTTGTTTTCTAAGTTATGTTCATTTGTAAATTTATAGTAGCAAAATACCACTCTCTTACTAGAAGGAAAATATCTTGAGAAAACCTTGAAATGGCCATACTAATCTTTTATATTCTCATTTTTATATTTTTACGGGTTCGATTCTCAGTATGGGCATGTAGGTACTAAGGACTTTTTTTCTAAAATATGTACATTTGTAAAGTTATTGTAACAATGCCATTCTCTAACATCAGTGAAGCAAAACATCGTGAGGAAAGTTGAGTATTCAAAAATTTAATATATATTTTTTAAATCAATGAACGTACCTATAGCTAACATTCGGTACCCATTTATAACTATAGCATTATACTTAACATAGTCACGGGTATCACGGGTGACGAGCTTATTAAGTTCGCGGCCATTTCAACGCTGCATAAACGTACCCGAGGTCTCTTATGGTTTTGGTATTAATTATTATTTTAACTGTTCTTTTTGTTTACCTACCTACTTGTTTTATTTGTCTTCAATCACTTACTGCATTAAAAAGAATATTTTCATAATTGAGTTTATAAGGCCAAGCTTTAAGGTCCAATTTTAAAATTGCTAAATTTTCACTCGGCTACACAATAAGATAAATGTAGGATAGCCTGCGCTTCAAATTCATACTACCGCCCGTTAAGACAGAGTTGGGGTAAAACCCAACGACGCTGTAGGATGAATCTGAAATGCAAGATTTAAAGAATTTGAACATTTTACATAGCACTTAACCTCACATTTTGCATCGATTAGTAAGTACACTCATTAGATTTAGATTGCCGCCCGTTAAAACAGGGTTGGGTAAAATCCAGCGAAGCGGTAAGATAAATCTCTGGTGTCATGTATTAAAAAAATTTACATGTAATATTTTTACTCAAGCTAACATTTTACATTTGTATGTATACTCATGAAGTAGGGTAGCGACATAGGCCCCTTCCGCATGCTGCGAAGCAACTATTCGCTCCATTCCTTGGCAATTGTCACCCATTATAACTCTTTCAATGTCTTTTGAATAGACTGTATGATTTGTATCATACAAACAAGGTTCACAGCGAATTTAATTCCACGAATAGGTGTGGCTAATGCTAGGCCTATGCTGAGATGCAGGCGAAGCACAGTACAGCCCAGTGCAGAGCAGCGCAGATTTCGTTCGAGGGGGGATCAGATACATATATTATAGCTCAGATACATATTTGTAATATAATTATAAAAAAAACTTCGATTCTCTTTTGTTTTTTCTGAATGTAGTCATTTGTTTACTTTGTGTCGAAAATGGATAAAAAAGAAGTGCGAGCCGTTCATTGCGATTTGGAAGCAACATTAGGAGACTCTGCTCTACCGTATTCCACTGTCGCAAGGTGGGCTTCTCAATTTCGAGTAGGGAGAACAAACATCATTGCGGCCGTCCATCGACGTCAGTCACCCAAGAAAATGTTGCGAAAGTCGAGAACATTGTATTGAGCGATAGAAGAGTTACCATCCGATACTTAATTCAAGAAACAGGCATTTCATATGGAAGTATTCAATCCATATTCTATCTTTGAATATAAGAAAAGTCTCCGCAATATGGGTGCCGAGAATGTTAACCGAAAGTCAGAACAAAAATCGACTTTACATTACGAAGATATTATTGTAGAAAAATAAATCCGTCAGTTATAATTTACTATTCCGCAATCTCTTTCTGAATACGAATGAATCCGATTTGAAATCATTAATGATTAACTTACAATTAAAAATAAACAAATGCTTAAAAAAATTAAAAAAAATATTCCTCTAAAAACTCAACAGCACTCCCCAACTCCCCAGCCGAGGTTCGTACCCGGGACCTCTTGCGTGGCAGGCAGATGCACTACCGCTGCGCCACAGAGGTCTTCAATAATCTCCAATCACTCCTCTTTACCACATATGTTATTTTAAGAATGTAAGACCGATAATACTATATGTCCACAGCGCATACTTTAGCTAAGTTGTGAAGTAAGCACGAGCCACGAAGGATCCCGCCGCGGCGAGGCCGAAGGCCGAGCTTCGTCCAGGCCGAGGCCGAAGGCCGAGACCATACATGTTCCCACGCAACAATTCACTACAATAAGTGTCTAGCGAGGCCCTAGGCCGAGCGCCGCGGAGAGCGCAGCTCGGAGCGGCTGGGGGTTGGCGCGCGTAAGCGCGCAGGGGGCTCGCCCCCTAGTTATATATATATATAAAGCTGCAATCCGGTATACTCACTGATCTATTCATCCATACGTTTTCTCGGAAACGGTAAGATTTGGACGAAAATGATGTATGAGAAAGTTGTAGGAAATGTATGAATTACAGCCATCCTATGAAGCCGATTTTTGAATTTCGAACGCGTTCCACTACGCGAGGGTGCTAACTCTGTCGTTTACCGACCGATTTGGATGAAATTTTGATAGAATGGTGATATAGTGATCCGATTGAAAAAAAAAATTTTGGTTGTTCGAAATTCAAAATGGCGGCGCAGATATAGCCGACCGAAAAATCGACCTTTGCGCAAAAAAGTCGGCAGCCAACTGGGCATATGCTGGAGATATGCCGTAAACGGCATCGCGTTGCCAAAGGACCCAGGTATATGAGAAAAATCCGACATCTCGGAATTTCAAGATGGCGGCCGAGATATTGATGATTGAAAATGACAAATTTTTGTATGGAGATTTAGTACTAAAATTGACTTTTCAACAGAGAAATGGGACAAACTTGCGAGGCCGGAGGCCGAGCTCCGCGAAGCGGGCACAAAAAGTTCTGCCGCGGCGAGGCCGAAGGCCGAGCTCCGTTTAGGCCGAGGCCGAAGGCCGAGACGATTCAAGTTATAGCGCACAAGTACCAGCGCAAAAGCAAAAAGGGACAAACTTGCGAGGCCGGAGGCCGAGCTCCGCGGAGCGGGCACGAGGAACTCCGCCGCAGCGAGGCCGAAGGCCGAGCTCCGTTTAGGCCGAGGCCGAAGGCCGAGACCATTCAGGTTACGGCGCACAAGTACCAGCGCAAAAGCCAAAAGGGACAAACTTGCGAGGCCGGAGGCCGAGCTCCGCGAAGCGGGCACGAGACACTCCGCCACGGCGAGGCCGAAGGCCGAGCTTCGTCCAGGCCGAGGCCGAAGGCCGAGAACGTTCAGGTTACGGCGGACAAGTACCAGCGCAAGAGCAAAGAGGGACAAACTTGCGAGGCCGGAGGCCGAGCTCCGCAGAGCGGGCACGAGGAACCCCGCCGCGGCGAGGCCGAAGGCCGAGCTCCGTCCAGGCCGAGGCCGAAGGCCGAGACCATACATGTTCCCATGCAACAATTCACTACAATAAGTGTCTAGCGAGGCCCTAGGCCGAGCGCCGCGGAGAGCGCAGCTCGGAGCGGCTGGGGGTTGGCGCGCGTAAGCGCGCAGGGGGCTCGCCCCCTAGTTATATATATATAAAGCTACAATGCGATATACTCACTGATCTAACATCCATACGTTTTCTCCGAAATGGCACGATTTGGATGAAAATGATGTATGAGAAAGTTGTAGGGAATGTACGATATACAGCCATCCTATGGAGCCGATTTTTGAATTTCGAACGCGTTCCACTACGCGAGGGTGCTAAATCTGTCGTTTACCGACCGATTTGGATGAAATTTTCACCCGGCCTTTTCTTCGACACGCCATTTTCGGTTCCGCCGACGGTCGTTCCAAATTCAAAATACCACCGGAGCTATAGCCCTCCGAAAATCGGCCTTTTTTCGACCTCTACGCAAAAAAGTCGGCAGCCAACTGGGCGCATGCCAGGGACCAGCCGTAAACGGCATCGTGTCGTCAAAGGACCCAGGTATATGAGAAAAATCCGACATTCTGACATTTCAAGATGGCGGCCGAGATATTGGCTTTCAAAGGTGTCAAATTTACTATGGAGAATTTCTACAAAAAATTTGTACTGAAAATCATCTTTTTCGTAGAAAATCGTAATTTTTTTGTACCATCGATGGAGGCTAAGCGCCGAAATGAGTACTTGGCTGGGAATGGCGTCACCACGCCGAAGTACTGTAGCATTCCAGTTGGCCATCGACTCATCAAAGTTTGAAAATCACGCACTTTAATAGAAAATTTTCACCCGAAATAGGATTTTTCATACAAAAATGCTTTTTTTTACTACTACCGCTGGAGGCCAAAGGCCGAAACTACTACTCGGCTGGGAGCGGCTACTTAGTGCCGAGGTGCTGTGGCATTCCAGTTGGCCATCGACTCATCAAAGTTTGAAAATCACGCACTTTAATAGAAAAAATTCACACGAAATAGGATTTTTCATACAAAAATGCATTTTTTTAGTACCACCGCTGGAGGCCAAAGGCCAAAAAAATTGCTCATCTGTGAATGGCATCGTGTCACGTAGATATTCAGGTCCCTGAGAAAAATCAAACATTTTGAAATTTCTAATTACCGGCCGAGTTATTGACGATTGATGAAGGCCAACTTTGTATGAACATTTTGTACTGAAAATCGATTTCCTCATAGAAGCCCTCCGCAAGTACTGCCTGCCGCAAATACCTACCGGGTGAACGACCCGAGTCATATTATATATATATAAAGCTACAATGCGATATACTCACTGATCTAACATCCATACGTTTTCTCCGAAATGGCACGATTTGGATGAAAATGATGTATGAGAAAGTTGTAGGGAATGTACGATATACAGCCATCCTATGGAGCCGATTTTTGAATTTCGAACGCGTTCCACTACGCGAGGGTGCTAACTCTGTCGTTTACCGACCGATTTGGATGAAATTTTCACCCGGCCTTTTCTTCGACACGCCATTTTCGGTTATAATTCTAAGTCTCGTTTTTTCCGGCTCGAAGGACCAACTTCAAAAAAAATTATTAACTCAAACTTTAATGCGGCCAATATAATTAATTACTGAAATGTTTAAAAAAACGCTTCTTTAATGCTGTATTTAAATGTTCAAGTGACATTTTGAGTGGTTGAAAACAATTTGCAATAATGAAACAATTCACGGAACGCAGCAGAATTAGTATTAACAGTTAAGGCCCCAGTACACATTGGCCCATGCTGGCCCACTCTTGTCATGGCCATTGTGTACAGGGCAATGGTGTGTAGTGGCGGACACTAATTTGTCCATCGTGGCGCGCAATCGGGAAGTTGTCGGTTTTTTGGGCACACTTCAAAGGAATCGTGGCCTAGCGTGTCCCATCCGGGTTTACACAGTCTCCTATCGTTTAGTTCGTCACTGACTGCTGCGCTTACCGGGATGATCATTGGTCATAGAATACTTTTTTGTTGCGATGATTTTTTGTAAAAATACTTGAGTTTTAAATCGTCCAAAATATCCGTATGCCACAATGAAGGTAAATTAATAGATCTTCAAGTTTGTTGATTTATCTGAGCCCATAATTTTGCACATTTTGCGGCATTTTTTTTAATAACTTGGTGGTGTACATACTTCTGCAACAATTGTAAATAAATAAAATAAAATAAATAAATAAAATAAATTTCTGACCATTGTGTACTGGGGCCTTTACTAGAGTTGTTGATACGTATTTTTTTTATTTTCAGCCGACTTTTAAAAAGAAGAAAGTTCTCAGTTCGTTATTGTCTTTTTGTTTTTGTGTTTAAAATTTTATTTTTTAAATGATTTGAATGTTTACTAGAAGAGATGTGGTCTACAGGTGGTCCCATAATCACTAATTCAGGGTCTGATGATGGGTTTGAAGAAATCGAGGGAACTCTTTTGTGGTTGAGAGCCTGAAGTGATTTGTTTATTTGATATAGTGACATGTTCATTTGCTTTCGGAGTACACAATTTTGCGGAGCCGTAATGATAGTCACAAAACATTTAAAAAATATATTTTAAACGAATAGAAATCTGCTCGTATAGTGCGTTCACATTAACTTGACGCGTGAGAGAATTGGTAACAAGGACATAACATGTGAATTAGCTTTTGGACCTAATCGGAAGACGGTAAAACAAGCCCTCAATCCTTTTATTTTCCCCAAGTAATGGGAATGATTTCTTATTTAACATGGTAACAGTAAACATCTCAGTGCTACCAATTTTCTCACGCGTCAAGTTAATGTGAACGCACTGTAGTTGTTAATGTTCTTGTTTTTTTTTAAGTCGGTTTCAATTTTTAAAGACAAATATTTTTCTATCCGTATCCGTTCTGACGGAATCGGAATCGAATAGCAGCAGTGTTGCCAAATTAGGCAATTTATCTGTATTTAAGTTATCTCGGAAGCTGAAATGACAAAAATTGAAACCTGCTGATCCATTTTTCGGTGACATTCGGGCAATTATTACGTCTTTAGATTTGAAAGATTCTTTACTAAGTAAATAACTTTGAACTGGTTTTGATAAATAATAAAAAACGTCGATGGTCTTTTAATTTTGCATGAAAAGGTATTTTTATATTTTTTAGACGGAATGAGCAAAAAATGGTCAAGTTAGAATGTTATTTAAAATACAGTAAGTACTTTGTAAGTTTTTTTCTTAAAAATTAACTTTTTTTAGGTTATATAGCACATTAGTATATTAGTATTTTTGTACTCGAGTTATTCGTCCTGAAATAATTTATTATTTTTGTTCAAGACAAAGCTGTATTTATTGTGGTACTAACCTTATTTAAAGTTACAGACGACAGCTAATCAATCTTAGCATTTTTGTTAAAAAGTTGTTTTTAAGTCATTGATGTGATGAGTGTGATTATATTTAAAAGTTAACGCGCTTTTGAGCGAATTGTAATAAATGAAATAAATATGGTGTCAACTTTCACATTCAATACTATCAGCTTCAGCACCTTTTGGAGTCTTCAATTACTAAATCATAATTTAAAAAAATAAATTGTTTTTGAGTTGATAGATATATAGCTGGATCGTAGCACAACATATTTTATTAGTTTGGTTTTTCGTATATGTTATTTAAAGTTGAAATTATTTGTAACAAACAAAATACCATACTGTTTTATGCGGCTCAAGTATATTCATCTACAGATATATTTTACGGTGATTCTGGCAACACAATCTGGCGACGCTGAATCCCGCCAATATTTGATTGAAAGCGTCACTTTTTCTTCTTCCTTTCGTACATTGTGCGAGGCGGAATTACGTTTTGAAGTGAAAAGAAGCTTGTTTGTGTGATTACAGAGTAAGTAAACTGCTGATTTACCTATCTACCTAATGCATTTTCGTCGTTCGTTGTTACCTACTGAATTTCTTATATTAGGTACCTACTTACTAAGAAATTAGGTTAACTTTACTGTACATTTATTATTTCGTGATACTTAACAAGATAGGAAACCGTCAAAATTTGGTGTGCATAATACGTAGATAGAAATAATCCAAGTCATATTCAAGTAGGTACTGTTCATAATTAGATAACTCACTTATATGCCCTAAACGATGATGGTCAGGCACTTATGCATATACTTAGCGTCTTATTCGGTGATTTTGTTTCCTATCAACTTTACCCACCAACCTATAGGGTTCTAACTTTACTAATCATTGTTACGTTAACATCACTAATTTCTACAATAGGCATATACCTAGATACCAAGGCACCTTTTCTTCACACCGCGGTTAGTCACGGTTAGTTCTGACGAGTTGTTACATACTAGGTAGGTAGGTACCTACCTATATATAGCTACACGAAAATTCATTTCAGTTGAAGTAAAGTTCTACTTAGAGTCTGACTAGAACTATCTTTTTCTTCTGCGATTAACAAAAGTTCATCATTAATTGTATGGTCAGGTTTAATCTATACAAATGTGCAAGTTATGGGTAAGTAGCTTTAACACCAAAGTGAAGTAAAGAATTATTAATAGTAAGTAGGTACCTACTGAATAGCTGTGTAAGTTCTGTTAACATCACACACACTGTATAGCAAGTCATTACTTTTCAGCAAACTGAAAATAAAAAATATATCTATAACAATATGAGTATGTACTTAATGAATATAAGAGCTACTTTATACCATGTTTCAATGTGCTCTTTGCATTAGCAATGAATGAAATTTGCAGTAAGTAAATGCATAATAATATTTATTTTATTTTACCGGGCCTAGGGCCCTGTAGTGGAGTATGCCCTAACCAGCGGTAGGGATACCTATACAAGGATTGATGTTGATGTTATCTGATTAGGTTTCCTTACTTATTTATTATTAATTACTATTACTAATAATTTAAAGCCTATTAATGAGTTTTATTGGGCACAGCCAATATGGTGTGTATGTCCACTCTAGATTGCAGATTTCAAGCACTGAATAAGATGAACACATCAGGCATTCAGGCAAGAGTATTGCTGTACTATAAATTTTACAAATGTGTAACATAATTATAAAAATTAAGTACTGCAGTCTCATGTTGTCATTCAAATTTACAGCCATTTTTACGAATATGGAGCAAGCATTCTACTGACCAAAATATCATAATTATTTATCAAGCATCCAAATATTCTTTTAACTGTGAAAAACATACCATTGGAATGCCTCCCGTAATAATAACAATAGCATTGATAGTAGACAAATCTAATCAGAGTTAAATTGGTAAAGTTTAAAGTTCACCGTCTCACGAATAACAAATAGGTACTAGCTATTTCTTCTGACCAATGGAAAGATTTCTTTTCAGAAATTGTCAGTAATTTCAGTTTTTTATCTATGCACATAATGCTCTATATCAAATTACAACTTTAGGTATATACCTATATTCAATTTTAAATACCGTTTTTAATGATGAGACCTTAAGTTTTGTAATGTTGCCTTTATTATTACTATTTACTTATTTCAAGAACATGATCTTTATGTCTGTTAGACATTGACTAATAAATAAATATCATGTCACATTAACAATGATTGAATAGATAGGTTTATAATTTGTCCTGGCCTTTTAATGGCGAACATACTAGACTAGACCCCAGTAAAAGTAAGCCACTCTGTAGTACTCATTTTCATTTTATCTGTAGGCGTAACATAAATGAATAAACACTAAATAAATACCTTTGATGTGTAAGTGTATATAATTATATTATTTCTTACACATGATTCTAATCGGTTAAGAATGATAACTCTTTCACGCTATAAAATAAAATATTAAGTAATAAAAATCTGTTTCAATCACCATACTGATTACATCCTGGTGAGATTTGATTAGGTGTTATTTGAGTGGCGATCTCATAGACGAAATGTCAAATGTTATTGAGTACCACATTATGTACTCAACTTTTTCCTATGGAACCTATATTATGCCCCACTGCAGGGCACAGGCCTTCTTTCAGGAAGAGAGAATACTATGAGCTTAATTACCACGCGTAAGCACCGCGGATTCGAATCCCGGCATGTACCAATGACTTTGTTTTCTAAGTTATGTTCATTTGTAAATTTATAGTAGCAAAATACCACTCTCTTACTAAAAGGAAAATATCTTGAGAAAACCTTGAAATTGCCACACTAATCTTTTATATTCTCATTTTTATTACGACTTTACATTACGAAGATATTATTGTAGAAGCATCGTGTTAGTATGAATAAATCCGTCAGTTATTATTTACTATTCCGGAATCTTTTTCTGAATATGAATGAATCCGATTTGAAATCATTAATGTTTAACTTACATTTAAAAATAAACAAATGCTTACAAAAATTAAAAACAGATTCCCCTAAAACTCAACAGCACTCCCCAACTGCCCAGCGGAGGTTCGAACCCGGGACCTCTTGCGTGGCAGGCAGATGCACTACCTACACCACCAAGTAAGCACGAGCCACGAAGGATCATGCTGCGACGAGGCCGAAGGCCGAGCTCCGTCCAGGCCGAGGCCGAAGGCCGAGACCATACATGTTCCCACGCAACAATTCACTACAATAAGTGTCTAGCGAGGCCCTAGGCCGAGCGCCGCGGAGAGCGCAGCTCGGAGCGGCTGGGGGTTGGCGCGCGTAAGCGCGCAGGGGGCTCGCCCCCTAGTTATATATATATAAAGCTGCAATCCGGTATACTCACTGATCTATTCATCCATACGTTTTCTCCGAAACGGTAAGATTTGGACGAAAATGATGTATGAGAAAGTTGTAGGAAATGTATGAATTACAGCCATCCTATGAAGCCGATTTTTGAATTTCGAACGCGTTCCACTACGCGAGGGTGCTAACTCTGTCGTTTACCGACCGATTTGGATGAAATTTTCACCCGGCCTTTTCTTCGACACGCCATTTTCGGTTCCGCCGACGGTCGTTCCAAATTCAAAATACCACCGGAGATATAGCCCTCCGAAAATCGGCCTTTTTTCGACCTCTGCGCAAAAAAGTCGGCAGCCAACTGGGCGCATGCCAGGGACCAGCCGTAAACGGCATCGTGTCGTCAAAGGACCCAGGTATATGAGAAAAATCCGACATTTTGACATTTCAAGATGGCGGCCGAGATATTATCTTTCAAAGGTGTCAAATTTACTATGGAGAATTTCTACAAAAAATTTGTACTGAAAATCATCTTTTTCGTAGAAAATCTTAATTTTTTTGTACCATCGATAGAGGCTAAGCGCCAAAATGAGTACTTGGCTGAGAATGGCGTCACCACGCCGAGGTGCTGTGGCATTCCAGTTGGCCATCGACCCATTAAAGTTTGAAAATCACCCACTTTAATAGAAAAATTTCACCCGAAATAGTTATTTTCATACAAAAATGCATTTCTTTAGTACCACCGACGGAGGCCAAAGGCCGAAACTACTACTCGGCTGGAAGCGGCTAATCAGTGCCGAGGTGCTGCGGCATTCCAGTTGGCCATCGACTCATCAAAATTTGAAAATCACCCACTTTAATAGAAAAATTTCACCCGAAATACGATTTTTCATACAAAAATGCATTTCTTTAGTACCACCGACGGAGGCCAAAGGCCGAAACTACTACTCGGCTGGGAGCGGCTACTCAGTGCCGAGGTGCTGTGGCATTCCAGTTGGCCATCGACTCATTAAAGTTTGAAAATCACGCACTATAATAGAAAAATTTCACCCGAAATAGTTATTTTCATACAAAAATGCGTTTCTTTAGTACCACCGACGGAGGCCAAAGGCCGAAACTACTACTCGGCTGGGAGCGGCTACTCAGTGCCGAGGTGCTGTAGCATTCCAGTTGGCCATCGACTCATCAAAGTTTGAAAATCAGCCACTTTAATAGAAAAAATTCACCCGAGATAGGATTTTTCATACAAAAATGCATTTTTTTAGTACCACCGCTGGAGGCCAAAGGCCAAAAAAATTGCTCATCTGTGAATGGCATCGTGTCACGTAGATATTCAGGTCCCTGAGAAAAATCAAACATTTTGAAATTTCTAATTGCCGGCCGAGTTATTGACGATTGATCAAGGCCAACTTTGTATGAACATTTTGTACTGAAAATCGATTTCCTATAGAAGCCCTCCGCAAGTACTGCCTGCCGCAAATACCTACCGGGTGAACGACCCGAGTCATTATATATATATATAAAGCTGCAATCCGGTATACTCACTGATCTATTCATCCATACGTTTTCTCCGAAACGGTAAGATTTGGACGAAAATGATGTATGAGAAAGTTGTAGGAAATGTATGAATTACAGCCATCCTATGAAGCCGATTTTTGAATTTCGAACACGTTCCACTACGCGAGGGTGCTAACTCTGGCGTTTACCGACCGATTTGGATGAAAATTTGATAGAATGGTGATTTAGTAATCCGATTGAAAAAAAAAATTTTGGTTGTTCGAAATTCAAAATGGCGGCGCAGATATAGCCGACCCAAAAATCGACCTTTGCGCAAAAAAGTCGGCAGCCAACTGGGCATATGCTGGAGATATGCCGTAAACGGCATCGCGTTGCCAAAGGACCCAGGTATATGAGAAAAATCCGACATCTTGGAATTTCAAGATGGCGTCCGAGATATTGATGATTGAAAATGACAAATTTTTGTATGGAGATTTAGTACTAAAATTGACTTTTCAATAGAGAAATGAGACAAACTTGCGAGGCCGGAGGCCGAGCTTCGCGAAGCGGGCACAAAAAGTTCTGCCGCGGCGAGGCCGAAGGCCGAGCTCCGTTTTGGCCGAGGCCAAAGGCCGAGACCATACAAATTGCGGCGCACAAGTACCAGCGCAAGAGCAAAAAGGGACAAACTTGCGAGGCCGCAGGCCGAGCTCCGCGGAGCGGGCACGAGAAATCCCGCCGCGGCGAGGCCGAAGGCCGAGCTCCGTCCAGGCCGAGGCCGAAGGCCGAGAACGTTCAGGTTACGGCGGACAAGTACCAGCGCAAGAGCAAAGAGGGACAAACTTGCGAGGCCGAAGGCCGAGCTCCGCGGAGCGGGCACTAAGAACCCCGCTGCGGCGAGGCCGAAGGCCGAGCTTCGTCCAGGCCGAGGCCGAAGGCCGAGACCGTTTAGTTTACGGCACACAAGTGCCAGCGCAAGAGCAAAAAGAGACAAACTTGCGAGGCCGGAGGCCGAGCTCCGCGGAGCGGGCACGAGAAACCCCGCCGCGGCGAGGCCGAAGGCCGAGCTCCGTCCAGGCCGAGGCCGAAGGCCGAGACCATACATGTTCCCATGCAACAATTCCCTACAATAAGTGTCTAGCGAGGCCCTAGGCCGAGCGCCGCGGAGAGCGCAGCTCGGAGCGGCTGGGGGTTGGCGCGCGTAAGCGCGCAGGGGGCTCGCCCCCTAGTTGTATATATGTAGATACAGAAAATGGTTTACATATAAATAATAATAGGATACATCTCTGTTTCACTTGCTTGGAGTGGAAGAAGGCCTGGGATAATGTATTTCAACCCTATATGTCCCCACTGCTGGGGCACGGGTCTCTTCCTGCATTGCAGGAAGGTTAGGCCATACTCCACCACGGGGGCCATGTCCGGGTTGGTGGAGGTTTGTAAGACAGTGGCGGGCCTTACTGTCAAAAGTTATCAAGCCGCCCATAAGGCTTAGCGACTGTCATTACATGACAGCCGGAACCCACGGCTTAGAGTGCCTTGCAAAGCACGGAGGCGCTCGGAAAAAATGCCGAAAAGTCTATGGTTTTCATTAAAAATAAAAAATGTAGAGGCTTAAAAAGGTTGTTCTACGACTCGACTTCTGAATTTTGTTTTTGTTCAATTTTCCATTTCGTCAATATAATATGTTTATGGTGTTTGGCGCATTTTGAGCGGTAACACTTATAACAATAAATATTTGATAAATAAAATGAACTTTATCGTACATTCTAATGATTAACCAAATGTTGTTGATTACCATTGGTAGTGCACATAAAGCAAAGAATTGAAATAAAATATGTTTGTGATATTTCAAAAAATAATAATTTATAAAACTCCACATTCCTGAGGTAAGCCTGTATAATTATTCATTACGAAAGACGTGGTTAATATAACCTATAAATAAGCTTAGAACCTACCTGCTTTCAATGTGGGCAAAATTTGGCACGGTCGCGGCAGTTAGTTGGAATATTTGGGATATCAATAAAACTTTATGGTTCTTCCTGTCGCTCGTTTGTGGGCTAGTGTGTTCACCGATCTATACGGCGGTGTTACGCAGCCTCATTTATTTATAAACGAGCGCAGTGCTTCAGGATTAAGACATTGTAATAATTACAATAATAGAATCTATCTTTACTCTTTGATCGGTGTCCGTATGAGATTTGACATACGGACGCCGGTTGCCATGCGCTCAAATACTCTGAATCTATAATAGCAACCTGAGAACGTGTCTGATTATTATCTTCGGCTCGCTATGTTTACACTACACGTTTGCAGAGAGTGGGCGAAATAGCGAATTTTTCCGTTTCAAGGATGTTGGACGTGTGAAGTACGTCGTGCATACTGGAGCGCTCAACAATCGCTTACACTAATATTTATATGAGAGAGACAGTTGAATATTGCTTCTTATTCCGTGACCTAGCTGGGCAGATGTATCCAGCTTTAAAATAACAGAAGAGGGAGCTCTGTAAACATTCCAGCCAGGCACCGCACGTCAACGGCGGTGGTCCACTGATACCGATACATTTGGATCTATTTTAAAAAGTCTAATGGAATGCACAAGTCCGTCTTTATTACTTTGATCTCGGTTATCATTAAACCAGACACGTGAGCCTAATCAAATGAGATGTCTATCGAGGTAACTTTTACGGCCGATTTTGATTCAGCTATCAAATTGATATGCTGTTTTGTTTCGTTCTCCCCTTATAGGGAGTGACCAGATAAACTCACCAGCACCTTCAGTGGCTACAATACAGTGCGACTTTGATCATCAGCTGATTTCCCCTTTCCTTTGGAAACACTGTTTATAGCGATGCACGTAAATGGAGCAAACAATACAAACTATTAACCTAGGTAGGTACTGCTAACAACCGTTAGTTATATATTTTAATGCACCGTAGGCAATTTGTTAACAGTAGATTAACATCTTCTGTAGTGTTGGAAAATCCATGTGTATAAGACTCCAGAATAAAAACAAAATTAATGTTCTATTGTAGTGCTTTTCAGCGAAGGCTAAAACGGTGATTTGCATTACATTACGCGTCCGTTGCCGCGCCGCCAATCCATGGTCGGCGGTCGTGTCGCTAAGTCTAGAGATCTATTTCTGGGCTTTTCATATTCTGATTCGCTTCAGAGGCAACTATTGCAAACATTCGCCGTGTTTCGTGTTTTCAAAACAGTCTTTGAACATAACAATAGCTACCATACTACTCTTATTTCTAAAGCGTGACTTTCAAATCGTTAGCAATGTTTTGAGGGCATTTTTTTTTCTTTTGAACAGTATTCTTAATTATTTAACAGTATTTTCTTTTTTTTTATTATAAGGTAAAATAATAAATACTTATCTAACAGCTTATGAAACTAATCTGTAAAGTAAAACTTAATAATTAATATAAAGGTTTAATTTTTTTAATCAGATATTATTTTGTATTATTTTAATTACTAAAGTAGGGTCTAAACTATTAATAATTAACTTAACGGTAACAAATTACAAATTTGTTAATACATATATACCTATTGTGATTTCCGGCTTTGGTACCAAACTGTCTTAGACAATTCAAAGTGGTAAGATGGATGGCTGGTTTGTATTGTATCACAGAGGAAAATGTATGTTTCCTAAATATTTTGTTTTTCTTTTCCTGGTGTAAAATAAAGAATATTTTTATTTTATCTTTTCAGACAACACAAAAGTGTTGCCCGATATGCGTGAAAAAACAAATCGAGAATTCGATTGACCAGTGCCGACTCTAAGACGCTCGAAGCTAGGTTATTAGATTTCTATTACTAGTCGTCCTAATATTGTTTGTTTATGCTTAACTGAAGTAGTTTTCGGTTGCAAAATTCTAAATAAGCACCATACCTAGGTCATAACTAAATCAAAATCTGTAAATAATACAGACAATATTGTAAAGAGATTCGAAATTTTGCTGATGCAGGCACTTGTCCATTAGCTCAGTTAGGTGAGCGCTGATTGGTACGGTTAGCCAGAGGTCGCGGTTCGAGTCCCGGCATGGGCGGAATTTTTAGCCTCTAAATAGGTTTATAAAATCAAACTCGCGGATTGAAAACGGTAACTAAATTCGAAGTGACCTGTAAACGTATTAGGTAACTAGAAGACGCGAAATATCAATTTCAATTTAATAGTCTCTTTAATTGACATGGACCTTTTGAATTTACTTAATTGATTGCGTTTTCAAGTAGTTGATTCTTATTTATTGCCTTATGTCGTAAAATTAAAGTGGTACGGCCTTAACATTGTGATCCTGACCAAAGAGCTCAATTGTCACACCATTGAATGGGCGAGGAATTCTGCATCTAACTACCCATTGACGTAAGCGCGTGAATATAAGCTAATAGTATATAACAAAATATAACCTCACGTCTGTATCTGAGAGGGGTTGGCAGAGACTAGGGGCTGCTACTTCGCCTCATCAACGTTCATTAGTCGTTGCATGCACGCACGCCGGTTACGGATACAATTTACTTTGTCCTTTGCTACTACACCCGCTATTTGGTCGAAGTAAAAAGATGTTGTAATGTATTACTGTGTTTGAATTTTATAAGAAGCTAGTGGCTGCAGCCACGCTCGCTCATTTAGAAAACTTCCGTTGATTTTAGCTATGGGTTTAGTAGTGTTCTCTAACATTGTTGTTACTTATTACTCGTAGCATCTCGTAGGTGACTAAAACACAATGCCTTAAAACAATGTACAATGCTGATTGCTAACCTAATCATAATCACACATTAAATTAACTGCGTCATTAACTAAATTCAGTGTCTACTCACTAGATTTTTTGTCGGAAGAATCCGACCAAAATAAACTGCCTTTGAGGAGTGCTTTAGAGGAATCGTATTTTATTTAAAAATATTGGAACTGACATAAATAGTGTTATTTCGTGTGTTTATGTTTAGTACTTCAAATCAATACCTACCACCTTTACAAATTTAGTATTACTCGTAATCTAATTCTAAGTTTCGTCGGACTATTTTGTGATAAAGTTATATATAAAACGGGCCAAATCGCGAGATTTACATTAGGAAAAACGCAATTACCTTAATTCCCGAGGTTTCGGCCACGTTAAAACAAAAAGTGACCGGTCCTTGCCGAACCTTGTTACTTGTTAGCATTTAGAATATACCTCGGCTACCTATCGGATAGAATCGGATATATTCGTGTAATAGGAATATCGGAATTAATATGAAACTTAATTAAATAAACGTAAGAAGAAAAGTTTTATACAGAGCAGGAAGTAGTATTACACTCGTGTGGTTTCTGCGAAAATCGAAGCCTACTCCAGAGCCCGAGGTATATTCTAAAAGTTAACAGACTGTTACCTACTTTCACAACAATAATTGACTGCACCCGGCCCTTCAGCCTTCCGGCGACCGCCGAAACGTCGGGAATTAAGGTAGTTACGTTTTACCTTATGACATCAACCCTTTGTATGTCCTCACTGCTGGGGCACGGGTCTCTTCCTGCATCGCAGGAAGGTTAGACTATGCCACACAACGGGGGCTAAGTCCGGATTGGTCTCGCGCGCCCGTGATGCAGGAAGAGAACCGTGCCCCAGCAGTTTGGACGTAGATAGATAGAATATTTTTTATTGTACACAGAAAAATATAGTACAAATGGCGACCTTATTACTAAAAGCAACTTCTTCCAGGCAACCATAGACGGACGTACAAAGGGTTGATACCAAATTATTGTAAATAACTAACCTTGCAAGCGAAAAGTGCGTTCTGCCAAGTCGCCTGGGTCTCGCTGAAGTAGTAGCAGCGCTGGCCAAGCCGGATGAACTGCGGTGGACACACGTACGACATCCGCGTCGAGTTCTTGTGACCCTCCACACCTGTACCTGGTGATCGGATAAATTATATTTTATTTTCCGTCAGGCGTGTTTAATGAAAGGCTTATGGCGCTTACAGCGCCGCCAATGGAATAAAAATCATAACATGTTTTATAATAGGTACGATTTTCTCAAAAAGTAAACATCAAAAATCTTAATCATCGTCAGGCTATACTAGTCCACTGCTGGACATAGCCCTCCCCTAATGAGCGCCACGTTGAGCTCTCATAGGGGGTAATACCCATAATCCCCACGCTGGGCATGCGGGTTGGGGATCGCAGTTCGGTGGAATTGTACTGCAGGGGGCGCTGCTGCCCACCCCCTGGTTTGTGTCCCTTAGTCGCCTTTTACGACACCCGCGGGAAGAATTTGGGTTGGTGCTATTCTCTAGGCCGACACCACACAGCACATCACCAAAAATGCACACCAAAAATCTTAATATTATGTGATAACTAGTTTTAAAACATAATAGCCTAGAACGCAGTATCTAACGCAACCTAGAACTAGGTTCTAGGCCGTAGGTTTTAAAAATAGTTGTCATAGTGGTTAAGAAATAAGAAGTGCACTTTTTGAAAAAAAAAAAAAAGTATTATAAAACAATTTATGATGTTTATTCCAATGGTGACGCTAGTTAGCACCCCAAAGCGCCTTAACGGGCCACATGAGGTTCACTAGCTCCACCAATGAGGGAAAATGTCTAAGTGCGTTTTATTCTAAGGTCCCGTAGAAGGGGGGTTTTACAGAACTAACACCTTTTTCAAAGTAATTTTCTACTGTTCGTACATTTTTCGAGATTTTGTTTCATGTTTCTACAAAAAGCTTTTAACCGGAAGGGGGAAGAGGGGGCAAATTGCAGTTGTCTAGTGCTATTAGTCTATGAACTGAGCCGCGGACCGACAGACAGACGAACAGACATGGTGAAACTATAAGAGGTCCTTGTTGACTACAGAACCCTGAAGACCAGTTCACAAGAAAAGTCTTAGCACATTTTCAGAAACACAGTGTGTGATTCGCACCCTACTGTGATTTCTGTAGTAGGTACCCGTACTTTAATGTAAACGTCCCAATAGTAAATGTTCAAATGAGTCATTTACAGTGATTTAAAAAAAAGTTCACTCAGAGTAGGGCAGCGTGGTTCTTGTTACTAAAAGTGATCTAGTGTTGGGCAATGCGCGATGGGCACACGTGGTGATTAAGCCCATACTTTCTCTGTCAGAGAAGGTGTGGGACGTATAAAGGCTGGTTTATAGTGTTGGGTACATAATGATTACTAAAAACTATGTAATTATCTGTCGAATATTGTGTTTATTCGAGTACCTACTTTCAAATTTCGAACAATCGAAAGTAGCGGGACGCTGCACCTGGTCTCGGCTTGCGTTGCATTACGTATTCACATTCATGGAACTTGCATTGTGGGTTATGCGCGTATGACATTGCGAATTTAGACTGAATTATAAATACTAAGCAAATCGTATAATATATCAAAATAAAATTAAGTAGAAGTTTTTGACTTCATCACTACACTACGAAGTTTTTAACTAATGTTAAAAACTTCGTAGCTGTTAGGAAAAAAAATACATTTGACGATAACGATGACTGCACGACATTTCGTGCCACAGCTGGTCGGTAAATGTCGTATCGTTACAGTTATCGTTCAATGTAAAAGGGCGCAATCGCGTGCACTACCGACAACGCAACTTCAGTCGTCGATTTATTATTCTTTTTGTTAATAGTTCCATTCATTTAACTGTTAATCGAATACAAACAATAAATCGCGTTATATTCAGCAATCAGTCTATAATTTATTTCGAACAATCACTGCTAAAGTGATTTCTTCCTGATGCTCGATTGTGTAGAGGTTAAAAAGGCATGCGCAAACTGAGGAAATCTGAAAGGTTTCATGTGGTTTTTAAGTAGGTATGTGGTTGTATTTGCAGATTTATTTAGATAATTTTTTTATATATAACTACGTATCAGTATCGCGAATCATTAAAAAATACTAGATAAACATTATTCCACACTTGTCACGTTTATTATGTTCCGCATGCGTTTTGGGCAAACAATGCATTAAGGTTTGATGAGTGTGTCTGTACAATCCGCTTAATAACTCTGCATACTTAATAACTTAAAGCATTAGCTTTTAGCCACCCTCCTTATACGAGAACATTAAATAGGATTTTAAATAAATTTCATCTTAAAAAATCGTTTGAGTGGGAAGAAATGCATGAATTTGGAAACCAGTTTCGATTGCCAATGTCAACCAGATTTATTTTTATTGGGCATTTGAGACTATTTACCGAACTAGACTAGAACTTTATTCTACAAGTTTCGAGTCGGATAAACGATAAACGTGACTTACTACAGGCTGCCCTAGGTCTCCCATACATAACGGGAGAAATCGATTAACGATGAAAGTAGTCGTAAACATCAATTCAATACTTACACTGAGACCACAGCACGATGAGGAATATGGCGGCAATAGCCACCACCTTCCCTCGCCTTTCCAGCGCTTCCATTGTTCTGTTTAAATATCTAAGTAGCTACACCAGTTATACCTACACTGTATTAAATTACAATTCACACTGCACTGGGTATGTTTACTAGGAAAACAGACAGTCGTTGGTTTTTTCACTCTGAGTTGGTTTTAACGTCATGCTGATGAATTCATGGATTCATCGCTGGTAAAAGTACTCATTGATATCATGGACTAAATTGTTTTATAATTCTTCCGTTGCTTGTGCAATCTCAGCACGAGGAATTCCTGAAACAAAAGAAATTTACAGTCAAAAGAAGTGTTCATAACATAGATAAATTAGAGAACATTTTATTGCACAACCAGAAAAAAATAATTACAACCATGATTTCCTAAATCTAAGTAATGTTATACAATTGATAGTCTTATCGCTTAGAGCGATCTCTTCCAGACAACCTTACCTAGTACCTACTCTGGACATACCTACTAAGACGGCGATTAGTTTTACCGCAGTAATCCTCCGTTAAGAGGATTAAAATCGAATGCCTATGTTATCTTAATTAGAGGTCTCACTTTCTAAGCTAACCTAAATCGTAGAAGGCGAGCATCGAGTCTCTGTGGAGCTATATTATTATGGTACCTATCTTAAGGCGACGCGGCTGCAAAATTATACGGCTAGGCCCCTAACTAAATGACTGGGTACATGTACACACCCATGAGTGTAGCGTAGGATACTGTCGGTCTATTAAGTATGTATATAAATAAGACAGTAAGGGTTTAATTAATTTGTACAACGGTGCATACGTGTGTGTTTATCCCTATGTGCACACTTATATATTTATTCCACTAGACAACCAGGAAGAAAGAATTATGATTATAATTTCTATGATTTATTTCTTCTCCTAATAATCAGTACAAATAAAATTCAAATTCCTGACTGACTGACTCACTCACTCATCAACGCCCAGCCCAAGCCGTTGGACCTAGAAAGCTGAAATTTTGCACCTAGGATCTATATAATTACAATGTGGGCAAGAAATAAGACGGATTTTTTAAAATTCAACCCCTAAAGGGGCGAAAAGGGTTGCCAAAATTTGTATGGGAAGTATAAAGAATGTTGTCTAATTTTCTTGAAACTTAAAATAAATACTCTTCAACACAATTGATTGAACACGTGTTTCGCCGTTTTTTATAAATTTAACCCTTAAGGGAAAGAACGGGGTTGCAAAATTTTGTTCCTTGAGTCTTTTCCAAAATGTCCTCGCTGACGGAGTCGCGGGCAAAAGCTATTATTTTATATTATTACTAGCTGATTCATCAAACATTGTTTTGCAATATTAATGAGCCTAAGATCCATTCTCACACACACCTACCGAATATACACAAAAAAATATTAAAAATCGGTGAAGCCGTTTCGTAGGAGTTCGATAACAAACACTAGGACTGGACATTTTTCTATTTACATAGTTGGTGTTATTTCACTACATCGCGAAGTGAAATAGTATATTAGCGGTTACTCCCATTTAGCTAATCGGGAAGTAACGGTATTTCAAATTAAATAACAATGATTCGGAGCCTCGGCTAACTGATTTGGGATATTGGGTATAAATTGGTATATTTTGGCACTTGGTATCAAATTGATGATAGAAGTCGCAATTTTGCGCTCTATTGATAGTATCGATAGGTAAAATAATTTAATAGAAGTGTGAACATTTGTTTTCTTGTCGCATTGAGGGTTAAATACCAGTTTAAAGACACCTCTCTCATCTCGAGTACAGTTTTAGACGCTTTAAGCGTTGAATTCTCAATTCAGAAATACGCTGTTAAGCTGTCAGCTTTTATACTCTATCAAAAGGTCCACTTTCATCCAGTATCTTGACACATAGGCGATGCTTTCCTTTATAAACTCTCCAAATGATCTAGCTAACTCTTATTCTAAACGCCTTTATGATCAATGATGCTTATTTCAAACAGTTGCCGGCGTTTTATAACTGCCCATAAATCGTATGGCCGCTATGGTGCCAATTTCTCTACATTTCTCCATACCTAAGTGTATAGCGCTAGGTACCCGGACTTGAATTATATTACCGACTCATGCTGTTTAATGCTGAATTTTCTTTGTACAAGTGTCATAAACATAAACCTAGGCAGTGTTTTATTCAGTTTGTATTTAGTACTCCCCTATGTGTTTAAAAATCTGATTTAAAGAAAGAACGAAAATAAAGACATTGATTATAACAACTAGACACGTGACAGAAACAGATAATTGACATACCTAATACAAGAAATATACGAAATACCTACACAATAGAGGAATTAAACAACATAGATTTAGCCTGTGGTGTGTCTAAATGGCCACAAAAGGCAGCTGACTCAGCGTTGTGCTGAGGGAGTGAGGCGTTAACGCTGATTTGTCAGTGCCCGCGGTAACCTTACTACGGGATGTATTGAAGAGAGTTTGATGTGAACTATGTGACAGTGACAGTGCCACCGTAGAGTCCACTGTCCTCACATTCGCGAAGTTCTGTGTTCTATATCGGCATGTATCCGAAATAGTTTTTTAATTCTCTGAATTTGATGTGAATTCGTAGTAGCAAACCACTCGCTAAGTGTGAAAGAAAACATCCGGAGGTTACACCTCGGATGGTGTTCACATACCTCGGCGCTAGTTGTTCTATAGAGGACAATAATTTACTGAAGGAATTCCTAGAACGTGTAACGCGCGATGTAATTATACTATACAAGGCCGGATATTTCAAAAATTCTAAATCTCAGAACAAACTCTTATTACAGCATTTGTTGTAAAACAATCTCTAACTGGCGTAATTCAGGAATTGCGCATTTTTGAGGCAACCCAGATCATAAATCCTTGTTCTCATGACATATCATTTGACCCCAGAAGGTATCGTTACCCTCCTATTTTTCTTAGACCTTATATGAACTGCTAATGATGCAAAAGCATTGGGTTACTGGCGGTGTGTATGTCAGGAGATTCTTGTCCGACCACGTAACTCCAACAAAAGACTGATACTCTTGTCATTCAAGGCGAAGAGACACAATTCCCCACCAGACGAAGTAAAGAGATTACAAATAGATAAGTCAAACTTAAAAGTATTCAAGACGTAACGTGACACTAAAGGCACACCACAGAAACCCACAACAAAGAAATAATACAGAACGTCTGCCTGGAACTGCTGTGTAGAGAGCTCTACTGAATACAGTGGAGGTGTTTTGGTGGTTTTGCAAGTTCTTAATGTTTAATTGTTTTCTTGTGGCCCAAAAACGGTAACTTAATGAATGTTTTAAATTAATTAGCAAATATTTAGGTCTCCAGACTATAAGATTTACGTTGTCCATTTTATCTGTATTGGCGCGCTATTGAAATAAGTAAATAATAATTTTAAGTGGTTCAATTTGGATTTGATCAATGTGGTTCAAATGTATCTTCTTCTTGTGCCTCTACTAATGGCAGTTGGCCGTCATGTTTCGATATTCTTCTTAATTTCTTAGCAAGCGAAACAGGTCTTCCATACTAATACACTACATCCTCCCCTTTCTAAAGTTTCTGACCCATGACCTCCTGATACTGAAGACACGATATTCAGGTTGTTTCTATAGTTTGATAAAACTTTATTGTATGACTCTACTTGCTGCGTGGTGTTGGCCTAGAGAATAGCACCAATCTAATTCTTTCCGCGGGTGTCGTAAAAGGCGACTAACGGACACAAACCGGGGGATGGGCGCCCCCCTGCAGTACAATTCCACCGAACTGCGATCCCCAACCCGCATGCCCAGCGTGGGGATTATGGGCATCAACCCCCAATGATGGCACTACCTTGAGCTATGGCAATCATTAGGGGAGGGCTATGTCCAGCAGTGGACTAATACAGCCTGTAGAAGAAGAAGAAGAACTGTTACTGAAGAAACGATATTGAGGTTGTTTCTATATTTTGATAAAACTTTATTGTATGACTCTGCTGCGTGTCTTCATCTCGTAGACCTTGTGGTCGTCGGCGTCCATGCGTGCGTACACAATGCCAAGGAAAGGAACGAGATGTGACGTAGGACAATAACCCGCCGAGTGGTAAAACTATTACCCGCACACACAATGGACGCTCATAGAGGAGCTGTCAGCGGGAAGAGAGATGACGGGCGATATCGTATATCAAATGAAATAACTATTGAGGAAATTGCGGTTTGAGTGGGTTAGATCGAATAAACAATTGGTGCTTCCCTAATTCCTACTAAAACGGAATTTG
Source organism: Yponomeuta sedellus (assembly GCA_934045075.1). NCBI lineage: Eukaryota > Metazoa > Arthropoda > Insecta > Lepidoptera > Yponomeutidae > Yponomeuta > Yponomeuta sedellus. Next base: position 7,310,554 of record OW203726.1, on the reverse strand, counting down.
AAGAATATTCACTCCTTATCGAGTATTTTACAAATAATTACATGAGTATTCGTATTTAGATGTAGATAGATAGATAGATAGATAGAGAACACTTTATTGCACAACCAGAAAAATATTACAACTATGATTCTTAAATCTAAGTAATGTAGTTTATATATTGTCTTGTGCCTTTTTTATGTAGCCTATAAACGTCCTACTGCAGGGCACAGGCCTTCTCTCAGAGAGAGGAAGTATGGGCTTAATTACCACGCGTGCCCACCGCAGCTTAGCAATTTTAAGCCCTGAGGTATTTGAACACCTCAGCGATCAGGTTAGACACTCAGGTTTCCTCACGACGTTTTACTTCACAGGTTAGCGAGTGGTATTGCTACTATAACTTCACAAATATCTTAGAAAAAAAGTCGTTGGTAGGTATGCCCGGACAGGGAATCGAACCTGTTTCTCTCGCTTCCGAGTCCCTTTATCGCAGATTATTCAAAATATTATGATCTACTATTCCGTTTTGTTTACCTTAATATTTTCAAAATAATCAAACCGTATATTACTTATTATTTTGTTAATGCAAAGGACGCCTAGAAAAAAAAACAAACAGTTGAATTTGGAAAAATCCTTCGAATTTGAAACTTACTAAACCTCTGGAAATTATCTGTCATCATAATCACTGAAATGGATAAGGAACAAAAGGAACCCACAGTAATGGACACTTGAGATGCAAATAGCTGCACCTCTCAAACGAGAGACAGATGGCTCCCTCATTGCAAACTCCTCGCTTATAATTTCGAGTTATTGAACACTTCAACGGTGTTAAGTTACTACTTTTAAATGTCCATGAAACAAACACCTGCTAAAACAGTGTCGATTAAATATTTTTTTTAATGTATATTAGTAATATAATTAAGGACTTTGAAAAGAGTAAGTTTGGAGTTTTTTTTTGTCCATTTTTTCTCCAATATGATCTAGATTTTGAAATGGACACCTAGTTTGAATTGTAACGTTCATTAAGCCGCATTTTCTAAGCTACTTTGAACAAAACCTTTTCATTTCATTTCATGTATAAAAAATATAAATTTTGAAAATCGGTTTTATTAACACAGAAAGTTAAAATTTGGATGAGGCCTATTTAGGGGAAGTTGAAAAAAGTATCAGTTAATCAATTAATTAATGAACAATTCCTTAACTATCAAAATGTTAGATTGACAAATAATTTGAAAGGAAAACCTTGTGAGGAAACCTGAGTGCCTTAAGCGTTCAAATACCTCAGCGCTTGAAATTGCCAATCCACGGTGGGCACGCGCGGTAATTAAGCCCATACTATCTCTATGCCAGGAGGCCTGTACCGTGAGCTATATTTTATAGGCTACATAAAAAAATTAAAAGTATACAATTATTAAGATTTAATTTTTTTTTACTTTCGGACTCCTTATCAAGCTGGCAACATATATCACCGAAGGAAACGTAAATGTTCCGGCAAAGCAGATAATACAGTATTCTGTTCATTTCTCAGGTATGCGGTGCTCAAGATGCATACGACCGTTCGTAGAGCGCACTCGAAATATAGACGATGCACTTGAACACTTGCAGTGAGGAGGCGGATCTAGCACCAGCGTTATGCCTCGGGGCGTCGGAGAATATGAAACGGAGGATGAAACAACAAACTAAGGCCGACTTGCGTGACATTTCGCTTAACTTAACTTTAAATAAAATTAACTAAACACGTTTACTCTGCTAAATTTCTTTAAACTTATCATAATCAGAATCGTCTTGCACAACACTTGTCATTCCGTTATTTAGCTAAATATAGTTATGGACGAATGCGTGTCGGTAAAGCAGACTTTACGTTCCGTTTTACGTCTGAACTTATTTCCGCTGACAAAAATGAAGTTGGTTAGAGATAAAAATCTGCATGGAACGAAACAAGTTACAAAAAGAAAACAAAACTTTCAAAATGTCATTCTGCGCAACATCTGTTCCTTTTATTTTGTTTGGTTCTTTGTTTGAAAATCAACTTCTCGAAGCACACCAAACAAAGAGTTTATGAAAATAACCTCACTTCTCATATTGACACTGAACAGCTGTGAAAGTAAGATGGCGCTAACTATGATTAACAGAGTTAAATAGCCAATCTCGGCTGTTTAAATATGACAGTCGCCTAAACATAATTAAGAACAAAATTTTTGTTGTGCAAGTCGTTAATGTTAGTTAAGAACCTAATTTTGATTAACTCGTATTTAAACAATATTTAAAAGCGTTACGCAAGTCGCCCTAAGTGTCTTATAGTGATACGGTTTATGTTACAACTTAGCAACTTGTGTTTCCAAATATATTTATGCGCCACCTATGTACTGTTTTGTCTCATGTAAAAGCTAAAAATATAATTGATATCTGATAGATAAGCACTAGTCAGGGGCATGGGGATAGCTGAAAATCTACTCCTCTGGAGTCTACTCCAGATGGCATCCAGCTGAGCTATGTCCATTTTCGGGTTTAGTGAATAAATTTATGAAACATTTCTCAACAGTACTTGTAAAAGCGTATTTGATATTTTTATGTAATTAATTTTGTGATTGTGTACGAACCCGAAATAAATTTTCTTTTATCTTTAAAAAATAATAATTAATAAATACATATATAGACGCAGGTTTAGAGAGAGTTCGAGTTCGTCGAAGTTCGTGGTATTTGTGTTCGAGAGTACGATTTTCACAGGCTGACTCATAATACCAGCCTTTGTAGATATTTCTAAAAAGTGCAAAAACTCAAACATCCGTAAGAGTCTAGTTACACTTTAGCATTTAAAATTTTTGCTCTACGGCTTTGAAATATACTTTTCCCTCTCGGAAAGAGTATTTTTGCTCTTCGATATCTGAGAGCAAAAGCCGTTTTTATCTGCTAGAGGATAAAGTAAATTGAATTTAAGCCACACCTGGCAATAAAGTGGCTTTTTCCGCACGGAAAAAGCCGCTTTCTGGCCAAGTGTAGACATAAAAAGATGTACACAACACGGGAGGTAATAAAGAAAGCTCTCGATCGCATATTTACGTCCCTCGCTTGCAGCTCGGGCCGCAAACTTCTGCGATCTCGGCCTTTCTTTGTATTACCACCCTAGTTGTGTAATGTACTATTATAACATATTTGCTCGTAAAGTGGTTGTAATTACACCAATTTCAATATCGTAATGTATCTCATTACGTACTTGTGCGATAATGTAATGTAAAAGGCACGTGTTTTTTTTTAAATAAAGTTTTAAGATACTCCGTCTAAAAATGAACGATACTTTTAAAAATCTTAGCAAAGAGGTTTTATGTCAAGAAAGTGGTCAATATTTTATGAATAAAATTAACTTTGGGAAATAAAATATAACAAATAAACATTTAATTCTTTAATTTAAATAATTTTGACAATAAATTACAACCATTTATCTGTAACAAAAACACAAAAATATTAATTTACTTTGTTAGTAATACTGGCTGTTTTTGTACCTTTGCCTAAAAAAAAAAAGTTGATGCGCGAGCATCGTTTATTCGTGGACAAGTAAAAATAAATCCGAGCGCTTTTTCTTTTCGATGTATTGTTTTTATTTGAAAATGTCGTCAAGTAGTGATGATAACAAAGTCAGAGTTTTATTAATTTCCTCGTAAATATGTTATAAAACGTCATATGACATACGTGCGCTTTGAAAATTACAGCCTCTGCTTCCTTATAGCCCTCGCCGATGGCTCGGGCTAGTAATATCGCCTCGGCTGTAATTTTCAACTTACCGCACTTATATCATAAAATCATAATGTACTATTAGAACATCGTGCGCACTTAGTTGTGAATTGAAAAAAAATATGAAACCTCGAGAAATAAGGTAATTACGTTTTACCTAATTAATAGTCGCGATTTGACCCGTATATAAATAAATATTAAACCTTTTAACTATCTAGCGCCATGGTGCTGAATTTATCATACAAACTTTTTTTATTTCTTAAAAACTCAGTCTCGAAACCTTCTTGGTGTTACGAAACCTTTTTTTAATTTCGTTTGCACGCGCCAATTTCTTTTCACGTCATTTTTTTTTATTTAGTCATGTCATTTCTTCGCTGAGGTGTTGCACTGCAAGGGGAAAAGTTACGTATTGCACTATTTGCACTCGAGTGATTTTTCAATTTTTGAATGATTCGCTTATTCTGTCATTCTGCACGCGGTTAAAAAGCAACTTTGTACTTTTGTATAACAAATATCTATTTTTAAGTTGTTTTATGCTTTGTCGTGACATTTTAGTTCTACCAGTCTAAAACATAATAACTGGTCGCCTAGGTTTATGTGGCCGAACGTTATGAAAATCCGGTCAGCACTAATACTATGATTTATTACAATAATACTGAACACATAGCGTATTTATATATATTTATGCATTATGAGCCTCGTTAAAACCGAAATTAGCCCACTGACCTTCGAGGGCTGTTTCTGTCACTAGATGTATACTTACGCAGAAAGCACATTTATGTTTTAACCTAAGTATATTGGAAAACCCTTTTTGGACAAATGTTGGATCTCTTTTCTAGGGCTCCGTTGCCGGATGTAGTCGAGGCGGCCCTATTACCCACTGACTGTCCTATAAAGTGTTCTTTATCCATATATCTGTATATCTATGCATACGACGTCTGTTTGTCAGTTTGATATGAAGGGATAATTATATCTTTTGAACCGCAGTAGGTAGCTCGTGGAAATTTTCACAGAATATGCGTACAATTGCCGAGCATATCATCATCATAAGTGATAAAAAGTGAAGGGTATCTTGATAGCTAAATAGTGTTTTTAGTTCTTTTTTATGTTGTCTCTATTGTAAAAATAGTTACAAGCGTCAAACCGGGAGCAATTGCAGTTCATTTCCTATTGAATAACAGCAAATAACAGGAATCACGGGCCTATTTCTGTTATATTCTCGTTAAAGTTCCCTAATTCAATAAAAGAAAAAAGGTAAATTTATATTTTAATTATATTTATGGTGGTATACATCCCTCGTTTCATAAGTACGACTGCCAGTGCAAGTGAAACGGTGGATTTATAGGGAGGTTTTCAAATACCAAGATTCTACCGAAAACTTCATACTAAGGCAGTTATGCCTTCGTGGCGTGATGTTATCATCACAATAAAGTCTTTGATGTTGCATTTCATGTGCTCCGTATTCATCGCGCATAGATCTGTTCCCTTATTACTATAGCCCTGTTTCTCGTACTCTATCCGTCAATCTACTGTTAACAACTGTCAGTCGGCCGAAGTGTAAAGGTAAAACAAATGACAGCTGTTAATGTGTTTCGGGGTCCTAACTAGCGCCACCAATGGAAAAAAAATCACTATTTGTTTTATAATACGTATTTATCTAAAAGTGAACAGGAGCAATCTTAACAACTGTGACAACTATTTTTAGAACCTACAGTCTAGAACCTAGGATCAATAGACTAGAACTTTAATCGATTTCCGCTAAAACCGGCCGTAATTGGCGGAAAGTGGCGGATCCTTGGTTGTTTATTCTAGGTTCTACAGACCAGACTGTAGATTTTAAAACTAGCTGTCACAGTGGTTTAGATTTCTCATGTTCACTTTTAGATAAAACGTACTATAAAACAGGCTATGATTTTTTCCATTGGTGGGGCTAGTTAGCTCCCCGACGCGCCTTACAAAGCATATTAACAGTTTGTTGATGTACGAGAAATCAGGACCGGGTTGACCTTCTGTTCAGTATAACTGAATGTTGTGACAGGGCAGGGCAGTGTACAAACATGTGTAATTATAGTGACGAGCCGTAAAATAATTCTTGATCCGCTTTACTGGGATTTATTATAAATAAAATAGAGTTACGTCACGTTGCTGACAAAACCGGACGGTGAGTAAGAAAAGCTAGAGAAAACGTATCATTTTATTGAGTCCAACAGTGCGCGCAGAATGATAGTCTTAGGAAATTACTAGGACGTTATTTTGAAGTGGTTTACGAAAATATACTTTTCATTGATATAACTTCATTATTAATAGTTTAGTAGTAATAACATATTCAGAAAAAAAACGTCGCGGTTATGTTTTTTAAACTAGCATATGTTTCGAAGTGATGATTAGTATCAGCGATCAGGGATCATCAATGGTCAGCGAGTCTTTAACGCTGATTGGAAAATCCTTTCACATTTTGGCTGGCCATCGACATGCTAAGAAGAAAATGGTTAGGATATAGATAGATATATTTAGTAAATTTTATATTGTTTAACATTGCACTACCTGCTAATCTTGTCTCCAAAACTTAGGTTAGCTGGTAGATAATAATAAGTAGCATTAAGCTCGCCTATGTGCTAAATTTTTATTTTATTGATAATAATAATGGTTAGAATGTGTCCTTACAAAACGGTGAATTGGAAGTCACCCTTAAGTTTACCAGGTCAGAAGATCCATATCGCGACCAAAACTGAAAGCTTGTTCGCTGTCCCAGTCTCTGCCTACCTACCTACGAGTACATTTACAACACGATTTTCTCTCATTACGCTGACATGTTTATTAACTTTAGAGATACCTGCTAACAGTTATAAGTTACACGCATATTACTGTTAGCTTAACCTTTGTCAAGTTCCGCTACGAGATTTCGTTTCTGGACCAGTCGTAAAGAGATAAAGTCGTTAATTAAGGGGCTCCGTATAAACCATAGCCGTTTATTTTCGTTTTTGTTCTCTATAAAGTAGTTTATAACACAAAATAGTTATCCTAAGCATCTAAAAAATTACCAATGGTATTTTAGTTTTTACGCCAAGCCAAGTCAGAGGCCGTAGGGCGGCTTGAATAGTTCAGACAGTAAGAGCAGCCGCTAGTCTTTCAAGCCTCCACCGATCCGGACTTGGCCACCGTGGTGGAGTATGGCCTATATCTTCCTCAGGCATTAATAGGTTGCTGATGACTGACTGACTGAGGACTGTCTGTTTATGAATATTATTTTGAACTGACAGTAAAAAGTAAAAATTATTTATATCGATACTATCTTAACGTTTATTTTCCACTGTGGTGCGGTAGTCCGTACCGCAGTATATTAATAAGCAGTTATGGCTTGTAGGTACATTGCCCGGCCAACCACCATGTGGGTAGACAGAAATTAGTGGGTAGACTAGAAAAATATTGATAGACTTTAATTGGGCAAAGAAGTTTGAAGAGCGGAAACTAGGAAGCGTGTGAGTAAAGTAGTAGAGAATAATATTTATCTGGATTATTTTATCTTTAAACACAAACTATATTTCAGTGACCTTTCGGGCTATCCTAAAGGTCACTGAAATATAGTTTTTGTCACCTAGCGTGACTTCATTGTGTTATTTACGAGGTAAGTAAACCGGCATGCATGCATGCATGCAGAGATTAGATAGACAGAATATTTTTTTTATTGGAAACAGAAATTACAGTAACGGAAATTACAGTAACGGAAAAATATAGCACTTTTATACAATCCGCTACTTGACTCGTATCAAATTTCACGCGATAAATGAATATTTACTATAGTATGTAACTTAAGAGACTGAAATATAATAATTGACTTTGCTAAGTATGTAGGATGGCTGCAAAATTCGCAAATTAAAAAATATTAAAAAAAATAATATGTTGAAAGCACCTTTTGGTTGTAAACAAACATCTATCAGCCAGAACCAATGGACATTGATTATTATAGGACTTACATGAAAGTGATCTTCACGTAAATACACCCGAGTTTAGGTCGATAAAGTATCGGGGTCTCCTTCGGCCAGTTTGAGCCAATTTTTTCGTGTTTATTTCACTGGGTACACGAATCCACAACTTCCCGGGGTTCTTTATTGACATGTTTTTGCATTCTCGGACAATGCAATAATGATAATTGCTACATTTTGCATGTAAACTCGATGAAATCATGGTTGCGTGGTTGTTATTTCACTATGCTCACAAATCAATCACAGATGTTGAATGTCAAACTTTGTTTAACAACACTTCAGGTCTTCAAACCATATTCAAAAATGGCTGACCGCGTTTTTGGCTGTTTAGCAAAGTAAAGTTTTAAAATATATTTTTTGGTTGCTTTTAGGTCCTCAAAAAATATACTAAAATATTTTTTAGTCTAATGGAAGAGATATTTACCATTTAAGACTTACTTGAAAAGAGAGTCAAACAGCGGATCATAACAGATTAATGAATGCTGATGAAGGGTAAGAGGTTTGTCAGCAGGATCCTGCTCAGTGGCAGATCCTAATCTCTTCCTACCCCTCTGGGCTACAAACATGAGTATATGGGAGGTATAATACACAAAAAATTGCACTCCCTGTTTAGTAATAAATAAACATAATTTTTATGTGTTTTTTCGTTCCACTGCAGACTTTGAGACTGCAGACAGAGAGTATGGGATTAATTACCACGCGTGGCCACCACGGATTGGCAATTATTTTTCAAGCAATTTTTTTTTATGTAGGTTCCATAATATGGGTGTAGCACTGCAGAGGAAAAGCCTCCCTTTTCAGACCAAAGTACTCGGTCATTTGCCTCCTCTGACCACTCCGGCAAGAATTGACCTAGATCATCCCAGCAAATAATTGCATAAAAAAATATAAATATTTCACAATCAGTAATGAACACGCTGCCTTAATAAGATCAGTAAAATGCAGCGAAGAACTCATCTGCCATTTGTGAGCCAGCCGGGGCAGCAGATACAAACCGTTGGTATAGTTTGACTTGAAAGCGCAGCGAGGTTTGCATTGTAATGAGGAGGCTTCAACGAGACGACACGTCACTTTATGCTTGTGGTCAGCCGTGGAAACAAGTTACGGTGAGGAATTTACACGGTTGACATCATTATACTCGGCTCGCTTGGTGATGACTCAACGGGCCTAGATTCTGCATTGTAGGTCTATGACATGACGTGAAGAGCTCGTGGCCTAGTCGAACCGAGTGTTTGGAACCAATCACTTGAGTTAAGCAACAACAGGCGCGGTCAGGTGCAGGATGGGTGACGTCATGTCCCGTGACTACCGCTAGTGGCATTTTTCCGAGCGCTTTCGTGCTTCGCAAGGCACGTTAAGCCGTTGGGGCCGGCTGTCATGTGATGACAGTCGTTAAGCCATGTCAGAGGCTTTATGGGCGGCTTGATAACTTCTGACAGTAAGGCCCGCCACTGTCTTACAATCCTCCACTAACCCGGACTTGGCCCCCGTGGTGGAGTATGGCCTAACCTTCCTGCGATGCAGGAAGAGACCCGTGCCCCAACAGTGGGGACGTACAAGGGTTGATATCGAGGACTATGACAATTGCATGAAGGCATCGTTTTGATTTCATTGCCGCTTCGAGTCTAAGCCCGAACACGTATCAAAACTTCCAGACGTTGATGGAATAAAAACATATCACGTGACCCGATCATGAATCTGTAATTGTGCTATAATGCATAAATTAACAGAATCGAGGTCACCTGCAATGTCCAACTCAATTTAACATTGCAGGTGACCTGGGCCTCGATTCTGTTAATTAATGCGCTACAGCACAATGACAGATTCACGGTCGGGTCACGTGACACGCTGAGTTTGAATTGAGTGTGACATAGCAGGTGACCTGGTCCTACAGTCTATTTATCCTTATTCTAACCTCAAAATTGATATTTGATGCCAAAACGACATATTTTCTCGCAACTTAATGAACTTTGTTACTAAAATTGACAGCGTATTATCTAAAATAGTCTCTCCGATTACGTCATTTACGGGAATATGGCGCTTTGCGACTAAAATCCATACTTTACGGGTAGAATCTGGTTTACTAAAATGGACAAGTAAGGATAAATAAACTGTAGAGTCTAATATTTACATATGTTTTCAATAGAATGATAAAAGCACGACACTGGTTGTTATTTGCCTCAATTTGGTAGTCTACAAAGCAATAGCAGTCATTCCAGGGGTATAACCCGCGCAAATTAAATGGGCATCTCTCGCGAAGAAGATCGAATCGCGCGAGGCGCCAAGTTAAGTAGAACGGGTTATACTATTGCAATGCGATTGCTTACTAGACTACCGATAGTGTGAATGAAACGCCCATTACCGGACTAATATGAATCTATTGAACAACTATTTATTTTAGAGACTCACCCCCTGGGCCTCGAGGAGTAGTCGACTGAATTTTAAAACTCGCGTGTGACACTGAATTTATATATTTTTTTTATGTAAAAAAAATAAAGTACTTTCTTTTCCGTCATGGTCAACCCGAAAATTAAGTAGCATTGTAAAGATTTAATTAGCCGCCATTTGTCAGTCAATGTCAACTTCGTCGGGTGTTTAAAAACCGGGAGAGTGCGAGTCAAACACGCGCACTGAGGGCTTCGTACTTTCTCACATAAATATATTAATGCGTCACACACAAATATGTTTTCTTTCGCACAGTTGAACGCGGATCATGCCAGGTACCAAAATTTTATAAATTAATGAGCATTAACATATATTATACACTCTGTTAGTGCTCGTCAATTAATAAAAAAAGGATTTGTTTAGTTATTAAAACAGACACTCTGTTTTAATAATTAAGCAAATCATTATTTTTTTATTAATGTATAATCTGTTAGTGCTCCTTAATTAATAAAAGAGTCTGACACGTAAAACTTACATTGGTTTTACAATAGAGCAATAAAAAAATATTGTATGATGACTTGCTATTTTAATTGGTTTACTATGCCATTCGGCTGCAATAATGCATATTCTATGAAAGTTTCAGGTTTTGTACTAGCTACAATTACGGTTCAAGGGGAAAATACTTTCATTCATAGGACCCCGTTGGCACCCTTCGGTTACGGAACCCCAAAAAGAGTCTATTCTTAAAATATATGGATCATGAAGGGCTTTCGACAGTACTCATACAACGGGCCACCGACATTGCGGGCGCTACATTACAAACTAAACTTAAATACTTTTACAGCCTTATTCCAAAACGCGGTCTAAATTTAGTACTGGGATTGTTACCAGGTTTAAACCATAGACCAAGTAAAATGTTATTACAAAACGAAGTTTATCGCTACGTCAAGGACTATCTATGGTACTAAAGTTAAACTTCTGATACCCCTAGTTTATCTATGGACTAACCTCCAAGTTGACGTTTGAATTTGTTTGGTTTTGTGTGTGATAGATTGCAATAAATAATTGATATTATGGACGCCACTGATATGATGGATTTCGATGATTTGGACGATTAGGCCATGATTTGGACTTCGTCATCGTGTGAATCCCTTCAAATTAAGTGACGAAGATTTTCGATACAAATATAGGTTCACGTTTTTCTTCAAATGTTCCATTTGATTATTATAATAATCAACAACGAAACCGCCCAAAGTTTAAAAATTAATAATACCTATTCCCAGTATGAAACTATCAGAAAATTTTTGACGTCTCGGATTGGCGCGCCCGCTCGAATATTTCACTCCATTTCACACGAGAGTAGCCATTTGATTATAAAAACGCTTCAATAACAATATAATAATTAATAGTGCTCATTTTAGTTAGATTGGAACCTAAACAAAGAACAATTTACGATGTATAGGTATTTTAAACGCAATAATGAATATTTTTGCGTTTAAAATGTGAAGATTATATCCATTTAGTGAAACGGAACGCAGCATTGAATGAACGTTGAATGAACGAATCAGTGAATATTATTTGAACCATGGCTGATCTCTGGTTTAACTGATCCTCGAATAGTCTTCTATTTGTAATAACGACACACATTTGATCTGGGTCTAATTTTGATACCGTAACAATCCTAGATCTTATAGTCTTGGTTTAAACCAGGACTTATTCAGGTTTTAGGGTTTGAGGCTCAATTCTTCTTTTGTTTCTTATACCTATAACTCCCACTGCAGGGCACAGGCCTTCTCTCACAGAGAGCATGGGATTAATTACACCCCCACATACAGTGGATTGGCAATTTCAAGCGCTGAGGTATGTAGACACCTCAGACGCTCAGGTTACTCCACGATGTTTTCCTTCACCGTTAGCGTGAGATACTGCTACTACAATTTCACAAAGGCAACAAAGATGAAAAAACCGGCCACCTCCGGCCGACGAGCACAGGAGAACATGCCGCCTTTGCCATTGAAAAGGAGTTTCTAATTTCATTAGTATTTAAGGACTATTCCAGATTGAAATCGAGCCGCCCGCACCTAGTCCACGGCCCGTTGTATCGCGGTGGCAGGCGTCGGCCACACAGGAAGTGAGGCGGGGGCGCGGAATAGATGCGTCGTCTTTTCAATTCATTTCGATACAAAATGTAATGAATGGACGGGACTAAGCACACGCAAAGGACGGGTACAACACGTCGCGTTTTTTCCTTTCTTACTGTGTGCCCCAGGCCTTACACGTCTGTTTATTCGCTGCGATGCCATTGCTGTGAGGAATATGAATGAAGTGGTCGATTAGCTGAAGGCGCCAGACCACCGAGGTTGTCTGCCAGATCTGTACTAACGATGTCTATTGACTGAAACCGCTCAATTAACAGATACATGGTTATTTTTGAAATGCGCCATTCCTGAAATGTGTTCGTTAGATTTTGTGATTTACATTAGATACACTAGTGACAAAGCTGTGATTGTGATTTGTGTAATAAACGAGCATAAATCCGTATAGAAACAGTTTTAATTGTGATTTGTGGTTTGGTAAATATTCCATTAAAAAAATATATGTTTTTCCCAGTTATTTTTCTTTGTAGTGGTTTTGTTTGATGGTTAAAACCACACAAATCGTCATTCTTTTATGTAGGATAACAATTCTTTTATGAAGGATTTACTGAAGGCTGTGACATTAGTAGAGCGTGTAATTGCTTAAAACCATACTACGCGTTACATAGTAATAGAACAGACATATATGTAGGACCATAATTTATTGTAAGTAAACCGCGTAGAGAACGAATTACGTAAAGGCTATAACTTCTCAAATGATCAATTTAGAGATCAATACAGAGAATAGTGTAAAGAGGTTCAAAATTTCACTGATGCCGGTGAGTCGCCCATTAGCTCAGTTGGAAAGAGCGCTGGCACGGATAGCCAGAGGTCGCGGGTTTGAATCCCGGCATGGGTGGAATTTTTAGCCTCTAAATAGGTTTTTAAAATTGTCCTTAGCACGGGTTAGTGCATTAAAAATAAAAATAGTATAAGTTTTTCAAGATATCTAGATGTTTTTCTCAAATTGGTAGTACACTGTAGCACTATCAGTTAACAGTCTATTGTAGTTAAGGAAGGAAATAACACAGATATTTCTTAACAATAAAGGATATCCTATTTTCTTATAATACAAACGTATGTAAATTGGAGTGTTTCAGACATGCCGCATTTTATAAATAACCTTGTATAGTCCGGTACGGGAACAAAGCAAACTGGTCCTAAATCATCTAGATAAAATAGCTGAGCACTTTATATGTGAGTAATTTTACGCAATGAAATTGGAGCAGTGAAGTTACGGTTATCGTTCGATACGAAGCCGGCCATTAACATTGAACAGTTCCACACCGGACGATAACCGTAACGACACGACAAGTACTTTTATACATATACTACGGCCTAAAGGTGGACTTCCAATCCCGTAGTCCCTTAAATAAATACCCAAAAACAATTAAAAAGTATTAAAATGTATTTCTATTTTCATTTTCGTTATTAGTTTCAAATTCACTGAGTACTTTAATTCTTTATTTAACATTTATATTAAGTCTGAATATATATATATATATATATATATATATATATATATATATATATATATATATATATATATTCAGACTTAATATAAATGTTAAATATATATATATATGATGGCCTTTTTGCATCTACTTAATGAGATGATTTATACAGCGTCCAGTGGTATCTTCACTCACACTAGATGGGTGAAGGGACCACTCCGACGCTGTAGTGCCTGGGACATGGTTTTATAGATGGTGTAGGCTTGCCCAGCACCTATACCACCCTGACAGCTTAGTCGGCTTAGCCCACAGGAAAGACTAGTCAATACGTGCGGAGCCAACCAAGCCGCGGGTTCAAGTCTGAATATAATCATAATGTATTCACCTCTGTAATCGTGTTATTAGTGTGTTCCGTTTTTATTTACGTTACTTATTTACATTACATCATATCTAAATATGTATTACTAATTATGAACTAAATCTAAATACTATCAAAACAAACCTCTGTGATTATAATATTGAATGGTATTATCTACAAAACTTACATGATTAACATACTTAATAACAACTATTACTAATTTCCTTATTGCATGTTGCCAGCGTTTTGGGAACTCTTCCTAAAGGGAGCAACATTCCCTCTGTGAATGGCCAGGCTGATGCGCTGGTCGAGGTAGCTACCAGCTCTTGGATCGCCTGATGAGCCGATGAGGCGCGTCGATATTCCTTTGTGAAGTTTACGCGTCTCGGGACCCCACGGAATTTATATAGTTTGAATTGTTAATTTATCTTTATTTACCTTTCTTTAGTTACTAAACAAAGTAAACCGATTTGGAAAAAATATTAAAAAGTTACCTGCCTATCTGACCACACTGCAACTAATAATTCGACGCAGTTAAGATTAATTTAAGTCTCAATCTACTTCAATATGTTCCGCTATATTTTATTATATGTAGAGGATCGCAGTCTATGTTTTGATCAAGCTCAGCCTAGTTTAATTCTAATTTATCTCATTGGATACATGTGCGTAATAGCAGACGCTACAATTTCTTTCAATTATCAAGTAAATATATCTAGCCCCGACCTTGTATCGGAATTGCTAGATTGAATGATGTCAGAAACCTTTTCGCTCGCCCGCCCACTTTTGATGTTGCCTCGTGTATCTTTGGTGGGAAATATCGTATAAAACGTTTATCGTATATACATATTTTTATTCATGTATTTCTTCACAAAGTATACGTTTTAGAATACAGTAAGTGCCCGAACACTTTACTGGGAAAGCCCGTGCTGACGTGATCAGATTTCATTATCGTTATCATTATTAAGTAAGAGCATCAAAATCTTTTACTTTAAAATGCATTACCAGACATCACATCATCATAGATACATAAATTTACATAATTATAAATTCACTAACATCCTACAGAAAAGACAACCATTATCTCAAATAACAGATAACATAATTGCTATACATAGGATTTAGAGAATAAAATAATAATAGATAAAACATATACTAATCATGCAGTAGTTATAGACATATGGAACGGTTCTAATCGCGATTATTTATTAGGTAACACGTAATTATGTTAATTCCCGACGTTTCGGCAACGTTGCAGTTGCTGTGGCCACGGGTAGACTGAGGTGGCGAGTAGTCAATTATTGTAGGAAGTCTCTTTTAGTTTTCCGCAGCGGGCCGGGCTGCCGAAACGTCGGGAATTAAGGTGGTACCTAATTATATTTTACCTTCTAAATAAACGCGATTAGACGTTTATAACTATGTATGAGCATGGCAAAAAAATTAAAAATACTTATCATGCAGTTATGGAATAATATAATAATACTATTCCACATCCGAAATACGTATGACGGGAAATATACATAGATAAATATAAATTGTGATGATGTACAAGCCGTTAAGTTGTTTATGGTGCACAAACGGATGTATTCAAGTACGCTTTTAAACGAGAAAGTGGTCCGAATGGGATTAAAGAGTTACTGGAAATGAATGCGCAAGCGCAACCGCGATCCTCGTAGCGAAAGGTCAATTCGAATAATTGAATTTTAGGTAGTTTATTTAGGTAGATATTTTGTATAAGACTGGTATGTGAATTGGGTCTCAGAGGAAATAAGTTCGACAATCAATGGAATCTACATAAGTGTTTAATTTATTGATACATGAACCCTGAAATGGTGCCGCCAATAAATTTATTTCTATAATCAAAATATTTAAACAATTAAATATTTTCCTTACCTTCCTACCTTATATACTTTGAATTAGTCCACCGAATTATAGAACGCGTATTTGTAGGTATGGCACGCACGATATACCGGATAATTTTCACTTTTATACTATTTCCGTTGCCGTTTTTTTATTAATGTTTGGTGTTTAATTTCGAATTGTTTTTGCCATTTAGGTAACAAATTATAAGTTAACAATGTATCTAACCTGAAACTAACTCAGACGAGTCGTGACATTCCTTAGCACTTAAAATCGCCAATCCGCGGTGGGTATTCGTAGTAATGAAGTCCATACTAGCACTCTCTGAAAGAAGGCCAGTGCCACAAAGTGAAACATGTAAAGGTTTACTTAGCTTTGATTCGATTCTGATCTTGAAATTTTAGCAAACCCACTGCATACCTTCATGTCACAGTAAATTTACGAGTCTTCGAGCCTTGCATAAAAAGACTAACCTTCGAAAAGGTCGTAGTTTCTGTGTCACAGACACATACGGTGACGTAAGCTCCGTTGGCTTTTATAAATGGCCACTCATAAATCTTCAGATTATTGATCAGTTGAACGATAACGATTACTTATTCGACAGCTTTCTTTAAAATAAATTACTATCTGTGCATTCATTCATGATAGCGAGTTTCCAGATTGACAACTTTAATCGTTCCTCACAATTATGTTACATATGCTGACCTTGTGGAATATATTAAACAGAAAAGATTAAAAAGTAGATAATTTGATGAAGTTCTTTTCTTGTTTCCTTTTTTAGGTTCTTCAGAAGAGTTTACCCAAAAAACTTAATAATTCGCTTTTATAAATGAAATTAAAACACTCGCGGAGCGAGACTATTTGCTCTTTTTTCCGGCGCCTCGCCAATTAGTGCAAATGGATTGCCTCAGTCTGCCAATCATAAAACCTGTTAGACTGTTTAAAAGCTCAAACAAAGCCTACATAATCCACCACGAGCTTTTATTATACTTCACGAGAAATTAGATTCTCTCCGAGGCCATTTTTTATATTGTTGCTGCAATTTCGCCTGTAACGTAGCAGAGCACATTGTGAGCATTTTGTAAACGTTGATGCGCTGTCGACTGTACGAGAAAGTCTATGAAAAGGCACGGGATCCAAGTAAATATCAGCCGAATTCAGATTTTGATAATCGAAAAAGACGTGAAAAAAAATCCTGAAAATAAAATTGAACTGTGGCCAAATTCTTCATTTGAATGATATTGATCACATGCGATTATACGTTTGCAGAGCTTTCGTCGCGGCTTTCTCTCCGACATTCACAATATTCTTGTCAATTTCTGCCTACTATTTGTAATTTGTTCTTTGTCTCATTGTTAATATTATATCTTTGTAAGACATAGAGATTAAAGTGTTTCTAAGTAGTTAAGTACTCTAAGTAAGTTTAAGGCCCGCGTTTAATAAGACTACAATTCATAGTTCACGATAACAATTCGATGTTCGTTGCGCAGCCGATTGCCACAATTATTAGTCTTCCTACTAGTTAATCTATTGGTTAATCGGCTAAGCTGTGCATCTAATGGACATAGTAAACCATGAACTGTAGTTTCATGAAATGAGTCCCAGTATAGGTGTGAGACGGCGCGAGTCACGTGTCTTGTGGCGGTAAAATGTCTTTTGAAATGACTTATGAAAAAAAAAATTTGACAATTAATGTACTGGAATGTGCTGTGTGGTGTCGGCCTGGAGAATAGCACTAAACCAAAGTATTGACATATTGACCTGTAGGTACTAGGAAGGTCCGTGCTTTCTATTATGGTGATCTATTAAGTCTGTCACATAACTATGAGTAAGTTACATCATCTTAGGAAAACTTAAAATCTTTTCGAATTACGAGTTTAGTTATTTTAAGTATTTTTCAAATTCAAATTCCTCCCGCGGGTGTCGTAAAAGGCGACTAAGGGACACAAACCAGGGGGTGGGCAGCAGCGCCCCCTGCAGTACAATTCCACCAAACTGCGATCCCCAACCCGCATGCCCAGCGTGGGGATTATGGGCACTACCCCCAATGATGGCACAACCTTGCGCTATGGCGCTCATTAGGGGAGGGCTATGTCCAGCAGTGGACTAATATAGCCTGAAGAAGAAGAAGAAGTACTGGAAAGTCACGACTTTTTACGTAAAAACGCGCGGCTTGCTATGCACGGTTCCGGAAATTATAAGTGGATTGATTTATCTTCAGGTCAGGCTACAAACGTTTCGCTGCACTGAGATTACACTGATTGCCATTCATGGTTTCGTTTACGGGCGCATTTCCGGTAGAAGCAGAGACTCGCAAACTATCGCCATAATGCCCGTTAACGTCTAGTGTAAATACACCGACACTGAATTTTGTTCGTAGCCCATTACTGGTTCTCGCTAAGTGTTTCCCAGTTGTGAAGCTAGGCGCGGTATTGTATGCGGTGTAAGCATGAATGCCCGGTGAAATTGAAGTTCGTGTTAGTTCTTAGGAGTAGGTGTTAAGGGTGAATGTAGGACACCGTCGGGCTGATGCAAGTGCTCCGATAGCACAACGGGGCCCTGTGTTGCGAATTTAAGTCATTGTATTTTATACGGGGATAAACCTTAACAGATGTCTTTAGATTGCCTGAGAAGTGGTTTCCGTTACCCTCCTTTCTCTTTACACCGTATTCCTGTAGATGACAAAATGAATTTTAAGGTATTGTTTAAAGTTTCGTAAACTGTCTCCATCCTCAAGATTTCTCGGAGAAATCCTCAAAATTGAGATTATTTTAATATACGACACATCTTGTGCGTAACTTCGAGCATGGTATGGACTTCCAATAATGTAAATATTTTGTTGAATGTGTTCGTAACTTGTTATGTAGTTTTGTTTCTGTTTATTCATTCTACCATAAAATGCATAATGTCAGCCACCCAGCGCAAGAGCATAGGAATATTATCGTGAAAGGCATTATATCCGGACGATTGTACAACAGTGCGCTAAATCGATTTTTCCCACTGTTCATAAGTGATAACGGCTTATTCCAACTGATACGATGTTATTCAGTATGGGGCGGAAGGGGCGGCGGGGGGGAATTACTGCACCATCAGTTATTGAAGCTTTGAAAGGTAATGGAGGAGTGAGGGGGTGGGATGAAGAGTAGTATGAACCGTCGCCTTAGTTATTAGTTATACCATATTTTATGTTTCTATTAATAAAAGTACCTACTCAATTATTACTTTTTAGTGCACATAGACAAAGACATTAGAAGTCGTTTATGATTGCCCATACCTTGTTTATGTTACTTATTTTTTCAAGTTCACAGATTCGAGAGAGCCTTTCATTGCAAAATTATTTTTTGAATTTCCTGATGTATTTATATGTTATCAAATGGTCTATTGTCTCCCATGTATTGAGAAATCTAACGGTATGTGATGAAACGCTAATGCGACATTATACATCCTATTGTGCAGCAGCCAAAAGCTTTAATTTCATGTTTATTAGTGGCTCAGCTATTTAATTTGCGTGGGATTCTGATAAAAAATTATTTCCCATTCGGTCAGCGAATAAGCGACAAAATAAATTTACTATTGTACATACATAAGCTCTTGCGTGTATCCCAGAGGGACGCGCAGAGACCAGAGTTTGCCCATTGACACGATCCTGAAAAACTATTTCTGCTCGTCTGTTTCTTTTATATAATTATATCTACGAGTACTATACAGTACAATGTATTAACGAAAGTTAACAAAGGCATTAATTCGTAACCCATGTCAGAGACTCTATGGGCGACTTGATAACTACTTACAGTGAGGCCCGCCACTGTCTTACAATCCTCCACCAACCCGGACTTGGCTCCCGTGGAGTATGGCCTAACCTTCCTGCTACGCAGGAAGAGACCTATGCCCAGCAGTGGGGACATACAAAAGGTTGATATCGAAAGTGGGCATTTACTTTGTTCAGCCGACAGAAACATCAACCTTTACTTCATGCTACATAACGAATGATAGACTTGCAAATATGATATCTTTGCCTGATTCAATTGAATTTGAAAAAAGAATTAAGGTTTAGGTATTTTGTGTATTTTGAGACCGCAACTCTACCGTTTTGCATAGAATGGAAAAGAAGACGAGGTATAGGAATAAGAGGTACTTAACACCATCAAGATATGGAAGCTGGAGTATTTCGGACATGTAATGCGTACCAGCAAGTACGGTCTCCCTCAACTTATCCTACAAGGATCTATCCTGGAAGGAAGAAGGAGACATTCCCATGTCAATGGTTTCAACAGAGTACCAGTTCCTTGTTTGTATTGACAACCTCGAAAAGCGAGATAGCGGAATCGGTTGCCTACATTCCATAGGAGACAGCCCATGAAGAAGAAAAATGTATATTTAATATTTAATGACTCGCCAAACAAAATGTTTATTTACGACCATTAATTTGCCGGTGAAAAAGGAATGTTTCTCCGAAATTGTCAAATCGTTCGCGAGTGGGAGTCATTCATTAAGTCCC
Organism: Yponomeuta sedellus; assembly: GCA_934045075.1. NCBI lineage: Eukaryota > Metazoa > Arthropoda > Insecta > Lepidoptera > Yponomeutidae > Yponomeuta > Yponomeuta sedellus. Next base: position 7,290,179 of record OW203726.1, on the reverse strand, counting down.
AATTTGAATTTATTATTGATCTTATCGTGTTACGTGTTTACGACTGGCTGGCTGCATAATGGTCGATTAATATTGTGAATTCGACCATAGATGGGAGTTTAGGTGCAACGCTGCTGTCATGAGTTCGGTATTCGATGCGTCTGCCGATATGGGAGGTGCGGTAGTGTCAATTACGGCTACCTATTGCTATATTGTGCAGATTGTACATTCACGTACGACAACACGTGCTCTGTACTTAGTTGCGTTACGGGCGGCCTTGCAACAAAAATCTAACCCCCTTATTCATAATGGTCCGCTAACTTAAAACAGCTGCTAAAGAGTGTTCTTTTTCATTCTGACTTAGGTCAATAGAATAAGACAGAGCGAGAATTAGCAATGCTTTAAGTTGGCAGACTTTTATGAATAAGGGGGTAAAGGTTGACCTGGGGCATTATTACGTAAGTGTCCACTGAGTTGAGTGATGTTGATTTTTTACTTTTTTTAAGCTACTCCGGCTGTCAAATGCATACATTTTTTGACACTTAGGAGTCGTCTAAATGCTTCACTCGATAGAGTGGAATGCTACGTAATAGGAGGGCTGATGTGAACTGTAGTAATGTCGCGGTTTAGTGCACAGCTCAGCTCGGAATAAACTGTTAAAGTCACGTATTTTCCAAGTCCTTCGCTCAGTCAATTACTAAACGCCAATATCGTTCCAGTGTTCCCAGAAAATCATGAGACACGCATATAAATAGATGTTGCGTCATGCTCCATTGCCCTAAGAAGGTACGTTATCACTGTCCCCCACCTACTCACTGATAAGGTGCCTAATCACTGCTCCGTGCGTGTGTTTAGTTAGACGCAGGTATGAAATCGCAACATCTCGCTCGCCGTCGCAGAAATGTTCAAGTTTAAGTAAGAAGATAGCTTCTTTTCGGCCACTGGCAGACTCAATTCAACTCCTATGTACCAACAATAAGAGTGATCAGGGGCCTGTTTCATAGAGCTACAATTCATGGTTTACTAAGACAATACCTTATACATTGCAAAGTCGATTAATCCTCTGTAGACTCAGCTACGAAATGTACCTCGAATTGTTATAATAAAGTAAGAATTGTAGTTTTATGATACTCGGTCCTGTTATGAAAAACGTACATATGCGTAAAGCACACTTTGCGCCCAAAGGGCTAATGACAAACGATTTTAGATAACGAAGATGGCTGGAATTAATGCCAGTTCAATGCATTAGTAATTACTAGGTTTTAGAATAAGATGTAGGTAAACTCTATTAATTAAGTAGGCGTCGAAAGACTGAAAAGACTGAGTTGTTGTTTTGTTTTTTTTTCTCAAAATAAACTAGATTTTCAAATGGACACCTAGTTTTACTATAGTGACGTTCAATAAGTCAAACTTTCTGCACTATTTTTTATGTAAAATATTTTGATTTCATTAAGCAAACTTTCGATCTTGAACAAGAGGTTCTAGTGTAAAGGTTTTGGCACAACTCTCCTCGTACGTAAAAGATACTGCACTCGCCTCAAGCTTTTTGATTTCAATAATCAATTACTTAACCCCGATTACTCGAGCATGTTCATCAATTGTTAACAGCTGCTCGATGTTTTTTGTTTGGCGAACCCACAGCTATTAAAAGTACATTAACAAATTGGTAGTGTACAAAAATCGGGGACTAATCCCCGTATCTAAATACTTAAGAACTAGATAAACGCTCTTGCACGCATTCTCAAGAGGGTTTGCATTTTCAGGCATGAAAGGAAAATATATACCTCTAATGCGCGAGTCCACTACATTATACTATGTACTCTTGATGCGGGAATTTAATCTCATGCTAAGTAACTCTGAACTGATAGCCGTTGGAGCGGAAAAGTTCTGACCTGGCAATCGCGGACCGAATGACAAAGCCTGGGCAGGCCCCCCACCAGATGTACTGACGACTTGGTTACATTGGCAAGGAGTCGCTAGATGCGGGCGACATAAGGCTGTATCAAAGTGACCGAATTAGCCTGACATTGTGCCTCAGAACACAAAGCACGTACCTGAAGCGATACTAAATCGCTTTGGTAATATTTACTCGTATTTGTTGCTACCGGTTATTAGTCATGGTTTTGATTGTAGCGGCTTTAATGTTTATTTGCAATACTCCGGAAATATTTTCTTTTAATATTTTCAACTATCAACTTATGCGTTTGGCGAATCGTAGTTGATATGATAACACGTCCCAGGCGGATATACATCGACCAAAATTAAATAATGGAGGTTTTAGAGAAGGGCAAGATAAAAATATAGCTGATAAATGCCTACCCTTTCAGATCACAGACGTGATTGTATGTATGTATGTATGTATGTATGTATGTATGTATGTATGTATGTATGTATGTATGTATGTATGTAACTTTATTATAAGATATATATACCTATGTATGTTTATAATAAATTATAAGTTTATATAAGTAACGGTATGTAAGTGTATTATTATTAAGTATAAGTATGTATCAATATTCAAATTTGCACTGGCTACCCGTCTTTCTAATTTCCTTCAGCAACTTTCCATCGTAAGGTTGTCTGGAAGAAATTGCTATTAGCAATAAGGCCGCCAATTGTACTATGTATATTTGCAATTGTTTTGTATTTGTTGTTTTTCCAGTGTACAATAAAGAATATTCTTATCTTATCTTATCTTATCTTATCTTATCTTATCTTATCTTATCTTATCTTATCTTATCTTATCTTATCTTATCTTATCTTATCTTATCTTATCTTATCTTATCTTATCTTATCTTATCTTATCTTATCTTATCTTATCTTATGTATGTATGTATGTATGTATGTATGTATGTATGTATGTATGTATGTATGTATGTATTTATGTATGATTACAGTTTAGTATATTAATGTAGTACCGTTCGCTGATGGCGAAGGAAAATATCGTGAGGAGACCTGAGTGCCTGAGGTGTTCATATGCCTAGCGTTTTAAATCACCAATCCACGGTGGGCACGCGTAGTGATTAAGCCCATACTTTTTCTCTGAGAGAAGGCCAGTGCCCTACAGTGGAACGTAATAGGAGTATTAATTAAACCATGGTAACGATAACACAAAGCGACGCACATACTACGGTATGAACTCATGGCCTCCATCAACATTTCAGTCAATTTACTAATCATAAATAGTAGAGTAGGGAATAACCTAGGGATTTTATCAGCTTTATCTACTAGGTCAACATGTAGGTGAAAGATGTTTTCGTTTACCGGGTTACGGTGAAGTCGATAACACGATAAAATGTACGACAACGACCGATTACCTTCTTTTTATCATGCCAAACCGTGCCAAAGTTTTTGCAAGGAAGTATGATTGTTTGTACAGTTTTTACCTAGGCGTTGGTGTTGAGTTGAATGACGAAAACATTGGTATTTATGCAGATGTAACAATTCTTAAGCTGCTTTATTTGCATATTTAAATAAGAATTGTTGATCTGTCACACAAAGAAAAATTATAAAATAGTATGCTTAAATATCTAGTAGGTTAGAGAATAACGAGGTTTTACTTGTGCGAGTTTCCACAGTACCAAGCCACAAAATAGCTTTGTTATGAACAGCCTACAATAGAAAATACAGCTTCAGCTAGTATAAACTGGATTCACTGAACTCGTTGCGGATATTGATCCGCATACATAAATACATACATACATACATACATACATACATACATACATACATACATACATACATACATACATACATACATACATACATACATACATACATACATACTCACCTTATTCCGCTCAGAAGTTGTTATAATTTCAGTCCTAGTATTGACTGGGACTGAAATTATAACTACTTCTGAGCGGAATAAGGTGAGTATAAATACCTGGACGAGAGCTCCCATCACCTATCGGAGGTCGGCTGTCATTGTTCGATATCGATATCAACCCTTGTATGTCCCCACTGCTGGGGCACGGGTCTCTGACTCCACCAGAGGGGCCAAGTCGGGGTTGGTGGAGGTTTGTAAGACAGTGGCGGGTCTTACTGTCAGAAGTTATCAAGCCGCCCATAAGGCCTCTGACACTTAACGACTCCCATTACATGACAGCCGCAGTCGTAGCCGTGGCTGTCATTGTAACTACAAAAAACAGTTCCTATATTATTTTTAAATCTAGTAATTCAGGAAGTCTGCCTTATTGCATAACCTAGATTAAAACATTATTTTAAACACTGGACATTAAATTAGTCATTGACCGCTAGCCAAACATGTACCTATTCACGATACATTATAGCCGAATTATGGCGGTTTTAACAGCTCCATTACTGCTAATTGCGGCCGGAATTCCGCAGATCTATATTCGTTATCGTTATCAACCCTTGTATGTCCCCACTGCTGGGGCACGGGTCTCTTCCTGCATATTAACTGCTAAAAATTGACAGCCCGCTAATATCAAAACGATTTACTAGTAAAACATAAGTTAACCAACCCAATGGAGTCTAGGAAAGCAAACCTACCGCGGTACAGACATTGGTAGATAGGCGCCGACCAGTCGAATTTAACAGTTCTTTACTCATTATATTAAATTTTTTTTAATGCACTAACCCGTGCTAATGACAATTTTAAAAACCTATTTATTTGCTGTACCTAATACAGAGAATATTGTACAGAGGTTCGATATTTCACTGATGCCGGTGAGTCGCCCATTAGCTCAGTTGGAAGAGCGCTGGCACGGATAGCCAGAGGTCGCGGGTTCGAATCCCGGCATGGGTGGAATTTTTAGGCTCTAAATAGGTTTTTAAATAAAATAGTTCTTTACTCAGCTTACTTTCTGCGTGGTTAATCGCTGATAGACCATGGTCAACATGACGTCATAATATACATACATACATAACCTCGCGCCTGTATCCCAGAGGGGTAGGCAGACACCACGGACTGCCACTTGCCACGATCGTTCATAAGTCGTTGCATGCACGTACGCCGGTTCCGGGTACTTTTCACCTATTTGGTCGATGTATGTCCGCCTGTGACGTCCCTTACCAGCCCTTCCACTTACATTCGTAATTTATCGATGTATTAACAATACCTGCAAATAGCATTAAGGTGAAAGCGGACGAAGAATTTCCATAAGTCGTTTGACTGCGTTTGTGAGCCTTCAATGATGGAAATAGCCAAACCACGGCGCAGTGTAGTTACACCAAAGCCTAGTACAATCGACAGCGGGCCAACCTTCACATTTTTATTTGCCTTATTGAGGCTGCTAGTACATCTGACAACCGTCTCGCTCGCTCACTCTCTTTTAATGACTGTAAAATACTTTCGACATTTTTTAAATTCATTTTTGGTTTTCTATACTTAGATTTTGTTAATGAAAAGTGATTTTCTCTAAGTTTCTTCTTCTTCTTCAGGCTATATTAGTCCACTGCTGGACATAGCCTTCACCTAATGAGCGCCATAGCGCAAGGTTGTGCCATGAATGGGGGGGTAGTGCCCATAATCCCCACGCTGGGCATGCGTTAGCAAAAATACTTCTTGAATGTCCGTAATTTTATTATCTAGCAAAGCCTTAAACCACGTCTACCATAGGTGTAATAAACATAAACAACACAACATAACCTCACGGCTGTATCCCAGAGTGGTAAGCAGGGATCAGGACCAGGTGGCCCAGGGACTACCACATGCCACGATCCTGACAGATTACCTTCGCTTTATCCACATTTTTATACAGGTGTAATATTTTTTTACAATCGTTAACAGATTTAGAATGTCATGGAGTATAGAGAGTGCGTATACAGTATATAGATATCAACCCTTGTAAGTCCCCACTGCTAGGACACGGGTCTCTTTCTGCATCGCAGAAAGGTTAGGCCATACAATACGTCATTGAGCTCTACAGTATATATTAGCAGATAGGAAATGTGCGACCGAGACGAGAGATGTACGTTACTGATTAGAGAGCTGCTGTGTGGTGTCGGCCTAGAGAATAGCACCAACACAAATCTTTCTAAATTCCGCGGGTGTTGTAAAAGGCGACTAAGGGACACACACCGTGGGGTGGGCAGCAGCGCTCCCTGCAGTACAATTCCACCAAACTGCGATCCCCAACCCGCATGCCCAGCGTGGGGATTATGGGCATTACCCCCCAATGCTGGCACAACCTTGCGCTATGGCGCTCATTAGGGGAGGGCTATGTCCAGCAGTGGACTAATATAGCCTGAAGAAGAAGAAGATTAGAGAGCAGGTTTGTAAAGGCTGATGTACTGTCGACTGTACAACATACAGTGAATCAGTGTTTACATTTTAGAATCTGGGCATAAACTCATAATGAAAATATAAAGGACGAAGCCAATTGACCGAAAGGCTTGGTTTCTGTTGCATTCAGTAGTTACGCGGTCACCGTCGTCGGTGTCCTTACAGAACAATGTTCACTTATTAGCTGATAAATTAACATTCTCGTTTCAAGTCACGTTTCAGTCTGGCTTAAGTACAAAGCTGACCCAGTTTTTTAGTCTAGATTGAAGAAGGGGCAACACTTTAAAAACTATTTTAAACAGAAGATATGTTTGAGAAACTATCAAAATGGTGTCAGGTGGATAATTTGGCATTTTGGAAGTAAAGTTTTGAAATTATATTGAATTTTTGGAATGTAATTGTAATATATGACATATTCTAATACAATTTTGTTGCGGTGATTAGAGTCGTTTTTAACAAACCTGAAAGTAAAACTCAACAACAAACGAAATTAAAATCTGTTTCTTGTACATGGATCGATATTATTTTAAAAACCTATTTAGAGGCTAAAAATTCCACCCACTCGAACCCGCGACCTCTGGCACGGTTAGCCAGCGCTACTTTGAATAAAACCTATTCATTTTATTATAAATAAGACCGTTAATGTATATATCCTTCTGTAAGTCTAGCCTAGTAAGACTAGCCACTAGTTTGCAAGCCTCCGCCAATCCGGACTTGGCCCCCGTGGTGGAGTATACGGCCTATACCTTCCTCAGGGAAGAGACCCGTGCCCCTCGGTGGGGACATAATGGGTTGATAAGTAATATATCCTTCTGTTCGTCAAGACTTTCTCCAACATCTGTTCCTCGCTTCTATTTCGTTTAAAAATTCAGTTCGCGTGCCGCCTCTAATAGGCCATCACAAGGAGATAGGGGATCCACAATTATTATCGTAACGGACAATTCTCGTTAACCTAACCAGTTGAACTTACCCATAAATATCAGTTTAATACGTGGTTAACACCTGTTCTATAATTAGTTTAGTTGTAGAAGGAAACGTTATGGCTGCTTAAGGCCGTGGTTATTCCACGATAAGATATTATCGCGAGTAAGCATCGACACTAATTATAATAAGAGTTCAGCGGGTAGACTAAAATACTCCAATTATTCATACGTTCAACATACTAACATTGAAGGAAAATGTCGTGTGGAAACCTGAGTGTTTGAGGTGTTCAAATACCTGTGCTTAAATTAACCAATCTGCGGCGCGTGGTAATTAGGCCAAACTCTATCTCTGAGAGAAGTACTTTATTTTACTTCCTTGTTCGACCAGCGGTTTACACGCTTGACGGCCGTGGGTTCCATGCCCACTGGAGGCCGCCACACTGGATTTTATAACATCTAATAACTTTCACAGTCTTTTTTTAAAGTCCTTAATTAACAGAGTTTACATAATTATTTTAAAACATAGAACTAATGCGCATGTACTGGCTTTAATTCCAAATATCATTGCCATCTTAATAATCATTTATGTTATAGTAGCCTTTTTAGCATAAAGTGTAATTAACACATGTTTTGAACCGCGTTTAAGGCCAGATTAATATCTTCAGGGATTTCATTATAGAAGCGTATACAATGCCCCATGATGAAGGATGTATTAACCTTTGCCAGCCTTAATAGAGGGAACGAAAGTTTATGTTTATTACTAGTATTTATATTGTGTTGGCTACCCAAGTTACTGATATTTTTCCTGACGTACATAATGTTTTCATAGATATACTGACTGGCAACTGTCAGGATGTTAGTTTCTTTAAAGAAATCTCTTAACAATCTCTACTGCCTAGCTTATAAATGAATCTGATCTGCAAGACAAAGATGGTCTCAATGTCTGCAGCCCGTCCCCATGCTTTGGGAACAGAAAAAGTCATTATATTCAGTGGAAGTTCTTGTTGTTCTTGCCTGGTTACCATCGATATCAACCCTTCAACGTCCTCACTGCTGGGGCACGGGTCTCTTCCTGCATTGCAGGAAGGCTAGGCCATACTCCACCTCGGAGACCAAGTCCAGGTTGGTGGAGGATTGCAAGACAGTGGCGAGTCTTACTATCAGAAGTTATCAAGCCGCCCATAACTCTGACAAACGGCTTAACGTGCCTTGCGAAGCACGGAAGCGCTCGGAAAAATGCGACTAGCGGTAGTCACGGGACGGTCGCCCATACTGCACCTGACCGCGCTTGTTGTTGCTTAACTCAAGTGATTGTTTCCAATCACTCGGTTCGGCTAGGCCACGAGCGCTTGGGGTGCGATGCCAGATAACCTTCACGTGTACCCCTCCGCTTTCCGTTCCATCTGATTCCATGAACCGGATGGAGGGGCAAGTGGTGGGGTCGGTGCACCCTGAGCGTTAGTCAGTAACTTCTTCTTGTCGGATCTTACTGGCTAACGGCGAATAATCTGGCGGGAGGGGTCGCGTGGGCCCTGTTTCACTTTGTGGAGCGGGACCCAGGCGACCAACCGATTGAAGGACCGACTGGGGGGGGCGCCGCTGCGCGAAAGCGCGTGCGCCTCGTACCAGTCGGACCAGAGTGGCCGTGGGCGGAGGGTCGGGGGACCCTCTGCCTCCATCACGGCGGGAGGGGTCGCGTGGGCCCTGTTTCACTTTGTGGAGCGGGACCCAGGCGACCAATCAAATGAAGGACCGACTGGGGGGGGCGCCGCTGCGCGGAAGCGCGCGCGCCTCGTACCAGTCGGACCAGAGTGGCCGCCGGGACGCGGAGGGTCGGGGGACCCTCTGCCTCCATTACGGCGGGCCGGAAGGCGCCCTTGCGTGTTCCGAGGGTGCCTTCTGGCACGGAGGGGGCCCGCGCGGTCGCTCACCGCCTTCTCTGCTTTCAGAGAAGTGCTGGTGGGCGACGTGACGGGCCTCGCGTGTGGGGCGTGTGGGGGCCAACAGGTCATTGGCCCCCATGCGCCCCAACGAGGAGGTGCGCCGCCCTCCTCTAATCCTATTGGACCACACAACAATGGGATGGAGGGGGCGGCGCGTTGGGGCGTGTGGTGGCCAAGGGGTTCGCACTTGGCCACTATGCGCTCCAACGAAGAGATGCGGCGTTCCCTCGCCCCGTCGTTCGGTCCGATGCGATGGGGCAGGGGCGCCGCCGAAGGAGTGCCCGAAAGGGCGCCCGCAGACGGGGTCGCGGAAGTGTGCGTAAGCGTCCCCGTGGCCCCGTCCTTTGCGGTGCGGAGGAACACCCCAGGAGTTTTAGTCGGTATACCGCCCTTTTCAGGGCGGGGAGTCCGACATAACCACTGTGCTCCCCCGAGCCGGTGGTACCCGTAATTGGGGTTTCTCCTGGGTGAAAAAAAAAAAAAGGCTACGAGCGCTTGGCTGGTTACCATAGCAGAGGGTATCCTACTTTGGGTACAGAACAAGTGATTATGTTCAGTGCAAGTTATTATTATTGTGTAATAATATTAGATCACGCTCGCTGATCATTTTCAGCCTAACGAAGACAATTTCAACTTTAATGTATTTATCATTTATGCCTAGCCGTTCTCACATTGAAGACGTTTGTCATAATCAAAGTTACGGTACTCCCTGTGATGGAGATAGACGCGGGACAACCACTTAAGCTGGCCTCTACCCTCTAACATACCCAGAGGCTTCGCACAAGAATGCGCGAGCATGTCTCGTAATAATTGCGCGTGAATACTAAGACATGGTACAACAGGAACAGAATAACAGACTCTCTTGTTGCCCATTGCCACAAACCCGACATATTTAACATAACATTTACATAATTGTTTTGTAAATGTTATGTTATACTGTTTATGTAAATGTCACGTTATGTTAAATATGTCAGGTTTGTGAAAATGGGCAAACTTTGTCTCTGCCTACCCCTCAGTATGTGAATTTATGAGATAAAGTTATTTTTATATACAAAGGAAAATAAATCTTGTTGCATAGAAAAAACTCACTCAAATTATCGTTATCTATGTTTTTTTGTACATCTACTTCCTTCTCTAATGTATTAGTTTAGTTCATCCAAAGGTTGTCTGGAAGAGATCACTTTTAGTGATAAAGCCGCCGTCTGTACTCTTAGGTTAAGAAATATCAGTGTAATTTCCATTTTTATGTACAACAAAGTGTTCTCTATCCCATCTATCTATCACGTGAAAATATATCCTATTTAAAGTTAAGAGAAAAACCGCCTTATAATATAACCCCAGGTTGCTCGAGTCGTTCGCCAACAAGTAGGTATAGTACTACACATCATAAAAGTCCCTTCGGGAATCTACGTTCGCGCAGACTAGGAAGAAGTGTAACGAAAGTACCCGAAGCTATAAGTACATTCAACATGATCTTTAACCGATACGGTTAAGGTGCAGAATTGATTACCGCAGTAGCGCTACCTATTTCGCTTACGCTAGTATTGCCAAACTAATAGTCACCTGCATCAATGACGTTGAATCAACCAATAGCAACAAAGGCGCGCGGCCTGCCATAAAATGAAACTATCTCGATCAATTTGCCGCACATCCAAATTGTCGTCTGCGCAGGTACATCCGCGAGACTTATTTCTTGTGTAGCACTGTACGCACTTTGGCCGACAGACAGCTGTTATCGCCTGATATCAACTGATAACCGCTGCCTGTTGGCCAAAGTGCGTACCTAAATAAAAAAGCAAATGACAGCTCTGCTCTTAACGGCAGATTCACAGATTATATTCTTTTTAATGCACTAACCCGTGCTAAGGACAATTTTATAAACTAGGGGCTAAAAATTCCACCCATGCTGGGACTCGAACCCGCGACCTCTGGCTAACCATGCCAGCGCTCTCCCAAATGAGCTAATGGGTGACTTACCGGCATCAGTGAAATTTCGAACCTCTTTACAATACTTTCTGTATTACGCACAGGCAGCACAGATTGCTAGCGTAGGTACGACTAGAGCAACCCCCGGTTGCTCGAGTCGTATTTTGGTTTGGGGCGGTTTCTCTCTCAATTTTAACAAGTTTCATAAAGCTACAATTCGTAGTTTAATACGACATTTCGAGGTACACTGCGTAGCAGAGTCTACATGTTAGCGAGGGGGTTAATCAACTTTTATGTCGTCCTATGATGTTGCGTCCTTACAGTTATCGCCCTTTGTGCCACATTCAGTGAACACAAAGTAGCAACTCAAACGTAACACAAAGTGAACCCAGTTTCTATCTGACCTATCTAGCTATTGATAAGGCCCTAAACTAATACTTACATGGTTTTTGAATAGAATGATATAAGCACGACAACTGTGGTATTTACCTCAGTTTGGTAGTCTACTCGTACATAGCAATAGCAGTACAATGTCATTCCAGGGGTATAACCCGCGCGAATTAAATAGGCATCTCACGCGAAGAAGATAGAATCGCGCGAAGCGTCGAGATAAGTAGCAGGTTATACCATTGCAATGCGACTGGTTACCAGACTACCGATAGTGTGATTGAAACGACCATTACCGGACTAATATGACTCTATTGAACAACTATGCATTTTAGAGACTCGTCGCCTAGGGCTGAGTCCCGAGAAGGAAATTAGTCCCAATTCGAATGAGATTGGGTCGGACTGTCTGCTCTATTTAACTATCTTCTAATTCTGCGCTGCGGGCGCGCACATTCGCGCAATCAATTCTGCGCCTCCCCTTCCGCGTTGCTCCCCCCTAGGCGTCGTCCGCGCATGTGCATCTGCCGGAATACCGTTACTGCTAACGATTACCTGAACCGCAACTCGCCGGTGATAGTCGTAAAATTAATTTTAACCCATAGATAACACAGACTTTGTGGACTGCTGTTGTTTTGCAACGTAGGAAACTTTCTGATTGCGATTTCTAACCGTGCCTGGTGACAACGTTGAGCGGGCTAACTACTCGTGACCCGATATAAATTCCTACAAATCGGAAGAAGCCACAGCGATTACAAGGTATTATAAATTAAACGACAATTTGAGGCATTCAAAACGCAATGAATGGCTGTGTGATGCAATGGCTTATGAAGAATTTATTTTTACACAGACCGGTCGGCCTACCGACTCGGACATGCACAGATAAGTGCAGCATTATCAATCAAATTAAGCCCAACGGTGCAGTGGGCCCCCTTAATAAATTTCAAGTGAACACTTAACTACGTGGACCTTAATTATTTCAGAAATGAGCTCTTTTAAATGACATACTGCTGTGGGGAAAGTGCCAGAGGTTTATCTGATCGCAGTGCAGTTTCACAATACAACACAATCCTTGGTACATGTTTTCGTGGATGTATTTAAATGAGCTCATGCCGCTATCACGGATTAAGTTCAAGCAAAAGTACCTCCACGATAGTGTTCAAGGGCTCCTTGTAGGTACTTGCAAGGAGCCGTAACATCGTATATGCTGTTGTACGAGTAATATTGATAAAAAATTGTACAGATATTGTTAAAAATCAAGTGTATAGAAGATTATAGATAGTTACATAGAGAACACTTAAATGCACCCCCAGAAAAAAATAATTACAACCATTATTTCTTTTTCTTCTTCAAGCTATATTAGTCCACTGCTGGACATAGCCCTCCCCTAATGAGCGTCATAGCGCCCTGACTTCAGCTTGGCGCATCCAGCTTCTGCCTGCAGTTTCTTATTTCTCATGATTTCATAAATCTAAGTAATGTTATACAACTGGCGGAGTTATCGCTAAGAGCGATCTCCTTCAGACAACCTATTATAGGTACTTAGGTAGCTCTCGACAATAATATCTGACGGCGCTGTTCTAAAATGCCATTTAATAGTCTTGGTCAGATTTGATATCATATGCCTCTTTATTATTCCTCATATTCCGTTTGCTAACGGGTTGGTAATCGATATTCGATATCAACCCTTGTACGTCCCCACTGTTGGGGCACGTGTCTCTTCCTGCGTTGCAGTTAGATTAGGCCATCCACGACAGGGGCCAAGTCCGGGTTGGTGGAGGACTGTAAGGTAGTGGGGTGCGATGCCAGATAACCTTCACGTGTACCCCTCCGCTTTCCGTTCCATCTGATTCCATGAACCAGATGGAGGGGCAAGTGGTGGGGTCGGTGCACCCTGAGCGTTAGTCAGTAACTTCTTCTTGTCGGATCTTACTGGCTAACGGCGAATAATCTGGCGGGAGGGGTCGCGTGGGCCCTGTTTCACTTTGTGGAGCGGGACCCAGGCGACCAACCGAATGAAGGACCGACTGGGGGGGGCGCCGCTGCGCGGAAGCGCGCGCGCCTCGTACCAGTCGGACCAGAGTGGCCGCCGGGACGCGGAGGGTCGGGGGACCCTCCGCGTCCATCACGGCGGGCCGGAAGGCGCCCTTGCGTGTTCCGAGGGTGCCTTCTGGCACGGAGGGGGCCCGCGCGGTCGCTCACCGCCTTCTCTGCTTTCAGAGAAGTGCTGGTGGGCGACGTGACGGGCCTCGCGTTTGGGGCGTGTGGGGGCCAACAGCATTGGCCCCCATGCGCCCCAACGAGGAGGTGCGCCGCCCTCCTCTAACCCCATTGGACCACACAACAATGGGATGGAGGGGGCGGCGCGTTGGGGCGTGTGGTGGCCAAGGGGTTCGCACTTGGCCACTATGCGCTCCAACGAAGAGATGCGGCGTTCCCTCGCCCCGTCGTTCGGTCTGATGCGATGGGGCAGGGGCGCCGCCGAAGGAGTGCCCGAAAGGGCGCCCGCAGACGGGGTCGCGGAAGTGTGCGTAAGCGTCCCCGTGGCCCCGTCCTTTGCGGTGCGGAGGAACACCCCAGGAGTTTTAGTCGGTATACCGCCCTTTTCAGGGCGGGGAGTCCGACATAACCACTGTGCTCCCCCGAGCCGGTGGTACCCGTAATTGAGGTTTCTCCTGGGTGAAAAAAAAAAAAAAAAAGGACTGTAAGGTAGTGGCGGGCCTCTCTATCGGAAGTTAACAAGCCTTATCTTATAAGGCCTCTGACATGGCTTAACGACTACCATTACATGACAGCCGGCACCAACTGCTTAGTGAGTCCTGTGAAGAACGGAAGCGCTCGAAAAACTGGCACTAGCGGTAGTGACGGGACGGTCCCCCATCGTGCACCTGACCGCGCCTGTCGTTGCTTAACCCAAGTGATTAAACACAATCACTCGTTTCCACTAGTCGACGAGTGCATCTTTGTCAGATTTGCATTTTTTAAACCAATTCTTAGCAATTGGTCCTCTGTGGTTTTAATTTTACAGCAGCATTTCGTAACGTATTTGTTTCTTTCGAGGTCTGCTTCCTCGTGACAAGTTGAAGTTCCAGTTAAGCCGGCGGGATTTGCAACAAATGTGATTTTATTTATTTCAATATAACGGAACCTCTAGATGAACAAGCTGGATTAACATACATTTACAATATTGGTGTTAAAATATCAGACCAGTTTTTATTCTAATTTGTTTAAAAAATATTTTGAATTGAAAGCTTCAAAACATTTCTCATTTAATAAGGCGTCTGAGTCGTCGCTTCACCTAGTTTAGGTAGATAATATGGTACAGGTTGAAGTTAGCAATAACAATGCGCGTAGAGATGAAAAAAGTGTGTTTTTATTTATTGCAATATAATGGAACCTATAGGATTGGTGATAAAATATTAGACCAGTTTTTACTCTAATTTGTTACAAAAATATTACGAATTGAAAGCCTTAAAATATTTTTCAGGCAAAGTGGCGTCTGGGTGGTCACTTCACCTGGTTTATGCAGATAATCTGGTACTGGCAGAGTTAGCAACAAACTTATTTTGAACTTGAGAACTTTGAAAACAATGCTCCTTATTGTGTTTGGTTCTAAATCAATATTTAAATCAAGGTATGCAGTAAACACTAGACGTGAATTTAATTTCTGTAAGTGGAAATAATCTTCAGTCAAAAGAACATCGAGTAAATAAGGATAAACTATCACATTTTCACTTTTGTTTGTTTACGTAGACCACAATTTCTATTGACGGCGACTTTAGACATTGTGCATCAAGAAGAAAAACGACTCAAGTTTTTGTATGGGCACAAATTGTCTCGGGAGTTAAATTTTAACTCCTGAGCGAAGCGAGGGAGTTATGTAGAGTCCTGAGTGAAGCCAGGGGTTCATACCGCCCGAGACTAAGACATGTTTTATTCCAGAGGTGAATACTCTACTTTTCACACCATCTGGGAGACAATAAAATTTTTCTTTTTTTTATTGGTGTTTCGCGCGGTCACACGACTCAGTAGTTCAGAAAAAAAAGAAAAAAGGGGTGAGTTTCGAACAACAATTCGAATTTCGAATTGCAATGCGGGGCTTCTTCATAGTTTTCATGCGAATTTTGACATTCTAAATTCAAATCACTTTATTCCCTAGGGAAATTCTTCATTATTATTGCCCTCGAGAGACAAGGCTATGCTTTACGATGATATTTGACGGTACGTAATAAGGCATTGTCGAGCAGGAGGTGTGAAAACCCTATTTGCAGAGTACCAAGGGCTAAAATCAGATAGTAACTGAATAAACTGGCTCGCATAACTGTAGTTGAGTGCTAGAGATTCATTAGGCGGCCCTTTTGCGTGACATTTTTCTAATTGGAAGGGCATTCCTCCCGGATTAAATTGCACCAATTTTCCTCCATTCCCCGGTCTGCACCGGCACGTTGTTTATTATGTCTCTTTTCCCAAGTACTCATAAATCAATACTAACAAATAACTGATGTAGATATATCCATTACCACGTGAAACTCTTTTGCGGCGCTGAATTGGCACTTGTAAAAAGGGTTTCTAAAACTCTATTTAATCCCACGTATTTTGCAAAGAATCTTTCGCAATAGTTGTACCACATTTAAATGGAGTTTACACGTTCATTCTGGCGTCAGTTCCGTCCGTGACCTTGATCAAGCTCGGATTGATGTCAGACTGATGAAGGATCAAAATAATTATTCTAATACCTATCCGTCAGTCTGGTCAATCACTAAATAGACAATCAGTCTGCCGTCAGTCTAACCAGACTGATGAAATTGACTGACGCCAGACTGAACGTGTAAACTACATCTTATGAATTGGTGTATCTCAAAATTTTTTTGCCAAAAATTAACCTTATTAGCGAAAATGCAATCTTTTACTAAGTTCTTAGCTCTCGGTTCTAGGCGTAGGATTTAAAATTTGCCTAGTATAATAGATACTTCTGTCTATCTGGCAAGACCCTTCATCTATGAAACGCGTGAGATATCGAGTTGAAATTAAATTGTATACTGATCTACAGTCCCTTGAAAAGTTGAAAAAAAGTTACGGCTGTTTATTCCGCTGAAACGTCTGTTTTGATACTTGATGGAATAACAATTCATGGGGTACTTCCCATTAACGTCAAACCTATTTTCTGCGTATTTCATTTGATTACGGACATCAACAGCAAAAACAAATTATTTAAACAAATTGTAAACAAATTGTTTTCCTTCCTTTCAAAAAGTACCAAGGTCAATATTTAGCTTCAGTAAAGATAATATCCCCGCTCGGGCTACTGATAAGTTAAACTTTGACTCTAACTTATTTTTATTTTATTTGCTGTGGAGAACCAAAAGAGTGCATAAACATCTATCTTCGCATTTATGCAGCCCAGTTTTAAGTATTCGAAAGAAAAGTTAAAAATCTCTCTCGTGTAAATATGTCGCACATATGCCTTTTACTTAGAAACTCGTTTTCTCGTGTACGTGCTGTACCTACTCGTACAAACAAGTTCATTAGCTAAAGCTCTGTGTATAAAAATTGCGAAACTTCTCTCATGTCTCGAATATCATCATTCGAAAGGGGCATTTGGAAAAACGGTAATTTTTTTTGAAGCTCAGTTTGGACATTTTTTGAACGGGCTGCTTAAACGGGGTATAACGGGGAAGTTTTTCAAAAAAGTAAAAATCCTAAAGTTGTTCAAAAAAATATTAGGGTGATACATAAACCGCAGGTAATTTATTTTATTAGTTTAGTTTATTCCATGAAAAACAGGTACAATTTATATTGTAACAATGTCAGTACAATATAAATTGCAGTATATACTATTTTTAAGCTAGATTGACACCCAAAGTATTGCGCACAAAATGCGCGTTAAAATAAATAAACAAACAAAATGAGATAATCCTCATATTTAGGAACAGTGAGACAAGCATATTAAAAACTACAGAGGACCTTCTTCAAAGTAGCCTTTGAAGAAGGTCCGATAGAAGAAAGATAGAATAGTTTTGTACTTCAAACCCCTTCAAAGCAGGGGTTTGAAGTACAAAACAGCTTTTTAAACATTTATTACATTGTTGTACTTGAGCTTTCGAAAGTACTAGGCCCAATTCAAGACTCACTCACTTGAAAAGTCTAGTAAGGGAACCCGAAATAAAGCCAAAAACTTGTTTGTTTATAGGTAATACTATTGAGTTTTAGACGTCAATAACTGCAGACATTTTATTTTCTAATGTCGAAGACTAATGGCCGATTACTGAATTGAGAATAAGTAAATACTTAAGTAAATTTTGTCACTCTCTTTGCTGAGAAATTCGAAGAGACAGAACTGCTTTGAAGAATTTACTTAGCAAAATTCTCAATTCAGAAACTGGCACTAAGATTTTGCACATATATCTAAGTTAGAACAAAGAGTAGATGCCGCGTTAAACAAGCGGCATATGTTAACAATCGGACTATAGCCCTACAGGACATTTGAGAGAATCAGTTTAAATCACTGTGGTTGTCATTTGGTACCGGATTGAGAAATGGCGTGAATTTCATTGGTAGTGATGAGAGTCCCGGGGAGGTCCTGACACAAACCATTGTAGAGTCTGAGCCTATAAAGTTCTCTTCTCGGCAAAAGAGTCTTAATCGCATGACCGTTCGAGTACACATTTGGTCGCGTGTCTGCTAATGAATAACGCAGCGCGGTGCGTTATCGTACAATTATAGGTTTTTTATTGTGTTTTTATTAAATTCTATTACATCACATTTACATTTGTGGAATTGTACGGCGAGTTTATTGAGCTAGATACAGAGCTAATAGATTTATTAGCAAAAAAAGTATAATATGATTTGTGACTGATTTGTTTGAAGATAAGGCTTTAGGTGACATTGAAAATGTTAAAAATATTTCAATCAAGATTTGCATTCACATTAGGAGGTTAAACTCTTGGAGGAAAGTTTCAAAGTTGTCATTTCCCGTGACAATAGGATCCAAGTTGTCAACAAATACTAAAATATAAACCAGGAAATAAGATGAATGTGAGAAAACTCACATTACTTTCTTCATTAAATAACTTTCTTTCCTAGGAAGTCATGCGAATCAATAAAATCTAACCTTGCACGTGATAACAGAGATAAGTTGTTAAATATTTTATAATTGTTTCTCATCACAAATTTATTTCTATGTCTCTCAGTATCCACGCTTCAAATGCAAGAGAAAATATTAAGCATTATAACCTCTATACGTAATATTCAACTGTCAAATTGATAAAGTACATTTAAATGAATGAATGAAATGTGTGCATAATGATTTGTATCATCATCGGTTCAAATGATCGTTCAAGTGTCAGGCAGGCAGGCCACATCATTGTTATTGACTACAACAGAAGTACATAAGCAATCTTTATAGAGTTATACATGTTTACGATAAGTACGCTCCAGTCTTTTGATCAAGCCGTTTAGATAAAAACTTGATTGACTTGCATCGTAATCTTTATTGCAAGAATTAAGTATTTGGATTTAAGCATATTGAACTCAAATACCGTCAGGAAGCGCTCGTGGCTTAGGCGAACCGAGTGATTGGAATCAATCACTTGGTTAAGCAACACTGGGCGCGGTCAGGTACAGGATGGGTGAGCGTCCCGTGACTACCGCTAGTGGCATTTTTCCGAACGCTTCCGTGCTTCGCAAGGCACGTTAAGCCGTTGGTGCCGGCTGTCATATAATGGCAGTCGTTAAGCCATGTCAGTGGCCTTATGGGCGGCTTGATAACTTCTGACAGTATGGCCCGCCACTGTCTTACAATCGTCCACCAGTATGGCCTAACCTTCCTGCGATGCAGGAAGAGACCCGTGCCCCAGCAGTGGGGACATACAAGGGTTGATAATGACCGTCAGGTCCAGATATATTTTTAGGTTTTGGATCACTATTAATTTACTGCCTGACGAATTAGAAGCGTAGAAGTTACCTAGGCTATTATTTTTCAGTCACTCAGTGAAGCCTGGTTAGCCAGGGTGATTAGACCACTCCCCACAAACCACAAGCCCGATGCAAGCTGAGGCCAAGCATGTCCTGCGCCATACCCTGAGTACACATGCAAAATGAATTGTAATGGAGAAAAAAAGGATGTTTAAAATTTACACCGTTTACATCGATCTCAACCCTGTATGTCCCTACTGCTGGGGCACGGTACTCTTCCAGCATTTATATCCAAATGTTATTACTCTAATATCAATTAATTTAATCTATTTTTATTAGATGCATATTATGCTATTATTATTTACAAAAAAATCTTATAAAGGCTTATATTATTATTATTATTTGTCAGTATTGCATGCTGTTACATGTCACTGTTTGTCGTGGTGTCGCAGTTATCACATGTTCTTCTGTCATTTATCTTTTCTGTCGCATTTATCTTGTGATGCAGCGCTACGAGTGACATCATTAGATCATGATATGACTTCATTGTGTTATTTGATATTTTGTAAACTAACGTGTTGCAAGTGTTGCAACTAACTGTTATTACATTGTTTGCCTATATCAAGGACCGTTGTTTTAGTAGGCGTTGCAGACACCTGCAAATTCGCATTGTCGTCAGGTTTTGTTCAATGACATTGAAAGAAGGTGAAACTTCGACCATGAACACAGCCAAAACAGAATGAAAAATTACAGTTAGGCATTTTAGTAATTCTCGTATTCTGTCTGCTAAGTCTGGTCACGGGTTGGTAATCAGGTCGGCGATTTGTTTCATCAAGTAGTTTCAATAGTTATAATTAGAGGAATTGGAGAGAAAATCTCTTCTTTTTACTATTTGACAACGTAATCACCCGATCGATCGTACAAATTCTACTAGCTTCCAATAATTGTAAAAATAGGCACACGACACGGAAATAAACGAGGAAGGTAACCGAATCGCTTTTATAGAATGAATCACGCCGTATCCACGACACAAATCTACCAGCACTCGTTGCATCATGTGCTCAAATAATGCACCTCACAGATGCGCGGGCCATACGCTGCACGTATTTGGAGCGAGCTGCCATTATTACTTATGGACGGATTTATGGCTTTCAATCACACTAGGCATTAAGAAAAGTCTAGATTTACAAGATTTACTGTAGGTAGTCGGGGCTGTAAGTGATGCAACTTGCTTAAGTCAGATGTCGCTGCCTGTACGTAATACAGAGAATAGTGGAAAGAGGTTCGAAATTTCACTGATGCCGTGAGTCGCCCATTGGCTCAATTGGTAGAGCGCTGGCACGGATAGCCAGAGGTTGCGGGTTCGAATCCCGGCATGGGTGAAATTTTTAGACTCTAAATAGGTTTTTAAAGATTTACTGTACCTAAATAACATAACATAACATTTACATACAGGCACATACATTGTGCATTACATTACATAGCCATAATTTGTAAATGGCAGAGATTCATAATAAGAAAAATTAAATTTCACTTTTCTGCTAACTACGGAAGGCAAGGTTTTTGTTAATTTCATACATATTAGGACATTTTGCCAATACTATCCGTATCAGTATTCCTACTGAACTAGGTAGTATAGTCAATCCATCAAAATCAAGAAATAACGCCGTTAAACCATCTTTCAATAGCTTACAAACGGGATTCGTACTCGGAAAATATCACATTTTTACGACCCACAAAAAGGAGGTTAACAAGATTTGGGTGATATCAGACACATTAGGACATTTTGCCAATGCAATCTGCAGCATGAGTGGAATACTGAACCAGTGTTTTTCATCTAATTCGAGGAATCACGCCGTCAAACTATCCTTCATTAGCTTACAAACGTCTGCTCCGTCGCCTGCCCGGTCTTGATAGCACATGGCAGAGTAGAATACTAATAGTTCGAACAATTTTCGAGTCGAAAGGACAAACGATAAGACATCCTTTGGTTCCAAAGGCCATGATCTAGTTTGGTTTCAGTATCTACAACAGCATAGACAGAGAACATTTTATTGTACATAAAAAAGAAATTACACAGATATTTCTTATCCTAAGAGTACAGACGGCGGTTATGACTAAAAGAAATCTCTTCCAAACAACCGTTGGACTTATAAGCGTAAAGAAACTAACAATTTCATTTATCTTTTGTCCGTACTCCGTAAGTTCTCTTAAAATACCCTGCGTAAACGCAAGTCACGTGCAATGTAAAGATCGTAATATTATGTCATGCTTGTTACGTTTTTAAAATACAAATGGGCGTTTTTGTCCTCTCCTATTGTCCCAACTTGATGTGATTCCGTAAAAAACGATCTTTCTTTGTATTCAATTATGGAATGTGATGGCGGCAAAATTTTACAATGCGCACGAATTTTCCGGCAACTTTGCTTTTTTTATATCTACTGCCTACAGATGATTAAGGCCTAAATATGTATTAAGGCTTATGTACCTATTGTATTAAGATGTTGACTGTTATCTGATAGTGGAAATTTCCAATCGATAGATTTTTAATTCGGTATCAGTGCTTTTTTGGTGATTTATAAGCTTTAAAATATCTATAATTAGGTATGTCATAAATCCTACTTGATCCTAATCCTTTGCTAGTCATACTTCGAGAAAAATTAATTTCTCTTCTTAAATAATTCCAATGTACGACTCGTACCTTTGTAAAAGTATTTGTTTTTTCCAGTGTTTTTTTTACAAAGAATATTGTTATCTTATCGTCCTTTTCATATTTTACGGAACGTATTTTAAGCGAAAATAATGAGTGTTTCTGCTTAGAATGCATTCTAAACGAAAGTACACTTTCGTTCCATTGAACGACTACTCGATGTTCTACATAACCTGTCAGATATTTGTTTAAAAGGAAGCCCAATCTGAAGCTTTATTTGCGTCTATCAAATATGTCAAGGTTGATCAGCAGAGCTCTGCCGTCCCCTTACTTAAAGAAGCTAAGCCGAACTTTGACTGTTGATAAATCTTAGGAAAGGTGGGAATTAACGTCTCTAAAAACTTTATCTATATCTCCTCAATCGAAATATACGTTTCGAGATATCTCCTATCGCAAAAAATATCGTCAACCCGTAGCTATGGGGCTTTAACTTCCATCAAGCTAAGTATTGTGGTATAGGCGCTTCGTTCATAGCGGAGTAAGGGCCGGTGTCTGAATTGAGAATTTCACTAAGTAATACATACATACATACATAACCTCATATCCCCTGTATCCCAGAGGGGTAGGCAGAGATCAGGGACTGCCACTAGCCACGTTCCTGACAGATCACCTTCGCTTCATCAACGTTCATAAGTCGTTGCATGCACGCACGCCGGTTCCGGGTACTTTTTATCTTTCCCTTTGCTAATACATCCCCTATCTGGTCGATGTATGTCCGCCTGGGACGACCCTTACCTAAGTAAATACTAAAGTTCTTTGCTGAGAAATTCGAAGAGACACTACAGTTTACTATTTTACTTAGAGAAATTCTCAATTCAGATATTGACCCTGTCATATAAAACTGTGGTTTAATTGCTAATACACTATGTAGTATCTCCGAAACTAATAATACTAGAAACGTGGTTCTCAGATCATAAGATAGGGAATGTAACTATGTTTATTTAGTAATTTAAAAAGCGGCCTAGTGCTTAGCTGGGTTTTTGTTTTCAGCAAGGCTGATCCACCATCGCATTTTTGATAGACGCGAGTAAGGTAAATAATACTTGCCTATTACATTCAATCTTTGAGACAGGAACATTCAATAGCAGTTAAATTTTTAAGTTTTTACTGCAACACGCACGTCGTTTTTAACGTACCTGATTAGTGCACGGATGTAAAGGTTGATGTGCTGTCACCTGTACTGTACCTATTTCTACAGGTTTGGTTGTCACTCGTAAGTTCGTTACCCTTTTACATACCTGAAACAATACAATACACTAATTAGGAAATGTACAAAGTACTTAATTAAAGTATAACTCGTAGCTTCCACATTGTATCTAGTGACAAACATGTTTTGACTTAATTAATAAATATAATAATAATAAATATTCATGGACATATTACACAGATCTCGTTAGCCCTATACTAAGTACAACTAAATGAAATGTGTTATAGGTGCTAACTCGACGATAGATTTAATACAATAAATACATAGATAACATCCAAGACCCGAGACAAACTAGAAAAGTTCGTTTCCTAGTTTGACCCGGCCGGGGATCGAACCTGAGACCTTCGGTTTTACAGTCAGCGTGCCAAACCGCTGCGCCACCGAGGCCGTCATTATCTAGGACTGTGCACTTATCTAGGACTAGATACTCATTTTGTTTTTATTTCAGTACCTTCCGTAAAAGTTTTTTTTTACTTTCACAGCAACCGAGTATAAGCACCTGTACCATCGTTGAACCCTCCAGCCTCCTCCTCAATAAGTGCACTAGATACTAGATGACAGGCACTAATCTCTCAAGAAAGTATTGAGAAAAAATCTATAATAATAACCAAAATGTTAGTGTGATGAATATAATATTCATTGTTGTATAACCTTCGAAGTAGGTACGCTTCTTCAGAAACGGTACACTTACCTATGCCAAAAATTTATTTGTTTACGCATATCGGACGATAGACTCAGAGCTCGTTTAACAATTATTAGAAAAAAATTCAACGTACGCTATTGACCAATGGTTCGAATTTCGATTCATAGTTTGGAGTCAAAATTCGAGAGTCGGAAAACACCAATATTTTACATCATTAGTGATACGGTTTTCCACAACTCCCTCCAAAATAACGACTCCAAAATAATCCCGTAGACAAAAAAGGCAGCTTAAAAAAATATTTTTGCGTTATCTTAGACAGTCTTTATTTAGGATTACTGTAATTTGTAACCGATTGTGCAATTAATCGCCTTACTAAACCTCCATTATTGTTATATAAATCACGCGTTTAATATATCTAGCCAGCGTTTAATGGGATTAAATCATATGGCCTTACTTTGAAAACACTTAAAATTATATTTGATGAACACTCTGGTTCAATATCAAGCAACAAGAAGCAATGCATCTTCTTCTAGTGCCTCTCCACTAATTTAAGCTTCCAGCTTTAAATATTATTCTTCATTTCTTCCGAGCGAAACAGGTCATAAGCCCTGGGACCCAATTCTCACTTCATTAGCAAATAAGTCGTATACGACTCTAAGGCTTATGACTTGTATTCTACATAAAAAGTCATGTCAAAATCAACAATGTCAACAGCAAAAATCTGTATTCTGAACGCCATGCTAGATTGAATTCGAATTAGAAATTAGCAATCACAGATTAAAATATCGCTTGTAGTAAGTTTGTAGTAGAGTTAAAGTAGGGCCATATCAACTTTAAGTTATAGCAGGTTTGTAGCACAGTTATAATGGGGATTTTGTTTTATTAATGACGTTTTTGTATAGACCTATTGTAAACATTTTATGAGGCCACTTTAACAGTGCTTTTAGTGAAGTGACTTTTTATTAATAAGACTCTTAATGTTTAGTGACTATGTCGAGTTATCTTATCTTAATTTTGTTTAATAGCAAAATGCTTTCGAATATTTTGCGTCTCTTTCAATTCACATGAGTGAGAATCGACTCCCAGGAAAATATATCTGCATCGATTTTACTTTAATCTACCGAGTAACGTGTGAAATGTACTAGCTCAGCTAATGATCTAAAGGATTCAGATAAATGCCTAGGAGCATGCTGAAAGATATCTAATCTACATTTAATTTCAATTAGCTTTTATCTGGCTGTAGACTATAGGTCTATTTTTTAAATACTCCAAATTGATTTTAGATAACAACTCAACTAGGGCGAATTTTTATCAGTATGATACAAATCAGTTAGGAATAACTTTATATGCTTCCCGGATTATAACGTTTTGTTGATAATTGTAATCAAAATTTCAATGAAACGAAATATGGGATGCCGCGTATGCTACAAAACGTAAGATTAATCGGTGTTTACTGTTTACCATTATTTGTTATTTTACAATTGGTCATAGAATATAAGTTATGTTTGATCATTTTCGGAGTACCTCCTCCGCTCTGGCCCTCGGACGCGTTTGAATGCAGCTTTAAAAATGACGTCACTTTTTTTAGGTCACGGCCTTTCAGTAGGTAGCTTTATAATTGTTATGTTAGCTTTACTACACGAGTATGGTAAATATGTGGTAGTAAAAGGAAGGACTTGGGTTAGCATGTAGATACCTACGTCCTAACTCTTCGGTACGTTGTTGGTTTTAAATTAACGTAATAAATTACTGTGAAAATGAGATTTTTATTTCGTTGGAAGTGCTTTATTACCTTTGACTATGTAGGCACCAGAGGATTATATTGTATGTTTTTAATTAGTTTCGACGTTGGTCGGAACATTGTTCGCAGCAAAGTTATGCCGGTCTTGTCCAAACAAGAGCACTACGGCGATCCATCGTGACTTTCTCAAGCATCTGTCAAGAGACGACGTCTGACGAATGGTCAGCTTTACAAATATCCTGACAGGCAGGATGTTATATTTCGTGCACGTACGGAAAAGTATATGATTCATACAGAGAGCCGTTAAATTTTATGAGGTCCATAACTCAATAGGACCGAATGAAAGTCAGTTTCGCGACCTAGTGCTATGAGCCATCACGGGCCTGTTTCATAGAACTATAATTCTCGGTTTGCATTGACAATTCTATGTACATTGCAAGGTCGCTTAACCCACAGATTACCAGGAAGACGCAGCTACGCAATCTACATCGAATTGTCACAATGAGCAACTAATTGTAGTTTTTATGAAACTAGGCCCAGGTAGTTGTGGATTGCTTAAGGTGACTCATCTTATGCGCATAATTAAACCATTTTCAACTTACGTTTTACGATCCTTAATCACAGTTTGTGTACAATTACGTATATGAGGTCGACAAAGCGTTGCGAAATCACTAATAATAGAGCAGTGTGAAAATTCGATCCTTTGAGACCAAACAAGTTGAAAATAGCACTGACGTGACAAACAATTAATGGTAGAAACGGTTTCATCATCAACATAATCCGCCGGTGTCAGCCCACGGATGGACAAAGGCTTCGCCCGAGACACGTCATTGAGGCCGATCTTCGGCTCTCCTCTTCCAGTCACTGTCCACTGCTTTGCAAATGTCGTTTCTCCATCTGGTCACAGGGCGCCCTTCGTTGCGTTTTATTGCAAAATAAGAAGAAGAAGAAAAACATTTATTTAACGCCACATAGACATATCAAATTTTACAAGAAAAGCTAAATACAGAAAAGAAAGCAGGAATAAAACAAATGCAGAAGAAAACAGAAAAAACATGTGAATAAAACGAAAACAAATTCTAAGGCTATTATACCTACACTATATGTCGATGCAGCGGAAAAAAGCTGAGGGTTTGCACCCACAACACTGATTTTCAGCGAGGGCCTTCTGGTGATAACGGTTTATTGCAAAACAAATGTTTAACGCGGAACCTTCCTACTGTTACAGATAGCGTCAAAAAATGTGTTGATTATGAAATCTTTCCAACGACAATGAAGTGGACAAAAGGGCTGTGGTCACATGAAATCACAACCAAGAGTCACGAGTTATAGTAAGTACCGTCAGCAACACATGAAATACTCCATGCAAGTGTTCTTCTACCTTATTTGTTTGGCGCCTAAGGCCCAAAACGGCGGCTGACTCACGAAGCCATCAAACGAATCGTCATGGTAAAATGACAAGTAAGTTCTAATCGCAGAGTATATACACCGGAATAGCCTTGAAAAGTACTAGAAGCTACTGTATCCAAACAAGTTGATAATCTCCTTGAAAGGTGTAAAATTGCAAGCGTAAGGCGTGATTTGAGAACGGTACACAAACACGCCAAAGAACTAGGGTGACTGACGTAGCCTATAGGGTACGATTAGCGAGCTGCGCCTTGATTACGTAGCTTTTCACGTATAGATCTGTGCAAAAACGTAATAACTAATAGACTTTGTCGTAAAGTTAAGTGGCTCAATATCACGGTCACGTATCAGACGTCCATTGAAACGCAGTAGCCACTATGTGTGATATATATTACGCTACATATACGGTAGAGGTAAGTAAACATTCCGGTTGCGCACACAGATGTATACGTCAAAAGTTAAATAATGAAAGCGCTGAAGTGGTAGTGGAATGGTCAGATTCGCCAAAGAATCGATGGTCGATGGGTGCAAAGTTTCTCGAGTAGATGCTGCAAGTTGACACAGCATAAAACGCACACCGGTTCGCTGGAATGACGATCTGAGGCAGATTCCTGTCAGTGGCAGGATGAGGTACAGAATAACAAGTTTATTACTATATTTAAACAGGCCCTGCATTATCATAAGCGTTACATAAGTACTAAATTTAGAATGACATGGTACTCATAGGTGACATATGTACCTACTTAGATTAGAGAAACATTAAATACTACGCTAATCTAAGTACTAACGTATTCTCTAATTCCTCTTAAATTTATCACCGAATGAAATAAAGGAGAGTTCCTCAGAAATGTAGGAAAATAGAGTTAATTCTACCAACCATGTCATTGTTTAATGACGAGTATCTCGAGCGTCAATATTTGCCAGCCTCGATGTTTCACGCACATTACTGTCATGGATAAATTAATCATTTACACATTGACACCTTGCAGTCGCGACACACCTTGTGTTTAAGTCTATTTTCTCATCAGCCTTCGAACCTTGGCAATTGATAAACACTTTCAAATAATCCTCTTTAATGCAGTAAGTAATCGGTGATGTTTGCAAAGCGGCTAATGACATTAGTGAATGCCGCTTAGTGAAACGGACACACGCAGACAAATGCATTGAATCAGAATGGCCGCTGCGATGCAATACTTAAGGCCGGTTGCTGAATGAGAATTTCACTAAGTCAATACTTAAGTAACCTTCTGTCTCGCTCTTTTCTGAGAAATTCGAAGAGACAGAACTACAGTAAACTTAGCGAAATACTCAATTCAGAAACTGGCCCCTAGTCTGTTACTAGGCGATGGATGAGAATGGCGGGCGGATGAGAATGACAAACAACAGGCGGTTACTAGATCGATTGATGCCACGCAAAAACAAATTTTAATGAGTTCCTATATTATTTGTTCATTCCAAAAAGTAGTATGATACCCGGCAGATTATACTACAGCAAAAGTCCGCGCACTCGGAACGAGTTGGTGATAGACTCATAAGACCATTTTTGTTTATATTTTTTATTTGGCTAAAGTCCGTAGAGCACTTATTCAAAAATTCACACCCCGGGTTCTTTCCATCCATATCAGTCAATGCGATCCGTAATACGTACCTAATGCGAAGTCATTTGGTCAATTTATTTTTGGAGCATTATAACTGGTAGTTTCTTATATTATTTATTTGATTATTAATACTTTTATTGCATTTAAAATAAATTAACTACCCGGGGGAATCAATGCCATGAGCATTTTCTAACAGCCAATCGCAGAAAAAGTCAAGTTAAATGTGCTCCAGGTAGTATCTTTCACGTTCTACTGCAGGGCACAGGCCTTCTCCAAGAGGGAGAGTATGGGCTTAATTGCCACGCGTGCCCACCACGGATTGGCACTTTCAAGAGCTGTGGTATTGCTACTAAATAAAGAATATTCTAGTCTCGTCTCGACTCGTCTCGTCTCGTCTCGTCTCGTCTCGTCTCGTCTCGTCTCGTCTCGTCTCGTCTCGTCTCGTCTCGTCTCGTCTCGTCTCGTCTCGTCTCGTCTCGTCTCGTCTCGTCTCGTCTCGTCTCGTCTCGTCTCGTCTCGTCTCGTCTCGTCTCGTCTCGTCTCGTCTCATCTCATCTCATCTTATGTGAACACCTCAGACTCTCAGGTTTTCTCACGATGTTTTCCATCACAGTTAGCGAGTGGTATTGCCACTAAGACTTCTTATACATAATACACTAACGCATACAGACCTACTTAGTATTATGAAGTTGCCTCTCTGTACTAGAGTTGTCTCTGAAGTTGACACAGATGCGTCCGAGGCCATTGTGTCACCTTCCCGGCGCGGTAACGAGAAAAGCATCCTAAATGTGACAAATACTCGAGTAATTGAATATTCAATAGATAAACATTGGCCTCTGTATCTACGTAATGAGATGATTTATACAGCGCCCAGTGGCACTTCACTCACTCTAGGCGGGTAAGGGACTACTCAGTGCAGTGCCTGGGACACTGGACAAGCCTATGTCTAGCAGTGGATGAGTACGGTTGATGAGAATGGCCGAGGACAGAAATGAAATTAACCATAGTTGCATGTCAAAAATATTAGTTGTACATAAAAAAAAATAGTTGCATTACATAATTGAAATACTGTTTGCTGGATTTTAGTTAAAATTGTAGTGAGTGTTCTATGCTCGCAAAAAAAAATGGTGTGCAGAGCAACATTTTTATTTAATTTTTTTTTATGAATTTACTGAGTCAAGTATCCAGTAAAATATTAAATAATAAATTGAAAATAATTATGACGTGTGATTATTGGAAGTGGTTTAATTATAATTAAGTTATCGATATTTAACGCTACTCCAGAAACTTTAAAAGTTTTGCATTTTTTCAGCACATTGATAAGGCGACATATAAGGATTATTTTAGAATTATGTCTTTGAAAGGCTCCGACTCGGTGTTATGTACTTATATAAAATTAAGTAATACATTTTTCGTATGCTATGTACCGTATGCTTGTGAATCTTACTTCTTATTAAGTAGTAAAGCAAAATAGCGTATCTTTTACTAGAATGCGCTATTTGAATATAAAGTGCCTTTGAAACCAGTATTTGAATCCAAATCCATATTTGAATCGAGTATTATCAAAACTGCAAACCTGAGAAACTCTGAGATATTGTATTATGCCGCGTATATGTACTGTAACTGTTTGTCAATATTGCAGTATAGATTTTAAGAGAACAGTTAAACAGGAACGGTACTTGTAACCTTCTGTAATAATTAGTCATGTATTTAAAAATATAAAAAAATAAGTACCACGTTATTTCTTACTTTGCTATTTTAAATCCTCCAATTTAATTCAATTTATTTTAAGGCCGCCAATTGTACTATGTATATTTATAATTATTTTGTATTTGTTGTTTCTCCAGTGTACAATAAAGAATATTCTTATCTTATCTTATCCTCATAGCAACCCATAAAAGAACGAATTTCAGGGTTAACTAAATTAGCGTTATTATGTAATGGCGAGTTATTATGTAACAAAAATAATTTGTACCTGCATCTAATAGGAACTTATTCATGGATCGACTAAATCTTTTCTACTTTGCACATCACTACGCACTACACTAGGTACGTCAATTACTCACACATGCAATGTAAAAACAGAAAGCAAATTGCAAACCACAGAAAACATCAGACGATCTGTGACTACGTTCACTAAAGCCAAAAAGATCTGTGTAGTTGGTAGACTATATAGTTTACTCAGAACCAAACTATAATCTAATATTAAGCAACCCTTAGCACCCGTAAATGTCAACATGACATCACATTGTGATGAGTAATGCGCTCAATTTTGTACGTAACATATAGGTAGTAAGTGTAACTCAAAACTTGGCAGTAAACGTCGGTTGTACGTAGGGCTGTCACCTTTAAAAAGTCAAAAGAAAAAAGTAACATTTTAGGCATTTATTGCGCTTTCCTTTAATAAAAAAATGTTGAATGAAAAACTGTCCGCGAGAGAATAAAAATAGTATTTCTTAATGATTCGCGATACTCATACATAGTTTTATATTAAACGGGTCAAATCGCGATTATTTATTAGGTAAAACGTAATTACCTTATTTCCCGACGTTTTACCTAATAAATAATCGCGATTTGACCAGTTTAATATATAACTAAGAAATAAAAACTACTGCACCACCTCTTGCACCACAATCAATAGTTCTGAAAAGTGAATACAATTCAATTAAAATGTGTTCTGGGGCTGCTGGGGCATGGGTCTCTTTCTGCATCGCAGGAAGATTAGGCCATACCCCACCACGGCGAGCCTTACTGTCAGAAGTTATCAAGCCGCCCACAAGGCCTCTGACATGACTTAACGACTGCCCTTACACGAAAGCCGGCTCAACGTGCTTAACGTGCCTTGTGAAGCACGGAAGCGCTCGGAAAAAATGCCACTAGCGGTATTCACGGGATGGTTACCCATCTAGCACCTGACCCCACCTGATTGATTCCAATCACCCGGTTCCACTAGATCTCGGGCGCTTCTAACTAAATAAGTAAAAAAAATCTTCAGGTCCGTAGAATAGGAATGCTAACCTGGAACCCGGATATACACCATTCAAACTAGTTCGTTTCTGGAATCAAACCCGTAGAGGTGACAGCCCTAATTTTAAGTATGTGACACGCCGCTGAGCGTGTGCCGCGATATAAATGTTATGAAAAGATGACTTACTTTCTCTAAATATCCGCGGAGTGACACCACCTAGCCTTGACGTGCATCGTCGATAGATAGAAAATACGACTGCAATGTTTGCCAACAGAAATACAGCTTGCTCGACTTTCATGAAAAAACAAGAAAATTTTATTGACTCCGGAAAACAACGCATTATAATCTTTGTATAAAGTAATTCCTGTAATCGGTCAAGGTATGATTGAAACCAGACCCAAACTCTTAAATCAATGAATTGTAAACTTATATTGTGCTGTGTGGAACTTATTTATTTATTTAATCCCAAGCGGTCTTTCTGTGGTTATTTCGTCCGAAATGGAAATCTGTTGAGGCCCTATGCTCCCCTAGGAGTTGAGGCGCTCCGCGGTGCTAACTTTGCCACCAATAGAAAAAAATCATATATTCTTTTATAACGCGTCTTTGGAAAAAGTGAACCTCATTCTTAATTCTTAATACATATAGAAGCTTTTTTTAGAAATATAAAACAAGTTATTATTTTAATTCCATTGGTGGCAGTAGTTAGCACCGCTTAGCGCCTTAAAATCAGAAGAAGAAGGAGGTCTTTCTGTTTACCAATTTAGCAAAACGGTCGTTCCATTTCTGCACAGATGTTTCGCAAGACCACCTAGTAGACAATGCAAAATACTAACTTGACAAATAAGGTAAAGCTGATATCAATTCGCGTGTTTGGGTTTCCATTCTATGGTGCTCGGTCAGCATACCTCTGTGGTTGTACCTGTTACGTTGTTGTGGCTCGATATGTAAATATTTTTTACTTGACCTAAATCTCCTGGAAGTTCTATGTCATAGATTTACATTATTTAATTAAGGGTAGTTAAGTTATGCTGTCTCGCTCGCACAAAGTATTATGTGGAAGTTTTTTTTTTCTCAATTTTCCAAGTTTTTCGTGTCTTACAGACGTTATAGTGATAAATTACATATTACGATATATGAAGTAAAATAGTAATATATATTTGATAATACAGGGATAAATTAGACAATACAATACTGTTAGGAATATTTTAGTAGTAGAGACTGGCAACAATCTCATGACGTCACCGTTCCTATATAAAGCGTGCGCCGTACGCGCTCCGGTCTCTCCCTCCTCGGCCTCGAGGGGGGTCGCTCCCGATGTGGGTTTAGGGGTCTCTAGGACCAAAACCAGTCCCAAGTTGGTGTTTAGTGGGTAGGCGCACTTCTTGTGAGTCCCACATTGGCAGCACGGCCAGGTCCGTGCTGTTATGCATGAGCATTCACCACCTCCCTCCCCCGTGTCCTCCGGAGGGTGCCCTTTATAGGGTTAAAAAAAAAAAAGCTCCGGTCTCTTTGGCTGCCTGGTTTTGCTTCGAGTAGGTTCATGGAAAGGTTCGTCGTGGTTTGTCGCCAGTCTGGTGAGGTTATATTTCCGTTACTTTTGATTTGTGTTCCTTGTAACTAGAGTGCTATGTGCTTTGTAAATTCTTATAAGACTATTTGAGAAAAGATTATTCGAGTGGAGTTTCTTGGCTGCCTTCTTCTCCACTACGACTTCAGCCCGAAGGTCGCTCAGGAATTTGACATTGAATTAAATTTCTGAAAAGGCCACTCATTTCTATTATTTCTACGCCTGATTCCTTACATCAGAAGTGGGATTCGACCTTCTTTCCTACATAAATATTGAAGTTTTGGCCCCCTGATTAATTCTGTGCTTTTCCGGAATTTATTTGCAATTTTCTAATTTACCCACAAAACACGTGTCGAGAGAAAAACCCATTGGGTGAGACCTTTCTTTGTTATTAGCGGTTGTGTTCGCACACCGTGCTTGTATTCTGTTTGCCAGATTGATAGATTGTCTCGTCTACAAACGCGGGCGGCGCTCGCGAACATCGCGATCTCGCAACAGGCGCTTGTGTGGTCGCCAATAGCGCAGATGACTAGATGCGCGATTGAGCGTACGACTCGATCGCTGCGTTACCGTGGTGACCGCCGATAATACATCCTGTGACCGAGGCGGTGGAGCCGCACTCATCGTGATGGCGACCGGGCATGGATTGCGATCATAAGCATCGTGGCGATCGAGGTCGCAGCCGCGAATCGTGGCATACCTTTGTGCCGAGACTGAACGCGTTGGAGACGCGCTCGCTGCTGGTGAGGTCCACCGACTTCACCGAGCCTACTTTTAAAAGGTACAGAGCAGATTGTGAAAGCTATACCAGTGGCTGAGGTCAGTAAGTGCGCAAAACTTTAAAGTCTAGTTTTGACCCCTAAATTCGCAATGTCTATACCTGGTTCGGTTGGTGGGTAAAGTTGTTCGAGTAATAAATCAAATAACTAATACCGTGTAGCTACTTTGCCGTAGTCTCGCCTAAATGAATTACAAATCGAAGACCAATCGAGTATGTAAATACGACTTTAAAATGTAACAAACCTAAGTGCAAATGATTTCGATAATATCGCAATTAATTTACATCCCGGTCCCGTGAAGACAATAATGAGCTTCCCCTTAAGACTAGTTCTTGTGTTACCCCTTAAGTTATGATGTTCATAAGACACGTCGATTTGTAGGCAGTGTAATGAAGTGCAACAATAAGCAACTGCAAAAACAAATCTACCCACCACACCACAAAAAAAAAAGATCTGTTGGTTTCTTACAAATAGTGTATACTTGTAAGAAAACGTTTGTGAAGTTGATTCAGTGACTCTAGTCGGCGAAATACATTTTGTGGTAGAGTGTGGTTGCGTTTTTGATAAATGCATTCCAGTGTTAAGTGAAATGAAATGAAAAGGTTTCGTTCAAGTGCCAGCTACAACTATTGTTTTCTTAATCACGAGCTGTAACGCTTGTATTGTTGTTTGCAAAGTAGATGCGAAAAATGTGTGTGTAAATTGGATTGATTGGAAAATGTACGAAATGTAAAAAACTGAGTAAGCTTTTCGCTTTTATTCGCAAAACATAATGTGAACTTGATTGTGTTCGGAGTTGCGTACCGAGAGGTGCGTTGTTAACGTGTCTATTAAGAGTGCTTTTCAGGATGAATAGATTGCGTTTTCGGTGCTTCCGTAGCTGACGGCCGACGTGTGCACATATCAAGCTACTACGGAGCCAGACTGCCCTGCGCGCAAATGCACGTTGTTGCTTACATGTTGCCAAGCATAACCGCGCCGTACCCGAGTGAGAACTATCAAAGGAGAACGGGTCTGTAGAGTTTTACCACAGGGAAAATCCACGGGAACATCTAGGAGTAATGTGAAGGTATGTCAACCCTCTTCCTGTCACGGTGACATAAGATGCAACTCTTGTCAATAAATTCGTAAGACTTGAAAACGGTTTCAGTTCATTTACGGTTATTCTGGATAAGACAACAATGTGCCCATATCATAGTGGAAGGACACACGAGCTTAGAGAGTTTGCCTGTTTGTTTTCTTTATGTGCAGGAAAAGCCGAGCGACTAAGCGAAGCGGTGTACTGCTGCCAAGCACGACGGCACTGTTGTTGAACGCGACTACGCGTTGCTGTCGCGTGCAACTGCGTGTTGCTAGCTGCGATTGTACGCCTGACAAGTACAAGTGCGCGCCGCTGCAGGCTGCGACTGCGCGCCGCTGCGGGCTGCGACTGCGCGCCGCTGCGGGCTGCGACTGCGCGCCGCTGCGGGCTGCGACTGCGCGCCGCTGCGGGCTGCGACTGCGCGCCGCTGCGGGCTGCGACTGCGCGCCGCTGCGGGCTGCGACTGCGCGCCGCTGCGGGCTGCGACTGCGCGCCGCTGCGGGCTGCGACTGCGCGCCGCTGCTGCCTGTGACTGTGTGTCTGCCGTGCGCGAGTGCGCGCTGATGTCGCGTGTGACTGCGCTCTGCCAAATGGGCGGTATGCCCGGAGTCTATGCGATAAGCCCTTGTGATGCCTCTGTCGATAGCCATCGATTGGTATGTGGGAGTAGTACCTGTACCATCGGTGTGAAAGTCTACGCGGTAAGCCCTTGTGATGCCTCTGCCGGTAGCCACACTGATATTGCCACTGGGATGCCTCTGTCATAGTGTGTTCGCGTGCATGTGCTGGGTCGTCCCTTTTCTTACTTTTATTATCTTGGCCTACCTATAGGTTTGTGATTCATAAGAATCATAAATCGGGAACTATTCAAGACGCGAGTGCGCGCTGCTGTCGCGTGCGACTGCGTGCCGCTGGCGGAGGCGACTGCGCGCTTACTAAGCGCTACGATCGCGTTAGACTGCGCGCTGCTAGCCGTTGCAAGTGCGCGCTGCTACTGAGCGCCAGTGCGCGCTGCTGCCAAGCGCGACCACGCGCTGTTGCCGATCGCTGACGCGCGCTGCTGCCGAGCGCTGACGCGCGCTGTCTCCGAGCGCTGACGCGCGCTGCTGCCGAGCGCTGACGCGCGCTGCCTCCGAGCGCTGACGCGCTCTGCTGCCGAGCGCGGACGCACGCTGTTGCCGAAAGCGGACGCGTGCTGCTTCCGAGCGCTGACGCGCGCTGCTGCTGAGCGCTGACGCGCGCTGCTTCCGAGCGCTGACGCGCGCTGCTGCCGAGCGCTGACGCACGCTGCTGCCGAGCGCGACCACGCGCTGCTGCCGAGCGCTGCTGTCAAGCGCTGACGCACGCTGCTGCCGAGCGCGACCACGCGCTGCTGCCGAGCGCGACCACGCGCTGCTGCTGAGCGCTGAAGCGCGCTGCTGCCGAGCGCTGCTGCTGAGCGCTGCTGCTGAGCGCTGCCGCTGAGCGCTGCCGCTGAGCGCTGCTGCTGAGCGCTGCTGCTGAGCGCTGCTGCTGAGCGCTGCTGCTGAGCGCTGCTGCTGAGCGCGACCACGCGCTGCCTCCGAGCGCTGACGCGCGCTGCTGCGCGCTGCTGCCGAGCGCTGACGCGCGCTGCTGCCGAGCGCTGACGCGCGCTGCTGCCGAGCGCTGACGCGCGCTGCTGCCGAGCGCTGCTGTCAAGCGCTGACGCACGCTGCTGCCGAGCGCGACCACGCGCTGCTGCCGAGCGCGACCACGCGCTGCTGCTGAGCGCTGACGCGCGCTGCTGCCGAGCGCTGACGCACAATGCTTGTGAGCGCTGACGCGCGCTGCTGCGCGCTGTGACTGCGCGCCTGACAAGCTCGCCTCTGCTGGCTGCGACTACGCGCCTGCCGTGCGCAAGTGCTCACTTCTGCTGAGCGCTTGCTAACGAGCGTGTGTGGCCACATAACCGCGCGCGAGCATTCCTCGGGATGTTTGTGTGAATTAATGAATGAAATGGATCCATTGTGTCTGATGTCTGATGACAACGAATGAGTGATGAATAGACGTTGAACGTATGAAAGAACGAAGTGAAACTTACTCAAGGTATAGGACATGGAAAGTTCATGAAATGCTAAGAATAAACTCTTGGTGTTTTTTGGATCCGTGGTGTAGACAGTGTGTTTGATAGCAGAAAGATGGCCTTGATAGACAGATGGATGTGAGATGTAGGCACAATTTGCGAAATCGATGAGATGCTTAAGCTTGTTTTCAAATTGCAGATGATACACTGCTCAAGATGGCGCTGTGACGCTTCTCGTGGGTGTGCTGCGCAAGATCACGCTTGTCAAGACCAGAACTGTCCCAGAGAGGGTCGAGGATGACCCTGTGTCAGGAGAGGCCGTGTTAGGAATATTTTAGTAGTAGAGACTGGCAACAATCTCATGACGTCACCGTTCCTATATAAAGCGTGCGCCGTACGCGCTCCGGTCTCTTTGGCTGCCTGGTTTTGCTTAGAGTAGGTTCATGGAAAGGTTCGTCGTGGTTTGTCGCCAGTCTGGTGAGGTTATATTTCCGTTACTTTTGATTTGTGTTCCTTGTAACTAGAGTGCTATGTGCTTTGTAAATTCTTATAAGACTATTTGAGAAAAGATTATTCGAGTGGAGTTTCTTGGCTGCCTTCTTCTCCACTACGACTTCAGCCCGAAGGTGGCTCAGGAATTTGACATTGAATTAAATTTCTGAAAAGGCCACTCATTTCTATTATTTCTACGCCTGATTCCTTACAATACAATACAATGCAATCGCATGCAATTACATTGTATTGTCTACCACTTTACTGCTTTGTCTGCGGTCAATTATTATGGAATATGTAACTATATGAAAAAGTGCTGAAACTCGTGCATTTGCGGTTGCGAATTCTTCGATATTAACGATTGCGATGCGATGAATAACCCGATACGGGTCGTAATATGCAAATGCGTTCTTACTCTGATCAAGCTTTTCCAGCGAATCAAATCGCCCCATTCAGCTAAAATAACCTAAAACAACGAACTGGCCCGCTAACGTGTGCTCAGTTGTTTCCTGCAAACTCAGTCCATCCTAGAACTCATTTTGCACCCTTAAGGTAGATAGAGGTCAAGAGTAAGACCATTCCTTATAAAAAAAAATTAAGTTTTAATTTTGAAGATTTTATTTACGAGCTTTGATAAATACCTTTGCTTACGTCATCGATAGAAAAATCTCGGTTCTTTCCTAAAAAATGTGCAAACTTACAAACTTTACGCATTTATCGTATTAGTAAGAGAATGTTTTTAACCCACCGGTCTAAAAAATAACTAAATAAGTTTTTAGAGATCCAATGAACTTTCAAGTTCTTCCTAAATTAATAGAGTCAGGGCCTGTTCCTGAATTTAGAATTTCGCTAAGTAAATAGCTGTAATATTGTCTCTTCGAATTTCTCAAAAAAGAGCGTAGTAGACGGTTACTAAAGTATTTACTTATTGAAGTTCTCAATTCAGAAACTGCCCCTTATCATCTCGGATGACTTCAATATTGGAGGATTAGTCCAAAGGGTTGACCAGCAGTCGCTGCCACAAGTGATTTTTGATGGAATAACTATACCATTTAGTAATTCAGTGAAAAATTTAGGCGTCATAATTGACTCTAAGTTATCGTGGGCGCCCCAGCTGGAGATGGTTAGTCGGAAGATGTTTGCTTCGGCAGGAGCTCTACGAAGACTCCGTAACTTTCTTCCCACTGCTACTAAGGTTGCGTTAGCACAATCACACCTGCTACCAATTCTCGACTACGCCGATACCTGTTATCTTGACCTCACCGAGGAGCAATTAAACAAGCTCGAGCGACTTCAAAATTTCTGTATAAGGTTTATATTTGGTTTACGCAAATATGACCACGTCTCCGTATTTCGCGCACAGCTCAAGTGGCTCCCGATTCGCCTCCGCCGGAATGCTCATATACTGTTTCTTCTCTACTCTATCCTGTTCAATCCAGCTACCCCATCCTACCTCAAAGAACGATTTGAATTTCTCCACTCCTCTCATAGCCTAACTCTTCGCTCATGCCAAACTCTACTCCTAAAAATCCCATGTCACCGCACCAATTTCTACGACTCTTCTTTCTCTGTGCAATCTGTTCGACTGTGGAATGCATTGCCAGAAGAAGTGCGGAAAGCAAAGTCCTTTCCTATTTTCAAAGGACTGGTAAAGTCTCACTACCTCGCTGAAGACGTGTAATGCTGTTACATATGATTATCTACATAACAATCATAGTAAGTTTTCTTTTTGTCTGTTTACATGTAAAATGTATATATTAGTATATTATAATTATATATGTATGTTTGTATAATATATAAATTAGTAATATTTATTATATTAAGTATATATGTATATGTAATATATGTATATATAATATATGTATAAAAATTTGTTGTAAGTCAGTTTATGTATATACTCTTCCAATATACTTCATGTACACCTACCTACCTACTCTCTTCATCTTTCAGTTCTATCCATCCCAAGGTTGTCTGGAAGAGATCGCTTTTAGCGATAAGACCGCCAATTGTATACGGAAATAGTTAGATATGTAAGCCTTATTATGTAATTTGTTTTCTAGTGTGTACAATAAAGATTTCTAATCTAATGACTTATTAAAATGTAGCCGCGTTCAATTTTACGGTTCGTTGTTTGTTTGTATACGGAAGCTACTTAAAAGCATCAATGAGATTCCGGACGACTTCTGCCTAGGTATATCAATATCTAATAGAATAACAACAGAAGGCTATTTAGGAACATATCAGCTTTAATGCTGTATGCCGATCTGAATTCAAGTTATATGTGTTCGCTGTAAGACTCAATGTGTAAAGCTTTTACAGTCGACAAAACATGAACTTTACTTCCGTGCACTCTACTCAGCTAGATAAAGGGCGACTTTGTAACTAAAATGTAAAGATTAATCAGCTGTGCAACTGTTATGACTAAAATTTGTCATTTACAACTACTTTTATCTTAGTACTTTTGTTTTTTTTTAGTAAACTTTTTTGTTTAGTATACCACATTTTAATAAGCCTATATACGTCAAACTGCTGGGCACACGCTTCTCTCAGAAAGAGAGAGAGAGTATGGGCTTAGTTACCAAGCATGCCCACCTTGGATTGTACCAATTTCAAGCGCTGAGGTATTTGAAGGTTGACCTACTGTACCAGGTTTAAGGCGCTTCAGGTGCTAACTAGCGCTACCAATGGAAAAAAAATCATAAAAAGTTTCATAATTAGTTTATTTCTAAAAGCGAGCATGATAAATCTTCACTACTGTGACAACTATTTTTAGAACCTACAATCAACGACCAAGGACTTAAATCACATTCCGCCAAAAAACGGTTTTTAACGGAAATCGAGTTAAGTCCTAATAGATTCTAAGTTCTAGACTGTAGGATCTAAAAATAGTTATCACAGTTGTTAAGATTTCTCATGTTCACTTTTAGATAACAACGTATTAATAGACTAGTAATGATTTTTTATTGGTGTCTAGTTGGCACCCCGAAGTTTCTAAAAGTATACCGGTTATGGGGTTGGGACTCTCGAGATCGTTCTCGTGAGGCTGAAGCATAAACCGGCTGTAACCAGTTACGTTAAGAGTGACTCTGCAACAAGAATGTAAAGGCTGTCCCGCTATCAACTGTACCAGGCTTAATCGCTTCGAGAATCTCGTTCTTCTCGTGTTTCTACATTATGCCTCGAGCTGTTATGAGAATGCGACACTTGAGATCAAAGAGTTCTCGCGAGACTTTGAAGCGTATGCCCTACTCGTATTACGATTATTTCCTTTTGCCTAACTTCCTGACGGTACTTATGAAGTGGTTTAATTATCGATATTTAAGAAACTGTTTTCCGGTTTTGCGTTATTTGAATAGGTAATACATCATATTTTGGGTGTTTCAAAACGGTCCTATTTTACTCATCAGTACAAACTATTTTAATTAAGGAAACAAATCCAACACATCGAAAAAAATCTCCGCTGTCACATACAACATTTTGTGGTTAAAGAAATCGCACGGGCCAAACGCCGAAGACAGCGTTTTGCTTTCTCCTGCGTAATTGCTTACGTCGCGTACTTCATTTATGCAGTTGCACTTACCGCTCACGAAGCCAATTAACGTCAGCGGAGCGGAACAAATGATTTTTCGTGAACCACTACGATATTCTACAATCGACATCCACATCAAACAATACTTTATGGCTCTTTCTAATAAAGACGCCTAATAAACCTAATAAAGCCTGGTATAGTTACACAGTGTTTTGTTCACGTCATTTTCAGTTGGAAGAAAAGAGACAATAGTAATACAATACTTACACAAAGTTTATTAGTAAGGCTGTATAAGTTTAGCCGTGTAAGAAAGAAACAGCTTCCTGGATCGCACAACTTATAACACCTGTATCCCTGAAGGGTATGCTGAGACAAGAGTTTCCATCGATATAAACCCTTGTATATTTCCACTGTTGGGGAACGGGTCTCTTCCTGCATCGCAGGAAGGTTAGGCCATACTGCACCACGAGAGCCAACTCCGGGTTGGTGGAGGATTATAAGTGGCTGACCTTACTGTCAAAAGTTATCAAGCCGCCCATAAGGCCTCTGACATGGCTTAACGACTGCCATTACATGACTGCCGGCATCAACGGCTCGTGCCGGCAACAACGTGCCTTGCGAAGCTCGGAAGCGCTCGGAAAAGTGCCACTAGCGGTAGTCACAGGACGGTCAGCCATATTGCACACTAACCGCGCCTGTTGTTACTAAACTCAATCGATTTACAATCACTCGGTTCGACTAGGCCACGAGCGTTTCGTTTACTTCACAAACATTTATGACATGCACGCACTCCGGAATCGGATACTTTATGTGTTGATCTTGCTAATACATCCCCCATCTATTTAGTCCCATACCATCCCCGAAGGTTAGACAGAGACCAGGCTGTGTAGTACGATAACGCTAGTCGCATGTTTTGAATGTTATGATTACGAGTCGTGACTTTCCAGCACCTTGATTATGGAACTTTCCATGTGTGTGCAAAATCTGAATGTCTACTAGACCCTGTAGTACAATTATGTAGGTCATATAACTGTCTGGTATTAGACATCCACTGAAATGCGGAATTCACTATGTGTGATACATGTTAAGCCTCATATCTATACGGTGGTAGCTCAGTGGGCAGAACCATGGACTGGCAAGCGAGAGCCCCAGGTTCGATCCCGAGTGCGGGCATATACCAATGACTTGTTTGATTTCAAAGTTACGTACATTTGCGAATTTGTAGTCGCAATACCACACGCTAACTGTAAAGGAAAACATCGTGAGGAAACCCGCGGCTTTGTTGGCTCCGCACGTATTGACTAGTCTTTCCTGTGGGCTAGGCCGACTAAGCTGTCAGAATGGTATAGGTGCTGGGCAAGCCTACACCATCTATAAAAACCATGTCCCAGGCACTACAGCGTCGGAGTGGTCCCGTCACCCATCTAGTGTGAGTGAAGATACCACTGGACGCTGTATAAATAATCTCATAAAGTAGATGCAAAAAGGCCAATATTATTATTATACGACAGAGCTAAGTAAACATTCCGCTTTTGCACACACATATATACATGAAAAGTTGTATAACCAAGGCGCAGTACATCAGTTGTCAAATTCTTACGTTATATAGCCACACCACGTAGTCGCGTGACTCGTGCCTTGATACTAACCATGCAAGGTTTGCCTCTTGCCACGATTGTGACAAACTTCTTTTTACTTCATCAACATGCATTAGTTGCGGCTTGCACGCACGCCGGTACTTAGTAATCGATAAATTGATCCAGTATGGTGTCCGGATTAATCGATCGATTATTAGACTCAACGTCAACGCCTGGCCTCAGTTGACATATTCGATAATTCGTTGGCTCAGCTTAGGGTAATTAATGGTGTATACTTTATTGTATTCTGATTGCGACTCTAGCTAAATAACAATGTAATTAGTTAACCTCAATGGCCTATACCTAGTTCTATATGGGAAGTTTCTTTTTGCATGTTAGACTACAGTATGCGCCTCTTTTACACTACCTGCTTTAACTATAAGTGAGAAATGTTCCATAGGACAGATAAGTCTATACCCAATATTGTAAAACTTAAAAATATTTAGTATTTCTTAACAATCGTGATACTTATACATAGAGTTATATATTAAACGGGTCTAATTGTGACTGTACTCACCACAAATAATCGCTATTAGACCCGTTTAATATATAACTATAAAAATATTTGTTTTCTGTGCCTGTATTCTCTCATTAATCTCATTTCTTATTAATAAATTAATTTAATTAAATCAACATCCTCCATTGATTTCATCTCTTAGCAAACATGTGTACCTACTATACGTATAAAACACTGACAGACAATCGACGTCGATCCCTTCGTTGGATGTCCGATAAGTATCGTATTTATGATGAGCCCTTACGAAACGATTCTCATACAACCGTAGTTTAGTTTTTATTT
This sequence comes from Yponomeuta sedellus, assembly GCA_934045075.1. NCBI lineage: Eukaryota > Metazoa > Arthropoda > Insecta > Lepidoptera > Yponomeutidae > Yponomeuta > Yponomeuta sedellus. Next base: position 7,246,658 of record OW203726.1, on the reverse strand, counting down.
CCAAATGACGTCCCGGGTCGCAATGAAACTTTGCCAATGTGTTTTCAAGTCAAGCACAAGTCGAAGTTAGGTCGTACATAGTATTGGAAACATACTCGTACTTTTTATCAAAAAGAAATTACAGCAGTATGATTAGTTTCTATGAACAGACTTATGGGGCTCTACTTTATTTTTTATTCTTATTTGTGAGCACGAGAAGACTTTGATTTGTGTCCCCTAAACATAGGTATTGGTAAAGTGCCATTGCGATCCGCGGAAGGTCGTTTGTGAATTATATATAACTAAACTTCTTTTCTATGAGAATTGTTCTCTCAATACGGAATGTTAGTGGCCAGTTTCTGTGTTAAAAATTTTGCTGTTAGCATTATTATTATTACTAAAATTCGCAATTCCTGAAGTACCTCAGGTAGAGTTTTCCATTTTCAAATGTGTTTTTTTTTGTATATGTTCCAAATCTATTATTTATATTCCATAATTATATATTATATTCCAGACTATTCTTTGTAACACGTGATTTTGAAAATCAATATCTATCAAACAACGCTAAACCCTTTTGGTATTTATTGTGCTGTGTGGTGTCGGCCTAGAGAATAGCACCAACTCAAATTCTTCCCTCGGGTGTCGTAAAAGGCGACTAAGGATCACAAACCAGGGGGTGGGCAGCAGCGCCCCCTGCTGTACAATTCCACCAAACTGCGATCCCCAACCCGCATGCCCAGCTTGGGGATTATGGGCACTACCCCCCAATGATGGCACAACGTTGCGCTATGGCGCTCATTAGGAGAGGGCTATGAGTAGTAGGGATTCGACAGTTCTGGCGCACCGAGGTCCCGCGCTCCCAAGGGTCCCTTTGGTTAAAAAGGCAAATTCGGCAAAGTCTGGGGCTCGGGTCGTAAAAAAAAAAGATAGTTGTTTGGTGTCTAATTCCACTAAATCGGGTGTCCTACTGCTATGTCCAGCAGTGGACTAATATAGCCTGAAGAAGAAGAAGAATCCCTTTTCTTCTTCTAAAAATTCAAAAGTGGTACAACAAAAGTGGTTGTAAGTGTCAAATTTTATGCAACATGTTACAGAAATTGTGCTTTGTATAATGCACAGGATTATTTCAAAACGGCACAATTAAGGATATACAATGTAAATCCTCCCGTAAACGTATTACTCTTCCTAAAAAATATTTCGAACGCTCCTTCAATAGCACGGTCATACTTAGCACACTAGTAAACGAATCCGTTTATATAGTAAACGAGTTTCATGAAAATTGGACCAAATGCTGAAACTTCACTAACGTTCTTGAATATTTTAGAAGACTTGTTGTTAGCGCTCTGACATTGATCAGAGCAACCTCGAGTTTAACTGGATTACCGTTGAGCGGCTTGTTCCGGTGCTTAACACGAGCTTTCTCAGTGTTCGGTCCCTTCAATGCAAAATGATCCATTTTACCTGGAAATAAGGCTTTACAGAGGTGCCGGTTAAGCTGGAGTCCATCAAGTTGTCAAGTTGTCTAGGGAAGATTTGCCCATCGCGTTGTTCGTCCTAGAGTTAAGAATTGCTCCTTACATTGAGTCATTATGCGACTTCTTATAATTAATTCTGAATCACCTGGTTTACATGACGAACGGGGGTCTTTTCTACAGAGAAGATAGCTCTGACAAAAGATGCTCCAAGTTTAAAAACCTATTTTATTACTATTTTTTATTTTTAGCCTCTAAATAGGTTTTTAAATTTGTCCTTAGCACGGGTTAGTGCCTTAAAAATAAAAAAAAAATATAAAAAAATAGTATAATCATGCTCCAAGTTATATAATAATATGTATTTTTTATTATGTGTATCTATAAAAAATATATGTATTTATCTGTTGATAACTATATGTACACTGTTGTTTAGGTGTGTATTCATTTATACCTTTGTAATAATTTTGTATCTACTTCCTTCTTCAATATATTAGTCCAGTCCATCTAAAGGTTGTCTGGAAGAGATCACTTTTAGTGATAAGGCCGCCGTCTTTACTCTGAAATATCTGTGTAATTTCCATTTTTATGTACAATAAAATGTTCTCTATCTATCTCGATGTTCGCTCGGCGAACTACTAGACATGTCATTGATTTATGTAATATTCAACTTTCAATAGTATATTTCAATAGTTCGTATTGAAAATAAAAACCTATGCATGTCACGTTATGGTCACGGCAAGCGTTCATCTTAGTCCAAAAGCGTAACTCTCTTGGCCACTGGTTTTTGCGTATTTGGCAATAATACCGGGTTTTTCGCCGAATATTTATCACTGACTTTGTGAAACCTGCAATGCATTATAAACGTCGGCAATTCGCGAATATAAATTTACTTACAGCCAACTGGACGAAATATTTGTGACACTAAACTTGTGAGATGTCTTCTGTATCACAGTATCAAGATGTAGTATTGGTATAATTGTCGAGTTTGTTATCAACCTTTGTATAACATAACATTTACATACAAGCACATACATTGCTATTGTATGTCCCCACTGCTGGGGCACGGGTCTTTTCCTGCATCGCAGGAAGGTTAGACCATACTCCACCACGGGGGCCAAGTCCGGGTTGATGGAGAATTGTAAGACAGTTGCGAGCCTCGCGAGTGTTTAAACCAAATCATGGGTATTATGTTATTATGACGGTTTTCTATGTAAATAAAGTCCCGTCTTCCTTCACCGGTTTATTTTCGTAGCCGATGCCTAGCCATAACTTAAAGCCTATTGTACTAACATATTTGTTTGAATAAACATTTCCTACTCCGTGGAAGTGGGCAAGAATGGCCCAGATTAGATTTATCTTGAAACCAACATGGCTGCGCGGATTTAAATCTCACTCTACTATCAGGAACACCGTTATAAGTCTCCTCCATATCGACTCAAGAGACATGGCCCTTTTCACGAATTTGGACCGTAACTACATCAGGAAAAAATATATTTTATTTCTGTTTTAGATTTTTTCCGAAAAGATCGACCTTCTCAGTTAAAAACTAGATATCCTTTCGCGATGACATTCGTTTTGCATCAATATGCTAAGAAGAAGCTATCTAGATGCAAAATTGTGTCGCGAAAATGCTCGGTTCATTGCACTTCTCTGACATTTAAGTCTTATTATACCTACGGAGCAAATTTTGTCCCAATATATTATTACTTAATATCAAAAAGTATGCGATGTAATTAGATACACTAATACTCTTGATTGCACAACATACGCTTTGAGAATACAGGAAAAAACTAAATAAACGTTGCATAGTATACAATGGCGCTCTTATAGCTAAAAGGGATCTCTACCAGACGTAGTAGGTGGTAGGTGTACATAAAATATTAAGGATATAGGTGAATAGGCAAAATTACTTACTTACATTATTAAAAATATTTAGAATTGCTTTTAAATACATAATAAATATTTACACAATGACATACTAGCTACGTACATAAATTTGATTTAATTTTCATATCTATATAGAAAAATATATACTTTAAAAAACAAACAACCGTAATAGTTATTACGTGACAGAAATACATGCGAAAATGGCAACAGTAGGTATAACTACGTAAGTTTAGTGACATTTAGCTAATTCTTTAAAAATGGATAGTGACTATGCCTTTCGCACCTCTACTGGCAAGGCATTCCAAAGTTGAATGGATTGAACGGTGAAGGATGAGTCGTAGAAATTGGACGTGAAAATTGGTAATGAAGCAAGTTTGACAACGATATCAACACAGAAGGTTTTCATCCATTATACTAAGAGAATGGGTAGTACGCATTGGTTGAATTTATCTTTAGGCTTTGTGAAATTCTGGCTCCATGGCGGGCCATGCTAGACATATCACTTATAGACCATGTGCAAAACGCCGATATTCCGCAAAAGAAAAAGTCGAAGATATAGTCACACGCATCATAATCCTTAAAAGCAGGTGGGCGGAGCATTCGGTTAGGCGGGAAGACGGCAGGTGAACTAAGGTAGCCACTGAGTGGTGGCAAGAACGGGTTGACGGTCGATGGGCAGACCACCAGCCCGTTGGGCCGACAACATTGTGAAAGCAGCTGGGAAACATTGGATGAGACTAGCAAAGGACCGGATGGGTTGGCGTGAAAGAGAAGATTCCTATGCCCACGGTGGGCTCTGTTTATGGGCTGATTAGATAAGAGAAGTAGTCTTGCTAGCCGGACTCGCCGAATCTAGTGATTGGAATCAATCACTTGAGTTAAGAAACTACAGGCGGGGTGAGGTGCAGGATGGGTGACCATGCCGTGACTACCGCTAGTGACATTTTTCCGAACGCTTCCGTGCTTCGTAAGGCACGTTAAGCCGTTGGTGCCGGCTTGGTAACTTCTGACAGTAAGGCTCGCCACTGTCTTACAATTCTCCACCAACCCGGACTGCGCCCCCGTGGTGGAGTATGGCCTAAACTTCCTGCGATACAGGAAAAGACCCGTGCCCTAGCAGTGGGGACATACAAGGGTTGATTTCGAAGAAAAGTAGCGTTAGCATAACAATAACATTTACATACAGGCACATACATTGCTTCTGGCCCCACACTAGGATACCCTGTGTCGTGGGAACCAGAAACAACGACATCTCAAACATGTAAACATCCAAGACCTGGGGTTTTTTTTTCCCAGCCGGGGATCGAACCCGGGACCTCTTGCATGGTAGGCAGATGCGCTACCGCTGCGCCACAGAGGTCGTTATGTTAAAACAAACGACAAAAATAAATGAACGGTGTTTTATTTCCCAGATGTACCTATTCATATCGAACTGAAGTACAGCGCATTTTTGTGGCAGCAACGTTAATATACTGTGAATGTACGAGTACGATGTTTTATTCTAAACATAGAAACAATCTCCGCAGGACGCAAACGGAACCGCACCCGTTATCAAAGTAAGTAACGCGATATCCCTCTGATGTTTTATAGCCGCAGGAAACAATGGGATGAAAGTCGTGTCTGGCCTGGGCGCTGTGCGGGACTTTACTGTGTCGTACCAAGGCGGTTTATGACTGGGTATTCTGACCGTTTAGCCGACAGGTCAGCCTCTCTACTCTCGGCACAAATTTTGCCAACTCGCATTACTATAGGTACGCTAGTGTAGGTACTCACATAGAAATTGATATAATAATAATATTTTATTTCAGATAAATCAAAACGCATATTAAAAATAACACATTATAAAAGATGATAATAAAACAAAATACAATGAATTAAACAATGAAATGATATATACAGATCATTTTTTTGTACTAATAGACTCGGTCTCGTTTCTGAGAGACTGGAGAGTGTAAGTTCATCCAGTGTCTCAGAAACGGACCGTCCATACGCTCAGCCACCGCCCGCACCATGGTGTTGCGGCTCTCCCGCGCCCGACGCGCCGCGGAGGCGACCTGTTAGTTAGTTAGTTAGACCTGAGATTTTCGCACTTAGCCTCATAGTTGGGCCGTTGTACGTAGCAAGCGCTGAGGTACGCTAACACCTCAGACACTAGGGTTTCCTTACGATGTTTTCCTTCACCGTCAGCTAGTAGTATTGCTACTGTGATTTCACAAATGTACTAATCACAAATGTAAATAATCCCGGAGGCGACCTGTTTGCGCATGATTGCGTGAAACCGTCAAACTTGTACCTCAGCAAACATCCCCGACAAACTCTAAACTCAAAAAAAACTCTATCGCCTAGTTCATACCAGCAAACCGATAGTCGATGGAGTGCAAGAGTGCTGAAGCGGAGATCGTGAAAATAGGAAGATGGAGCACATAACATTTGACTTCTTTACGTTGTCATCTTTACGCGTATCTTTCTTTACGTTGAAATAAAATTTGAGTAACAAAAATTTTAAATATGAGATTTAATTTCATATGACACCCACCACCTTGAGATGCGATCTGCGGCATATTGCTGGCAGCAGCTGGATGAGGATGGCCGAGGTCAAAAGAAATGGCCAGCCTTGGGGTAGGCCTACGTCCTTTAGTAGACGAATATTGGCTGATTGATTGATGACTAAAACGCTTATTGAGTCGACTATTTCTGACTAGCTGTGCCCCGCGGTGTTGCCCGCGGTTTATCGATTTTCCCATGGGAATAAGATATTTTCCCGTAGTAAAACGTAGCCATGGTTTAATCCAGGGTGCCAGCTAACTCCACACCAAATTTTATCAAAGCCCTTTAGACGTGAAGAAGTAACAAATATTTCTGATTTAAAAACCTATTTAGAGGCTAAAAATTCCACCCATGCCGGGATTCAAACCCGCGACCTCTGACTATTCGTGCCAGATTTAATTGTGACGCTATTTGGAACACAATAACATTTACAGTAGACGAGCTGGATAGGCCGTGCTGTGATGACTACACAAGGGTAAGTAAACCATCCGCCAAACGACTTGGATTTATTCCAAAAGAATAATTCACTACCATTCCTAGACGTCTCTCTATAAAAGACGAAATGCCTTGCGGGCATTACTCTGTCGAGAATTTAGGACAAGACAATAATTTCCACTATTTACGCAGCGATTGAGAAGATATGAACTGATTAAACAAGTATTGCCTCTGAAACAACGCGATCTCATTCACCAGTTCCAGCGGCATGCGACCCGAGCTCTGTATATCAATTTGAAACAAATGACTCGCTATACGTCTCTCAAATATTCAGTGTTGCTTTGCAATAAAGGTCCAATTTGCTCCGTATAATATTGAAAATATCGCCGGCATATCAAAAGTGGTTACTGTGTGCGTGATGTCCTATCGATGACTGTAAATAGCATTCTTTGTTTGGGACATGAAATTCGGCATCGTATTGGTAGAGCTCGCTGACCTGCTTTATTGAGCCATTGAGCTAATTTACTAGCAAATAAGTTCAATAGAAATAAATTAAATAGCTGGTAGTATCACAAATTGTTACCAATAACGGGTCGGCACATGGTAACTAATTCGGTTGCCAACCGGTAAACAACGTTAATGGAGAAACATCCCCAAAATAAAAACCGTATGTTTATACTCGTATATACCTATTTATATTTTTTCCTGACAAAAAGCAGGGGATTTTATGTACTTTAGGAAGTTCAAAATCTAGAAAAAATGCCAGCCATTACTTACATTTATCGTAGATATCGAGAGTTTTAGTGGTATTGCTAACAAAACTTCACAAATGTACGTAAATTTGCTAAGCACAGCAATATATATGTCAATAAAAGATTTTTTTGCGTAGTATAGTTATAATTTAAAATGTGTTAAAATTTTTATTTTTTTGGAATATTTTTTTTTAATTAGCCATGGCTGTGTCCCACTGCTGGGCAAAGGCCTTCATTTTGGAAATAGCATTAAAAATTTATTAACGAAGCCTACATACGTCTCATTGCACAGGCATTCTCTCAGAGAGAGAGAGAGAGAGTATAGGCTTAATTACCACGCGTGCCCACCGCGGATCGGCAATTTCAAGCGCTGAGGTATGTGAATATATGAGACATATTCAGAATTAGATATTCTTTATTCTTATTCGCGAAAAAGAAGCGCTCGTGGCCTAGCCGAACCAAGTGATTGGAATCAATCACTTGAGTTAAACAACAACTGGCGCGGTCAGGTGCAGGATGGGCCACCGTCCCATGACTACCGCTAGTGGCATTTTTTCCGAGTGCTTCCGTGCTTTGCAAGACACGTTAAGCCGTTGGTTGCGGCTGTCATGTAATCGCAGTCGTTAAGCCACGTCAGAGGCCTTATGGGCAGCTTGATAACTTCTGACAGTAAGGCTCGCCACTGTCTTACAATCCTCCACCAACCCGGACTTGGCCCCCGTGATGGAGTATGGCCTAACCTACCTGCGATGCAGGAAGAGACCCGTGCCCCAGCAGTGGGGACATTTAAGGGTTGATATCCATTCGCGAAAAGAACAGACGTAATGTTCCAATTTATCGAAGTTAAATTAATAATAAATATAAAAATTTAAAAACCTATTTAGAGGCTAAAAATTTCACCCATGCCGGGATTCGAACCCGCAACCTCTGGCTATCCGTGCCAGCGCTCTACCAATTGAGCCAATGGGTGACTCTCAAAATAGTATAATCGTGTGGGTACAGTGATATCATTCCGATGTAAAACCTAACTGCAAAGTAGGTAGTCGGGGCTGTAAGTGATGCAATTTGCTTAAGCCAGATGTCGCTGCCTGTACGTAATACAGAGAATAGTGTAAAGAGGTTCGAAATTTCACTGATGCCGGTGAGTCGCCCATTGGCTCAATTGGTAAAGCGCTGGCACGGATAGCCAGAGATTGCGGGTTCGAATCCCGCCATGGGTGAAATTTTTAGCCTCTAAATAGGTTTTTAAATTTGTCCTTAGCACGGTAGTGCATTAAAAATATAAAAAAAAATTAAAAAATAGTATAAATATATAAATATTCATGGACATATCACACAGATCTCGTTAGCCCTATACTAGGTACAACTAAATGACTTGTATTACAGGTGCTAACGCGACGATAGATTTAATACAATAAATACATAGATAACATCCAAGACCCGAGAAAAACTAGAAAACTGTGTTTCCTAGTGTGACCCGGTCGGGGATCGAACCCGAGACCTTCGGTTATACAGTCAGCGTGCTAAACCGCTGCGCGATCGAGGCCGTCGATCGGTTCACGTTGATTCACGACGATTTCATTAAATTTCAAAGTGTTAATAACGTTTTATTGGTCAACGCGGCTACGAAGGCGTCTGAGTAGTTTGTTAACAGCAAGTCACCCCACGCGTTCGTCCCCCGATATTTGCAATAGAAGGACAGATGTTTAGTCCATGCTTTGGCTGACAATATCGTAAATCATGTCCGCCCTTTAGTCTCGGGGCTCCTCGCATCCGATGTCGATCGATAAGTAATTTATTTATATTCGTGCCTAAAGGTAGTAGTTTAGTCGCCATAAGAGTTATGCCACCTCATATTATTACTACTCATCTTCCTCAAATAAACTACTAATAAAACACTCTGCATTTTCGAAAATTTAGAGTGTCACATTAGGACCAGGAAAAGTGATTGTGTAGTATAGAACAGCAGGAGAAAATTTAATATAGGAAATATGTATGCTACCACTAGATACTAGAACCGTATAACACATATTTGTCACAATACCAGTAATACCTATGTTTAAGTGATTTGACGAACGAACATTTGACCATACTAATAATATCAGGTATTCATTTTATATGTATGCATGATGGTTGAATATGGGTCGTTCGTTATTTGTGCAGAAAAGCCCGTCGCAGTGATGGCCCGTCGGCCGTCGGGCAAGTTTTTGCGCCAGTATTATAGTCTCTAACCATATTACTTAAAGACTATTCTTGTTTGTATCGTTCTTCGCCCGGCCCGTTGTGATGTGGCTTTAACTCCTCACTCGAATCTTTTTTATTGTGAACATTCTAAGTGGGACTTTGGACTTCTTCTGTCGTGTCGTTAGGGTAGTATTATGATAAAAGATCACATGTTAATTTTTAAGTTACATATACGTTACATTTACTTTGAAATTGTTGTTTTATCTATCGCATTCGGTATAAGCCTGTAAGGAAAGATGTAAACTTGTAGTAATAAAATAAATAAATGAACTTGGTTTCATATTATTCATTATTGCACTAAAAATGTCCATATTAGTCATAACGACATTGGTATATCGACAATAATATTAAAAGTCAAGGCCCAATCAATCCCTTGGCTAGTACTAGCGCGCCCACATGGCTCTTACGAATCTATTTGCGATGGCCAAAAGAAAGTTACTGATAGAGATGGATGGCTGCTGCTTGGTGCAGTGTGCAGTCGATACCTAGTAGATGTAGGTGGCTCGTTTGTAATGGGTATAATATTTATATGTATAATTTGTGAAAATTATTACTATTTTGGTCTCTAAGCCTGAAATAAATACCCATTAATATATTTCAAGATTTACTACTGTTTTAGAGTATAAGATAAAAAGTTCATGCAACGAATAATGAGTATTGATGAAACGAAAGAGAACACGTAATACAGAGAATATTGTAAAGAGGTTCGAAATTTCACTGATGCCGGTGAGTCGTCCAATAGCTCAGTTGGAAAGAGCGCTGGCACGGATAGCCAGAGGTCGCGGGTTCGAATCCCGGCATGGGTGGAATTTTTAGCCTCTAAATAGGTTTTTTTGAAACGAAAGAGATCACAGAGTATAGACGATCAGTCATATATGTGGTATACCGAGAAACCAAATTTGTACAATTTTACATTTAATGTACAGGGTATCCTAGTTTGGGACCTTGTGACCTTGATTGTGATGTGTCGAAGGTATTATTATTATAATGTAAAAACCGCAATTAGTTTCGGCGGCTTCGGGAATACGGTGTGGAAAACTATAAAACGTCACTTCTTTACGTGAACTGACTAAAAGGCTGTCGGCCACGCATGACTAATGCCTAATTCGCAAAATGTCCAAAACTACCGAGGCTGTACGCATATACACACACGTCGTAACTTCGCAAGATTGTATGCCATGCGTATTGAGCCCATAGAGGCCGCGGACAAGTCCACCCTTCTATAATAAAATTGTACATTAAATGGTTTTATTCGAAACATCAGTAACAGTTGGGAAATTGGCAAATTACTGGTCATAATACGAATCGGTTTATCTGCCATCTGCCGCTAAAGTTGTACATAAAATTATCATAAAATCTCACGTCAGGCGGTCGCCAACCTACATAGGTGTACAATCGGTCTTTCATAACATTCTTTAGCATGCAGACCGAGACGTATTTGCACAAGGGGAGTGTTCCGTTAATAGAGGAGTCCTTTTGTAAAAATCTCTTAATCCAAATATTAAATAGTACAAGTAGGTCAGTTTAGCTGTTGTCCATGAGTACGGTGTTTCCGAGCAAATAATTTGATGATGAATCGCTCGTAGCCCCGGCCGCCTAAGCGATCACGAAGGTTAAGCAACATAGGGCGCGTTCAGTGCATGAATGGGTGACCGTCTATAACTAACGCTAGTGGCATTTTTCTGAGCGATTCCGTGCTTCACAAGGCACGTTAAGCAGTTGGTGCTGGCTGCCATCGGTAGATGGCAGTCGCTAAGCCAAGTCAAAGGCCTTAGGCTGACATTCAGAGACGAAAACTGAAGCTAAGACCGGTCTCAGAAATGTCAAAATGTACGTGATTTGGACATTTGTAAGACCAGTTTTTGCTTAGTTTTCGTCTCTGAATGTCAGCCTTAGAGCGGCTTGAAAACTTCTGACAGTAAGACCAGCCACTAGTCTCGCAAGCCTCCAGCAATCCGGACTTGGCCCCCGTGGTGGAGAATGGTCTATACCTTCCTCAGGAAAGAGACGCGTGCCCATCGTTGGGGACATAATGATGATGAAATTGGGCGCCTTTGGAGATTTATTCAAAAAATAAAAATCAGACGTCCTATAAGAGAAAATGTCAGAAGTGGAAATCTGTGGGTGAAGCCCTGTGATTCCCTAGGAGTTAAAGAACCGAAGAAGATGAAGATTTGGTATCCAGACGGCGCGTTATGCTACATTTTTTTTTTGTTATGACGACCTCTGTGGCGTAGCGGTAGCGCGTCTGCCTACCATGCAAGAGGTCCCGGGTTCGAATCCCGGCTGGGAACAAAAAAAAACCCAGGTCTTGGATGTTTACATGTTTGTGATGTCGTTGTTTCTTGTTCCCACGACACAGGGTATCCTAGTGTAGGGCCAGAAGCAATGTATGTGCTTGTATGTAAATGTTATAACGTAGTTAAACTTCAAACGCAGATTGTTATCATTTCTAATAACGGAACGTTTTGTCATCTGTCAAATATCGTTTATCTAGGTTATTCACTCTCTCTTGTCCTTGACCTCTTGTGTATCAGCTGCTTGTCCTTTTTGTCGAATAAATATCTATTATTAAATTAGCAATCCGGGTTCTTTTTCACCTTCAACCCTTCAGGTTATGGACCCAGTTTCGGTATCTGTCTACTCAAAATCATAGTTCCGGAAGTTTTTCGTTGTAACTTGAAATTTCTACTATCAAGTACAAGGGCACACATAATGGCCGGCGCCGATAAGGCCAACGTGTTCCCAGTGGAAAAATTGAAAGGTATAAACGACTACCACAATTGGAAGTTCGCTATGAAGATGGTTCTCATCCACGAGGACTTGTGGGATTGCGTGGAACCACCTGCGGACACGACTCCAGATACGAAGAGGGACATGAGAGCATTAGCGAAGATCTGCTTGGCCGTTCAACCAACAGCGTATCCTCACGTACGTAATGCAGTGAATGCACAGGCAGCGTGGACGAACTTGCGGGCTGCATATGAAGACAGAGGGCTATGTAGACGACTCGGCCTTCGAAGTCTTTTTGGAACCAAGCTCGGGGACAACAATATGGACAACTACTTATCCACGGTTACCGAGATTGTACAGCAGCTAAGTGACATAGGTTCTCCTCTTGAAGATGATTTTGTGGCTGTCATTATGCTTAGTGGGTTGCCGCAAGAGTACGACCCACTGATAATGACACTTGAGAACAACAACATGAAATTGTCAAGTGAAGTTGTTAAGTCAAAACTTCTTCAGGAACACCAGCGTCGTGATGACAAGGATGTTGCCACCGCCTTAGCAGTGAGGAAAACCGTAAGATGTTTTAGATGTAAACAGTTGGGGCATATAACAAAGCAGTGTATGCAGAAAGCAAAGAAGCAGTCATCCGTGAAAGAAGAGTCGCCAAAGGCTCTTATTTCAGCACTTTCAACCAACCTGAGAAGTGATGTGTGGTATGTGGACTCCGGCGCAACGAACCACATGTGCAATAATAAAGCAGTTATGAGCAGCTTCTCGTCGACTAAGGTACTGAAAGTTAATGTTGCAAATGGTGATGAATTGTTAACTGCAGGTCAAGGAAGTGTACAAATTACTTTGAAAAACTGTGTGCGAACTGTAACTAATGTACATTATGTTCCTAGGTTATCTCATAACTTATTATCTGTAAGCGAGCTGACTAGGAAGGGTTACAAGGTGTTATTCAATAACAAAATTTGCAAAATCTATGACAATGAAGAAGTGTTAGCAACTGCCACTTGTTCGAATGGTGTCTACCAACTAGACACAATAGGGTTTGCATTAAGTTGCAGTGCACAGTCTAAGGATGTTGTCCAGGCTCAGTGTTCGGCGACACAGTTGTCAGACTTGCCGGGCCATGCTGGAGCAGTATCCCGGGAGACTACAGAGGACTGTCAGCACCAGTCCAAGGAAACACAAGAAACATGGCACCGACGTCTGGCCCACCTGAACTCACGGAGTATGTACGTCATGAAATCAGGTATGGCTGTTGGAATTGATTATGATGATACTAACTATCAATCATGTGTAGCTTGTGTTCAGGGGAAGCAAACTAGACTTCCTTTCCCTAAAAGGTCACAAAATAGAGCTAACGATAAGTTAGGTCTTATCCACACTGATGTGTGTGGACCAATGTCTTGTCCATCTTTTGGAGGCTCTAGGTATTTTCTAACTTTTACAGATGATTATACCCGGAGAACATTTGTTTATTTTCTTAAAACAAAAGATCAGGTGTTTGAGACTTTTAAAATATTTAAAGTTCTTGTAGAAACACAGACAGGAAAGAAAATAAAAATAGTAAGAAGTGACAATGGTCTTGAATTTGTAAATAATAAATTCCAGGTCTTCTTTAAGCAGCATGGCATCATTCACCACAAGACAGTCCCATACTCGCCTGCTCAGAATGGTGTGAGCGAGAGAGCAAACAGGACAATCGTGGAGAAGGCACGCTGCATGCTCCAGGACGCAGGCTTGGATAATCGGTTCTGGGCTGAGGCAGTACAAACAGCTGTCTATATTAAGAACAGAACACCGACCAAGGCGGTCTTGGGAGTGACTCCTGAAGAAAAATGGACAGGAAATAAGGTAAACCTCAGCCATTTAAAAATATTTGGTTGTCAAGCATATGCCTTAGTACAAAAACAAAACAGAAAGAAATTAGACTCAAAAAGTAAACTACATATATTTGTAGGTTACTGTGAAGAGAGTAAGGGTTACAGGCTCATGGATCCTGAATGCCCAAAGTCGCTCATAGTAGCTAGAGATGTTACTTTCTTTGAAAACAAATTTATTTCAAACAGGCCAAAGGAGGTTGTGTCACATGATGATATTTTGAATAATGTTTCACTGATGTCCCCTATTGTCACAAATAACATTGCTGACAGTGATGTGCTGTCTGTAAGCACAAACTACCCACTGTCTAAGCCAGAGTCATTCAATGAGGACCAGTTACAAGCTGGGCCTGATGATATTAATCTGTCTGATGACACAATAACTAAGCCACGACAAAGACGACAAGAGCTATACATGTTGAATGACGCTGACTTAGGCCAGTCTTCCACTCTTAGTCCAGATGATCCCCTGGATGAAACTTATGTTCCAGAGGAAACGTCTGAAGATACAGAAGGATCGCAGAGCTTTGCAAGTCTATCAGACACTGAGGGCTATGCTGGTATGGCGCTGTCAGTGATCAGTGGAATCGATGAGCCAAGAACAGTGAAGGAAGCGCTTGGTGGCAAAAATGCTGAAAAATGGCGTGCGGCTATGAAAGATGAGTATGAATCTTTTCATAAAAACAATTGCTGGACACTAACTGAGTTACAGCTGGGACAGACACCAGTGAAATGCCGATGGGTCTTTAAAATAAAACGAGGTCTCAATGGACAGATATTGAAATATAAAGCACGATTAGTTGCAAAGGGATTTACACAAAGATATGGCATTGACTATGAGGAAACCTTTGCACCTGTCGTTAGGTATTCCACAATAAGGATGTTGTTTGCTATTGCAGCACAAAAAGGTCTAGATATTGATCAATTAGATGTCAAAACTGCTTTTCTTAATGGGGATCTCTCCGAGAATGTAGTCATGGACCAACCACAAGGATTTGTTGTAAAGGGGAAGGAAAACCAAGTCTATAAATTAAACAAATCCATTTATGGTCTCAAGCAAGCGGCGAAATGTTGGTACGAGAAAATCAATGGAGTCCTCATAGAAAATATGCATTTTGAGAAATCTACAGTGGAACCCTGCGTTTACTTTAGATATGTACATGATAAATTAACTATTATCGCCTTGTACGTCGACGACATTTTGCTGTTTTCATCTTCAGACAACGAGAAAAAGCAAATCAAAGAACAATTAATGAAGGAGTTTGAAATTAAAGATCTAGGAACTGTTCATGAATTCCTAGGTATGCGAGTTTGTAGAGAAAAAGGGAATACTATTACCCTTGATCAAACTGACTATATTAAAAGTGTTTTGAGCAGGTTTCAAATGGAGGACTGCAAACAAATTGCGACACCAATGGAGGTTGGACTGAAACTTAACAAAGCAGAAAAGAAGTCTGAAAACTGTGAGTATCGAAATTTAATTGGATGCCTTATGTACATTGCAGTTTGTACCCGACCAGACATAGCACATGCTGTAAGTTTTCTGAGTCAATTTAATGACTGTTTCGCTGACATCCACTGGAAGGCTGCCAAGAGGGTGCTTAGGTACCTAAAGGGGACAATTGATTATCGTCTGATTTATGACAAATCTAGCCTTGATGTCTGTGGTTATGTTGATGCAGATTGGGCAAGTTGCGAGGTCGATCGCAAATCGTATACTGGTTATTTGTTTAAAATAGGTAACTCTGTGGTCTCCTGGGAATCTCGAAAGCAGAAGACCGTAGCTCTCTCCAGCACTGAGGCTGAATATATGGCACTTGCTAACGCTTGTAAAGAGTCTTTGTTTATTCGTACTCTTTACCATGAATGTTTAAAAGTTAGTTGTGTACCTACTTTGTATAATGACAATCAGTCAGCTCAAAGACTAAGCGAAAATTGTATGTTTCATGCTCGCACAAAACACATTGATGTAAGACATCATTTTATTAGAGATATTGTCAAAAAGGGTTTAGTGCATATTGAATATCTTTGTACTGAAAATATGACAGCTGATTTACTTACAAAACCATTGTCTAAGGATAAATTTAACAAATTCTTGTCTCATTTATCCATAAGAAAATTATAACAGTGTTAATTGTTTGGTGAGTTGTCTTAAGTATACATTTTAATAAACATATTTTTGTATATAAACATACAAATTTTGTTATCCGATATTTAGTTATTTTTGTAGTTTTATAACTATGTTTGAGAATTATAGATAAAGCCTGTTAGTATCTATATTGATTTAAGATGCATTTGTTATGCGTTTTAGTTTAAGGGCAGGTGTTGGAACGTAGTTAAACTTCAAACGCAGATTGTTATCATTTCTAATAACGGAACGTTTTGTCATCTGTCAAATATCGTTTATCTAGGTTATTCACTCTCTCTTGTCCTTGACCTCTTGTGTATCAGCTGCTTGTCCTTTTTGTCGAATAAATATCTATTATTAAATTAGCAATCCGGGTTCTTTTTCACCTTCAACCCTTCAGTTATGTTATTTTAAACTTGTAGTAATCTTACGTTACCTACGCTGCGTAATCTTACGTATGCTAATGTTAGTTTAAAACAATCTTGTAGGAAGTTTATTGTTTTCACGGCGTACGAATAGGGAACTGCCATTTTCCCATAAATACGTTACCACTCATTTCCGTTTTAGCTACGATATTCTCTTCCGGCGTAACTGAGCTTTTAGGCGAAACCAGAGAATAACCGTATAAAGAGCATCAAAGCGGTGTCTAACAGAATTATCCGAGTAAATTGGTTCAGACGTCAGCGACCGTCTATAGACATAAATCAATTTGTCGCAGTACCTCGGTGTTACAATCTGTCTACATTTAAAATATCGGACCAAGGCCATGGAACTCAATCGCTCTTGTAATAAGTGCTAGTGTCGAATGAATAAGGGTAAATAGATACAGGGTCTACTGGTGTCGGTAACTGTACCGACTTGGTACTGCCAAGTAGTAACGTGTTGCTTGTGCGATGCCACTGATTACAATACACTGCCATATGGCAGTCAAGTTGTTTCGCGCTTGTGACAGCGACAGAGCGAGTCTTGATTCTCTTTCAATTACAAATTCACGGTCGGGTCACGTGACATGTGTTTTTTTCATCGCATTGGCGTCTAGATAGTTGGACAATGAACGCGTGTAGATTTGAAGAGGCAATAAAATGAAGTTGACGTTTTCATACAGTTCGACGACTTATAGGTACCTATATTAATTGTAAAAATCATATTTGATCCATTTATACTCTTATATATGAAACAATACAAATTTCTTTGTATAACTTGCTATTTAATCTTGTGAGGTACAAATATTGCCTCTGAGCTATCTGAGCTGCATTAAAAATATGTGATAGATACATAGAATATTCTTTAAATACGCCTAAAATATAGAATACATTAAAGGGATCTTGTTTACGCTACAGTTTTATGCTAGCCTAATTTATTTCAAATGAACATCAAAATATTTTAAGTGGTAACGCGGCATAGCTTCTGTACAAAATCCAGATGTCCACTCATGAACTCTACATGTCTTGAAATCGGTCGTAGCGCTAAAGCTTGCTAAATAAGGTGTAAAAATCACATGTATACTAAAATGGGTTACGCAATTCAATACACACTTTAACGGGGAAAAACTTCGAAATCGCGAAAATATAGTAAAGTAGTAGAAGTGGTGCGTATTACTTCTATTCTCGAATGTAAACGAGGATTTTATTACACCCTGTATAGTTGACTCTGGTGTCGACCGTGATTGTAAAAAAATAAAGGCATAAACATGATTTGAGGTAAAATTTGCTAAGAAGTAGAAGAAGGCTTGAAACTTAACCTACGTTTGAAACCTTTACGAAATTACCATATAGCGACAAAAGAATTAATTATATTTATGATGAGACTCCGCGGGAGCAGTGTACACAGTTCTCGCCGGAGGGCCCCTCTCATATCCGAAATTGGATTTATGGCATTGGAATTGTGTGCTAACATTTCGGACATTTATAGTTGAACCGTTTAATGGAATGATTTGTGAATGGTGTGAAACATGTGTATCGGTTAAGAATATCACGTTTCGTAAAGAGGAACAATTGAAATAGTTCTAATAGTAAGTCGTCTCAAAAGGTGGGCCTTGTCACTGTGTACCCCACAAGGGCCAGAAACGGCTGACTTTTGCTATTGATATGCCATAAACAAATGTTTCCAACCGATTTTCGAGTTTCGGAAATATTATACAGGGTTTTAAAAACCTATTTAGAGGCTAAAAAGGAACCCATTTAGAAGTTTTTTTTAAATTGTCCTTAGCACTGGTTAGTGCATTGAAAAGAATATAATTATACAGGGTGTGAATAAGATGTCTCGCCACCTCGTTGCTTTAGCGGTTAACACGCTTAATAACCAATACTTATACAATAACTTAGAGATCGCGGGTTCGATTGCCACTGGAGGCCATAGTACTTGATTTGTACAAATAGCCTGAGTCTGGGCTGATTATTTCTTAATGATTCGCGATACTCATACATAGTTATATATTAAACGGGTTTGTTTGGGTTTTGGGCTTCAGGGTTTATTTCCATATTTGTGAAGTGCTTGTCTGGTAACCATACGGTAACCTATATTAAGACCAGGATAAGTAGTTGTTTAATTTATTAGGCAAAACCACCCAATATCATTTGAATAACAAAACTTATCTTATTAAACGTATATTGTCATGTTGAAGTTTTTATTATTATAAAATCCTTGTATACATCCGGCAATCGGAGTTTCCACCTGTTCCGTTGGAATCCGGAACGAAAACTTTTACTATAGGGAAGACTTCGAAATCACGAAATTGTTATCGAAATCAATAGCTTCATTCTGGACTCTTCCGAAAAAAATCAAGTAAGGGGAACTTGATTTTTGTCGGAAGAGTCCGACCAAGTTTCGGTCTGACGATGTAGAGACTGACGACGATGCAAGCTCCGTCTGTACTCTCTACCTTACCATGGTTAAACTCTGCGAATCAGAGCAGAACCTGGTCGGACCTGGTGAGTGAATCCAGAGTTAAGCTAGTGCTTACGAAAGTATTAATTCGAAAATGTGGTCATTAATGTAACATATATAACATGCTGATAATTATTTCGCGACATTGAAGTATACCAGCCCTACAAATCGTATTTTCCTGTCGAGATTTTGTGGAGAATCCAAAATTGGATAAAGAAATTAAAATAAAGTTAGTACTTTATCGCGTATTGTTTATCCAAACTCGAGGTTCTCAAAACAACTATTAATTTTTTTCTTTATTTGTCCCAAGTCGCGCAGACCTAACACGCGTGAAATGGATTGTAACTTAAGAACGTGAAGTTTTTCTGAGATGTTTTATTTCAGAAAACGTTGCAATATTTTTGTGTTTTAACAAAAAAATTCGCTCCACTGTATAGCCGTTTATGGGTGTCAAAAACGTGTAAAGTTTTGGTTGGTATGCTTATGGATGCATCAATGCATCAAACAGAATGCGTGGGCGCTGAATACCTGAATGCCAAACGATCATCAACTACAGTCGTAGCTAGGAAAGTGTAGGTAGAGCCTGCACCTAGGTGATTATCAATTTCAGGAAGTATGTTCTTGTTATTTCATAGATAATTGAACATTGCTCACAGTAGTATCTTAAAAATTGGCAATACTCGTACATGGTTATATATAAAACTGGTCTAAAAGATCGGGAAATAAGGTAATTAAGTTTTAATAAATAATTACTTACTTACTTATACTTTATTGTACACGAAAAACACAAAAAAAGAAATACAATTAAAGAAAATACATGTACAAAGGCGAGCTTATCTCTGTAAGAGATTTCTTCCAGCAAACCTTGGGGAGTTCCTAAAAGTAATCCTACGAATCGAAAAAATATAATCAATAAATAAGCTCGTGTAGCGTCGTAGTGTGTATTTTTAGGACCTGGGCTTTTTAGGAAATCTTTATCTCGAGAGGTTATTTATTAGACTAGGTTACAGTTAGAGCATGAAAATGGAATCATTAAGATTAATTTTATCTGCTGACTTAACTGGCCCTGTTGCTACTTAGTTGACAAAGCTTGGACAAACAAGATATTGGTGACTCTATCCTTGCAGCTAACGATAAGAGGCTTGCAACTAAAGTTGGTCTGCGTCTATTGCATAAATAAACTGATAATGAACTGGGAGGTAAGAGCAATTAGCCTAAATCTTTGAAACTTTGTAAAACAAACTACAGGGTTTCTTACCAATTTAAACGAGCTATTATGCTTGCATATGAAGTACAAAATTGGCGGTCTCGCCGGCCCGAAACTGAATGGAATTTTGCAAAACAAACACGAGACCGCTAAAACAATCAGTCGATTTCCGAGACCGGTCGAGACACCGATGAACTTCTTGCTTGTTTTGGGGGTTTATTGCTTGTTCCAGACAGAACAGTTACGAGAACTCGCACCTTGCAGTCGTATCTCCACTTTTCACGCACGAACTATCACAATGGCACGGGCTAAAAGCCATAAGAGGGTCACGAAAAACTGCCGATAACGCGCCATGCTGATTACAATATCATGCAGGTTTATTTACCTTTGCGGTCACGTGGTGGGCCGGCTTTTCGCGAGGGTGCTGCTGCTGCAGCGCACATCCACGGGGAGTCACTAGCGGAAGCAAGAGTGGTCCTGTGGGTGTGTAGTGGCCAAACTGTTGTTCGGGTTTGGCAAAGTTTTCTTTTATCTTTCGGCGGCGGCGGCGGCGCGGGAGTGGCGCGACCGTGCGGCGCGGACGATTCGGGCGGACTGCTGGTGGAAACACGGCTGCGTCCACGTTGCTCCTTCGACTTTTTTTAAGCGTGACAAACGCACGTGAAATCGCTTTTCATTCCGTGGAAACTGGAGGCGCTCGACAGATGTCGACCAGACTTTCAATAAGATTGGGCGTCTCAAATTTGCCTATTTGGCAAAATCCGTATAGAATATTGACATTGTCTGTGTAAAAACCTGAGGCTAAGTCTTCCGAGAAGGAATTTGGCTTTATTTGCATTTTATAAATGCTTGGAAGTTAACTGACCGTGTCTTACATACCTAATTATATCAGACAGTGCCTACTCTGCACGTCTACCGTGCGGGTGGGTGGGCTAAATATTATCGATACAGACGTCTTTGCTGACGAGTGTCCCACGGTGCAGCTCTTATGGTGCTAGACTTAAGTGCGAGTATCGGACATGGCGATACCTGAAATTAACCAAATTTCAGGTGTAAACTGGGAGTTATTTTTACTATTGGTAATCAACACGTGAATTGTATGTTAAGCATCTTAGTTATTTGTGAAATTTCGTGTACTTTTATTGTATCGTGCGTAATAAAGCGTTTTATTTAAAAACTTTTGTTAGACATAATAAATATCTTATCTGATTTCGTAGGTACAGTTTGCTCTACCAGTTCAAAGCTCTACCTTATGTTTGGAAGAAATTTAACTGGGTCAGTCAGGAAAATTTGAGAATCAGAATGAATGGGTAATGAATGTAACAAATAACTGAACGGAAGTTTTTAGGCACTGCATTTTCAGTACGTAGATATTTTAATACGCGCACTCTAACACTGTATCTTACGGGCGACTGTCCAACAAAAAATGTTACTGTACGTAATACAGAGAGTATTGTAAAGAGGTTCGAAATTTCACTGAAACCGGTGAGTCGCTCATTAGCTCAGTTGGAAGAGCGCTGGCACGGATAGCCAGAGGTCGCGGGTTCGAATCCCAGCATGGGTGGAATTTTTAGCCTATAAATATGTTTTTAAAAAATGTTAGTGTATAACTACCTAAAGTTTATACTTAAGCCTTTATACGTCCCATTGCAGGGCACTCTCAGAGAGAGAGAGAGAGAGTTAATAAATAAAAAATCGACTGCACTTCAAAATGGGTGAGGTATGCTAATGGAGGACGCAGATGAGATATTCCTATTTAAAGAACAAAACGACAGCACATCAACCTTTACATCCATGCACTCTTCTGAATCACACTACGTGTGACTTTGCCAAAATGTATTGTTTGACGTGCTGTCGACCTATAGACCTCACAGAAACTACTAGGTATTATATACACTATTCACGGTCGTCTGTTGGCTAAAGTGCTTCCAGAAATCAACTAGCAACCGCCAAAACTAAACTGTTAACTGTAAACAGATTGTTAGTGCTCGAGAAACCGGGAGTTTATTGTTATAACGTTATGATCTTTCACCGCGGAATTGAGAAAAGAAGCAGATATCTGTCTCAACTCTTGACGTCATCACAGGCTAGTATTTGATGGATTCAATCAGTTTTTTATTTAGTCTTTATGTATACCTGCCACTAAAGTGGGACTTACATAGGCTACAGCTCTGGTGCTGAACCCGCGCGTTTGCGGGTAGTTTCTCAGCCTGACTCCGGGGTATGGCTCCATGCTTTGCCTTCACCCTTTTTGGGAACCCTCTTGGATGACAATTCCTTGCGTGTAAAGGTTGTGTTTGGGTTGTGACATATGTCAACCGCATCGCTGTGTTTGCGGTGCGGAGGTGGATTCGCGGGGTCGTCATGGGCTTTATTGTGTTCGGAGTGCAGGTAGACTCTCACGGCATCATTCTATTAATAATATCGTTCGGAGGGCTCTTATTTCGGCGGACGTCCCTACGGTTCTTGAGCCGCCAGGGTTGATCCGCACTGATGGGAGGCGTCCGGACGGTCTCACTTTGATACCGTGGGAGAGGGATCGATGTCTACTCTGGGATGCCACCCGCGTGTGCATCTTCGCACCTTCTCACATTGTTTCGACGGTTGGTGTCCCTGGGTCGGCTGCCGAAGCTGCAGCTAGACTTAAATGTGCGAAATACAGCCAGCTGATGCGCAGCTACCTATTTGTGCCACTTGCCCTGGAAACTACTGGAGTTTGGGGTGCCCAGGGAAAAGCTTTTGTTAAGGAGGTAGGGCGTCGTCTCAGGAATCGTGGCTTTGACTGCAAAGGATATCCCTCGCTGTGCAGCGCGGTAATGCTGCCAGTGTCATGGGTACCTTTTGGGTCGGATGTTTATCGGCGCGGTTTATTCGATTGACATTTTTTTTAAATATATATATTTTGTATTGTTTTCAGGCTACATAAAGAAAACGTGCGTGTGGTATGCCTTTCAACTTCTCAGATATATCCCACCGCAAAAAAAAAAGAAAAAAATCCACTAATTTATCCACGGTTTCTCGTACACCAGTGGTCTACTGGCTGTCCGGCAAATTCTGCTGCCAGCTGTAAGTTTGTTTTTTATTTTACGCTCGTTGGCCTTATAACGGCTGTTGGCGGATAGTCGGTGTGCGGAAAGAGTCTACTGCCGCCTCGGGGCCCCATATGTTTAAGGTACATTAATTTGGTTACCATTTCGTGTCCTTTGTCCTTTTTTACGCAACTGATGTACTCTTCATAGATAACTCAGTACCCGCCCTCACCTTTAACTTACTTAAATTAAAAAAAAAATCTCACCTAAATTTCACGGTGGATAGGTACGTCCCACTGGTAGGCACACTCCTCTCGAAGAGAGCCGCCCTCACATTCGGGAGGGGTGGGTTCGATTCCCGGCATGTATCAATGACTTTTTTTTCTAAGTTACGTACATTTGTACAGCAGCAATACCACTCTCTAACTGTGAAAGAAAGCACTGTGAGGAAACCTGATTGCCTGAGGTGTGTTTACATTACAAAACATTTACAAGGAATTTGTAAGCTCACTCAAGCTCAAACTAAGTTGTAGCGGAACCTTTTGCCAGATAATACTAACTTGCAGTAACTGGTCTGGAGGCCTAGAGAGCGCAGAAGTGTGGGCAGGCAACCAACAAGATGGACTGACGACCTGGCCAAGGTGGCGGGAGAGGACTGGATTCAAAAAGCCCAAGGCCGAAATAAATGGCGTGCATTAGAAGAGGCCTACACTCAGCATTGGGTGGCTATGGGTTGAAGAAGAGAGGCTAACTGGCAGTATCTATTGTGACGCTAACGTCACTTTTTTATTACTAATGTTATATTACTTCTCAGTGTATGCATTGCCTACTTTATATCTATTTACATCTGTTTGTTTTAAATTATACGTGTTTCTTCACCTTACATAGAATAAAGTAAAAAATAAAATGAAAATTCGGTGTACATTGCGTAGTGGAGTCCTCCTACTTGTAATCTGGGGGTTGATCGATTGCAATGTAGCGGCCAAGCTAAACCATGAATTGTAGTTCTATGAAATTAGGTCCTGGTAAAAAGTAATGTTTTGCGTCATCGCAATCAAAACACAAGGCCATTTATGATATAAAAATAGAAACACGAAAACAAAAAAAAAATGTACTTACTAACGGAATAAGATTTTTGCGTCTTTTATTTTGTTATGAGAACTTGTTAGCGAGTTACAGAATCTGACGACTTATTTAATCTTTATTACTTTTCCTTTATCTCTCGGAAACAA
Organism: Yponomeuta sedellus; assembly: GCA_934045075.1. NCBI lineage: Eukaryota > Metazoa > Arthropoda > Insecta > Lepidoptera > Yponomeutidae > Yponomeuta > Yponomeuta sedellus. The sequence continues at coordinate 7,222,241 of OW203726.1, read as the reverse complement.
GATTTTCTGTTTGTTATAACTTGTGCGCTGTTTGTTTGTTCTTTCTGTATAATTGTTTTGACATTTTATCTTTTATTATGTGTTATTTAGTATACAAAGCAATAGCAGTACAATGTCACTCCAGGGGTACCTACAACTCGCGCAAATTACGTAGGCATCTCTCGCGAAGAAGATCAAATCGTGCGAGGCGCTGAGTTGGGTAGCATAGGTTATAATGCGATTGCTTACTAGAATATACATACATACATACATACATACATACATACATACATACATACATACATACATACATACATACATACATACATACATACATACATACATACATACATACATACATACATACATACATACATACATACATACATACATACATACATACATACATACATACATACATACATACATACATACATACATACATACGTAATCTCACGCCTGTATCCCAGAGGGGTAGGCAGAGACTAGGGACTGCCACTTGCCACGATCCTGACAGATCACCTTCGCTTCATCAACGTTCATAAGTCGTTGCATGCTCGTACGCCGGTTTCAGGTACTTTTCAGGTACAAATATTCCCTTTCGCTAATCCCCATCCCCCATTTGGTCGAAGTATGTCCGCCTGGGACGTCCCTTACCAGAACCACCCACAAACGCAAAATATATTTCTTTCGTCAATCTTTCTTCTTTCATCCTCTCCACATGTTCTAACTAACGCAGCATTCCTTTCTCAATAAACAGATCTCTATAAATTTATTTAAATTATTGTAGAAGCCCCGTGTGTTTTCGTGGTTTGCGTTATCAACTTGATGACTTTCAAGATTGTTTTTATCATACCAGTGACAAAAGTACCTATTGTGACAAAGTCCTCGATTTTTTTTCAAGTCAGTAGTACCTACTTAGTTATCATGGCCGATGCGAAAACATTGATTGCCACAGCTATTACACAGATACGTCAAAAAATTTGCATTTCCTTAATTTCGATAAAAAATTTGAAGACGGCAGGCGGGAAGACGCAAGACAGGCGCGTCAGGTGCAGGATGGGTCCCGTAACTACCTAGCATGTATCTGTCATGGTACTGCAATCCACTAACAGAATCGAGGCCCGGTACTACCAACAGAAATATCTGTTTACTCGATTTTGTAATTGAAATACCGTAATGTCATTAAATTCATTATCAACCCTTGTATGTCCCCACTGCTGGGGCACGGGTCTCTTCCTGCATCGCAGGAAGGTTAGGCCATACTCCACCACGGGGGCCAAGTCCGGGTTGGCGGAGGATTGTAAGACAGTGGCGGGCCTTACTGTCAGAAGTTATCAAGCCGCCCATAAGGCCTCTGACATGGCTTAACGACTGTCATTATATGACAGCCGGCACCAACGGCTTAACGTGCCTTGCGAAGCACAATTCAATTAAATTAAACAATTTCAATTTCTATAATTCCCGTTTTCACTCGCCGTTTAGTACAAGAAGGAATAACTTTCTTGGCCTCCGAAACGTTTGTATTTTAGGTTCAGTTTTTAATAAGAAAAGGAAATGTGTACCAATTGTAAATAGGTTTAAAAAATCTATATAATTATATTTTTTTAATACCATTGAAAATTTTAACTGGATCGAGAAAATTCCTAAATAAATGTTTATCTTTTATTACTCACCAATAGATTTTTCTTTTCGACGCAATTGCGATTATAAATCTTTTTGCATTACATAATACTAATTTAGCACATAATGCGTGTTTTCCATAACAGTAAAATCTTGAAAGCTGCCAAATTCGTAAAAATGCTTAAATCTATACACTACTTCTATACGCTACTACGTCGATACACTACTTGCTTTGTGATATTAACACAATTACAAATCAAATGAAAACAAATCAATGTATGTCAACGTAAAAGACATTCTGTTTGCTGAATGTCTGTAAAATGTAAGCCGCTGGCTGCCTTTGGGCTGTATTGTGTTGGAGAAAACGGCAGCGGGAAAAAACTCCACTCTGACTGACCATAATTTCTCAATACATCAGATGCCACCTATACGTATATATATACCTAATAAGATTTCATGATTGCCATCAATAACTTTAAATGCCAAAGCATTACGAAAATGGAATAAACACGGGGGTGATTTGAATAGCCCCAGGGTTTTTTTATCTGCTGGCCTTTTGCTTGATTGTAGTTTTAGGGACAGCCTACCACGCTAAGTTGGCCTACTTGTTCTTTAGTTTGACTTTTTTATGTAGCATGTAAACGACCCGCTGCAGGGCACATGCCTTCTTTCAGAGAAAGAGTGTGGCCTTAATTACCACGCGTGCCCGCCATGGATTGGCAATCTTAAGCGCTGAGGTAACACCACAGACCTTCAGGTTTCCTCGCAGTGTTTTCAGACACGGTATGCTAGTGGTATTGCTGCTACAGCTTCACAAATGTACGTAACTTAGAAAAAAATGTTTTATAGTTTGACTAGATTGTAAAATAAATGCGTATATTTATTTTATAATATAGTGGTGGACTAGGGCCTATACTCGTACCTTCCTCAGGGAAGAGACCCGTGCCTCCCGGTGGGGATATAATATTGGGTTGGTGCCTGTACCATTTAAAGTTACAATAAGTAAGTTTCAATAATGCCATTTCTTATGACTAAAACGTTTACTGAAACTTATTGAAAGTATTTATTCGAGTCTGTGTTCTTACAATGTGTAATATTTAAATGTTATTACAATATGTCTTCAATATCCTGCCATCTAGCATTTTTTTTTCAAGCATTAGTCTCGCTACTTAACACTAGATAGCATTATTTACTAACTTCTAGAATTCCTTCACTAACTCTAATCATCGGTAGACGGCGCTAGTCAAAATGCGAAAGAAATATTTTTGTTTTTAAGTATCAACTAAAAACACAAAAGCTCTGAAACTTATAATTTATTATCGGCGGCATTTTTCTAAAGAGTATTTACAACATCGCATGTTAGAAAAAAGTCGTGGGAAAAACAGAGAAAAAGCAACTAAAATCTAGATTTTTGTTGCATCCTTGTTTTCACGAATTTTAATCATTTTAAAGTACTAAAGTCAGCAAGAATAAGCCAGCGGCCACAAACAAGGAGCACGGAAAAGACTCTTAAAAAATGTACGGAAACACGGGACCAAGCCCACAATAGAAGAGACGGGGCGAGGGTGCGATTTTTATACCACGCGTCGCATCTTTTCTGCGCCCCCGTCCCACGTCTTTTCAGTAGTACCGTATGTTTGTAAGCAATTGGTAGTTTTGCTATTCACCGCTAAATTATACTTCTGAATGTATGGAAGATAGGAGCGGTGTAGGTGTGGTAATTCTATTCGTTGATAGATGACGCTAGCGAATATCAGAGTATTATAATAAGTAGTCTATTAAAGCTTAAAAGCTTTCATAATGTGTTACGTGAAAAACTATTTCACGGGCAGTCAATGCCAGGAATACAAATACTACGTACTACATTAGACACTACATTTATTCAAGTTTTTATAAAAATAATACGGCTACTCGACGCTAGATGTCATTGTACTCGGCAGTACAATGACACTAACATTAGAGTGATTGCGTCGACTATGAATCCAGTCTTTTGGAATGTAAAAGTAGGTACTAAAATAGAAAATATAATGCCGTGTCGTATACCACACATACTGGACAATGATAGTTTTGGTGCGATTAGTTGACAAGTCGGGCCTGCATCTTTTCCTCTCTTTGCGTAGTTTTTGCTGAAGGTGTTACTATTACTGTACTAACCCAGCGAACTTCGTACCGCCTGTCGACCAACAGCCGATTCTCTTTTTTTTATTTTTCTCTCCGTAAGAACCATCCTCGTACTTCAAGGAATATTCTAAAAAAATAATTAGCGTAATTGGTTCAGGTGCTCTCGTGATTTGCGCTTACCAACACCTTCAACGATTCGTTGAAGGTGTTGTCAACGATTCATTTTTTTTACTATACTAGCTGACCCAGCGAACTTCGTACCGCCTAACAGTCGATTCTCTTTTTTTTATTTTTCTCTCCGTAAGAACCGTCCTCGTACTTCAAGGAATATTCTAAAAAAATAATTAGCGTAATTGGTTCAGCTGCTCTCGTGATTTGCGCTTACCAACACATTCAACGATTCATTTTTATACCATAATAGCTGACCCAGCGAACTTCGTACCGCCTAACAGTCGATTCTTTATTTTTTTTTCTCTTCGTAAGAACCATCCTCGTATTTCAAGGAAGATTCTAAAAAAAGAATTAGCGAAATCGGTTCAGCTGCTCTCGAGATTTGCGCTTACCAACACATTCGGGGATTCATTTTTATATTATAGATAGATAGAAGATAACTGTAATGTTACTGTTATTATTAATTACCAAGTATTTAATAATAACATAGGCGTGCTGCGCGCTGTAGCATTAAAATTCCATAAATTAGTTAAAACTGTTTTTATACGGATTTATGCTCGTTTATTACATTTTTACAATTTTCCAACGTTTCGGCACTTTTTCAGGTGCCGTGGTCCCGGATGACTGAGGTGACAGGTGTCTTTTAGAAATCATTAACGGTTAGTTTACTACCCTCGGCAAAAATTACAAAAGTTAATTATGAAGTTACGTTCCAAAATAGACAATATTGATTATTAGTAATTGAAGTTAAAATTAAATTTATAAACTAATTACTTTATATGAACTTACAGATACCGATTATTAATTGAAATTAAATTGATTTTTTATTATTTATTCTACAGTCACACTTCTAGCAAGGGGGTCTCATGCACTTAAGCACTGGTTCCCATGCTACCGGTATGTTCCAACCACGATCTCTATTAAAATTTGGATGCCGGCGGATCTCTATTGCCTCACGTATCATTCTAGGGAAGAAACGGTCTTCTCGGGCTAGAACTTTAACTTTATAATCCGTATAAAAACAGTTTTAATTATGTCTACTGCTCGTGTTAACCTTAGAAAATACTATCCATAAATTAGGTTTAGTTTCAGCTTGGTTTTGATTTCCGATGCACTTTTTCAAATTATTTTTTACAAGATTATATTATTTTTAGTGCACTAACCCGTGCTAAGGACAATTTAAAAAAAACTCATTTTTCGCAACTTACAAGAAGGTCACTTATATCATAGTTATGTATTTACAATGTTATATTCGAATTCTGCCTGTAGGTATTTCGAAAATATTTTAGAAATCATATAAACAAACACGACACAATCACTTGTCCTAGTCCCATACTACGATGTCCAGTGCTACGGTAAGGACATTACAAACAACAAAATACACCCAGATTGAGGCCATTCGTAAAAAAACTGCAGCCTCAGTGGGTGTTGAACTCACGACCTTCGGCTTGAAAACCTGAAATGAAATGAAATGAATATACTTTATTGCACACCAGGAATTACAATTTAGAAAATAAGAAGATACAGATTAAGGTACAATTGGCGGTCTTATTACTAAAAGTAATTTCTTCCAGACAACCCTCAGACGTAATACCGCTTGACCAACGAGGCAGTCTAAATTAAAACCAATCTAGTTTTAGTAATAAAGCCGCCAATTGTACTGTACTATGTAAAATCTTGATAAGATAGGATAAGATAGGAATATTGATTGAATTTATTATTTAATTCGATTAATTATTCAATTTCAATGTCAGGTTGTCTTCCTTCATATCTTATCAAGTGCATGTTATAATCAAATAAAAGTCAATTTAATTTAAAGTAATAATTTAATTGAAATTTGATTTAATCTTAGGTAATAACAATTGTCAGAGAAATAAAGGCTATTTATTTATATTATTTATTTATGTAAAGTCTAAGTCTCTTATGCAATGTAATTCCTGGTGTGCATACAGTAAAGAATATTCTATCTACTTTTGCTTTGACATTTTAATGCTACAATGCGCGCTTTTAAGGCGCTGCTGGGGAGTGCTAACTAGCGGAAGTAATGGAACAAAAATCATAACTTGTTCTATAATACGTTTTTTTTTAAAAGTGAACATGACAAATTTTAACAATTACTGTGACAACTATTTTTAGAATCAATCTAGAACCTAGGTTCAACAAATTAGGTCTTTAATCGATTGCCGACAAAAACGGCCATTTTTAGCGGAAATCGATTAAAGTCCTATGATGTTGATGCTACGTTCTAAAAATAGTCACAGATACTAAGATTTTGGGTCCGGTACGTAGTTTCAGCGTCATTCGAAAGTACGTAGCGGCTTCTCACTATGGGTTGTAATATAATATATATTACATCCTGAGATATAACAATTTATCGCTCGTCATTCATTTTGTACGAGACCTGTTCACAGTTATAGCTTATATAGCTATTTATAGCTTATATTATAGCTATAAAACTAAACGTATGACGAGCGATAAATTATTATATCTCAAGATGTAATATTATATAATAGATTATTATATCATTATTATTATTATAGTGAGAAGCCGGCTTAAGATTTTTGACGTTTACTAAGCTTTTTGACAAAAACGAGTTATAAAATTATATTCTTTTTAATGCACTAAGCCGTGCTAAGGACAATTTTAAAAACCTATTTAGAGGCTAAAAATTCCACCCATGCCGGGACTCGAATATAATCATGTGGGTGCAGCGATATCATTCCGATGTAAAACCTAACTGCAAAGTAGTACTCGGGGCTTCAAGTGTTGCAAATTACTTCAGCCAGTTGGAAGAGCGCTGGCACGGTTAGCCAGAGGTCGAGGGTTCGAGTCTCGGCATGAGTGGAATTTTTAGCCTCTAAATAGGTTTTTAGAATTATAAAATTAACAAGGTATGATTTTTATTCAATTGATGGCGCTTGTGAGCCCCGTGTACCGCCTTTACTATGTTATAATGTCTCGGACAGACTCTCCGTGCCCAACGGGACGTGACGTATCATCAAGTGAATTAATAGACGGAATTTATATTCAGATTTATGTTTGCAAACAGCTCGGCTCTGGTTATTGCATCGCTTTAGTAGTTCCATGGAAAATGTTTGAATAGGACAGACACTAGAAATGAATAGATGCTGAAAGTTATATTTGCGATACTAATGGTAGTGTTTAAGATACTAATGGGACTCGGAAGCGAGAGACCCAGTTTCGATTCCCAGTGCAAGCGTGTACTAATGACTTTATATAATTTTTTAATGCACTAACCCGTGCTAAGGACAATTTTAAAAACCTATTTAGAGGCTAAAAAGTTCTACCCATGCCGGGACTCGAACCCGCGACCTCTGGCTATCCGTGCCAGCGCTCTTTCCAACTGAGCTAATGGGTGACTCACCGGCATCAGTGAAATTTCGAACCTCTTCACAATACTCTCTGTATTACGTACAGGCAGCGAAATTTCACTGATGCCGGTGAGTCGCCCATTAGCTCAGTTAGAAGAGCGCTGGCGCGGATAGCCAGAGGTCGTGGGTTCGAATCCCGGCATGGGTGGAATTTTTAGCCTCTAAATAGGTTTTCAAAATTGACCAATAACTTTGTTTTGTAAGTTATGTACATTTATGAAATTGTAGCAGCATTACCACGATTCTCGCTTATCGTGAAGGAAAACATCGTGAGGAAACGTAGTTGCCTGAGGTGTTAAAACCTTTCTTCTTCTTGCTCTTCAGGCTATATTAGTCCACTGCTAAACATAGCCCTCCCCTAATGAGGGCCATAGCGCCCTGTCTTCAGCTTGCCGCATCCACCATCTGCCTGCAGTCTTTCGCAGATCGTCATCCCACCTAGTCGGAGGGCGTCCTACACTACGTTTGCCGAGTCGCGGTCTCCACTCAAGAACACGTTTACTCCAACGGTTGTCGGTTCTTCGCGAGATATGGCCAGCCCACTTCAGCTTGCTGATTCTCTGAGCTATGTCGATAACGTTGGTTCTCGTTTTGGTGCTTAGTGCTCTCCTTTAGCGCTTAAAATTGCTGATCCGCGGTGGGCACGCGTGGTAATTATGCCCATACTCTCTCCCTTAGAGAGAAGGTCTGTGCCCTACAGTGGGACGTATACATGCTGCATTATTACGGTCAAAAATAAACTTTACTTTTACCCTTCTTTATTGTATTCTAATCTTATTTATTTTACATTGGTGAGATGAACTATGTCCCTATATTACGCGCACCAAATCTTAAATGATTTCAATATTATAACTTTCAAATTCCATACTAATTGCTATGGCAAACGTCGGAATTCTGAGAGGATTTATAGCGCATAATCCATTGTTCGTTTGCGTATTCACCCACATGGCATCTCTCACGGTCTCTTCCCGTCCGCATCCACCGACTCTCTGTTGTTTTCACAAGCCCCTATAGAACGAGCACCAAATGCTGACGTATGTTTGTGACGTCCTTGCCTGGTTTCCATTGTATAGGGTATCCCAGTTTGGGACCAGGTAAAGGGTTGTGTTGTATAAAAGTTATTTTGTATAACTTTTTTTAATAATAAAAACTGGAGCGACTTCAATTGTTGTTGCTTTATATGTAGATAGGTACTGTTATTTTATAATAAGAACAGAAAAACGGGATAAAACGGATAAGCAGGTAAATAGTCAGATCTAGTCGAGAGAGAGAGAGAGATTTATTTGAAGCCACAAAGATACAATACACATAACACACATAACGATAATAAAATAATACAGACAAATAAGAAAAGAAAGAACAAAGAAAAATATTATATAACAAAGAATACGATATAAAACAAACATTTACAATTTAGAAGGGCATTGTATCTCCGCAGCCACAAACAGGTAGCTGACTCAGCATTTGCTGCAGGCTGGGCCTGCAACACTGATTTTCAGTCAGCACCTATTCTTCAATTTATACATAAATTATAATCGATGGGTAAAGTAATGATGAAAATGAGGGAAATTTCGAAATGTGTAACATAATATAAATACTTATTTTAAAATGATAGATAGAAAAATAAATATAAAGAATGGCGTTAAGAGGTTTGCACCGTTATACAACTTTATTGCACACGAAAAACACACAATGTAATACAATGCCAGAAAATACATGTACAAAGGCGACCTCATCTCTGTAAGAGATTTCTTCCAGCAAACCTTGGGGAGTCGGAGTGGAGGTGTGAAACAAGTTATTGTTATTATTATACCAATCGTCTAACTGTAAAATTTTATTAATTTAAATTCGATTGCTCGATGATAAAGATAAGATAGATAAAAATTTGTTTATGACACACAAAAAAAAAACAATAATATAAAATACGAAGAATTTTGCGTACGTGTAAACCATAAATATCAGAATTAAGGTGCATGCTAGGACTTAATTAATAGAAGCTCCAAGGGTCCCCACACTGGGCTAGGCCTGTGACGTGGGGAACCATCAGTTGTATATAGAAGCAAAAACAAATTAAATGTTATAAAATTTTAGCTTTAACAATATTGGAGCACCCGAGAGAGACGTAAAGAGCGGATAGCTAAATTTGCTATTAAATAAAACTGAAACCTCGACTGACTGAAAATCGACTGACTGAGGAATTTTAACTTCAATTACTAATAATCAATGTTGTTGACTTTATATAAAATGATTGGTTTGCTGAAATGATTCTATTTTGGAACGCAACTTCATAATTAACTTTTGTAATTTTTGCCGAGGGTAGTAAACTAAGTGTTAATGCTTTCTAAAAGACGCCTGTCACCTCAATCATCCGAGACCACGGCACCTGAAAAAGTGCCGAAACGTCGGAAAATTGTAAAAATTTAATAAACGAGCATAAATCCGTATAAAAATAGTTTTAAGGAAAAAATCATCAGCATCAAGAAAGTCATTATCATAATCATACTAATTGCTATCACAAACGTCAGGAAACGTAAGGATTCCGGCAAGACTTGGTGCGCTGAATTACGTTAAGTACGTTCCTTGCGATAAATAACGTCAGTCTTATGTTAAAATAGCGCTCGTGGCCTAGTCGAACCGAGTGTTTGGAATGTCAATCACTTGAGTTAAGCAACAACAGGCGGGGTCAGGTGCAGGATGGATGACCGTCCCGTGACTACCCGGCCAGGTTTTCACGGTCTTAGTGCGCTCGGTGCTAATGTTAAAAACAAAACGATTCTCATCTAAAGCATTTTATATACCTACGACAGACTATTAAACTGCATCCGAGGAGTGTTTCAGTGGAATCCTCTTAAAAAAGCTTATAAGTGAACGTTGATGAAGCGAAGGTTATGTGTCAGGATCGCGGCAAGTGGCAGTCCCTGATTTGGCCTAACCCTCTGTTACAGTCGTTAGGTTATGTTATGTTATATTAACCCAATGACTCCATCATTTATTTTATGTCTCTCTAAAAACGCAATACTTTGTTTTAATTTTAACACGTTAAACCTATGTACTGCTTATTCATCTCTAGGGTAAGAATATTCTCTGCTTTATTTTCTTGCTTTATTTTCCAAATAGCCCGCAATCTCGGTACAATAGGTAGTTCTTTACGTGATATTGTGCACAGATTGTTCTAGCTAGAGCTACCTTAATACGTACCTACAAGGCTACAGTCGGCGACGGTCACTAACTGCCACAATTTATGGGCGTTATTACATGCGGCATAAGTGCTATTCTTGTTTGTTATCACATAAATATATATGAGCGGTGGTAGCGGAGCGGTGTAGAACGCCGGCTTCTCAATCGGGAGGTCGTGGGTTCGAACCCCGGCATGTACCAATGACTTTGTTTTCTAAGTTATGTTCATTTGTGAAATTATAGTAGCAATACTACTACTCGCTGACCGTGAAGGAAAACATCGTAAGGAAACCCTAGTGCCTGAGGTGTTAGCGTACCTCAGCGCTTGCTACGTACAATGGCCCAACTATGAGGCTAAGTGCGGAAATCTCAGGTCTAACTAACTAACTAACTATCACATAAATATTTTTTGGGTCCCATCTGTTAAATATTACACAATATCTTTATAAATTGTAGCCTGTGTGTTATTATAATGTATAAACTATATTATTGTATAGTTTATTATTATTAATGGTTTCATTAAAATCCATTCTATAGTTTTTACGTGAAAGAGTAACAATCATCCATCCATCCTTACTTACAAACTTTCGCGTTTATAATATTAGTAGGATTGGTAGCCTTATTACTAACAGCAATTTCTTCCAGGCAACCGTAGACGTAGACCAGAAAGAAATTAGAGACGGGTAGTCGATATAGAAATTATAAGTTAAGGACATTAGGTATACTTAACAAGACGATGTATACATTAGGTATACATATGCAGGTTATTTTAACAGGAATTGAAAATGTTGATTTTGTACTACCGAGAACAGTACTAGTATAATCCACCTCTAGTGTAGGGTGTAGCTCTGGTAGGTATCTACAGTCACGAGTACTAACAAGTATACACCTCAGTACCTTATCGAAGTCAAAATAGTCAATTCCTCATAAATCAGGCTAGAAGAGGTAATTAACATAACATTTACATACAGGCACATATTATATTGCTTCTGACCCCACACTAGGACACTCTGTGTTGTGGGTACCACGACAACAGTTACCTACAACAGTTTGATTTTGATAAACTTGAGTGGTTACATATGGTCCCGCCATTCTCCATGTGATAATGGCAGGACCACACATTTTGTTAAATTTTATTTTTTGTTAAAAAAGGCAAGAGACACGAGGTACCAATTTTTTTATTGTAGGTACCAAATAGTACCAAAAAGGTACTAAATAATAAGACAGACAATTTTAAAATCCCAGCAGTGGTCCTGCCATTATCACGCTCACGAAACAGCGACATACTCGTAGCATACATGTAAACATCCAAGACCTGGGGTTTTTTGTCCCCAGCCGGGGATCAAACCCGTGACCTCTCGCATGGCAGACAGATGCACTACCGCTGAGCCACAGACGTCGTCCAATTGGAGTACTAACATGTATGCACCTCAGTACCTTGTCAAATTCACGATAGTCAATTCCTCATTGTTCAGGCTAAAAGAGTTTACATGTTAGTGCAGGCGACTGTACAAGAGAATATCCTAAATTCTCCTTGGTCGTATTTGGTTAGAAAACAAAACTTAATTGGAAACTACTTCGCTAACAATCTAACCAATGCTGTCTTTCTACCTAGGTAGGTAGTTTGCCGCTCTAACCTATGCCGAAGTCAGATGCTAAAACGAGAGAGACTGATACTTTGCATAGCCAGTTTCGTGTTTCCACCTGTTAACTGATATTTATGTTCCTTGTATTATTTAAGTAAATTAATAATACTCTGTTTCATTCCCAAACTAGTTCCATCATCCTCCATTAGTTGGTTAGAATAAAATGCTATTTAGTACTATCCAATAAAACACAATTTTAAAGCTAAGTGATTGTCGACAGAGGCACACGTTTTTTTCGACAGCACATCAAACTTTACGTAGATAGATAGATAGATAGAGAACACTTCATTGTAAATAAAAATGGAAATTACACAGATATTTCTCAACCTAAGAGTACAGACGGCGGCCTTATCACTAAAAGTGATCTCTTCCAGACAACCTTTGGATGAACTGAACTAATACATTAGAGAAGGAAGTTGATGTACAAAAAATTACATATAAAACGATAATTTCAGAGGTTCCTATATATACATGCCTCAATAACAGTTTGAGTAAATAAAAGTATCAACAGATACATACAAATAAGTTACATAAATAAAAAAAAATGAATATGATCTATAAATACATAAATAATTAACTAAAATATTTTTTGTGTTGTGTTCTACTTATGTCCTTTGAACGTGTATAAATAAAATATACACATTCAAAGGACATAAGTAGGACACAACAACAGCAGGACAATATTACAAAATTAAATATTAATAACAATATTACAGTGTAGTAGTGAGATTGAACTCCTTTACCATAGCCTTAAAAATGGGAAGAGATTTTGCTTTCCGTACCTCCACCGGTAAGGCATATGTAGTAATTAGATAGACCTGCGATTTCCCCACTTAGGCTCACACATAGGGCCAGTTTCTGAAATGAGAATTTCGCTAAGTAAATACTTAACTATAGTGCTGTCTCTTCGAATTTCTCAGCAAAGAGCGGGACAGAGCGTTCGTTAAATATTTACCTAGTGAAATTCTCAATTAAGAAACCGGCCCTTCAGGTCATTGCACGTAGCAAATGTTAACATACCTCGAATGTTAACACTTCAGACAATAGGGTTTCCTCAAGATGTTTTCCTTTACAGTTCGCGAGTGGGATGACTACTACAACTTCACAAATGTACATAACTTAGAAAACAAAGTCAATGGTACGTATAAATGCCGAGATTCGAATCCACGACCTCCCGATGGAGAAGCCGGCGTTCTACCGCTCCGCTACCACCGCTCTCCAACCTTTACATGCATCGTTATCAACCCTTGTAAGTCCCCACTGCTGGGGCACGGGTCTCTTCCTGCATCGCAGGAAGGTTAGGCCATACTCCACCACGGGAGCCAAGTCCGGGTTGGTGGAGACTATATTTTGATTTACATGCATACTATAATATTAAGGATTATTTAGATGACAATGATGTCTAGAATTCAAGCATGTAATTTTACATTTGCATGAGTTTTGTAAAATTTCTGTAAATTATGTTAATTAAGGAATTTGAAAAGACTCCAAAAATGATCTAGATTTTGAAATGGACACCTAGTTTGACTTGTAACGTTCATTAAGCCGCAGCATCTGCGCTACTTTGAATAAAACCTTTTCATTCATTTCATACATTCATTAAATTTCATACAATTTATATATATTGGCCTTTTTGCATCTACTTAATGAGATGATTTATACAGCGTCCAATGGTATCTACACTCACACTAGATGGGTGAAGGAATCACTCCGACGCTGTAGTGCCTGGGACATGGTTTTATAGATGGTGTAGGCTTGCCCAGCACCTATACCATCCTGACAGCTTAGTCGGCCTAGCCCACAGGAAAGACTAGTCAATACGTGCGGAGCCAACCAAGCCGCGGGTTTCATCACGATGTTTTCCTTCACCGTTAGCGTGTGGTATTGCGACTACAAATTCGCAAATGTACGTAACTTTGAAATTAAACAAAGTCATATTGGTACATGCCCGCAATCGGGATCGAACCTGGGGCTCTCGCTTGCCAGTCCATGGTTCTAACCACTGAGCTACCACCGCTTACATACAATTTATTCCAAACATTAAAGTAAAAATTATTTAGCTCGAAAATGGTTATTCGCAGAATAGAACGTCTAGTGGGCCCCTCAATAGGTAAATCCTGTAACGTGGGCTAGTTTCTACATCGTGGGCGTGGTATCGTTCGCGGGTTTCTAGTGGTAGGAACTGCCACTGGGGCAAATAGGGTATTACTAAAATAGTTGGCGGTATAAAAACGCCATTTTGGTGCCACTTATAATTATTTATGGTAGTGGGTAAGGTAAGTTAAGTAGAACCTAATTTGCACGCTAAACCATGATTGTTTTTATTTTGTGTTTTTTTATTATTTTTAAATATCTGTGTGATTGTAATTTTTATTTGCGAGAGGTCCCGGGTTCAAACCCGGCTGGGGAAAAAAAAAACCCCAGGTCTTGGATGTTTACATGTTTGTGATGTCGCTGATTCTGGTTCCCACGACACAGGGTATCCTAGTGTGGGGCTAGAAGCAATGTATGTGCCAGTATGTAAAGTGGGTGATCGACGGGCGAGGAAGACCGCGGTTTTAAATACCGATAAACTTGGCTCGGGGCTCGTTGGCGCTGATCGACTATCGAGCCGAGTAAAAAATATAGCATGACGACGAGCCGCGAGCCAGGTTGACGGTATTTGACACCACGGTTTTGCAATGATACCCCGGCGAGATTTACCGACGAGCCATAAAACCGCGATCTTACTCGCCCGTCGATCAACAGCTTAAATGTTTATGTACAATAAAGTGTTCTCTATCTATCTATATTAAACGGGTCTAATCGCGATTATTCATTAAGTAAAACGTAATTACCTTAATTCCCGACCAAATAGGCGTTTTCTATTCTATTCTAAAAATAACTATAAATATTACGTGTAGCCTCGTAATAGAGGAAAAGCACAAGTACTTAAATGAATATAAATACGTCGACGTATAGGACTTTGCGACTTATATGTACGTAGAGCTTTTTGATTTTGACACTGACAGCGTCCATAATAACCATCTACAATTTATTAATAATTAAACCATTTTTCAATTTCAATTTACATATGTTCCAGACTCAGGGTTTGCCAGCCGAAAATAGAGCTCAGTGTAGTAAAGAATTGGGAAACTTCAAAGCCTTACTTTTGGTTTTGGAGTTTCCCAATTATTTATACAAAATTCTGTATAAAGAATTGGAAAACTCTGAAACAAAACACTGAGCGTTAGAACCAAAAGTGTTAATTGTAGGGCCGCGACCGTTTTTTCCGTTTTTTACTATATTTAAACGCTTGAGGTCGATCGCATCACGAATGTCGTCATTTCAAAGTCTTATGAGGATTATTTTACATGCAACCTTTTTTTGTCAACACGTACAGGGCACGGGCCTTCGTCAGAGAGGTAGTATGGGCTTAATTATCACTTGTGACCACCGCGTTTCAGTAATTTTATACGGTGAAGTACGTGAACACCTCAGACACCTGAATTTCCTTACGACGTTTTTCTTGGTCGTCAGCAACAGGTCAGATTTGCAGGGAAATATTTATGCACAATCTTTTTCTTATTTGTCCCAGATTTTCCTGAAAAATCTTTCCTTTCTTTTTTGCTGATAAATCTGTTTTAAAAATTAGGATGTGTGGTATACAATACTATTAAAATTTTATTTTTAAGGCTTAAAAGTAAGCAATGGTCTCCAAGCCTGTCCTGCGTGGGCCGCGATTATATATCAATATACATCACTGAGCGGCAGGTAGACGGCGACGGACTCGGAAGCGAGAGACCCAGTTTCGATTCCCAGAGCAGGCATGTACCAATGACTTTCTTCTCTAAGTTATGTACATAAAATTATAGTAGCAACACTTGCTAACAATGAAGGAAAACGTCGTGAGGAAACCTGAGTGCCTGAGGGTTCCAAATATAACAGCGCCTAAAATTGCCAATCCGCGGTGGCCACGTGAGGTAAATACGCCCATACTTTCTGAGAGAAGGCCCGTAACGTGCCATGCAGTGGGACGTTCAAAGGCTACGTGAAAAATAGTAGATTGTTAAACGAGGGTATAAGGAATTGATTCCAGAGGTATTTAGACTCGAGGAATGTAGACTCAGGGCCTTATTAATAAAAACGACCTATAGTGTGCTCGTAGCGCACTTTAGCTAAAATTCTCTATTAGACATATAGTACGCTCTAACTTTTCCTTATTAATAAAAATACAACAATCCTACTGTAACTAAAGTGCTCTTTTACGACCTGTCAATTTGGCAACGTCGCGTTCTAAGATTCATTCATTCTTTTAAGTCTGTGGAAGTGTCAAAACACGCAGATTGTATAATCTATGTGCCTACCAAGAAAAAAAGTTGGTTTTCAACTTTTCGTTTGAAAGTTTCTGAAGAAGATAATATAGAAAATAAGGTTATTACCTATCACAATTTCACAAAAAACCACTTCACTGACAACCAAACCACTTCAAATAAACAACAATTCGACAAATGCATACTTTTGTAATCTGTGGTTTTGCAATCACAGATTAAAATATCGCATAATAAGTTTGTTGTAGAGTTAAAGTAGGGCCCTCAGACTATGGGGTGCGATGCCAGATTACCTTCCCGTGTGCCCTTCCGCTTCCGTTCCTACTGATTCATCTTGAACCAGTAGGAAGGGTAAGTGGCAAGGGCCGGTGCACCCTGGGCGCTGGTCAGTAACTTCTCTTTATGGGATCTTGCTGGCCAGCGGCGAAAAATCTGGCGGGAGGGGTCGCGTGGGCCCTGTTTCACTTTGTGGAGCGGGACCCAGGCGACCAACCGAATGAAGGACCGACTGGGGGGGGCGCCGCTGCGCGGAAGCGCGCGCGCCTCGTACCAGTCGGACCAGAGTGGCCGCCGGGACGCGGAGGGTCGGGGGACTCTCCGCGTCCATCACGGCGGGCCGGAAGGCGCCCTTGCGTGTTCCGAGGGTGCCTTCTGGCACGGAGGGGGCCCGCGCGGTCGCTCACCGCCTTCTCTGCTTTCAGAGAAGTGCTGGTGGGCGACGTGACGGGCCTCACGTGTGGGGCGTGTGGGGACCGGGACGCTTGGGCCCCCACGCGCCTCAACGAGGAGGTGCGCCGCCCTCCCCGTCTCATCGACCGGCTTGCGATGGGATGGAGGGGGCGGCGCGTTGGGGCGTATGGGGGCCAAGATCATACGCACTTGGCCCCTATGCGCTCCAACGAAGAGATGCGGCGTTTTCTAGCCCCGTCGTCGAGCACCGACGGGGCAGAAGCGCCGCCGAAGGAGTGCCCGAAAGGGCGCCCGCAGACGGGGTCGCGGAAGTGTGCGCAAGCGTTCCCGTGGCCCCGTCCTTTGCGGTGCGAAGGAACACCCCAGGAGTTTTAGTCGGTATACCGCCCTTTTCAGGGCGGGGAGTCCGACATAACCACTGTGCTCCCCCGAGCCGGTGGTACCCGTAATTGGGGTTTCTCCTGGGTGAAAAAAAAAAAAAAAAAAAAAAAAAAAAAAAGGGCCCTCAGACTATAGCCGCCCTCGCGCCCTCGCTGCGTTCGGGCGGCTATAGTCCGAGTACGAATTGATTCTTTTACCCGTGTTTAACACGCCGCAACAGTGTTTAACACTCTACTTTTCATTTCGAATATGAGGAAAATAAAAACTCATTTTTAATATTCAAATCTTAGCATAAAAGTTATGAAGATTAATTAGAAATTACCATTTTTTTTTTAATTTCCTTACATATACTACAGATTACAGTGCGTTCACATTAACTTGACGCGTGAGAGAATTGGTAGCACTGAGATGTTTACCATGTTAAATAAGAAATCATTCCCATTACTTGGGGAAAATAAAAGGATTGAGGGCTTGTTTTACCATCTTCCGATTAGGTCCAAAAGCTAATTCACATGTTATGTCCTTGTTACCAATTCTGTCACGCGTCAAGTTAATGTGAACGCACTGTAGTACCCGCCAATTTTTGTCGACTTTTTAAATTTTAAATATGGAACTCGCCGAGTAATTGTTGCGGCTTATTCCGCTCAAAGAAGTTTGCGCTAGTTCACACTGGCTGTTGAGAAACTCACATGGCCGTAGCATTTGACTTAATTAGTTTTTTTAAAAAAAGCCCATTTATTACAAAAAACCACAGAACATAAAAAAATTGTTTTTTTATGTTCTGTGCATAAAACTCTTCACAGCTGACCGTAGTTCTATTTTTAAAGTCCATTCCGGCCCTTAGGTGGGAAGTAATTTGTATGAGTTTTTCCCTCCCTATGGAGGGAAGCAGCATTTTCCACCCGATAATCAGATCAAAACAACACTAGTACTTTCTGAGTATAAGTAATGAAAAACCATTGCTACTTCGACTTCACAATCATAAGTATCGCGCGTAAATTCTATGGACGTTCTTTGGGAAGCACTCGTACCTGCGAGGCACGGCCGAGGTCGTTCGTTCACCCCGGTGTGGGGTGGAATTTGCCACCTCACCGCGCCGCGCCTCGTCTCCGACGGTCTGACGACACCATCGGAACCGAAATTGGGGTATTTTAGACACCCCATAGACTTCAAGGCATGGACGGCGTAATAGCCGACGAATGTCTTGAACGACTTCTTTATTTTGTCTTCGTTCATTATCTATATATTTTATCGGCCTTATTTATAAACAAAACACACTCATTCCATTAAAACATTCCAAAATGCACTGACGAAAACAGTCCGTGGTGGAGATTTTACAAGGAAAATAATGGATTAAATAAACAGACTCTGAGAAATCGTGTTGTTATGAATGTTATTACATATTTCGTTATATGAGTTTACTGTGTATTAGTTTTGTTAATTTTTAGAGGCATGCTGAGACATTTTATAGGTAAGTGGGTGAGAATTACCTGACAAGTGTGCTTTTTTAGTGAACATACTATATTATATCATATCATATCATATCATATCATATCATATCATATCATATCATATCATATCATATCATATCATATCATATCATATCATATCATATCATATCATATCATATCATATCATATCATATCATATCATATCATATCATATCATATCATATCATATCATATCATATCATATCATATCATATCATATCATATCATATCATATCATATCATATCATATCATATCATATCATATCATATCATATCATATCATATCATATCATATCATATCATATCATATCATATCATATCATATCATATCATATCATATCATATCATATCATATCATATCATATCATATCATATCATATCATATCATATCATATCATATCATATCATATCATATCATATCATATCATATCATATCATATCATATCATATCATATCATATCATATCATATCATA
This sequence comes from Yponomeuta sedellus, assembly GCA_934045075.1. Classification (NCBI taxonomy): domain Eukaryota; kingdom Metazoa; phylum Arthropoda; class Insecta; order Lepidoptera; family Yponomeutidae; genus Yponomeuta; species Yponomeuta sedellus. The sequence continues at coordinate 7,202,787 of OW203726.1, read as the reverse complement.
TCATATCATATCATATCATATCATATCATATCATATCATATCATATCATATCATATCATATCATATCATATCATATCATATCATATCATATCATATCATATCATATCATATCATATCATATCATATCATATCATATCATATCATATCATATCATATCATATCATATCATATCATATCATATCATATCATATCATATCATATCATATCATATCATATCATATCATATCATATCATATCATATCATATCATATCATATCATATCATATCATATCATATCATATCATATCATATCATATCATATCATATCATATCATATCATATCATATCATATCATATCTTATCACATCACATCACATCACATCACATCACATCACATCACATCACATCACATCACATCACATCACATCACATCACATCACATAACATAACATCACATCACATCACACATTATATTATATCATTATTCATTACTAAACAAAGTGCAGGGATCTAAAGATTGATGTGCTATTTTCAGTACGTACATAATTTACTGCAGAGGAATCTCAGTAAGGTATCTCTCGCTATACGGTGAATGTAAAATGTTATGTAAAACTCCAGCAAGCTTCTCTATCACAAGGGCAAGCGTACGTTTCGATTTAGCTTTCCATTTCCAAACTATTAAGCTTTAAAGCGCAATTGTTTGTCAGAGTAGGGCGCTTTGGCTAAACGGTTGATTGTAGCAACACAAAAAAATCAGGGAATATGTATTAAAAACTCAGGGAATATTATGTTGTAGTAGCCAAAAAAGAGGCATTGATGGACGACCGAGTAAATTGCGTTAAGTCGTTAAGCCCAGTTGTGACCAATGCTTGTATTGTACTGTTCTCAAATAACGCGCGAAAATAGTAGTAGAAAGATAGATAGATAGGGGTGAATTTCCCGGAGCTAAAAATTGCGTGGCACCAATGAAATTGGTAATAAAAAAGAAAGTGTTAATGTTCTAACATTTTTTTACGGTTAGATGATATGGTAATCTATGTGTAGCACTAAACATTTAGCTAATAAGAATAAGGGATACTCCAAAAAAAAATATTAAATCCCGAAATCTTTCATTGCCATGTTTGTCCGCACGTCACCTTGTTGTGTATTATTCCTCTTGATAAACATCTATTGGTTCTTTGTACTAAAAACTAATTTTATTTGATACATTAATAGTCAAAGTATTGTTACGAAATATATTTATTGAAATATTTACACAGTACAACGAATGGTTAATAAAAATGTATCTGTCCCAGAACTACCGTTAATCGCCGTGTCCTAATCATGTTCAAGTATATTGTTTTATCTAACGACTTGTTTCCCATCCCCGGTGCGCGAAACGTTTATGTTTAATGCCGCATAAGTGCTCGTCGCAGAAGGACGTACGCACGTGCCTGCGTTTTCGCGATATTCGTTAAGTCAGTATTTTTTTTTTGTTGCTGGACATTTTTTCTTTCATTGCCGTGGATAGGTTTAACTTCTATTTAAATTAAGATTGTCAGCTTAAGTAAACATTCGATAGAACGCTATTTCTCTTATGATTATTTGTCAAGTGTTTATTTTGTCGAATGGTTAATAGATTTTTTGTTATTTCTATTTATGGTCTCGATTTTCATCACCGTGTTTTCATTGCTGTGGTTTCCGTGGGCGAAATTTGCTATGGTAATGAAAAAAAAGACACATCAATGAAAGAAAATTAATTGCCATGCTTTATAAAACAAATTATTTTCATTGCCGTGGCCAAGTATTTCATTTCCGTGACTTTTGTTTTCATCGCCATGTTATGATTAGGTAAAGAAAATGTATTTTATCATCTTTTAGTAACATTTAGTACTTTATCAATCGTATAATACACCCTCACAAACGAACGCACCAGCACATACTGCAGTCTGATTTAATAATGGATTGTTTATTTTTAAGATGCCAACATGCCCAACCCAAAATTATCTGAGGAGGAGAGAAAGGAGAGAAAATGATTGGCTGAAAAAAAAAGACGTCAAAAAGAAACGACCCATATCTGGGTTTGCATTTCCCTCTCGGAGAAATAAAATATGTTTTCATTTCCGTGGGTTGATTCTTTCATTCCTATGGCACAGTTATTTCATTGCCGTGGACGCTTGTTTCATTGCCGTGCACTCATGTTTCATCGCCGTGGCACGAAATTTTTAGACCAGTTTATCTTGCTAGTTTTTTAAGTTATCAGATAGATATTAAGCAAGAGTACATACATTATCAAAAACAACAATAAAAGAGTTTTGTTTTGTAAAAAAACCCTAAGATAAAAAAGTACATGGAAATGAAGATTTTATAAGACCTGTTGAAATTCACTCATAGAGAACACTTTATTGCACAACCAGAAAAATATTACAACCATGATTCTAATAATAGTAGTAATTAGGTAGAACTTTTTATTTTATATTCCTTTTCAAATTAATGACGAACAACCATATTTTATCCCGCATCAGTGTTCATTTCTTTCTTTTCAATAATATTCTTTTTATTTGCAAGCCAGTTCGAAATTTAAATAAAACATTTGCTAAGTTATACCCTTCTTGGTTGCCATGTTTCAGAGTAAGCAATCATTCCATTTTTAAATAACAGGACAAATATTGTTTTCCACAAAACGTTTGCCTCCCCTGCTCGCATATATCTGGCCAGTACAGCAATTGCAATATATCTCGAAAAAGGTTGTGAAAATAATGTTCAAATTTCGAAGCATGTTTGAGAAAATGAAATTAAAAAGAAAACTATCATGGCTAAGTAGGCTTTGCAAGTAAACGAGTGATAGGAGACCAGATGATAAAAGGAAATGTTCGTAAGAGTTACATAGAAAATTACTTTGATGAAGTTGTTAGTCTTACAGAACAAAAAAGCAAGTAAAAATGTAAAAAAGCAAGTAAAAAAGGTCCTTCTACGGAACCCTACGATGTACGTGACCCGACAAGCACTTTGCCGATCTTTTGGAGCTCCTTTTGATATCAAAGGTCTAACAACGTAGTTTAACTTGAAAGCAGATTGGTGCATGCCTGAGAAAACTCTGGAAAACTCACTTTAACTTTGAGAAAGAAAGATGTTAATAAAAAAGTTTGTACTTAGTACCGTTGTCAGCTCATCAACATTATTCGTTGTTAACCTTCGATTTCTGAATGGAGAATTTCACTATGTAAGGTAAGATTATAATTTTCTTAAGTATCATTCTGTCTCAACGGATGGCTCAAAACTAAGCAAGACAGATAAGTATTTATTCACAGATAAGAAATTAACTTAAACGCTACTTATTTACTTACAAGAAATTCTCAATTCAGAGACTGGCGGTAAGAAGTCTGCAATTAAACCGAGTGGTGCTTCCATCAATACAATACAAACAACTTTTGGTGAAAACGTCTTTTCGGCCGATATTTGCCAGCGTTGGTTGGTAGCGCACCGGTAGAACCCGTCCCTCACATTCGGAAGGAAGTTGGTTCAAATCTTCATTCGATATCAACCCTAGTATGTCCCCACTATAGCGGCTTATGTATCTTCCTGAATCGCAGGAAGGTCACGCCATACTCCACCACGGGGGCCAATTCCGGGTTGGTGGAGGATTGTAAGACAGTGGCGGGCCTTACTGTCAGAAGTTATCAAGCCGCCCATAGGGCCTCTGACTTGGCTTAACGACTGCCATTAAATGACAGCCGGCACCAACGGCTTCAAAGCCTAAGCCTTCCGGCGTCTGGCACGGCGTCCAGTAGCACCTTCACTTACACTATATGGGTGAAGTAACCATTTGGACGCTGCAGTGAGTGGGACATGGTTTTTTAGAAGGAGTAACCCAGTAATTATACTATCCTGACGGCTTAAGGCCTGCGCAGATGAGGGACTAGGTATCCCCCGGGTACTTTTTTGTCCGTCGATATAGATCTCTTATAAATTGTATCGAATAACGCACACGAAGGACTAAAAGTACCCCGTACAAAAAGTCCGTCAAGTTACCGAGCACATCAAGAGACCGGAGTGAACAAAAGTTCGGTGTTCTTTTTTTTTAAAAAGCTTTTTCTTTTTCAACTTCATGTAAATTACAACACAATGTAATCTCTGAATATTTGCTTCCAAAGCGTACGTTTCACTCAATTTCCAGAAAAAAAACTGACCGCACACCGTAGGCGTGCGGTCAGATTTTTTACTGTACTCGGAGGACATTTTTTACGATTCAAGGACTTCTATCCCTCGGGGACAAAAGTCCCTCGTCTGCGCGGGCCTTAAAAGTACCCCGTTCAAAAAGTCCTTCAAGTTGCCGAGGACATCAAGAGACCGGACTGGACAAACGTTTGTTTTTTTCTTTTAAAACGCCTTTTCTTTTTCAACTTCATGTAATCTCAGAATATTTGCTTTCATAACGTACGTTTCACTCAATTTCCGAGGAACAAAATGACCGCACACCGTAGGCGTTAAGTTCGCAAGTTCGCGACAAGTACTCGGAGGCCATTTTTTACGATGCGTCTGCGCAGGCCTTTAGTGAGCCTAGCCCGCAGGAAAGACAAGTATTGCGTGCGGACCCAACCAAATCGCGATGAATCAAATCATGATGTTTTCCTTCACCGGTGCACGGCTTTAGATGTGATACTGGTAGATTCCTGTCAGGTTCACTATCGTGAAATTGAGTTAACTTTCCCAAACTGTCTACTCAGTCAAATTATCAAGATTGAGTTGCTATATTTGGGGGAAACCACACGCCCCGCCCAGCACAACTCTAATTAATTTGTCCGCAAATTGTCGGCATTGTTTTGATATGCCTTACATCAGTTTCTTCGTCTTTGTTGTCGTTAATTTGCGTGAAAATTGCGGTGTTTTTCAGAGAAGCGTGACGAACTCAGCGTCGTGTCACTGGGCGACACCCACACTCGTAATAATAATTACAACTCCCATACAACACTATTAGGTACTTGTCCTCGTCCCAAACTAGGATGTCCTATTTGCTTTGGTGACCACACAAGGACATCACAAATTTGGTCCATTAATATGTACACATTATATAATATATCGTGTAGCGTAATATTTTATTAAACATTTTAAAATATTATAATATACTGGCTAACCCGGACGACGTACTCGAAGAATTTGCAATATGTATTTTTCTCTAACAGTGAAGGAAAACATCGTGTGGAAACCTGAGTATCTGATGTGTTCAAATAGCGCTTGAAATTGATCCTCGGTGGGCACGCGTGGTAATGAAGTCAATACTCTCTGTGTAAGAGAAGGCCTGTGCCCTGCAGTGGGCGTACGTTTCTAAGCTCTAGATAAGAAGAAAAAGATTTTTCCGCGATAAAATGTAGACTATATGCTCCATCAGACTATAATCTGTCTCCGAATTTTATTCTAAGCCATTCAGTCTTTCTGGCGTGATTGAGTAACAAACAGCCTTATCTCGATGCAAACTTTCACATTTATAATATTATTAAGAAGTAAGATATAACTAAAACTTTCGTTAGCACTAGACATTATTTACTTAATTCCTTATTGCATGGTATCAATCCTTGTATGGCCCCACTGCTGGGGCACGGTTTTCTTCCTGCACCACAGGAAGGGTAAGTAGGCCACACTTCGCCACGGGGGCCAAGTCCGGGTCGGTGAAGAATTAAGACATGGTTTTACGACTACCATTACATGACAGCCGGCACCAACGGCTTAACGTGCCTTGCAAAGCACGGAAGCGCTCGGAAAACATGCCACTAGCGCTAGTCATGTGATGGTCACTCATTCTGCACCTGACCGCGCCTGTTGTTATTGATTAAACCTCAGTGATACATTTAATCTACTCGGTTCCACTAGATGCTTCAAGCGCTTCTAATTCTTTATCAAGTTATTTGATTTTTGTCGAAATAGTCCGACCAGGAGACCGATGACGCTATCCCCATCTCTACTCACCATCCTGTGTTTCTTTTCAAAACCAGCCCCACATGTTTCTAAATCATCGATCTGATTTTCATATCAATCCAATATCAAAGCCAGAGTAAAAATTATGTATATCCTACAAAATCAAAATGTTTACTTAGTAAGCGTCAAAACTGTAAGTTCCACAACTAAGGCTATTCGGGGTGCTATAGTCTATGTACATGTGGTATGTAGGCTATTTAAAAAAACCGGCCAAGTGCGAGTCAGACTCGCGCACCGAGGGTTCCGTACAAACCTGTATTATAGACCTGAGTATTTGGTATGAATTTCAATTTAATACCTCTACGCGTTTATGAGGAAATGGGTAGTAAGTTTAAAATTATTAAAAAAAAATATATTATGTGATGTAACTAAAAATTTATGGTTTTCGTAATTTTTCCTTTATCTATGCTATAAGACGTTGCTTCGTACCAAATTTCAAGATTCTGAGTTCACGGGAAGCACCCTGTAGGTTTTGATTCCCTTGCAAGTGTCGAAAATTTGCGGCATAAACGGCTGTATCTTTTGATTGCGTTGGCTTAGAAGTTTGATTTTCTCACAGCTTCAAGGGACAGTAGACCTGAGTAATTGATATAAATTTCAGCTTCATACCTCCACGCGTTCCTGAGAAAAAGGGTCTTGACAGACGGACGGACGGACAGACGGACAACAAAGTGATCCTATAAGGGTTCCGTTTTTTCCTTTTGATGTACGGAACCCTAAAAAAGAAGATATAAGTAATGAATGAGTAACATATGTCAATGAAATCATCATCCCATTGGGGACATGAACTCATCGATGTCAAGCGCAAAGTTTGTTTGCACACACTGATCATGGATGTCGGTGTCAGCCGCACTTGGCGACCCACATAATGTGCCTACAGTATTTAGATTAATGTGGATACTACCTACGCCAAGATATTCAAGTAAAACTATGACTAAAAGTAACACACCTATTTTAAAATTAAGTAGTCAAAATACACTCATCACGGGCAGATTCCGCATTTCTTCTTCTTCTTCAGGCTATATTATGTAGTCCACTGCTGGACAAGGCCCTCTCCTAATGAGCGCCATAACACCCTGTCTTCAGCTTGTCGCATCCAGCATCTGTCGGCAGTTTTACGCAGATCGTCATCCCACCTGGTTGGAGGGCGTCCTAGACCGATTCCATAGACTACATAGATCCCGCATTTAGGTAAAACATTTTCGAGAAGGAGGCCAAGAGGAGGATTCAGGTGGGCTGGACAGCGTTTGGGAAACTACGCAGAGTCTTCTCATCATCCATACCGCAATGTTTGAAAACGAAAGCTTTCAATCATTGCGTCCTACCTGTGATGACCTACGGAGCCGAGACATGGACTCACGAAAGTGTTGGTCCACCGGTTCAAAGTCGCTCAGCGAGATATGGAGAGGGTTATGCTCGAAGTTTCTCTGAAGTATAGGATTTATAACGAAAGCATCCGACAGAGAACCAAAGTCATCGACATAGCTCAGAGAATTAGAGAATCTCGCGAAGAACCGACAAACGTTGGAGTAAACGTGTTCTTGGGTGGAGACCGTGACTCGGCAAACGTAGGAAGGACCCCCTCAAACCAGGTTGGATGACGATCTGCTAAAAACTGCAGGCATCTGCCTGCAGTTTTTTGCTGGATGCGGATGCGGCTCTAGACGCGTCAAGCTGAAGACAGGGCGCTATGGCGCTCATTAAGGGAGGGCTATGTCCAGCAGTAGACTAATCTGAACCTCTGATGTACATGAACTCCGCAGACACTCTGGTCTCCTCAGGATGTTTTCCTTCACTGGTAGCGAGTGGTGTTGCTTCTACTAATATAAAAGTGCGTAACTTTATAAAACTAGGTCATTGGTACACGTCGGGGTTTGAACCCACGATCTCTAGTTTGTGAGGCAATAAGGTATATCGGACGCGCTACCAACGCGAGCTTCTTTTTATCTTAATATCTATATCAACCCTTGTAATGTCCCCGCTGCTGGGGGACTATGTATCTACGTATGTACGTATTTGACCGAACTGTCAAATACATACGGTAGGCTAAATCAAACAACTCCGTACAGTGCAGAGCCTGCATTGTAGCACTCCTGATCCCAAATTAGGTCCTATGGTAACCAGTCCTGTGTACGGCGGCCTCCAAAAATGTGTGTGTGTGTGTGTGTGTTTGTTTAACGGCGACGTAACAGGGTTGACCTAGAATTAATCAAGGAAAATGCATGAAAACAAACATGTACAACTGCATATTGCAGATGTGTTTGATCTTCAAACTAAACAGGACTTGAAAAGCATAAACAAGACGAACTAAAGCAATTATTGAGCCTGAGGTCGTTTTACCGCCGCATGGTAACAGATTCTATAATGTGTGTTCTGCTGAGCTAGATTATATTTTCTTCTTTTTGTATCTCTTGCATATAACATAAGAATATTATTTATTGTACACCAGAGCACATATTATGAAACATGTAAAGATACAAAGTACAATTGGCGGCCTTGTTGCTAAAAGCAATTTCTTCCAGACAACCTTAATAACTAAAGTAAAGTAAAATATTTATTTAAAGTACAAACATATGGTTCATTTATAGTGATGACTTATTTTAACGTACGTACCGTAAATCTACAAAACTTTCCAGGGGTCCACAGAAATATATGAATATTATTATGAAAAATTAAACAACCACAACTCTTGTATACCTACTGTTTCTTGTTGAAATCATGGTTGTAATTTTTTTTATGCCACACCTGGCAATAAAGCGGCTTTTTCCGCACGCTGCGCTTTTTCCGCACGCTGCGCGTACGGAAAAAGCCGCTTTCTGGCCAAGTGTAGACATAAAAAGATGTACACAACACGGGAGGTAATAAAGAAAGCTCTCGATCGCATATTTACGTCCCTCGCTTGCAGCTCGGGCCGCAAACTTCTGCGATCTCGGCCTTTCTTTGTATTACCACCCTAGTTGTGTAATGTACTATTGTGGTTGTGCAAATGTACTTAATCTATCTCTATTATGTATTTTGCACAATAATTTCCTCAAACATATGGTACATTTATAGTGATGGATGACTTCTTTTAACGTACCGTAGCTAGGGTAAATATACAAAACTTTCCAGGGGTCCCCAGAAATATATGAAAAATTAAGAAAAATTAAACAACCACAACTCTTGTATACCTACTGTTTCTTGTTGAAGTCATAGTTGTAATATCTGTTTCTGGTTTTGCAATAAAGTGTTCTTTATCTATGTATATTGAATAATTTTCACACAACACAATCACTTGACCTGGTCATAAACTAGGATGCCCTCTCCTAAGGTAACCAGGCCTGAGTTCATTTCTTCAAATTAAGAACAGGGACATCCAGTAGGAATCGAGCCCACGAACCCGTTTTGGTAGTTAAACGTCTCAATTGCTAGACCGACCGAGCGTTACCCGCGGTTTATCGATTTTCCCATGGGAATAAGTTATTTTCGCGTAGCCTATGTGTTAATCCAGGGTGTCAGCTAATTCCATACCAAATTTTATTAAAATCTTTCCAGCCTTTTAAACGTGAAGAACAAACATACACACTCACAAACAGTCGCCTTTATAATATTAGGGTGATTATTGTTATGTGATGTGATAGATTCATAAGAAAAACCACAACTACACCATTTTGAAAACCTATTTAGAGGCTAAAAATTTCACCCATGCCGGGATTCGAACCCGCAACCTCTGGCTATCCGTGCCAGCGCTCTACCAATTGAGCCAATGGGCGACTCACGGCATCAGTGAAATTTCGAACCTCTTTACACTATTCTATTCTGTGTTACGTACAGGCAGCGACATCTGACTTAAGCAAATTGCATTACTTATAGCCCCGACTACCTACTTTGCAGTTAGGTTTAGCATCGGAACGATATCACTGTACCCACATGATTATACTATTTTTATTTTTAATGCACTAACCCGTGCTAAGGAACAAATTTAAAAACCTATTTGAAAACCTTTAAAAACCTATTATAACCTACACCATTTTGCCAAAGTACAAATGCAGTTTATCGCCAACGAAAATTATTGTAACGTTATATTTAAATTTAGTTTAAAACAGGAAAATAAACAGAAACAAATTTAAATTGTGGTCCTCGACTGCGAGATTATGTGCAGCCAAACCCGGATACCGGCAGAATACCAGCGGCAGAATACCAACCCGTTTGCATTTGCCACACACACGTTGAAACATTTTCAGCATTCGTCCCTATCTCACCAATACGTACTTATTGTACCGCACAACTGAATTATGTTTGTATCACTATTCTGTATGTTTACGTTTTGTCAATGTCAACTCTGTACTGTTAATTTGTGATGTAATATGTGATGATATATTTATACATGTGTGTGTCTTATGGAAATAAATCTTTTATCTATCTATCTATCTATCTATCTATCTATCTATCTAAAACAGAGCCTAAATAATGAATTGTAATTTTAGTTGAGTCACATGTTTGTTGGTCGCGATTCTCGCTAACCAGCAGGCTTAGGTAATGTCATTGGTTGAGCCATTGTCATTTAGCAGTGGCGTGGCGTAGGCGGTGCCGAGGCATGGTCCGGATGGCAAGCACTGCGAATAAGAAATCAAGAATCAAAACATCCTTTTTCATTACTCATACTCGGAAAGTAGGTCTGAAGTTATACTTTTCAGCCCTAGGAAGAATAGCTTTCAACTGACAGGTGTAAAAAAACTTGTTCTATTTTCACATTTATATTGAACTAGCTTTTGCCCGCGACTCCGTCCGCGTGGAAAAGACGGAACAAAATTTTGCAACCCCATTCACTCCCTTAAGGGATAAATTTAGACAAACAGCGAAACAAGTGTTCAATCAATTGTATTGAAGAGTATTTGTTTTAAGTTTCAAGAAAATTAGACAACATTCTTTATACCTCCCAAACAAATTTAAAATAATCCGGTTTTATTCCTTGCCTACATTATATATAGACCCTCTGTGCAAAATGTCAGCTTCTTAGGTCCAACGGCTTGGGTAGGGCGTTGATGAGTGAGTCAGTCAGTCAGGACTTTGAATTTTATTTTTAAAGATGACCCATGTTCCAACTCTCTATAAAGGCACTCAATTACGACGTAAAATTTAAATGAAGTATAGTTATGGCGCTTAGCTAAGTACCGCCACCAATGGAATAAAAAACGTAAATTGATTTATAATACGTTTTCTTCAAAAAGTAAACATCATAACATAAATCATAATTACTGTAATAACTATTTTCAGAACCCAAGCACCTTAAAAATTGATTTTTATATATAAATATTATCTTTCTCTTGTCTCTATTAAATGAAGACTTTTTAAAGGCGATTTTTAATATCCAATCTAACAGTGACTCATAAATAATGCTACGAATAGAACATAGAGCTAACGCGTAGCGTACTAGATACAGATATGATGTTTACCAATATGTTTACTAAGTGTCGCCGCACACGGGCCACACGCGACAGCCACAAACGCCGCCACGAGAAGCTAGAAGCGGCTACAAAGGTAGCTGAAGCGCGCGACAGCCACTTGTGGCCGGTGGTCGACACTTGCGGTCGGTGGCTGCTACTTTTTTTAACCCTTGCGTGGCGTGCAGTATCATAATGGACTCTGACGAAGAAGGTTTAATTGCGCTACTTTTGTTAAAAAGACATCGTCGTAGAAGACGAAACCGTAGTTATTGGATACATCCAGTTTTAAAAAATGTACACAAATGCAACGAACATTTCGATAATCTTCTAAACCATTCTAAAAAGTTTTTCAAACATTTTCGTTTAAGTATAGTTACGTTTTGGGAACTACATGCTCTATTATTATGCTGGATTAAAGCACCACGACACCTACATGCGGAAAATTATCGCACCTGCGGAAAGACTAGCTATCACATTAAGGTAAGTTTCACAACAATTTCAATAAACAATTCGCAGGTTTCTTCCCAGGCCTTCACTTTTTTCCTCTATTACTATAACTATCACTTTTTGAATCCCAAATCTCAGGACGGGATTGTTTCTCTGATGTAAATAATTCTATATCCATATTTATCTACCTATATGAACCACATATTACCGTGCGTTACCGTCGACTTTACAGCACAGGTTAAACTGAGGCAAGGGAGAGAGGGGCGCGGAATCGCGTGAGTGGCGTGTGGCGGCTTTTTGTGTCGACGTTTAGTGGCCGGGGCGAGCCACAAGAAGCAAGCTGCGACGATTTGTAGCGTGTGGCCGCCACCGGCGCCAACCGTGTGCGGCGAGTCCATATAAAATGTATGAAAATTACAGGAAATATGCCAGTGGCGGCGTTTTGTGGTTGTGGCCAGTGGCCCGTGTGCGGGAGCCCTAATTTGTAAATTAACACGTGGGCGTTGTCTTCAAGCCAGTATGACATCATGTCAGAAAATCCGAAGGGATTTAAAAACCATCTGCCGAGCGTCAACCCACGCATGCTCTTGTGTTACATTGTATCTGTCAACAACTTACTGATAATGAGTCGTACCAGTTCGAGTTAGAGGCTTCGACAGAAAGATGGTTGAGGAAGTTTTGGTTGTAACTATGTACCTATGAGTATCGCATGAGTCATTAAAATACTAAATGAATATTTAAAAAGGAAGGTCACCGAAACAGCTGTTTAGTGTCTTATTAGATATCACATCATGCTATCAAATCATCACATCACACTAACAATATAAATGCGAAAGTTTGTGAGAGTGTATGTTTGTTACTTCTTCACGTCTAAACGGCTGGAGCGATTTTAATAAAATTTGGTATGGAGTTAGGCGACACCCTGGATTAACACATAGTCTACGTTTTACAGCAGGAAAATATCTTATTCCCATGGGAACATCGATAAACCGCGGGTAACACCGCGGGGCACAACTAGTCTATAATATAAAAATTAATCCCCAAATGTGTTGGCATGCGCAAATCTCGAGAGCAGGTGAATCGATTTCACTGGTTCTTTATTTAGAATATTCCTTGAAGTACAAGGATGGTTCTTGCGTAGAGAAAAATTAAAAAATATATTAAAGAATCCACTGTTAGGCTTTACGTAGTTCGCTGGGTTAGCTAGTCATAAATAAAAATAACTTCCACACAATACAAGACTTTTCTATATCAGGTACACGCATCAAATCCTGAACGATTCCAATCGTGTAACTAAATGTAACTAGTCATCCGGGACCACGGCACCTGAGAAAGTGCCGAAACGTCGGAAAATTGTAAAAATGTAATAAACGAGCATAAATACGTATAAAAACAGTTTTAATTATGTCTACTGCTCGTGTTAACCTTAGAAAATACTAAACTAATGTAACTGTCAAATTAGTATGGACTTTGACCCGCGTTGTGTCAAATTCCAATTCTTCAACGTTACCCGACCGCCAACGTAAAAATCGCGTTTGTCCGTTAATTAAGTACTTATGTAAATAAGTTGTCACCTGAGTAATAGAATAAATAATTAAGGTGCTTGGGGGTGCTAACCAGCGCCGCCAATGGAAAAATAATGATAACTTGTTTAAAAACGTATTATAATACGTTTTTATATAAAAGTGAACATGAGAAGTCTTAACAACTGTGACAAATATTTTTAGAACCTACAGTCTAGAACCTAGAATAAACAACCAAGGATTTTAATCACTTTCCACCAAAAATGGCCGTTTTAAAGGAAATCGGTTAAAACTAATCTAATGATCATAGGCTCTAGACTGTAAGTTCTAAAAATATTTATCACAGTTATTAAGATTTCTCATGTTTACTTTTAGATAAAAAAGTAGGTAATATAAAACAATTTATGATTTTTTTTGCATTGGTGGCACTAGTTTATGCCTCGAAACGCCTTATATATTTTCTGTTTAAATAAACAATTATTATTTACAGGATTGACTCCACCGATCCGGACTTAGCCCCCGTGGTGGAGTACCTATGCCTTGTACTATATCTATACCTTCCTTAAGGAAGAGACCCCCCGTGCCCTTCGGTGGGGACAAAATGGGTTAATAATGAGGACTTCAAACGGCCCAGAATGTCCTTTGAATGTAATCAAATAATTTATTGTTTTGAATACATTTTATCTATGTCTATTATGGCAATCCATCGTATCTTATATTCCTTAAATTAAACCGAAATGAAATATATTTTATTACCATAATATTGTTACTCATTACATTACATTACATAAAATACCAAACACGTGAATTCGCGAAGAGGCAGATTCACTTTTTTAATTTTCTATTGTTACGATATTTTTGTTCGTGTTATATTCTAAGGTGGCTATTATTGTGACTGTCTTATGTCGTCATTCTGTCCAACTTAGGTGTTGTTTACATGTTAAGTACTTGGTGATCTTTTCGCATGCTCTATTTCTTTCGTTAAATTACAATAAAAAAACGTCCAAGAACGAGGGTTACTCACGCACGAAGGGTTCCGTACAGACATACCTATCGTAACATTTGAATTTTTAAAGCGCCTAACTGCTGCCGTTATTATTAATATCGAACACAAAACCGGTATAAACACCTTGTCTTGATTGCAATTTCAAATTTCTTTGTAGCGCTAAAATTTCATGCATGAAAAAAGCTTTTCATGCATGTAATGAAAACAATAAAAGGAAATGTTATTTATTTCCGAAGCGCTCGTGGCCTACTCGAACCGAGTGATTGGAATCAATCACTTGGGTTAAGCAACAACAGGCGCGGTCAGATGCAAGATGGGTAACCGTCCCGTGACTACTAGTGGCATTTTTTCCGAGCGCTTCTGTGCTTCGCAAGGCACGTTAAGCCATGTCAAAGGGCGGCTTGATATCTTCTGACAGTAAGGCGCGCCACTGTCTTACAATCCTCCGCCAACCCGGACTTGGCCCCCGTGGTGGAGGAAAGCCTAACCTTCCTGCGATGCAGGAAGACCCGTGCCCCAGCAGTAGGGACATACAAGGGTTGATATCGATATAAAGAAAAAGAGAATATTACGTTGGTAACGCGTCCGATAGACTTATTGCTTCACATTCTAGAGCTCATAAGTTTAAGCTCCGACATGTACCAATGACCTTGTTATATAAACTTACGCACTTTTATATTAGTAGAAGCAACACCACTCGCTGGCATGAAGAGAAAGGTCCTGAGGAGACCTGAGTGTCTGAGGGGTTCCCGGACTCGGTCTCCGTGGTGGAGTATAGCCTGACCTTCCTGCGATGCAGGAAGAGACCCACGAAGAACCAACAACCGTTGGAGTAAACGTGTCCGTGAGTGGAGACAGTGACTCGGCAGACGTAGTGTAGGACGCCCTCCGACTAGGTGGGATGACGATCTGCGAAAAACTGCAGGTAGATGCTGGATGCGGCAAGCTGAAGACAGGGCGCTATGGCGCGCATTAGGGGAGGGCTATGTCCAGCAGTGGACTAGTAAAGCCTGACGACGACGACGAGGAAGAGACCCGTGCCTTAGCAATTGGCGACATACAAGGGTTGATATAGATAGATGCTCGTAGATAGATTTATTGCCGAACAAAACACGTGCCCGGTAGTTTCTGCAGTGGTAATTTTTTCGGCCATGCCTCAAGGGAAATAAACAGAGGTGCTTCGCCCTTTAGTCTCTATACAGTTTCATTGGTGCATAACAACGCTGCTACTGTCGGTGTTTTCATTTCATTTTGTATATTTGTATCCGGTATTCCTTTTTCGTCACCATCCAATTTATTTCTTGGTGTAAAGTAATATCGTTTGTACCTTGTTATGTTTTCTGTTGCTTTTGTTTCGCCATGGAGGGAACTTGCCTCAAACTTAGACTGTAAAAAGAAAATATTGAATCTGAAAATATTAAGTATAGCATTAAAATGAGACAAACTTAGAAAAAAATTGAGGAATAAACTATAATTATATAAGTTTTTTTCCAGAAGTATTAATTGACATTTTACATGTGAAAACATATTTAGAGGCTAAAAATTCCACCCATGCCGGGATTCGAACCCGCAACCTCTGGCTATCCGTGCCAGCGCTCTTTCCAACTGAGCTAATGGGCGACTCACCGGCATCAGTGAAATTTCGAACCTCTTTACACTATTCTCTGTATTACGTACAGGCAGCGACATCTGGCCGAAGTAGATTGCATCACTTACAGCCCCGACCCCACCTTGCAGTTAGGTTTTTACATCGGAATGACATCGCTGTACCCACATGATTGTACTATTTTTATTTTTAATGCACTAACCCGTGCTAAAGACAATTTTAAAAACCTATTTAGAGGCTAAAAATTCCACCCATGCCGGCATTCGAACCCGTGACCTCTGGCTATCCGTGCCAGCGCTCTATCCAACTGAGCTAATGGGCGACTCACCGGCATCAGTGAAATTTTGAACCTCTTTACACTATTTTCTGTATTACGTAGGTTTTTAAAATTGTCCTTAGCACGGGTTAGTGCATTAAAAATAAAAATAGTATAATCATGTGGGTACAGTGATATCATTCCGATGTAAAAACCTAACTGCAAAGTAGGTAGTCGGGGCTGTAAGTGATGCAATTTACTTAAGCCAGATGTCGCTGCCTGTACGTAATACAGAGAATAGTGTAAAGAGGTTCGAAATTTCACTGATTCCGGTGAGTCGCCCATTAGCTCAGTTGGAAAGAGCGCTGGCACGGATAGCCAGAGGTCGCGGGTTCGAATCCCGGCATGGGTGGAACTTTTAGCCTCTAAATAGGTTTTTAAAATTGTCCTTAGCACGGGTTAGTGTATTAAAAATAAAAATAGTATAATCATGTGGGTACAGTGATATCATTCCGTTGTAAAAACCTAACTGCAAAGTAGGTAGTCGGGGCTGTAAGTGATGCAATTTGCTTAAGCCAGATGTCGCTGCCTGTACGTAATACAGAGAATAGTGTAAAGAGGTTCGAAATTTCACTGATGCCGGTGAGTCGCCCATTAGCTCAGTTGGAAAGAGCGCTGGCACGGATAGCCAGAGGTCGCGGGTTCGAATCCCGGCATGGGAGGAATTTTTAGCCTCTAAATAGGTTTTTAAAATTATCCAGAGGTTCTCAAATAGGGGCCTGAAAATGCCGCGAAATGGTTCCAGTAAAGATGGTACAGCAGTGTTTGCTTCGCGCTCGACTTGGTGGGGTCACCCCCTGATACTTTCATTCTCACTACTTGAAAACACAATAAAAATTATAAAAAATCATGAAAAATTTTTAGTATGTAAACAATTATGAAAAAAACCTATTTAGAGGCTAAAAATTTCACCCATGCCGGGATTCGAACCCGCAACCTCTGGCTATCCGTACCAGCGCTCTACCGATTGAGCCATGGGTGAAATTTTTAGCCTCTAAATAGGTTTTTAAATTTGTTCCTTAGCACGGGTTAGTGCATTAAAAATAAAAATAGTGTAAACAATTATGAACTAAGGCGGATGTATTCATTTCGCGCGTTTTTGGGTGATCTTTAATTTGACTCACACACGGGTTTCTTCTCTCTTTGGTGAACTTTGTCTAGGAATATCCACATTACAAATCCAATCACCTTTTATTAATAGTAATCAAAGACCTATTTTTGAATAGATTTAATAAAAATAAAATGACAAGTCTTATTCTGCGACATAAATAATGTGAGACCAGGGCCCCGATTCTACTCAACAACATTACAGTTCTCAAGGAGTTCATCGGTAGTCCAATTACAAGGTTTTACGCTAGCGGTATTCCACTAAGCACAAATGTTCCATTTAACGACCAATGAACGACATGACAGGTACCGTAGAGCTACTTGGAGCCACTTTCGTATGCTCTTACAAAATTACAGTTCCTTGGTAACAGTCTGGCTGTCAAATCCGTATGCTACTCCTTATTTGACGTTTCATTGAGCTATATAACTGCATGAGCTATATAACTGTACATGCTCACTATTATTTTAAATGACAAAGGAGGATGGACTATACTGAGTACAGATGACTATCTGTGCAGAATAGGGGGTGTCCTCTTGATGAATAGCAAACAGCGGTGGTGCGGAAATGTTTACGTAATTGAAAATACGTCCATCTTCAGATTTAAATCTTAACTCGAGAACGATGCTTCATACGGAAAGAACTACTAATATATTTTTGGTTTTATTTGCAACAAATCTGTAGAGAATTTTTGATCTTCAACTTTCTTAGATCTCTTGTACCGCTAGCTCTCAACGTTTCAGAAAAACAAAAAAATATTTACCCTCGAGCAAGCATTTGTAATGACGTAATTAAGACCTACACCGTAATCTAGCTTGTTGTTAATAATTGCAAACTGGAATGTTTATTTTGTCTGGACTAACAAGAGGGCGGCAAATTTTTCTTCCGCCCCGGGCGGCGGTCACCCACGCTACGCTACTGTTAACAGCCATAAGTTTGGTAGGATGAACATTACATGACGTGTCTCATGATGGATACTGAAGAATAAGAGTTTTTAGTTATTGAGTGATTTCAAAAATAATTTCTCACCAGCGCGCGCGGCGGCGTGACCAAAAACGCCGGCGGGGGCGCGGCGCACATGTGTAGTATTCAATCGACAGTGAGTCTTTACATTTTAGTTGCAAATTCACCCGTAACAAAACTACGTAGAAACCTATTTAGAGGATAAAAATTCTACCCATGCCGGTACAGGCGGTATAATCATCCAGGTACAGCGATATCATTCCGATGTAAAACCTAACTGCAAAGTAAGGTACTCGAGGCTGCAAGTGATGCAAATTACTTCAGTCAGATGTTGCTGCCGATACGTAATACAGAGAGTATTGTAACGAGGTTCGAAATTTCACTAATGCCGGTAAGTCGCCCATTAACTGAGTTGAGTCGCAGTTCGAGTCCCGGCATGGGTGAAATTTTTAGCCTCTAAATAAGTTTTTGAAATTGTCCTTAGTTAGGTTAGTGCATTAAAAAGAATATTTAAATAACTACGTAGAGTTCACACATGTAATAATTTACAATATAACATAAAAATATTCTTCATTGTACTCCAGAGAACAATTACATAATTAGCAATTGCAGTAGAAAAGGTACCATTGGCGGCCTTATTGCTAATAGTAATTTCTTTTACGGTCCCCTTTCACATTTTATCCTCAAAGGGCCGGTTTCTTAATTGAGAATTTCTAATACCTACTTAAGTAACATTCTGTCACGCTCTTTCCTGGGAAATTCAAGGAGACAGCACTACAGCTAACTATTTACTTAGCGAAATTCCCTAATCCGAATCTGGCCCCAAGTCACCCGCAATGTAACTGACTATGTTACACGCATGTGAAGAGTGATGTGCTGTCGACTGTAAGTACATCTTCGCTGTTCGCTGTAGCGCAGTACTTTTTCGAGCTAAGCACACGGATCACGGTCGGCTTGGCACTCGCGGCGATCGTTGCGGTCAACATAACGGTTGTTTGCTTTTCTACTAAGTAAACGGATATGCAGCGGATTACACGAGAGATTCTGCACCGGTCTGTGTAATTTGTGTAAGCCAGTGTCCACACAGAAGTGACAGGGAAAAAGGCGCGGGTAAGACGTGACGTAGTCGTATAGATTTCGCGCCTTCGCTCCGTATTTTCCCCGTGGGCTTCGTGACGTCCTTTTAGTACAATAGGCATGACGAAATATTTGTGAATCCTCTTCCATAATGTGGGGACGCATTTATTATTTGCAAACAAACCTATATTTCAGTAATAAAGTCAAGTTTAACGAATTTAAAGCCATTTTTCTAAAATTACTTTAAATCTGTGGGAAAACAGCTCGCAGTGTCATGGCGTCGAATCTGACGTCACGCCTAGGTAAACAAACATCGTAATCACTAGTAGTCACAACAAAGCACGGGTGAAGTTTGCGTAATTTTTTGCCCAAGCGTGACGTCACGCGGTGTGATTGGTGTTTCAGTCAAAATGGCTGAAAGCAGTAATATAATCTTTTATTTTATTGAAAATATTGGTAAACTCATTTAATTTCATAAAATTAAATAAGTGTTTTCATCATCAACCCATGTCCCCACCAAGGGGCACGGGTCTTTTCCCTAAGGAAGGTATAGGCCATACTCCACCACGGGGGCCAAGTCCGGATTGGTGGAGGCTTGCAAGACTAGTGGCTGGTCTTACTGTTAGAAGTATTCAAGCCGCCCTAAGGCCTCTGCACGAAGCACGGAACCGCTCGGAAAAATGCCACTAGCGTTAGTCATAGAACCATCCATGCACTGAACGCGCCCAATGTTGCTTAACCATTGTGATCGTTTAAGATCACTCTGGCAGCCGGGGCTGCAAGCGATTCAGTGTTTAAAATCCTTTGAATATATATTTTCCCCTAATATCGTCAAATTTTTGATTAGTCGATACTGTCGTCACTATTTATGTAAAAAGTCTTTTCTGCGCTCCTTCTGTGTGGCCGCTGGCTCTGTAAGAAATATTGGTTCTGCATTTTTGTCGACACCTTTTTTAAACGAGCGGTGATTACGCATTGGATTTATTTATACACCATAAGTTTTGGGCATTGAAAGCCGTATCAAAATGTGCCTTAACGATAGCTATCGAAAAGGCTAGTTTGTTTTTTCTGCGAATGATTTTCAGGAAATATCTCAACAGAAACTCAGATAATATAAGAACCATTAGTTACCAGTCAGAGCACAGCGTGCGTGCCGAGGCTTCGTGGGTCATTGTTCTGATAGACGGAGAGGCGATACCTACAAATCGTTCGCGTACTTTTTGAAACAATTTTTCTCAACTTAATTTTTGTATTTCAAGTCTATGCTTTCCAATAATATACTGTCTAATTTGTTGGCATTTAATTACTATTTAAATAACCGCGGCACATCACAGGAAAGAAATAAACAGATAATGGAAATAATATGAGCCCAACAGAAATAAAAGAAATTTAGGAAGAAAGACTTTTATTATAACAACAAGACACATCAAAGAAACAAAATAAACAGATAATTGGTCCTCTGCCTTTTTGCAGAAACATTTTCGGCCGATTATCAGTTGGCAACTAACGTTTCAAATAATATTATTTTGCGGAATAATCATTTGCCAACTATTCTTATATATTTTTTTGATTTCCCAACCTCGTAGTTGCCAACTGTTTGTTTGGTTTGCTTTTTGTAATGAAATCTTTCAAAATGCCAAGTAGCGTAGCGTATATTTAAGTAGCGTATATTTTACGCGTAATTTTCATTCGGTCGGCCAAAATTTTTTCTGCAAAAAGGCAAAGAACCTTCGGTCTTACATGTTCAACCTAACACGCTCCTTCGCGCTCCGCTACGCTACGCGCTTCGTCGCACCTATATTTTGGTCGCAGATTGAGTCTCGTCGGCCACCCCTCTAGCCAGTAATATTTCCTTTCCCATTAGAATGTTTTAGGTTTAGTTCCATTTTTATCATTAATTATTATTATTATAAATATTTAAGCTACTTCTGTCTGAAATACATCATTCCCAGTAATATTTTTCTTAAATTAAAAATGAAAATAATTTTCTTTTATCATAAAATCAATGTATGAAAAGGGAACTTACACTGACGAAACTTTATTCATCTTATAGTTGTTTGCCTAGTAAAAGACTTGACAAATAATACATTCCCAAAACGTTTTGTGTCATTATAATAATCAGCTTAACAATAATCCTACCAATGAAACATTGCGATACAAAAATTTGTAAATCGTTTGTTGTCAACGTAAAAAATAGGTGAAACGTTGGTTGGCAAGTGATAATCAGCGTAACAATTTTCTGCGAAAAGGCAGGACACCCAGATAATTGACATAATATTGTATTGTATTGTATTGTATTGTATTTATTTCATCTTTTGGTACATTTCATACACTTAGACACGTCAATATAATTATAAAGTAGATAGTAAATGGCAGCCAAGTATTACATCAACAACTTCACAGCATGCATGCACAAATAGACAAAACAACAGAATTAAATTGAATTTAAATTATGTCAAATTGATTACTCGTATGAAACTAAATTATAATCATATATCTAAATACATCACTTCATTAAATTACAGTGTCAATTATATTATTATCGTTGAATGCTTCATTTACAGTATAATAGCTTTTCTTGATAAGGTTCTTTCTAAGTACGCTACAGAATTCCTTGTGGTCAAACAGTTTTATATCGTCAGGTATCTTGTTATAAAATTTGATTCCTTGAACTAAGAACGAGTTTGATACTTTAGCAAGTCTATGTGTTGGAAGCCTAATCCGGTTCCTATGTCTCGTCTCAATACTATGGTAATCCCCAACCTTAGCGAACATATCTATATGTTCTCTTACATATAATAAACTTTGGTATATATATTCTCCAGCCATTGTCATTATGCCTACTTCTCTAAACTTTTCCCTACAAGAGTCTCTAGATTTGAGTCCTAATATATATCGCATTGCTCTTTTCTGCAGCACAAACACAGTGTTTCCTTGAGCTGATGTACCCCAAAACATCACTCCGTACGTCATAATAGAGTGGAAATATGCGAAGTAGACATTTTTAGCTGCTTCCGTACCACCTAATTCTTTAATTTTCTTAATGGCATATGTTGCCGAACTTAATTTCTGTTTCATCATGTCAATTTGTGGACCCCATGTCAACTTTGAGTCAAGGTGAATTCCCAGAAATTTCACCTGATCTACAGGAGATATATTGAGTTCTATAAGGGCCTGCTCTACTTGTAAAGGTATATCACAAAATCTCGATCCTAGCGAAAAACGAATTACATGTGTCTTGTCAACGTTAAGCAGCATGTTGTTAACCGAAAACCATTCTTTTGTCCCCTTGATAGCTGCCTTTAGTTTCTCAATTATATTTAAATCCAATTTGTCTTTTATTATGAGACTTGTGTCATCAGCAAAAAGAATTATTTCAATATCTTTATCCACAGAGACTGAAATGTCATTTACGTATATTAAGAATAAGATAGGCCCTAAAATTGATCCTTGTGGTACTCCGAGCATGATTTTTTTCTGATTTGATCTATGTCCATTTACTTCCACCACTTGAGTTCTGTTTTGTAGGTATGATTGGAGAATCGCCAACATTTGACCCCTTATTCCGTAGTGCTCTAGTTTTGAGATTAAGATCTTGTGACAGACACAATCAAAAGCCTTAGACAGATCACAAAACACTCCGTAAGTCTTTCGTGATCCGTTCAAACCCATGAGTATATCCCGGATCAATACCATTATAGCATGCTTCGTCGATTTAGATTTTTGGAAGCCAAATTGTCTCTCATTAAATAAATTATTTTCTACCATGAAATCAACTATTTCCTCTGCAATGTATTTTTCATAAATTTTGCTAAACACTGGCAATACCGAAACTGGACGATAATTATTAGGATCAGTCATGTCTCCTTTTTTATGAACAGGAACTACTTTTGCAATTTTCATTTCATCTGGAAAGCAGCAATCTTTTATGCAGTTATTGATAACCTGTAGTAGTGGAAATGCTAGCTCCTTTTCTAGTAATTTTACTAAGTTAGAGGACATATACCAATAGTCATTTGAGTTTTTACGTTTCATTGTACGAATTATATTTATTATTCTTTGTATCGATAACGGTTTAAGTGCAATACTAAAACTTTGACGTGGTATATACTTATTTATAAATTCTATTGCCATAATTTCAGACGACTTTACTTCACTTGTGATATAATTTAAAAACGTACGACATAATTTAAAAAAATTGGATTGAAAATTACTTTTATATGAAGTTTTTACTTGTGTAGATCAATGCATCTTTGTGTCTGCCCTGAAGCTCCACAGTGCAGTTTGCGGAATCTCATGGAGGCATCACCCGGTGCGCTCGCAGTGGCGCGGTTTTGGGAGCGAGATGTCTGAGAGGACGTCGGCGCTTTCGGCACGAAAGAAGAAGACTTGTGTAAAGCCGGAAAAAACATCTCCTTCTACGCAACCCTACACTGAGCGTGGCCCAACACGCACATGGCCGGTTTTTTTTGGATAGTGGAACTTCTGGCTGCATATTGTGACGTCATTGATCTAATTAGGTACCTACCTAAAAAGGCATAGCCGGTGTCATTTTAAGTTCAGCGTCGGTAATTCAAGAGCAACTTCTTTCGGTGACAATGGCGCATTCCAGTACTTATTTTCGTTTAAATTACATTAAGGCTGAATAGTACTTTTTTCTTGAATGTGATACTACAATTCTGCATACAAAATTCTAGTTAAATCTAATAAGTAACCTTTAAGAAGTGTGCGAGTCGTCGTAAGTTTTAAGTTTTAAATATAACTGTGACTTGCTGATAGTTATGCAGTATCCGTTTTGCGGTACTTTAGCGTATCGTTGACTTACTAGGAGGGAGGGCCTATTATACCTAGGGCCTACTATTATAGTATCAGTATCATAAAACTCCAATTCGTAGTGCATTACGACAAATCGAAGTACATTGCGTTGTAGCTAGTATCATAAAACTACAATTCGTAGTGCATTACGACAATTCGAAGTACATTGCGTTGTAGCTATAGTATTATAAAACTACAATTCGTTGTGCATTACGACAAAACGAAGTACAGTGCGTTGTAGAGTCGTTTTGTTCTGTGGGTTAATCGACTTTGCAATACGCATCATTGTAAACCATGAAATGTAGTTTTATGAAACAGGCCCCCTCGTATTACTCCTACTTTATTACTTATTTGTTTATTTGCGTCATGTGGTCTTAAATATTAGATTCCAGATCATGACATGAGCCCTGTAAGGGCATTGCAGCGAGCACGAATAAATGACTTTAATACGTCTTAAACTAAAATGCTATTATAGGTAACTAAAATTAATTCAAATTTGGTTTTAGGGCTTAAGTAACCTCACTTTTTCAGATTAAACATTCAAGTAAGTAAATTTTATTATGACATACACGTATTACACGTAAAGTGCTTTCAGCATCAAAATAGATCAAAGAATCCGTCTAACAACCTTATATAATTTGCTTATTTCTAACTCATTTCCTTTCAATGTTGTTTTACTTATAAATAAATTCACAGCACTAAGACTACTTATTATTACAGCTGCAAAAGTAGCTTTCCTAACTAAAGAGAGCGGTGAAAGAACCTCGGCTCGGCTCTGAGTCGGCTAAACAAGTTCCATTGGAGAAAGTTTTACCGGCCATTTACTGCACAGACTTGCGAGCTATGTGCACTCGCAGCTGCCTGCTGAAGCACGGCTCTGATTACATCAGACGTTGTGCCTTGACTTGCACGCAGCTGTTCCTTCAAAACCGCCTTTCGAAGGCTAATAAACCAATTAAGCCTGACCTCACCGCCCACCTGCGGAACTACACTAAGTTGATCACAAAAAAGACGCGCTATAGTTCAAGTTAAGTGGTTGAGCGATAGCCCGATCCATTATCTGTCGGAGATATAAGTGCTCCGCGGTCAGATCCTCGCATGACGTCACTTGAGTGGAGGGGCGCCAGCGCAAGCAAAGATTAAGGAGCCGATGTGTCAACCAAATACAAAATGTAAATAGGTTTGTGTGAATCATATTAAGTACATGTTTCAGTTTCAGCTGTTACCTATTATGCAAATACGAATGGCAATGACTCGTTATACAAATCGAACGAATGAGAGATGAATTAACATTGCTCCACACTGTTTCTCTACGCTAGGTGAGGGCGTGTTCTGTGTCTATTTCTTCCTGGTGACGTAGCCGGCGCCCCCGTGGGCTCGGCCCGCGATCCTCGTGGCCGAGACGGTTCATAACATAACCTCCAAACGCCGGGCTATTGTCCGTTGCTGGCTGGTAAAAAATACAGGCCCAGAGCAGCGCGGTTGCGGCACGTCACCGCGCCGGGCGCTCCGTCGCGCCGCGCCGGCCGGTCGGGTGGGTCGCCCAGTCACAGACGCACCGCGGAGCAGGCGCCTCGCCTCCACACTGCCTCCGTTCACCTCACCGGTTTCGAGTCAATCGCGAAACAGTTCGAGAACGTGGGGCGACGCTCGCTCCTCAAGCCGATAACTTATCAACGACCAATTGCATGAAGTCATCGATTAATTCGAGTGCCAATAACGCGGGCAGCGCCGTCTAGCGTAAACAAAACACTGCACAATCCCGCTTTGACCAGGCTTGTCGTGGTTTCTTTTGATTTCACGCGCATTCCGGCTCTATCTTTGTCGCCGGTGGGCAGGCGCTCGACGGAACCGATTGGAAATAAATCCAAGCCAGCAGCTGCATCTAGCCTGTACAGGAATTTCCTCGGCGATTGTTTTGTCCTTGTCGTCTAATCCTTTCGGGCGAAAACTTTGTGCTAACTTTACTCCAAGTGTCGAAGTTTGACAGTTGTGAAGACGCTCTACAAGTGTTTGTGCGGTGTTGGCAACGGAAAAAGTTTCGGAGTGACGCCATTGGTCGGCTTTGTTTGTTTTGTTGGAGTGTAAGAAGTTCAAGTTCATCATGAATGGGACTCCAGCGAGGAGGCCCAAAAGCGCATTTTCTGAAGCGGTATGTATCTATTGTATTTCTCGGCAACGTTACCGATGCTTGAACAAGTTATGGAAATGTAGCTAAGCGTCTTGAATGGGTGAGACGGTTTGTGCAATGTGTTTGCGTTACCAATTCGTTTCCTATTGGGTTGGCTCAATGTCACGGTCATTCATTACCGACCGATTACATCATGTAGACAAGAAACCCATGTATCTGGGTGCGTATATGCCTTGCCTACCTACACAAATTAAAGGTCTAAGAACTTTTTATAATGTTTTTTGTTAAAGTTTTTGTCGTATTCGGCAGTGCTGATTCTAGCGGCTGATGTTAGTTTCGATTTGATAGATGCCTACATGGTGACATCAAATTCGTGGGCAAAATACTTAAAGGAGCTTACTTAACATGAATTAGAGTGCTAGTAAGAATTATAAAAATAAACCTTTGAGGTTATTTTACAAAATTTTAAACGGTTATTATTCAAAGTTACTAGGATTATATTTAAAGTTACCACTTAATCATGAACAAATTATACATCAGACAAAATGTCAAATATATTATTCAAGCATATTGTTCGGTCGGAGCCCTTGTTGTTTTACTTGTTAAAACGCATATCGGATGACTCCTAGATGTTTGAAGTAACCGTTTTTCATCGCCCTCTTCGCGATTATGTAGATAAAATCAATAACTTTACTTTTAAACAATTAATACAATCATTGTTTGACAAGACGCAACGAACATTTCCTATTAAAGCGACTAACGATCTACTGCAAACGATATCAAATAAAATTATTTAATTAAATTACACTAACGATATAAAAAAACCGGTGCACGGTACCTCGAAGTTATTCCAATACCTACCGAATACTTCTTTCTAGTAAAAGCTTATAGTGACTACTATGGTTCCTACTATAAGCTTTTCGCCCTCTAAAAAGAATAATAAGAAATCGAAGATGTAGGCACACGGATCATAAAGCTAATATGTAGATGGCCAGAGCATTTGGTTAAGAGGAAAGACAACAGGTGGACTGAGGTAGCCACTGAGAGGCAGCCAAAACGGGTCGACGGTCAGTGGGCTAACCACCAAGCCGGTAGGCCAACTAGATTGTGAAAGCGCCTGGGAAACATTGGACGAGACTAGCAACGGATCATCCGGTCCAAAATTTAACCCATGTGGGTTGGCGAGAAAGAGAATATCATATCAACCCAAGAATCGTTGTATCAACCCTTGTATATACCCAACCCAACCCAATGCAGGAAGATACCCGTGCCCCAGCAGTGGGGACATACAAGGGTTGATATCGATGTCCCAACTGCCGGGGCACGGGTCTCTTCCTGCATCGCAGAAAAGTTAGGCTATACTCCGCCACGGGGGCCAAAACCGGGTTGGTGGAGGATTGCAGGACAGTGGCAGGTCTTACTGCCAGAAGTTATCAAGACAATAAGGCCTCTGACATGTCTTAACGACTGCCATTATATGACAACCGGCACCAACGGCTTAACATGCCTTGCAAAGCACGGAAGCGCTCGTAAAAAATGCCACTAGCGGTAGTCACGGTACGGTCACCTAACCGCGCCTGTTGTTGCTTAACTCAAGTAATTGATTCCAAACACTCGGTTCGGCTAGACCACGAGCGCTTCATGGGCTTAGAAATTGTTTTAGTACGCGTACGCATACAGCTGTCAGCTAGTGATTATATTCTAGCAAGCCAATTTACATGCCTAATCGATAGCCAAATTGACGTGAATGAGGTTAGCAGATGGTCTTACTATAAATGTTGTGTAGGATTGTCAAAATCATAACACTTGAAAAACAAAAAAATGCCATGATGAGGAAAACATTTAAGTTGTAAGAAGGATGTAAATACACATTATCTTTATTCTTACTGTACACCAGAATTCGTTGGGTTTATTATGAAGTCACATTGTTTGTTTTACATGAATAAAAAATATTCTTTGGTCCTCTAATCTAGATATTGAGGGGCCTCAAAACATGTAATTTTCGTGTTTAGTGAGGGGCACTGTTATCTCATGATGACCTCAATTAAAAATAAAACTTTACATATGGCAATCTGTAATTAAAACAAAACGTAAATGAGTTTTTGATATTAAGGAGTTATTTGTTTATAGTGTTACTGCAGTCAAATATTTATTTGGCTTTTTATATGGACCAACATATTTCCAAGGGAGTAAGGCATCTTTGAGCAAAATACTGCAGTTTGCAATACAGTACTGCAAAATGCTGCATACTGCATTTTAAAATTTTATTGTACATGACTTATTTATTGCTACTTGACTCGACAATTGGAGAGATTCGCATACCTTTTATTTATTTACATACCTTTTGACTGAATAGACTTGTAATGTTGTGGCCTAGTTCACTCCACGAGTTATCAACTTATCAAACAAGAAAAAAGGCTAACTTTCAGTCTCAAAAACATAATAATATGTAGGACTCCGCCAAATTCATTGTTTACCTTGCTTCGTATGGCTGTTTGTTTGTTACATTTGATTGAATATAAAAAAACATTAACACTACTGAAAAACTTGTGATAAAAATTACGTTCAAAGGCGGACTTATTTCAACAGAAATTCTAGACAGAGTTCTAGCCAGCTTAAAATTTTAGTGGTGTTTTTAATAGAGCTGCAAAAATTTTGTTCGATAATACATTTTTGACCATAACCTTTTAAGGGACCTACTTGAAAACTTGCCAGAATCTTATAAGATTTTTAAATTAAAAAGTCACACAGTACTTAAAAACCTATTTAGAGGCTAAAAATTTCACCCATGCCGGGACTCTGGCTATCCGTGCCAGCGCTCTACCAATTGAGCCAATGGGCTACTCACCGGCATCAGTGAAATTTCGAACCTCTTTACACTAATCTCTGTATTACGTACAGGCAGCGACATGTGGCTTAAGCAAATTGCATCACTTACAGCCCCGACTACCTACTTTGCAGTTAGGTTTTACATCGGAACGATATCACTGTACCCACATGATTATGCTATTTTTATTTTTAATGCACTAACCCATGCTAAGGACAAATTTAAAAACCTATTTAGAGGCTAAAAATATCACCCATGCCGGGATTCGAACCCGCAACCTCTGGCTATCCGTGCCAGCGCTCTACCAATTGAGCCAATGGGCTACTCACCGGCATCAGTGAAATTTCGAACATCGTTGCGGGTTCGAATCCCGGCATGGGTGATATTTTTAGCCTCTAAATAGGTTTTTAAATTTGTCCTTAGCATGGGTTAGTGCATTAAAAATAAAAATAGCATAATCATGTGGGTACAGTGATATCGTTCCGATGTAAAACCTAACTGCAAAGTAGGTAGTCGGGGCTGTAAGTGATGCAATTTGCTTAAGCCAGATGTCGCTGCCTGTACGTAATACAGAGATTAGTGTAAAGAGGTTCGAAATTTCACTGATGCCGGTGAGTAGCCCATTGGCTCAATTGGTAGAGCGCTGGCACGGATAGCCAGAGGTTGCGGGTTCGAATCCCGGCATGGGGGAAATTTTTAGCCTCTAAATAGGTTTTTAATTTTGTCCTTAGCACGGGTTAGTGCATTAAAAATAAAAATAGTATAATTACACAGTACTCTTCTACGTTTATCAAAAAATGCTAAGTCCATGTAGACCTTGAAACATAATCTGGCTTCTAAAACAGAGTGTAGTCGAAAACTGCCTAAATCCGTTCATGTGCACTACTAATATTAAAAATGTGAAAGTTTGCAAAGATATTTGGATGTTTATTACTCAATCACGCAAAAAGGCCTGAATGGAATTACTTGAAACTTGGCATACAGATATGTTGTTAGACAGAGAACTAAATTGAAGCATGGGACACTTGATATCCCAGTTATGCTTTCCCGTGGAATATTATTTTATTGTAACTGATCTTTTTTTCAAGTCAATTCTAAGAGATTTATTGCGTTGCCATGGTAACAAGAATCGTATAAACGGCGGCAAGAAGTTCGCGTGTATATCTTATGAGTATTATATATGTAAACCTAATGCACATATGCGCGCCGGCCTAGAACTTGGACTGGCGCTCTCTGTGGCCTTGATTTTTGACGTATCATTATAGCAAGTACTTTCGAATCGTGTGAGAACGAACCACATTCACTTAATTTACTTATTAAGCCTGGCGCACATTAGCGCAATCGTGGTGGCGTGGCGGCCGCGGCTATTGAACTGTATTGAAAACATAATTTTCTAAAAAGCGAGCTTAATACTACAGTCTATTTATTCTTACTTGTCCAATTTAGTAAACAAGATTCTACTCTTAAACTGTAACTTTTTAGTCCAAAAATGCCATATTTCCATAAATGAAGTAACTTGGAACACTCTTTTAGATAACACGCTGCCAATTTTATAAACAACAATTTTAAATTTTCAATTTTTAAACAATTTTATAACCCGTGCTAAGGACAATTTTAAAAACCTATTTAGATGCTAAAAAGAGGCTACATTATTATAGCTTAAATAAAAGTAAGTTATGAAATATAATATTATACTTAACTAAAATACAACCTACATACAAAAGATAAATGTAATTACAAAATTACAAAACATACAAAAGATAAATGAACTTAATGTAATTACATACGTATAATATATAAATAATCTATCAATTGTATGTAGGTAGAGGTAGCTCTGTAGGCTATTGGTGCACATTAACCTTTTTTTTTCACGCGTGATTTCTAGTCAGTTACATTACGGGCGACTTTACTACTAAAATGCAAAGGTTCATCTGCTCGACTGTACCGTGCACGTATATATTCTCAAAATGCGAAATTTTGTCAACAATACAAATACTTTTTACCTTAAATAGCACGAGGAAATACTATATATAAATAGTATTTTCCCGTGATTTTTAAAATAGATAAAAAAATTTTAGCCTCTAAATAGGTTTTTAAAAAATAGATAAATAGACTAGTAAAAGTATTGACATAAGATTTTTCATAACATGCCTTTTAATATGCTTTTTAAGTACAAGAACAACCTACACACAAATAAAGTAATATATAATTTTCACTACATTACTAGCTCCATCTATCTTAGACTACAATACTAGCGCCATCTATTAGCCGTTTTCAACTTTTTCTGTAGTTGCGTTATAAAATTTTTGAACAGTATAGCTAAAAGACGGTTCATTGTGTCAGTGCGTCAGCTCCTTTAGTTCAGGTCTTTCAGAGATTATATAAACCTAATTTTAGATGACAGTGCTGGAATGGATTACAGTGATAAGGGCCTCCTAAATAGAGTTTAGAGTAGGCGCTCCTATAAATAACATGCTCTTCTTTGGTCGTCAAAGAAAACCTGCTTGAGATGCTAAATTCGATTAGAGGCCTCGAATTTAAACGTCCAGTATGTGGGCACATTATAAAAGCCTTTGCTTTGCAACATTTGGTGAATAAGTAGTTTTGATAAAATGTTGATCAGGTTTAAGGGCGCAATAAAAATCCAAGATTTCGACTTTATTTCTTTAGTAATACGCCGTACTTTTATGCAAGTGACCTCTGTATGGGTACGTTTTCTATATTTATTATGTATGTCCTTGCCTGTTCACCACAGAGTGTCCTTATTTAGGACCAAGACAATGTTGTGTGGAAGTTCAAAGACATATGTATTTTATTTAGGTATTTTGTCATCTCCATACATTTCTTAGTCACTTATATCATAGAGTATCTTACATATGACTCTATTATTTATTACATATCACTCTATTATTTATAAAAAAACAAATTTTGGCAGTTTCAATTCAAGATGGCGATTCGCGCCTTTCCCGCCACGGTCGCACAACTTGCTGTTAAACTGAAACGTTCATTACTTTTACTCAGCTATACAATATAATAAAAACTGTATTTATACGGATTTCACTCATTTAATTTCACATTTTTACAAATTTCCGACGTTTCGGCACTTTTGCAAGTACCGTGGTCCCGAAAGACTGAGATCACAGGCGTCTTTTTGAAAGCGTTAACTGTTAGTTTACTACCCTCGGAAAAAGCTATACAATGTTTTACTAAAGATTATTATTATTAAAATACACCCTAAAATAGACGTAGGTAATGTCCACGACATGGTAAAGGGTGACAAAACTCATTTGCGCCCCCATACTCGAACAACATTCGTGGAAACCGTTTGTTTTACCCCATCTGCAGTCCGAAAGCCCCCACAGACTAGACTATTATGCAAAGGTTGGTCTTTCCTCTGACTCGACATCAGTGGTCCGTTTATCTTTAGCCTTGCGTGCCCTTAAAAATGAAGCTGGGAAACATAATTCTAGCTACCTACGAGAAAGTGTTGTTTAACGATTTTCTTGATGAGGTAACTTTACTGTGTAATAATTAAGCCCATGCTAAATATAAAGGTATAAGCTATATTTGTTCCTTCGACACGGTGAACCGTATGAATTAAGCCTAGGGATAGAAAGGTTACTTCGGAATAGCCGAATTATGAGGCACTATTTATTATTTTAGCGAAATGTAGATGCCCTAATTAGAGACTGTCTGGATTTATTTGCTTGACGTAAAAAGTTACAAGGGTTGAAACAATTACTTTTGGGAGAATTTAAAGTTCTCAAAAACTGCGAAACATCAAGTTACTCTAATAATAAAAAAACTTATTAGAATTTTGTTTCATTCAATTTTAAGCGAATAAAAAGGGTATACCCATATAAAACAATAATTTACAAGCTATATCCAAGACTTATGGACGCTTTATACATTATATGGCTTTAGGAGCGCCTTGTCTCGTCATAAATAGAGCTTGATTTGTATGACGCGATTTTATACACCGTAACTAGAATTACTTTTCGTTATATGTAACTAATAGACGAATAACTAATAGCGATAAACCCGCCCATTGTATTACTTAAATATAAGAAATCGTAGTTATATTCCTTTTTCTGATTGTACAATAAAGTGTTCTCTATCTAATAGATATAGTACACAACAAAAATAACATAACATCTTCCTCATAATATAATCACTTGTCCTGCTCCGAAACTGCAATACCCTGTGCTGGTTATGGTAATGAGGCAAGGATATCACAAACATGAAAATACACCCGGACTGAGGCCACAAATGGACAGAGGCCTCGTGGGTCTAGCGGTTAACATGCTTGACTTCTAATGAGGAGGTCGTGGATCCGGTTCTTACTGGGGGCGCCTACAAATGACAATGGCCAAAGATCTGCGTGAGCTCCAGGCGGGAGACTGGCAAGAGACCGCACAGGATAGAGACAAGTAGCGACTTCTTGTGGTGGAGGCCAAGAACCACTCCGGGTCGCTGAGCCAGCGGAGTAAGTACAGTCTATTTATCCTTGTACTTGTCCAATTTAGTAAACAATATTCCAACCTCAAAGTTGACATTTCCAAAAATAGATATTTTCTCGCATGTTCATGAACTTTGTTTATAAATTTGGCAGCGTTTTATCTAAAATAGTGTCCCGGGTTACCTCACTTATGGGAATATGGGAGTTATCGACTAAAAAGTCATACTTTACCAGTAGAATCTTGTATACTAAATTGGACAAGTAAGGATAAGTAGATTGTAAGTATGGGGAAACCCGCGGCGTGCGCGGTGCGCTGGGCCGACTAAGCTGTCAGGATGGTATATAGGTTTTGGGCAACCTTTCTCCATCTTAAAACTATGTCCCAGGTATAGCACCGTTCGAGAGGTCACTTCGTCCATCTAGGGTGAGTGATGGTATAAGAGACGCTGCATAAATTATCTTAGTACGCAGATGCAAAAGCCAAAGTGTTTTTTCTTGATAAAAGTATCAGCAGAGTATTGCATGTCAGATCAAACAAGTAACTCTCCTGACATAAATCGAGTATCAGATTCTACATAATAGAGTTCATAGCTCTGCGTATTGTCAACGGCATATCAACCTTTACAGCTGTAAATTTACATGTACTTTCGACTGTATAATCGACAGCGTATAAACATACACATAACCACACTCTACCACTCTACTAAACTACTTTATGGTAACTTTGAAGCTAAACGTGTTTTCAATGGTACCTGTAGTTTGTAAATCTTCTACCGTAGGTAGATTGGTCGCAAAATATTATTGTAGCTCATTTTAGCTCTACATATCGGGGGCCGGTTCAGCCTTTGGGGCTTCAGAGAGGCAAATATCCGCTCGATTTTGATTGTAGCTAAGTAAACGTTGCGGTATATTTTGATTGCATATGCATGGTCGTATTCTAACTGCCTTGTGGAGAATAATAGGTTAAGCTCGTTCGATTCAGCCAAGATTGGGTTCAATGAGTCAAAATGGAACGTTCGCGTTTAATATGTAGGTAGTCGTTCGCTCAAGCTTGCATCCATTTTCCATCAATCAATTCTGTTATAATTTGCATTTAGTTGAATCTACAACAATAAATTTGAATTGATTCAATTGATATCAACCCTTTGTATGTCCACACTGGTGGATTACGGGTCTCTGCCTGCGTTGCAGGAAGGTTAGGCCATACTCCACCACGGGGGCCAAATCCGGGTTGGTGAAGGGTTGTAAGACAGTGGCGAGCCTAGAAGTTATCAAGAACGGTTTAACGACTGCCATTACATAAAAGCCGGTACCAACGGCTTAGCGTACCTTGCGAAGCACGAAGCGCTCGGAAAAAATGCCACTAGCGGTAGTTACGGGATGGTCACCCATCTAGTACCTGAACGCGCCTGTTGTTGCTTAACCCAAATGATATTATATGATACGCTTTTAATTTTGAAGTAGGATACAGACATAGCCTTATTCTAAGTCGCAGCGAAGAAGGATCAATTTTTAAAAATGCAGTTGAACGTGTAATTGTCGCGATTTCACTGCACCAGACTACGGTGCTCTCTATTTGCCTTGACAAACAAATGCAAACATTCGGAACGCATCTGTAACATTTACGTTGGCTCTCATTTTGCCTCGTATTTAAACAAACATAATATAACCTCACGTCTGGATCCCAGAGGGGGTGGCAGAGACCAAGGGCTGCCACTTGCCACGATCCTGACAGATCACCTTCGCGTCATCAACATAACAAAAACTAAGAATGGAATATTTAAATTTAATCAGATGTCGGTTATTTGCTTTCTTTGAGAAGTGAAGTCCAAGAGTCGAAACCGTATTACTGTTAACTACCTACGTCTAGAACTCTAGGTTTCATAATCGTATACGCATCGCTCGTAGCCCCGGCTGCCTGAGTGATCTTAAACGATCACGAAGGCTAAGCAACATAGGGCGCATTCAGGGAATGAATGGATGACCGTCTATGACTAACGCTTGTGGCATTTTTCCGAGCGGTGCTTCGCAAGGCACGTTAAGCAGTTGGTGCCGGCTGCTGTCAATAGATGGCAGTCGTTAGGCCAAGTCAGAGGCCTTATGGCGGCTTGAAAACTTCTGACAGTAAGACCAGCCACTAGTCTTGCAAGCCTCCACTTATCCGGACTTGGCCCCCGTGGTGGAGTATAATAATAATAATAAATATTCATGGACATATTACACAGATCTCGTCAGCCCTATACTAAGTACAACTAAATGACTTGTGTTATAGGTGCTAACTAGACGATAGATTTAATACAATAAATACAGAGATAACATCCAAGACCCGAGACACACTAGAAAATTTCGTTTCCTAGTTTGACCCGGCCGGGGATCGAACACGACCTTCCGTTTTACAGTCAGCGTGCTAAACCGCTGCGCCACCGAGGCCGTCTGGCCTATACCTTCCTTAGGTAAGAGACCCGTGCCCCTCGTTGGGGACATAATGGGTTGATGATGATACGGGTTCGAAGTGACTTTTCAAAACTACTTTTTTAACTTGTTTTCCTCCATTATAAATATTAGCATAAAGCTAATGAAAACTTATCAAACATTGCTAAAATGAACGGGCTACTTTAACGTCCGCACAATTTTCAAATAAAGTGAATAGACTATCAGAAGCCAAAGAGAACTCAACAGACTGTCTAAAGTAAACAGACATCTCGTTTACCCACCTCGTAGTTTTCAACTAGAAAATAATTACCTTTGAAGATATTTTCATGTTAGCTGCAGAAAGCAACCCCTAGTCAGCGAAGAACAATACTAAACCATTAGGTACGTATTAACGACTGTTGTTATATGGTTGCGTCGATGGATAATAAACAACGACGGACCTTGTCTTGCCTCCCCAACAAATAAACAAACGAAGTAGCATTAAAATCCTCTAAATATCTTGAGCATAATCAGGCACAAAAGAACTAAAAGGGAAGTTTCTTTTTTAAAGTTTCTATTTAAGTAATCCGTTTCTTCCTAAGCCAATTTTCAACACTTAGGCTGACATTCAGAGACGAATCCCAAGTTCACGCTTAGAGCAGTCTTAGCAAAGTAAACTAAAGTCATACTTTGTAAAGCGCCAAAATTTTCGTATTCACATTCGATCGGGAGACGGAGTTTAAGCATGAGCTAAGAGAAGAACTGTCTTAAGAAAGTCATCTATATTGTCTATTATTTTTAGTGATGTAGTTCTTACCGGTTTTTTAAATATTATACCGCTACACGAGAGCAGGACAACATCATACAACTTTATCTATGTGTGAGAGTGAAATAAAAAGCTCACAGATAATGCTCGTAGAACGTCAGTGAAATGACGTTTGGAGTCGTCTGTGAACGAAAGAATTTTTTACATTCTTTGGTTGGCGGTTGGCGCGAGTTTTATAAGTTGGCGAAAATTGTACCTATTCTCAATTCTGTAAATTATTCAGTTTCGTTAATTTTTCATAGACTGTCACAGAAAATGACTTCTTCTAAAAAGTCTATAACTTCAAAGCGATTAGTAAACACAATGCTAATCACAAACTCCAACCAAAACAATACGACAAAAAGGTAACCTCAAAGTGAAGAGAACCAAACGACAGATGACAGTTCTATCTAAGTTCACGTAAAGTCACCAATATTGGCTGCTTACACTTAGCTAAGTACCATTTCATACTCAACTTGATAAGATTCAATTCTGAATACGAAATATTTCTAAGTACGTGATTTTGACATTTCTGAGACCGGTCTTAGCTTAGTTTTCGTCTCTGAATGTCAGCCTTATGGTATTAAATGAGCTAAAATGTATACGGTTAATGTTATAGGGACTTTTGCGTCAGCAAAGCAAATTTTTTAGAGCCGGGTCCAGTGACCCGGACCGTGTCTAAAAGTTTTGCTTTATTATCTTTGCTTTATGCGTTCATTTAATTTAGATGGAATTTTAAATTTTTGTCTAGTTAATCCCTTGACGGTGCCTATGATGAATAATTTTTTAGTGCTTGTATGAATTTCATATGACAGTCTCGCTGGTCTAGCCGTTAAGGTGTTTTGATACAAAGACAGAGGTTGTGGGTTCGATTCCCACTGGGGCCCGCCGTACATTTGTACAAGTGACCTGAATCTGGGTGTATGTTCATGTTTTTGACGTCATGCCTGGTTACCATAGTACAGGGTATCATAGTTTGGGACCAGGTCATGTGATTGTGTTGTGTGCAAGTAATTATTATAGTTAATTTAATTTAAGAAATAGGTAGAGTTATATAGTAAACAGAATTGTCTAAAATACTAATGTTAATTTGTGACTACGCCCCTGCAAGTTCGGTGAAAATGCAATATTATGTGTACTATCGAGGTGATTTGATGATAGCGTTTGGATTTAGGGGCCGAGAGCCTCTGTTGGTAAATGGTACGACAGTCGAGTTTAGGCTAGTATGCTTTTTATCATGAGCACTTTGTGCGCAAATTCACCCGTAATGCAACTGAATAGAATGCAAATATGTGCTGTCGAATGTAAGAAGAAATATTAAGTATGTACTTTGTCCCTTTATGTTGTTCATTTTTTACTCTAAGTATTTTCGTTGTATATGTTATCTGTAAGGAATGTACTTGTAAATGTAAAACGTCGTGTTTTGAGTATAGTGCCGTTAAACAAATGTTTTATCTATCTATCTAACTAAAACTTTCATACACATTATGTAAGTTGATCCGGATTAAAGTTAATAATATCATTAGTACTGCCATCACGACGACCTCTGTGGCGCAGCGGTAGCGCATCTGCCTAACATGCGAGAGGTCTCGGGTTCAATCCCCGAATGGGGACAAAAAATACCCCCAAGTCTTGGATGTTTACATGTTTGTGATGGCGTTGTTTCTGGTACCCACGACAGGGTATCCTAGTGTGGGGCCAGAAGCAATGTATGTGCCAGTATGTAAATTTTATGTTATGATATGTTACGTTACATTATAACATGCAATATCATGACAAGAGTCTGAGGATGAAGTCTGAATATGGCTACTGGGACTACCTGAAGGAAAGTGCTAAAATACTTGAGTGTGGAGTCTCTTATTGTCACTATATGATGACAAGGATCTGAAAATGCCACTGGAAAGTGCTAAGGCAGAGATTTGGATCCGTTTGTTTCTTCTTCTTCTTCAGGCTATATTAGTCCACTGCTGGACATAGCCCTCCCCTAATGCGCGCCATAGCTCAAGGCTGTGCCATCATTGGGGGGTAATGCCCATAATTCCCACGCTTAACCCCTTTCGTTTGTTTAACACAAATTTACTTTATTAAAATTCTGAAATGGACACCTCGTATAACTGTTAACGGTCATGAAGTAGCTTTTGTGCTACTTACCCGTATATTAAAACAATGTGATATCTTTTTTTTTGCTGTCACCAGTACTTTCATACTACACATAACGATGAGAGAGAGAAATAATTTTGACTGAGAGGAATAATTTTGTTGACGAGGGTCTGGTGGTGGATCCGGAAGATTGCCACTGATGGCATTGTAGGACAGTAAAATTGGGCTAACGTGTTTTGTCATCATGAGTCCATTCCATTACCCTTGAAGAGTACGGTCTGAAGATGAAACCGGAGGACTGCCACTGAAACTCCCTTGAGGAAAGTTTCTTACTTAGTGATTGCTTTTTCATAAGCTAGTTATTATAGTTTTTTGTATTCTTTTATTAGCGATTAAGGCCGCGTTGCCACAGTCAAATGATTGGACGATCATTTAGACGGTATTTTTTTTAACTGTGGCAACCATTGTCAAATCGCGCTGGCGTTCAACCAAAGTGAACGTTGACCACTTGTATGTGAAAACTTGTATGTGAACTAAAACGGAGTTCAGTTCAAACCCTCGTGTCTTCAGTTTTGATATAGATAGATAGAATATTCTTTATTGTTCATAGAAATTACGTGACAAAAATTATATAAAATTATAGTACACTTGGCGGCCTTATTACTAAAATAGATTAAAATATCACTTCCTATATGGGAGCAAAATTATAAATTTCCAATTTGGATTACTGTTGGTCTATCGATGGGCGATTCTCGAGAAAATTCTTAAGTAAACTTCCGC
Organism: Yponomeuta sedellus; assembly: GCA_934045075.1. Taxonomy (NCBI): domain Eukaryota; kingdom Metazoa; phylum Arthropoda; class Insecta; order Lepidoptera; family Yponomeutidae; genus Yponomeuta; species Yponomeuta sedellus. The sequence continues at coordinate 7,163,058 of OW203726.1, read as the reverse complement.
TTGTACCCATTCCCACCGGGAGGAGTACAATCACCCTATCTGGTCCGGAAGAACAAGAAAATGAACTGAAGAAAATTTTCTATACGTTCCACAATATTCTCTGCCGCTTTAGTAGGACGGCTATTGCAGTGAATATGTGTTGGAGAACATCACTCAGCAAACTCCTCAGCCAGTCACGCCCTTAAACCAATTAAGTAAATATTTTAATTAAGAGAGCGGCGTAGCCCGATGCGTACAACAGTGAACTCGGAAGCGAGAGGCCCAGGTTCGACTCCCAGTGCGGACATGTACCAAAGACTTTGTTTTCTAAGTTATGTACATTAGTGAAGTTATAGTAGCTATACCGCTCGCTAACCCTGGAGAAAAACATCTTAAGGAAACCTGAGTGTTTCGATATCAACCCTTTATATGTCCCCACTGTTGGGGCACGGGTCTCTTCCTGTATCGCAGAAAGGTCAGGCCATACTCCACCACGGGGCTCAAGTACGGGTTGGTGGAGGATTGTAAGACAGTGGCGGGCCTTACTGTCAGAAGTTATCAAGCCGCCCATTAGGGCCTCCGACATGGCTTAACGACTGCCATTACATGACAGCCGGCACCAACGTCTTAACGTGCCTTGCGAAGCACGGAAGCGCTCGGAAAAAATGCCACTAGCGGTAGTCACGGGACGGTCACCCATTTGATTAGGTGAAAGAGCGCTGGCACGGATAGCCAGAGGTCGCGGGTTCGAATCCCGGCATGGGTGGAATTTTTAGCCTCTAAATAGGTTTTTAAAAATTGTCCTTAGCACGGGTTAATGCATTAAAAAGAATGTAATACATTCCAAATAGGCTAGTTTATTTTTTTAAAGAGGGTCATCCCGAAAGCTCTCGTGTCAATCTCGAATCTATTAGAACCATTAGTATAGCCAGCTAGACGGGTGCGTGCGTTCCGTGGGTACGCGAGTCATTGTTCTGATAGACGGAGACATTGCGAAGTTTTTGAAACAAGGGTTTTCAAGATCGCTTCTTAAAAACCTATTTAGAGGCTAAAAGTTCCACCCATGCCGGGATTCGAACCCGCGACCTTTGGCTATCCGTGCCAGCGCTCTTCCAACTGAGCTAATGGGCGACTCAACGGCATCAGTGAAATTTCGAATATCTTTACAATATTCTCTGTATTACGTAATCCCGGCATGGGTGAAATTTTTAGCCTCTAAATAGGTTTTAAAATTGTCCTTAACACGGGTTAGTGCATTAAATAGAATATAAGAACTCTTGTTTTTTTATATTCTTAGAGTAAACTGAACATATTCAAGTTTAATTTACTAATTATCCGCAACTTTCAAACTACCCAGTTTTTAGAATTTCTTAAATGACTATGAATCGCGATTCTTCTTCGGTGCTTTAACTCCTAGGGAAGCATAGGACCTCCACCACAGATTTCCACTTCTGACGGTGGTTCGGAGCAGCTACCAATAAGGGCCAGCTGGTGACGTTGGACTTGGCCTCTTGGTCTATTGATCTTTTCCCTGGTGATCCTTGGCCGCCCCCTCTTTCGGTTACCCAAGGGGGTGTACGTAAGTGCTTGTCTGGTCAGGCATCTCTAGTCGCGGGGTAGTACTGTGTATGTATGTAATAATCGCGATTAGACCCGTTTGATATAATTATATCCTAATTTTAGCATTTAGGTATAGCACGCTATAGCACGGCGTATGATTTTAAAGCTTGACGTGTAGCGCCCGTGTATGACATCAGATCTAACATAACATTTACATACAGGCACATACATTGCTTCTGGCCCCACACTAGGATACCCTGTGTCGTGGGAACCAGAAACAACGATATCACAAACATGTAAACATCCCAGACCTGGGGTTTTTTTTCTGTCCCCAGCCGGGATTCAAATCCGGGACCTTTTGCATGGTAGGCAGATGCGCTACCGCTACGCCACAGAGATCGTCCATCAGAGGCTTAATTATACGCACCAAATCCTATCGTTATTCTTATGACGTTTGCGATATTAATTAGTATGTAATTTGATAGGCGTTTGGAACCGTTCAGGATTGGTGGCCGTAATATAGAAGCTGAATCTTGTATAGAGTACCACTATGGTAGGGCGCGTGTGACGCGCATTATATTAGTATGTGGACGTTGGCTTAAGATACTATTGATAGCAGTCCTTCAATACAATAGAAGGCTGTTATCTCACACGTTACGAAATACCATTTGGAATATCAACGGACACCTGCTTCGTTACGAGTACAACAAGTCGCAAGAAGTTCGAAATCTAACAAATGTCTCCTTTGTAGTCTTCTGGAATTTCGGACTTGGGTGTGACAGGATTAAGCAACTTGCGATCTACAGGGTGACTTTGAATTCGTTGGACACTGAAGGGTATAAATGAATTGGTATAAATGTCTCCTTAAAAAATGTCCAACTTAAAAAGTCGTCGTCGTCAGCCTATACTAGTCCAACTCCACTGCTCTCCTAAAAAGCGCCACGTTGTGCTATCATAGAGGGTAATGCCCATAATCCCCACGCTGGGCATGTGGGTTGGGGATCGCAGTTCGGTGGAATTGTACTGCAGGGGGCGCTGCTGCCCACCCCCCGGTTAGTGTCCCTTAGTCGCCTTTTAGACACCCGCGGGAAGAATTGAGTTGGTGCTATTCTCTAGGCACACAACAAGCAAGCAGCACCACGCAGCACTTAAAAAGTGGTTGACATAGAAATAAATATTATTTGTTACCCAAAATGCTTCACCTAAGCATAAACAATGCTATCAATAAAAAAAATAAACTATGGCTCAAGCGTCTCACGGTCGGCGTGTATTGTACATCTTACAATATAAACTTTTAAACAAAAAACATTATCTTAAAAGTAATTTATATTTTTCGAAATGTTAATGTTTACATAATTTTAGTTTCAGGGCGCTTAAATATAGTATATTATAGTACTCATAAAAAGGCCCACTAGGATATTACGATGAAAACCAAAACAAAAAAAAATATTTGAAAATACTTATAAGTTATAAATTATTTGATATTCGAAAATTCTTCCGGGAGTTGCGTATTTTTCAGCTAACTTGTATTGAATGACACTCACATGAACCATGACAAGTGTAACACCAATGCCTTTAATAACTAACTTTAGTGTATGACTTAACTATGTAACTATGTATTTAGTGTATGGTAACTTTAGTAAGTGTAACTTTAGTGTCCGCGCCGGTTACAATTGAGAATTTCATTTAGTAAATACTTAAGTAACGTCCTGTATCGTTCTTGTTTGAGACATCCGAAGAGACAGACTTAAGTACATATATTTCATAAGTTAGAATATTTTCGGGGCTTAATCGTGTAGTAATTTATTGCTATTTTACATCGACGTTTCGACGACGTTACAGCCATCGTGGTCACGAGAAGACTGATGGCTGGCACCCATTCGCATCTATAAAATATTTCATAAGTTCTTAAGTTTTTGAAATTCTCAGTTCAGTTCTTCCATCTACCATCTTTTCTAAAATCATCTTAAGCTTAATACATCAGTGTAACTAGGTATATGATAAAATTCCACGACACAACAATGGCGGGCTCCATAGCAACGCCCTCTGTCCCTACAGTGGACAGGACGCAGGTTGAATGCGATCGTATTGTGTCCTTGTGTTGTTATACAAATTGGACAGAAGCAGCGAAAGTGTTAACTTTATCCACGTATCACTCTCTCAATAGTCTGTGCGCGTTCAGTAATACGTTTATGGTAGGTACAGACGATAACCGGTCCACATTTACATTTTGCCGACTTTGCAATAGTCGCCCTTAACGTAAAGGTTGATATACTTTGACTGTACAATTCGTTGGCTAATAATATAATTGAGTAAAATTTCCATATGTAAAAATCAACGTGGTGTCGACTAAACTAGTAACACCTATTTCGTGGTCAACCAACTAAACCAATCATCAATCTTGTCGATGTAAAATACTTTCTGTTGAACTCAATGTTCTCCACTCATCACCCTGAGCATATATTATGCCAAGACTTCAGCAAACATAATGTAGAGAAATAGATATTTTACATATACATATACTTTTTTATGTTAGAGCCATTTAACCACTGAATTTGTAACATTTTTGTCTAAATAATCATACTTTATTAATTTTTTTTTAAATAACCATACACAAAGTAATAAAGTTTTATTCCTCTATGGTTTATACATTTTGTAAACCATATAGTCTCGTTTTGAATAAAATATTCTAGAAGATAGTTTTAGGTTAACTATTTACACACTTCAATAATAATCAACTAAGTTTTGTACATGGGTGGTTACAAGGAGGCCTAATCTGTGACTTGTCGAAGGCAGATGCCTTCTGCCATACAGTCATACGTAGGCCATGAAACACTGCTCTTAAGATTAAAATACTACGTAATAAATGGCAAAAGCTTAAAACTTATATTAAGAAAGGAGGGATCAATAAGCTGACATAAATAGAACTAATATTCTCAGAGGTTAGGATGGGAGTGCTACAGAATTTTTTTTTGTAGTCGTTTCTTTTCCTTGTAGGTAGATAAATGTAAATTATTTTCCTTTCATGGTTCAAAACATGCCCGAGATGGTATTACTTGCAAATGACAATTTATTTTTAAAATTAAGATACAAGACAATGACCTTGTCGAACAGAGAGCGTTCTAAAGAGCTGACTGTAAAGAAGGATTATTGGATGTCCTATGACCCGGAAGAACTAACAATCAACAAAGTATTTCAACGTAAAGAATTATGTAAGACTGTTGGTCGAATGTCAATACACAATGTTATCCGTTATCTTCAAGTCGAGTTGTAGTGGAGAAAAAGACAGGGAAAAAAACTCCACTCTGACCATATCTTCTCAAATCATCTTAGGTATAGTACCATGCCAGACAGAATCATCGCGATTTTTTTAAGTATGTTAGGCCAGTTACAATCTATTTGGAAATTATAATTGTTTATAAATTAAAATAGGCACAACCAGTTTAACTTTTTGGCAATATAAGACATTACCGTGTATATGCGTGTATACCGTGTTTTTTTCCGGCGCAGATCCGTTGTTGAACGGATCTGCGCCGGAAAAAAACGCACATTTTTTTAAGATTTAGAGTGTTGACTAAATATCGGTCACACCGTACGAGAGACTTCAAACGGCATTCATGGACGAATTTCTGCAGTCGGCATAACGAATTCAGGCGTTATCGACTTACTTCGGGAGATGTGTCAAGAAGTGGTCTTGACACATCTCAAATTTAATCCAAGACGATCGGCGAGGCGATGGTCGGACGATATGGTCAGGTGAGTTCCCTACCCGTGAACCGCGAAGGCTGGCGTGTTGGGGAAGAGGCCTATAACAGCAGTGGACAGAGGTGGGCTGATGATGATGAATAGGCGAGTGCGTATCAGGAGATTCATTTCCTCAAAACAAGGGACTTCCTGGACTGTTCTGTACAGCACGCTGGTCAAACTCTTGGGTCACCCTCCTTACATGGGTTCTATTATGTACGTATCCACTGAGTTGAGTGACGTTGATTTTTACTTTTTTTAAGCTACTCCAGCCGTCAAATGCATAGATATTGTGACACTTTAGAGTTGTCTAAATGTTACGTGAGAGAAGGGCAGTTCTGACCTAGTAACACGTCACTTCTTTTTAATTTATTTAGTTACAGCCCTATAATTTAGGAACAATGACACAAGCATTATTATATAAAAACTACAGAGGACTTTACACCCAATTCCCGAGAATAAACAATCTGATCAAAGGGGATACCAATTTCCAGCAGACTGTTAACACACTAGGCCGTAAACGAGGTGTCTGCGGCAGACTGGTTCAACCGCATGAAACTTTGTATAGAGATTGGTGGAGTGTACATTGAAAAGATTTAATAAAACAATATTTACAGATAGACTACACTATTTTAATTTCGCAACACCTGAGTGTCCTACATTATTTGGTTGTAGTGCAAGATCACTTTCAATCAACAACATTAAACTCGATTAGTCTACTCTTACAAAAGTAGGCGAACACAAACACGGCGGCCAAGCATATTGTATTGGGTCTGTTAGCTTTTAGAATACATCTCGGGCTCTAGAGTTTTAGAGAGCTCTAGAGCTCTAGGCTTCGGTTTTCGCCAATTTACGCCGGTTGTAGCGGTAGTTGCGGCGGGTAGTTGAAGATCGAGATCTGATTTCAAAATTAAGTGTCATTAGTTCCGATATTTCTATTACACGAATATATCCAATTCTATCCGATAGTAGCCGAGGCATATTCTAAAAGCTAACAGACTATAATCTGTTTATGTTTATTATATTCGTGCAAGCATTGTCCTATATATTCCTATTTTAGCAACACTAAGGCGGAATATAATACTGTTGGCATTAAGTTCGTCTTTGTACTTTTTTTTTTCATAGTGCAATAATGAATTGTAATTGTAATTGTTTTAAAATGAAATGTGAAAATACTGTTGGAGTAACCAATAATAATAATATCGTTATCAACCCTTATATGTCCCCACTGCTGGGGCACGGGTCTCTTCCTGCATCGCAGGAAGGTTAGGCCATACTCCACCACGGGGGCCAAGTCCGGGTTGGTGGAGGATTGTGAGACAGTGGCCGGGCCTCACTGTCAGAAGTTATCAAGCCGCCCATAAGGCCTCTGACATGGCTTAACGACTGCCATTATATGACAGCCGGCACCAACGGCTTAACGTGCCTTGCGAAGCACGGAAGCGCTCAGAAAAATGCCACTAGCGGTAGTCACGGGACGCTCACCCATCCCGTACCTTACCGCGCCTGTTGTTGCTTAACCAAGTGATTGATTCCAATCACTCGGTTCGCCTAAGCCACGAGCGCTTCAAATAATAATAATAATAATAATAATAAGAACAATAAGCATACGAACAGAATCGGGTATACAAATATATGGCAAAATACAAACGTATATCGGTTGGATAGTTGGAATGAACTGAGTAAGTCGAAATTAAATAGGGGCAAGTCGTCGGGGGTATCTACTTACCTCCGAATTACGCGTATTTTCTGATATGAAGGACTCTTTTATAGCTATGGGGAAATAAAAAGTGAGGGGTTATTAAATTAACGATGGCCAAAGGGGAAGAACGATAAAACCCATCAATAAAGACTGTTTTATTTTTCCGAACCCTAAGTGTGAAAATCGTTTTTATATATTTAAGAACTATCTTATATTTAAGTTCTATCGAACTATTGTTTAAGCATTAATTTTTAGGTATTTATGTAGGTATATTATTATTTAAGTATATGTTACTTACCTATATGTATTTAATTGGATATGTATTTATTTTTTAGGTGTCTATGTATATTATTATTTAAATATATGTACATTATATCGTAGGTAATTATAAGTAATTATATTCTCGCACTCCCTTGCTGTTTGTTATCAATATATTTTCGATTTAATTATTTATGTACATGCACCACGTACCGACTATATTCTTCATGCAATCCACTCCATCCAAAGGTTGTCTGGAAGAGATCGCTCTTAGCGATAAGACCGCCAATTGTATAACATTACTTAGATTTAAGAATCATGGTTGTAATATTTTTCTGGTTGTGCAATAAAGTGTTCACTCTATCTATCTATATTTATAATAAAGAATAGTCAGGAATCAGAATAATATAACGTGTTATTGTAATAACCCAAAACCTGAAAACCCAAACATAATATCAACATTAAAACATTAAAGTATTTAATTAAAGCAAGCTCATAAAAAGCCCGTCCAAATTGTGAAATCTTTCTTTTGACCGTAAAATTTATTTAATAATACTTTTATTGCACTTAAATAAACGTACAATGAGGCATACTTAATGCCTTAAGTATTTTCTACCAGCCAACCGCACGAGGTAAAAGAAAAATAATCAGTCTTACAGATAAGCAACCACAAAAACATTCATGTGCCTATGGCCTACACACATATACATATAAATTTACACAGGGTTACATAGATATTAATACAAATTCATTTATACACTAAAATGAAATTAAAAAACCTTGTATTGTTTTCTATATAGAGTATAGATAGTATTTAAATACATCTATAGATTTTAAACTTTTTGCGCTACGTATAAATTAATGTCCCGGTCTTTGGACAACCTATGAATCAGTACTTTGGTAGGCTGGATATAAATGTGGTGACGACACAAGTTGAAACCAAGCGTTTGTTTGCAAATTAACCTTTGTCCCTAATAAAGAATCGGGTCCCTAATCACTCCGAAACGCACGAAGGGAACTTGAAACTTGTGTTTTACTCACTGTTTACAAGAGACACTACCGACACGTTCTGAAAGTATCCGCATAAATTTCACAGTTATACCAACATAACAAGCAAAGGAAAAATATATGCGGCCTTAGGTCTAACGCGAAGAAAACGAGATGTCTTACTACAACTCTACCTGGACGAATCGAGGTAGAGTTGTAGTAAGGATCCTGGACAGGATCTCTATGGCAACTCGGCCCTAACGATTAGGTTGGGACTACTCGATCCGGAGAACTCGACAACTCAACCCGAACAAATCAACCATAACAACTTAGAATAGACGATTCGACCTGGCCAACTCGACCATTGACATCTGGACTCTGATAACTTCACTCGGGGAGACATTTTATGAAAGAAAAAATAAAGCTTGCTGTAGTTAAATCTAATTTGCTGCAATCCTTTTCCATTTTTATATATAACATAACATAAAACATGTGATACAGAACACGAAAACTCGCCAAACTATTATGTTTGATGGCGAGAGATCGCTTGTTTTATTCGTATGTACCTACTTATTATGAATGCAGATAAATTTAAAGTAAAAAATTTTTTTTTACCAAATGAATTATATTACATGCATATAAATCAAATCTTAATAATTGTTTCTTAAACTTAAAACAAAATTGACTAAGTATTACCTATATTTATTAAATTTGGTGGTGGTGACCGTGTCCCCTCACTAGACTAGACATGTGTTTGGACTATTATGTACGTACACACTTAGTTTAAAATGAATACCAGTAGCAAAACAAAAACACTTACTACGAAATTTATGGACCGTAGAAGTCTAGTGTACTACAATCAACAATCTATCAATCTACTTTAAAGCTAGTAAAGAAACAACGAGTGATGTTTTCATTTTGTTATCTAATCTTAAGACTGAAACGCATCATCTGTTTCTTACCATGAGGTCAAATACCCGCATTTATAAAATGTACGAAAATTAATTAAGCACGTTTATAAGTTTTTCATTTTTAAAACCCTATTTAGAGGCTAAAACTCCACCCATGCCGGGATTCGAACCCTAAACCTCTGGCTATCCGTACGAGCGCTCTTTCCATCTGAGCTAATGCCGGGTGACTCACCGGCATCAGTGAAATTTCGAACCTCCTTACAATATTCTCTGTATTACGTACAGGCAGCGACATCTGGCTGAAGTGATTTGCATCACTTGCAGCCCCGAGTACCTACTTTGCAGTTAGGTTTTTACATCGGAATGGTATCCCTGTACCCACATGATTATATTATTTTTAATGCACTAACCCGTGCTAAGGACAATTTTAAAAACCTATTTCCTATTCACACACCATCACTCGCACGAGATTTTTCTACTACATACTACTTTTCGTCTACTTTAGCTGTGAAGGAATTTAACAACAAGCTACGCTTCTATAATAAAATACCTGAAGCGATATGAAGCTTGCCTGAAACGCGGTTCAAAAAATGTGTTAAGTACACTTGTGCCAATAGGGCTACTAGAACATAAAGTATTATTTAGATGACAATGATGTCTGGAATTAAATCCAATACAATGCATGAGTACAATGCATGAGTTCTATGTTTTATAATAATTATGTAAACTCTGTTAATTAAGGACTTTAAAAAGACTACGTATGGAGTTGTTTTGTCTATTTTTTCTCCAAAATGATCTAGATTTTGAAAGGGACACCTAGTTTGAATTGTAACATTCATTAATTAAAACTGTTTCTATACGGATTTATGCTCGTTTATTACATTTTTACAATTTTCCAACGTTTCGGCACTTTTACAGGTGCCGTGGTCTCGGATGACTTAGGTGGTAGGCGTCTTTTTGAAAGCATTAACGGTTAGTTTACTACCCGCGGCAAAAATTACAAAAGTTAATTATGAAGTTACGTTCCAAAATAGGAACGTTGGAAAATTTAAAAAATGTAATAAACGAGCATAAATCCGTATAGAAACAGTTTTAATTATGTCTAGTGCTCGTGTTAACCTTAGAAAATACTATAACATTCATTAAGCCGCAGTTTCTGCGTTATTTTGAATAAAACCTTTTCATTTCATTTCAAGTGAGGAAATCCGAGCATGTATCTGCCTATGTATGTGGGAAAACATTGAGTCATAGTCATGTAGAACGTAAAGGGAACTCACTTAGTGATTGGACCTTGAAATAAATCATGCAGTGAGTCTGTTGTGATGTGGATGTGGTGCATTTCATAAAACTCTATTGTCTGAGTATTTATTAACTGCACGACATCATCTTGCTAGAAGTAGAAGTTAATATTACTTAATGTCGATTTTCGAACATCCAAAACTAAACAAGCACACAGTCATAAATGTCAAGCAGTTTCAAACGAATGTTCTTAACGGCATGATACTGAGTAGCTGTCTTGTAGCAAAATAGATAAATAGAGAATACTTTATTGTATTCTGAATTAATACTCTCCCAATGGCAGCGGGTCTTGCGACCTTATTATATATCACTTATGCTGTAAATATGTAAATATCTGCTCTTAACTAAATTACTCGTAGTAATAGTTCATCAGTCTATTTTTTGTATATACGAGTTCTTGTAAAGCTAATAGTCATTAAACAACTGATAAACAGAAAAAAAATATTATATCGTTTTAACGATATTACTGGAAAGTATCGAACAAAAAAAATTAAAATACTGATTTCATTTCTATAAAAAAAAATATTTGACACATATAAACTTTATGGTACATAAAAATTTAAATTACAAAGATATTTGTTAACCTAAAAGTACAGACCGGCCTTATCACACATGTTTAATCTGGTTTTTTTTTATCTTTTCTGTTGTGTATTTGTTTTCTTTCTGTTTCTGTCTTTCTGTATTCATTAATAATGTATTCTGTATTCACTTATTTGTTTATTTTGTTTCAGTGATGTGTCTTGCTTTTACAATAAATGTATTTTCTTTCTTTTTTCTATAGGATATATAATGCAAACTAAAGTCGTAGGTAAACTTTTGATACATTTACATTTCTGTTGCAAAATCGCGCTTAACGTAGTTGGGTTTGTATATGTAAAGGTTGATGTGTGGTCGACGTGTTTATGTGTAAAACAATTCCACCTAGAAATGCTATCAAGGGTTTTTAGCGTTAGGTTCTCGATCACAGGATCTCCTGAAAATCGCCATCACCGCGATAGAGAGATTAGTAAGTACTTTTTTGCAAAAACGGTCAGTAATAAATAAATATTTTTTTTATTGTGTTGGTGCTAGTAAATTCTATAATGCCATTCTCTCGTGCTTCTGCTATATTGGTTTTGTTTGAAGTAACATATAAATACTTGAGTGTTTATCACATTTCACTGTAAATTTAATCAACGTAATAATTGTGCAAGGATGTCGCCGAATGAGGTCAGCAGTTTGAATTGATAATGTATATGTTATCTGATCTTATCAGGGCCATTGATATGATAAATTGCTGTCAACAATAGAAGGTTTTAATAAAAAAACATTATCAATTATGAATCAGTTTAAAAAATATATTTCCAGCGCAAAATAAAAAGTTAATGAAAGTAGAGTTCTTTGTACCGTGCTCAAAGGTTTCAAAATGCAGGCGAAACATCAGCATTTCAATTAAAAACTTGATGAAGTCAAGTTAGAGCCCTATCACACTAGCGATTTGAGAGCGAGCGATAGCACAGCGAGCTCGTCGCGACTGCGCGGTTGACGCAGCGCGATCGCAACGATCTCGCCACGATTATCACTGTCGATGCCTTTTTGTGCAATCGCAGGCGACAGTCCGCCCCGCTCCACTTGTGTCATATTAAAGATACGTATGTAAACGAACATAGAATCGTTTAGATATACAACCGTTGGGGATACAATGGAAACAAAGTTATTTAACTAACTAAAATTAAAAATATTTCCGTTATAATCATCATAGTGGTCGCTCTCTCCCAGTCGATTACTTAATAATGAATCTTCCCATTTTCGTCATTAACTTGTATTTGCTTTCGTTTCCTGCATGTTTGAAGAAAAAAAGCCAGCAGTAATGTTTCATAGTTAGATAGGGTCTAATCGCGACTATTGATTTAAAAGTTAAATATCGGGAATTAAGGTAATTTCCTTTTTTGCATAATAAATAATCACGACAACACCAGTTAATATACAAATATGTATCAGCATCGCGTGTCCTTATGAAATATTACAAACCGCTGTAGTAGTGTTTCCGCGTCAGATCAATGTATTTTTTGCTTCAGCGTCTAAAACGTGGGTCGCACGCCGCAAGTCCGCCGCGATGGCGCAGCGTCGTCGCAGCGATGTCGTCGTGGTATACTCGCTGCGCAATCGGGGCGGGCTCACTCCGCAATAACATCGCTTTCAAATCGCTCGCAGATCGCTAGTGTGATGAGGCTGATTGTTACGTTTATGACATTGAAATACAAAACTATAACATGAAGAAAAGAACACAATTCATTCAATTATTGCATTGCGGTTTAACGAAAACACGCCAAACAATAACTTCCACACAATACAATCACTTGTCTCTAGTGCATAGTACTTTAATGGAGTCATATTAGTACGCTAATGGTTGTTTCATTGACACTGTTGGTAGAGAAGTAACCAATGGTTACAACCTATTCCTATATAACCCACGCAACGTACAGGGCGATTCGAGTTTCTTCGCGAGAGATGACTAATTAATTAGGAATGCGTAACATAGGAATGCAACAGCAGTATCATTTCTACTGCTGTTGCTGTAGACTACCAAATCTTCTTCTTTGCGTGTCGCTGGCAAGCCATCGTGGTGAAAGGATTTACTATTAGTGTAAGCGTCGAAGTTTACTGTCTGTAGTAATATATCTATAATATAGAAATGAATCGCTGAATGTGTTGGTAAGCGCAAATCTCGAGAGCAGCTGAACCGATTTCGCTAATTCTTTTTTTAGAATATTCCTTGAAGTACGAGGGTGGTTCTTACGGATAGAAAAATAAAAAATAAATAAAGAATCGACTATTAGGCGGTACGAAGTTCGCTGGGTCAGCTAGTTGTAAAAAAAAGTGTTGTAGGAATGTGGTCTCGATGACTTTCCGTGCACCGTATTTGGTCAGACTGCCTACTGGAAGGAAAGGTCAGCAGACAGTTGCTTACTTGACCTCGCCTCAAGCGTGTCATATTATACTGAAAACATGCGCCACTGATTATTAAGCTGGGCGCTAATTAATGTGACACATTCTTTAATTTGCCTGCATGTGTTCCGGGTAAATTGATGTTTTTATGGAGTAAAAACTTAACTAGTTTAACGTTTTTTAGTTTCTTTTGGATTTGGACAAAATATTTTGTTAATACTATCAAAGTCTTATTTTTATATTATTTTTTTCTCTCTTATTTTGTTAGGTATCTAAGTAGACACTGGTTTATGGTGTATGTAGATATTATGGTTTATTGTTAACAATTAATGTCGGGATCATATTTACATTTTAGTTGCAAAATCACACGAAGCGTAAAGGTCGTAAAGATGAAACGTTGAGACTTGATGTCATAAATTCGTATGTTACTTAAAAAAAAAAGAGAATTGTTAACTTTTGCATATTGGAATGAGTTTTCTTGCCAATAAACGTCTCGTATTTTGCGTCTTCTGTGCACTAACATGTATTAATCTTCTTTTAGCAGCTGTGATTTAGCCAAAACACATCCAATAAAATATAGTGGGTATTGTCCTGGAGAAGTATTGGCAAATATTACTTCTATATATGGTATGTTTCAATAAAATCATTAAGATCTTCTTCTTGGCATTCAGTCAGTCTTTGTATTCAGTAACCTATATGCACAGATTAGGAGTCTTTTTAGTTCGTTACCAACCCTTGTATGTTTGCAATTTAGTCACAAGGTAAAGTTAAGTTATCGATATCAATATCAACCCTTGCATGTCCCCACTGCTGGGGCACGGGTCTCTTCCTGCATCTCAGGAAGGTTAAGCCATACTCCACCACGGGGGCCAAGTCCGGGTTGGTGGAGGATTGTAAGACACTGGCGGGCCTTACTGTGAGAAGTTATTAAGCCGCCCATAAGGCCTCTGACATGGCTTAACGACTGCCATTATATGACATCCGGCACCAACGGCTTAACGTGCCTTGCGAAGCACGGAAGCGCTCGGAAAAGTGCCACTAGCGGTAGTCACGGGATGCTCACCCATCCTGTACCTGACCGCGCCTGTTGTTGCTTAACCAAGTGATTGATTCCAATCACTCGGTTCGCCTAGGCCACGAGCGCGCCTGTTGTTGCTTAACCAAGTGATTGATTCCAATCACTCGGTTCGCCTAGGCCACGAGCGCTTATCCAATAGTCAGTTTTTGACAAAAAGATCTCAATCGTCGTGTTTCCGTGTTTTTGTAGCAAGCCAGCACAATACTTTGCGCCTAAAGCAAGGCAAGTTGTCTACATCTCGGACAGCTTTTAGATAGATAGACAGAGAGAACTTTATAGTACATAAAAATGGAAATAACATTGATATTTCAGCAATAAGGCGCCTCGTCTTTTGAAATAAAATAAATTATTTTGACAAACACGTTTAGCTCTAACATAAGAAACTCGGCGATTCGAGTTTCTTCGCGAGAGATGACTAATTAATTAGGAATGCGTAACATAGGAATGCAACAGCAGTATCATTTCTACTGCTGTTGCTGTAGACTACCAAATCTTCTTCTTTGCGTGTCGCTGGCAAGCCATCGTGGTGAAAGGATTTACTATTAGTGTAAGCGTCGAAGTTTACTGTCTGTAGTAATATATCTATAATATAGAAATGAATCGCTGAATGTGTTGGTAAGCGCAAATCTCGAGAGCAGCTGAACCGATTTCGCTAATTCTTTTTTTAGAATATTCCTTGAAGTACGAGGGTGGTTCTTACGGATAGAAAAATAAAAAATAAATAAAGAATCGACTATTAGGCGGTACAAAGTTCGCTGGGTCAGCTAGTTGTAAAAAAAAGTGTTGTAGGAATGTGGTCTCGATGACTTTCCGTGCACCGTATTTGGTCAGACTGCCTACTGGAAGGAAAGGTCAGCAGACAGTTGCTTACTTGACCTCGCCTCAAGCGTGTCATATTATACTGAAAACATGCGCCACTGATTATTAAGCTGGGCGCTAATTAATGTGACACATTCTTTAATTTGCCTGCATGTGTTCCGGGTAAATTGATGTTTTTATGGAGTAAAAACTTAACTAGTTTAACGTTTTTTAGTTTCTTTTGGATTTGGACAAAATATTTTGTTAATACTATCAAAGTCTTATTTTTATATTATTTTTTTCTCTCTTATTTTGTTAGGTATCTAAGTAGACACTGGTTTATGTTGTATGTAGATATTATGGTTTATTGTTAACAATTAATGTCGGGATCATATTTACATTTTAGTTGCAAAATCACACGAAGCGTAAAGGTCGTAAAGATGAAACGTTGAGACTTGATGTCATAAATTCGTATGTTACTTAAAAAAAAAAGAGAATTGTTAACTTTTGCATATTGGAATGAGTTTCCTTGCCAATAAACGTCTCGTATTTTGCGTCTTCTGTGCACTAACAAGTTTTAATCTTCTTTTAGCAGCTGTGATTTAGCCAAAACACATCCAATAAAATATAGTGGGTATTGTCCTGGAGAAGTATTGGCAAATATTACTTCTATATATATGGTATGTTTCAATAAAATCATTAAGATCTTCTTCTTGGCATTCAGTCAGTCTTTGTATTCAGTAACCTATATGCACAGATTAGGAGTCTTTTTAGTTCGATACCAACCCTTGTATGTTTGCAATTTAGTCACAAGGTAAAGTTAAGTTATCGATATCAATATCAACCCTTGCATGTCCCCACTGCTGGGGCACGGGTCTCTTCCTGCATCTCAGGAAGGTTAAGCCATACTCCACCACGGGGGCCAAGTCCGGGTTGGTGGAGGATTGTAAGACACTGGCGGGCCTTACTGTGAGAAGTTATTAAGCCGCCCATAAGGCCTCTGACAGCTGAAGTTAAGTTTGTTGAAAACCGGTCTTGGCCCCCGTATTGGAGTATGGCCTATTCTTCCTGCGATTCAGGAAGAGACCCGTGCCCCAGCAGTGGGGATGCAAGGGTTGATATCGATATCGATAACTTCACTTTACCTTGTGATTAAATAGCTTACACTATAATTTTACTAATAAATAAGAATTCTAAGTGTTATGCGGCCGCGTTTCATAGTTTATGACGATGAAACTACAATCATAGTTTATGATGATAATTCAACTATAAACTGCGTAGTCGATTAGTGCAATCTTGTTACTGTTTGGGTTAATCTACAATTACAAGATGGACAGCGTCCAATGGCAAGAGAGAAGGCTCTCACACTAGATGGCTGAAGGGACCACTCCGACGCTTGCCCAGCACCTATACCATCCTGACTGATTAGTCGGCCTAGCCCACAGGAAAGACTAGTCAATACCATTGAATTTAAAAATACTAAGAAAAACCCGCGCCTTTGTTGGCTCCGCACGTAATAAACTATGAATTGTGGTTTTATGCAACCCGGCGCTAGTCATCCTTTCGTCTTTCTGTTATATTTATTATGGGGTGAGGTCGTGAGACTGAGATGTCTGCGACACATTGTACGTGGCGACGCATAATATCATCATAATTTTAGATTGACAACTAACGCCTGCATTGATGCCGTTGATGTTATGTATGATAGACTGGAACTGATCTTATGATAGCTTTGTGAGATCGACCCGTAAGTTGTGGAACACGCTGCCATCGTTTGTCCTTTCGAAGACATCTAACCTGGGTGTCTTTAAAAGTAGAGTTCACCGGCATTTGACAGGCAAGCACATCACATCGTAGACCCCGTCTTCGCTTACCATCAGGAGTGCCTCGGGTCAAGTGTAACCTGTCCTACTTAAAAAAACATTCTTAAAAATTTACAAATAGACAAAACAATGATCTAATTAAAGTAATATCACATAACACAGCGTTTATGTGCCTTTTTCAACAAATGGCTAATAAATAAGTGGTTAGGAAAGATAAGATAAGAATATTCTTTATTGTACACGACAGAAAATATATACAGAGACAAGGGTTATAAAATTAATTAAAAGAACACTCATGGAATCCAAAAAAGGCTACAATGTACCCAAACAGGCCAACACGATTCAGGCTCGACCTTGTATAGTGGCTACTGCTAATGTCGTAGTTATGACCTCTGTGGCGGAGCGGTAGCGCATCTGCCTACCATCCGAGAGGTTCCGGTTTCGAACCCCGGCCTGGAACAATAAAGCCCCTAGACTTGGATGGCTACATGTTTGTTTCCACGACAGAGGATTCCTAGTGTGGGGCCAGAAGCAATGTATCTGCATGTTATGTTAGAGCTAAACGTGTTTGTCAAAATAATTTATTTTATTTCAAAAGACGAGGCGCCTTATTGCTGAAATATCAATGTTATTTCCATTTTTATGTACTATAAAGTTCTCTCTGTCTATCTATCTAAAAGCTGTCCGAGATGTAGACAACTTGCCTTGCTTTAGGCGCAAAGTATTGTGCTGGCTTGCTACAAAAACACGGAAACACGACGGTTGAGATCTTTTTGTCAAAAACTGACCATTGGATAAGCGCTCGTGGCCTAGGCGAACCGAGTGATTGGAATCAATCACTTGGTTAAGCAACAACAGGCGCGCTCGTGGCCTAGGCAAACCGAGTGATTGGAATCAATCACTTGGTTAAGCAACAATAGGCGCGGTCAGGTACAGGATGGGTGAGCATCCCGTGACTACCGCTCGTGGCATATTTCCGAGCGCTTCTGTGCTTCGCAAGGCACGTTAAGCCGTTGGTGCCGGATGTCATATAATGGCAGTCGTTAAGCCATGTCAGAGGCCTTATGGGCGGCTTGATAACTTCTGACAGTAAGGCCCGCAACTGTCTTACAATCCTCCACCAACCCGGACTTGGCCCCCGTGGTTGAGTATGGCCTAACCTTCCTGCGATGCAGGAAGAGACCCATGCCCCAGCAGTGGGGACATACAAGGGTTGATAACGATAACGACCATTGGATAAGGAGATTGAGGGATCATAAAATCAGACAGACATACATACGAGTCAACCACATTACCCTACGTCGCAGTCGGGTAAAAAGGTGATTCAACTAAAACACTCTTAAGACGATGTTAAAGCCAGGTTTTGACAGGAGTTCCAACTATAAACCGACTTTAGCTCTCTATTAGGAGGATCGACTCTTTATCAATAAGATAGCTAGTTTCTACAGTCTAGCTAAAACCTATGATCAATAGATTAGAGCTATAATCGATTTCCGCTAAAAACGGCCGTTTTTGGCCGAAAGTGATTAAAGTCCTTGGTTGGTGATTCTAAGTTCTGGACTGTAGGTTCTAAAAATAGTTGTCAACAGTTGTTAAGATCTCTCATGTTCACTTTTAAATAAAAACATAGGTATTATAACACAAGTTATGATTTTTTCCATTGGTAGCGCTAGTTAGCACCCCGAAGCTCCTTAATATTAGTTTCACCTACCTTTGTGGGTTGCGGTTGCGGCAGTTCAAAATAGGTAAAATCCTCTCACCGTGATGAAGAGATCCAAACTTTACACATTAACGCCGCTCAGCTTTGTTAGTTTGTTATTACAAATTGTTTCTGGGTCGTCTTACATCATTATAAAACTTTATGTTATACCGAAGATGCTTGCTTCTTACGCTGCACAGTTGCACTTTGTTGGGACTACGAAAGAAGGGAAAAGTTATGGTCAACCTGAAAAGTTTCGTATTTCTCACCTCCTTCTACCTACCGCGGTTGACTAGTAGACAATAGTTAGGGCATCGTCGCATCGTAACAATTTTTTATATCATTAACTAGCTGACCCAGCGAACTTCGTACCGCCTAACAGTAGATTCTTGAATTTATTTTTATTTTTCTCTCCGTAAGAACCATCCTCGTACTTCAAGGAATATTCTAAAAAAAGAATTAGCGAAATCGGTTCAGCTGCTTCCGAGATTTGCGCTTACCAACACATTCAGCGATTAATTTTTATATTATAGATTATTAATTATACTTTATTGCACACGAAACATTTAACAGGACATTACATAAGAAATAACATGTAAAAAGGCGAGCTTATCTCTGAAAAAGATTTCTTCCAGCAAACCTTAGAGCCTTAAACCTTCATTATTCATCATTCAGCCACAAGAAGTGCCCTGCGGGACGTAGGCCTCCTACATGGATTCACAGAAAGACCGGTTGGAAGCGGCTTGCATCCTGCGTCTTCCTGCCACTTGAATGAGGTCAATTAATAAACTAGCTGACCCAACGAACTTCGTACCACCTAACAGTCGATTCTTTAAATTTTTTTTCTCCGTAAGAACCATCCTAGTACTTCAAGGAATATACTAAAAAAGAATTAGCGAAATCGGTTCAGCTGCTCTCGAGATTTGCGCTTCCCAACACATTCAGCAATTCATTTTTGTACTATAGACTAGCTGACCCAGCGAACTTTGTACCACCTAACAGTCGATTCTTTAATTTTTTTTTTATTTTTCTCTCCGTAAGAACCATCTTCGTACTTCAAGGAATAAACTAAAAAAATAAGTAGCGAAATCGGTTCAGCTGCTCTCGAGATTTGCGCTTACCAACACAGTCAGCAATTCAGCATGCTTACATTATAGATAAAGGTTACTTGTTTGTCATTATCAGCCCACTGCTGGGTATAGGCATTTTTCCCTAGATGCCACTAGATGACGATCTCTTGCCATCCACATCCAAGGACCCTCCCGTACGCCCTTTACTCACGAAACCTTATGGGCTTGCTATACCAAGGAATTAAATTTTTAAAGGAATTTATCTATGCACGTACTGCCTTACTAATAAAGGTTATGAGCTGTGTATACAGGCGTTACGCGAGGTCTGACAAACTGGTTATTTTGTACGCTAAATGTGATTAAACCAGTTTAAATTGATATACGTCAAATAGTTATTCAGAGTGCATAACTTATTTATTAGTAAGGCCGGTAGAATTTAAGGTCCTACGAAGACCTAACTAGCGCATACCTACTGGCCGCATTATTTATTTATTTATTTATATAGTTTCGAGAATCATCAACTTACAAAAATGTTAGTAGAAAAAATAGTTTGCTAAGAGCTAATAACAGATTCCCGCGTATAGATTATTTTATAATATTATATTTTTTTGTTTTTACAAAAGTGAACTTCATAAATTTCAATAATGATGATGGCGGCTATTTACGAGCTAACCCATTATTTACAGCTTTTATGACAAAAACGGTTTTTAGCGATTAGCATATTGTATAGCCATATATATTACAACCCTTTGTATGTATGTCCCCACTTCTGGGATACAGTTCTCTTCCTTCATCGCAGGAAGGTTAGGTCATACTCCACCACCGTCGCTAAGCCATGCCGGAGGTCTTGTTGACGATTTGGTAACTTCTGACAGTAAGGCCCGCTACTGTCTTTAATCCTCTACTAGCATATTAAAATAATTTTATGATAAAATATGACTAATTCAAATTACTGTATCAATAAAAAAATAAATATTTGGTTTCCGCTGACTACGGACGTCTTTGGCTGATTTAAAGTCCTAGATTCTTGGAACCAGCTCAGGTTTAAAAAGAGCCACTGTGTTTATTAAGATTTATGATAGAATAATTAGTTATAAATTTTTTTTTGTATTCACTATATCAACCCTTGTACATTCCCACTGCTGGGGCACGGGTCTCTTCCTGCATCGCAGGAAGGTTAGGCCATACTCCACCACGGGGGCCAAGTCCGATTTGGTGGGCGGGTTCACGTATGAGCAAAATAAATACGTACAGTTTCTACAGCGACCTAATTATTTTGTACAATTCTCTACTTTTGTTGCTGGTAACGACTCCTAAATACACTCCAAGAATTCTAAAAAAAAAAAGTTTTTTATGCCACACCTGGCAATAAAGTGGCTTTTTCCGCACGCTGCGCGTACGGAAAAACCCGCTTTCTGGCCAAGTGTAGACATAAGAAGATGTACACAACACGGGAGGTAATAAAGAAAGCTCTCGATCGCATATTTACGTCCCTCGCTTGCAGCTCGGGCCGCAAACTTCTGCGATCTCGGCCTTTCTTTGTATTACCACCCTAGTTGTGTAATGTACTATTACCATTACGAAGCATAACACAAATGTTGGCAAATGATGTAACTGTGGTTTTTTCGTGTCTTGTTATGCAAAATTAAATTATGATAATAATTATCATAAAAGTACCCCAGAAAAAAAAACCATACATTTTTGAAGCACCCTAATATCCTATCCTACTAATATTATAAACGCGAAATTTGTAAGTATGGATGGATGGATGTTTGCTAATCTTTTACGTAAAAACTACTAAATGGATTTTAATGACACTTTATAATAAAAAGCAAAGTCCTTTCCTATTTTCAAAGGACTGGTAAAGTCTCACTACCTCGCTGAAGACGTGTAATGCTGTTACATATGATTATCTACATAACAATCATAGTAATTTTTCTTTTTGTCTGTTTACATGTAAAATGTATATATTAGTATATTATAATTATATATGTATGTTTGTATAATATATAAATTAGTAATATTTATTATATTAAGTATATATGTATATGTAATATATGTATATATAATATATGTATGAATATTAGTTGTAAGTCAGTTTATAGTACATACTCTTCCAATATACTTCATGTACACCTACCTACCTACTCTCTTCATCTTTCAGTTCTATCCATCCCAAGGTTGTCTGGAAGAGATCGCTTTTAGCGATAAGACCGCCAATTGTATACGGCAATAGTTAGATATGTAAGCCTTATTATGTAATTTGTTTTCTAGTGTGTACAATAAAGAGTTCTAATCTAATCTAATAATATAGTTTATACATCAGATTAACAAATAGGCTACAATTTATAATAATATTGTGTAAATTGTCCAAAATATGACAGTAAGTGTCAAGTGAGTAGGAACAAATCTACCATCTGCGACCTATTGTGGCGTGCCCTGCCTAAACTGTACTGCCAAAATATTTTCTACGCCACGCTAATATAAGCTACTTAAAATACTAATACTGCGAAGTCGCAAGCACCAGCTAGTTATAGTATACTGCTTCCGGCTCGTGAAAGTTGAGACATCGATAGACCGTGCGGATGGTGCCACAAGCGTAATTTGACTACACCGATTAATTTTACGATTAAATTTAATACAGTTTCTCAAAAAGTGGCGTATTACAGGGACGTATAGCGTGCGGGATGTGGGCTATTACACACTCGTGCTTTTTTTTACCTTTCCCGCACTCGTGCGTTTTCTTTCCCAACTGTCAAAATAATGTCTATTAAAAAGAAAAACCAACCATGAAGTTTTTACTAAAAAAATTCATAGAAGTTTTTATGAGCTACTAATTTGTTTCATTATCAGATTTAATGATTTGATTGAATGAGTTAAGTAAGGTTTCATTTCATCGCATTAAATTTCATTTTCATTTCATATCTATAAAAAATTCTACTGAAGACTTGGCTGTATGGGCATAGTTCCCTTTGCCTACTAGAATGGGTGAAAAAAAAATCTCTGCTTATATTTTTTTTCGGTTGGCGCCCACGGATGTCTTTGACATCCGTGTTGGCACCATTTTCCAAATAATTTTTCTTTATTAAATTGGTTTTTAAAAAGGCGGCAAGGGTGTTAGTATTATTAATTAAGCCGTATGTCGTGTGACGACATTTGGCGGTTACGTCCATTTAGAATGAGACGAAATTCAAACAGAAAATTATGTATGAAAATCATCGAATTTCCGAAAATAAAAAAATATGGGTCATTTTATTTCGTATCTAGTTACCTTTAAGACAGTAAAATACGTATGCTAAAAAATTTAAATGTTGTCAATTGTAGAGTGTAATTGTTTTATACCAGTGTTTTCATTACAGAAGACAATAAAGGAATGAGATTTGTGTACGAAAATTGGGTGCAAGGCCTTAAATTGAACTGCTTCTTCTTCTTCTTCTTATGGTGCCTCTCCGACTAGCGAACGTCAGGAGTCAGCTCTGCATATTTATTTAATTTTCTGTCTCTCGTAAGGCTCAAGAGGTCGGCAGCACTTACGATTCCGGTCCACTCCCCATCAGCCACTTTCCGAATATAGGTAAAAAATTAAATATTTACCGTAATGTACGGGTAATTTGTATCGGATCTGTGACCATTCCTGACTGTGCGTGACAAAATTAAGTAAGTGAACCTCCCTGGGTGGAATAATTAACATTCTGGGCGCGACTGTCCAATCGCATAATACTTTGAATCACGAAAATCCATTTTCGGGCACTCAGCGATTACACCGAATACCGATTTCTCACTTCATAAACCGCAATGCCTTCCATACAAAATATCGCTCAATTTTGCTGGTCCCGCAAAAGAATTGCCCGATTTCTACCAAAAATCACCATCGGAAACCAAACATTAATTACCGAAAACCTATTTAGAGGCTAAACATTCCACCCATGCCGGGATTCAACCCGCGACCTCTGGCTATCCGCGCCAGCGCTCTTTCCAACTGAGCTAATGGGCAACTCACCGGCATCAGTGAAATTTCGAACCTCTACACTAATCTCTGTATTACGTACAGGCAGGGACATCTGGCTGAAGTAATTTGCATCACTTGCAGCTCCGAGTACCTACTTTGCAGTTAGGTTTATTTACATCGGATTGTCCTTAGCACGGGTTAGTGCATTAAAAATAAAAATAATATAATTAATTACCGAGCTAACTTTTTTAAACGCAGCCTATGTATATAAACAAAGTTCCACTGTAGGGCACAGAGCTTCTCTCAGAGAGAAAGAGAGTATAGGATATTGACAATTTCAAGCGCTGGTTTGTGAACACCGGTTCGCAACATAATTTTTCAGGCGAGCGGTAACTATAGGTGCTACAAAATTTCGAATTCTGAAGCTAAAAAGGAGAAGTTTCTGCGTCTTGTGAGTACTGTCTAGATGACACCGATATACAGGTTGAAGACAATGCCCATAT
This sequence comes from Yponomeuta sedellus, assembly GCA_934045075.1. Taxonomy (NCBI): domain Eukaryota; kingdom Metazoa; phylum Arthropoda; class Insecta; order Lepidoptera; family Yponomeutidae; genus Yponomeuta; species Yponomeuta sedellus. Next base: position 7,138,770 of record OW203726.1, on the reverse strand, counting down.
CTATCAGATATTTTTTTTAAAGAAGTGTTAGGGTTTAAGTGGTAAGGGACAACCCAGGCAGACATACATCGACCAAATAGGGGATGTATTTGCAAAAGGAAAGATAAAAAGTACCCGGAACCGGCGCCGGCGTGCGTGCATGCAAGGACTTATGAACGTTGATGAAGCGAAGGTGATCTGTCAGGATCGTGGCAAGTGGCAGTCCCTGGTCTCTGGGATACAGGCGTGCGATTATGAATGTATGTTTGTTTGTTTGTTTGTTAGGGTTTAAAATACTTGTATGGAATGTATGGAATTCTACTTAGAATATTGAAACATCCGTACATCATTGTCCTCGTTAGAGAAATGGCCTACAATAGTTTCTTAAAAAAGCATATATCTATAAAAACAGCACATGAAATTTAAGTGACTCTGTAGGTACCCTATACTTTTTACCTATGTAGAGCATTGCCCACCTCCTTATCAGCTGCATTCAACTGCATTGCACATTCTTTAGCGACTTAATCTCGCAAACATTGTGAACTAAAATAAACATTATTGCAGCCTACCATTTTCTATTTATATACATTATTTGTATGTATCTATTTACAGTTAGTATAATAATTTTCTTAAAAACTGCTTGAAAATTCATGTTTTATGCTTAATTAAGAAAAGAAAATGTATCTCAAATATTTTGATTTATTTGTACATCTACTTCCTTCTCCAATATATTGCTCCAGTCCATCCAAAGGTTGTCTGGAAGACATCACTTTTAGTGATAAGGCCGCCGTCTGTACTCTTAGCTTAAGTACTCGAGTAATTAATTTACTCTGAAAAATTACAACCACGCCTTTCCCACCCAAAACAAAAAACATGATGGCGCCTCCCACATTTTTTTTTATAATGACGTCATCACACGAATGTTTCATACCTTCATGTTTAATCTTCATGCCCACGTGAATTTAACCACTATAATATTAGTCAAATTTAATTCTGTAATATAAATGATAGGAATATAATCGCAGATATACCACTATTAATAAGTAGGTAGGTATTAAAGTTCTAACGTCGCTGATAGCTGTATCAGCTAGAGATAGGCGTTGTTAACAATTATCTAAGAAATACAAAGAAAGTTGGTTATGCATAATTTTTTAGTAGGTTCATTGTTGCACTTTACTTTACTTAAACTTTATTGCACACGAAACATTAAATAGGACATTACATAAGAAATAAGATGTACAAAGGCGAGCTTATCTCTGTAAGATATTTCTTTTGCACTTTTCCTTTAACAATTTTACTGAATTCTCTGTTAATTGTTAGTTTGTTGGCTCAGTATATTAGTTATGCTGACAGTCGTAAAGAAATGGCGGCACGCTTAAGGCGCTTTGGGCTGCTAACTAGAGTCACTAATGCAATAAAAATCATAACTTGTAATACAATACGATTTTTTCGAAAAGTAAACATGTCACAACAACTATTTTTAGACACTCTAGGACCTAGGATCAACAACCTAGGTCTTTAATCGGTTTCCTCCAAAAACGTCCGTTTTTAACAGAAATCGATTGAAGTCCTAGGATATTGACACTACGTTCTAGGCTGTATGTTCTAAAAATAGTTATTATCACAGATATTAAGATTGTTGATGTTTACTTTTTAAAAAAAAAACGTATTAGACAACAAGTTATGATTTTTAATCCATTGGTGGCGCTCTGTGGCGCTGGATAGCGCCCTAAAGCGCCTTGATAGCGGTCAGGGCGCTTTTATATTTTAATCGCAAATAATCAAAACTGAGGTCCAACTAGGAAAACCGGTCACGGTCACGGTCTCGGTCTAATATGTAGTTGTAAATTCGTGCCAGTGTGACCTTTGTGGATTTCTCTTGTTGTAGCGTACACGTGTTCTTAACCTCCTCCTCCGGTTTCTCATACACGAACAAAATCTTTTTTTTAATGAAGTTTTATTTTATGAAAAAATAGGTAATTTTGAGATTAATTAAAGTGGCCCTGGATTTGGGCCACTTAAATTAGTTTTAAATCAAACGAAGAACCAGAGTCCCCAAAACCGGAAATACGACATACACGGACAAACGTCATCAAATAAGATTCTACGAGCTGTCAGTTTCTCATGATACAAAAACTCTTTAAATATACAAAACTAACCAGAAGAAACTACCTGAAGCGCTCGTGGCCTAGTCGAACCGAGTGATTGGAATCAATCGCTTGAGTTAGGCAGCAACAGGCGCGGTCAGGTACAGGATGGGTGACCATGCTAAACGAACATTAATACATGTTAGTGTTCGGGATAGTGGGGGTGGAAGACGTAAAATACGAGACGATTAATGGCAAGGAAACTCTTTCCGATATACAAAACTTAACAATTAAATTTTTTTTATTTCGTTTTTTTACGAATTTATGACATCAAGTCTCAACATTTTACCTTTACAAACTTTACGCTACAGGCGATTTTGCAACTAAAATGTAAAGAAGGGCATGTCGATTGTACTCATCAGAGAGAGAGCCTCACGCGCTGACCGCTGATTGGCCATTTCAAGCACCTCAGACACTCAATATATATTTACCGTTAGCGAGAAGTATTACTACTGCAAATTAATAAATGAGGTACATAAATTTGAAAACTAAGTCCTTGGTATATGCCGGAATGAACTCGGAACCTCTCATAGGTTTGGCAGACGTTCTATCGATGCCCTACCTACCACCGTTCAAACAACAACAAAACACAAAAACCAATCCATTTCGACAATGATCTAAGCGCATCCAATACATCTGCGTGCTAAGTGACTGCTAAATAAACTTTGTTTTGCACATTAGAAAAGGAAAATGATTTGATAAATGACTTGAGCACGACACCCAACTTGTAGAGTTGTTTTTTCCTCTGGAGTTGTTTAAGATAAGTCTCGCCATCTGTTGCCGAGTAGCGGTACTACATTTGTTGCAATATTTGTGCGCAAAGTCCACCGAGAGAATTATAAATACTGCGCTTTGGCAATTCATTATCTACCTGTTTAACACCATTCATTATTAACCTGTTTAACATAATAATATCGATACTAAATGGCTATTTACTTTGTTTCTACATTATTAGCTAATGTTACTCCTAGTTTACTATAGATGTCGCTACCAGGTTTCCAGGTTTGAAGGAATAGTGAAGCCAGGGGCCACACAGACCGTTCTGTGTGGCTGCGACGAAACCCACACAGAAAGGAAATCCCTTCTGAGTGTGTCCATTTTGTATGAATGTCAATTGGTTTAATAACATGTATTTTCCGCTCTCCCATCCCACGCCCTTTTTATGTGGCCGCTGGCTTAGAACGTGTTAGTCGTGTGATGTTGTTAGACTTGTCAATGTATGTTTAGGGAGCTCTGAAGATTTTTATGAATTATCTTATGAATTAACTCTTCAATCTGGGCTAAATGATCCCACTTACATAGTGTAGGTACAAAATTGATAACTCAAAATAAGCAAGCTCAAAAATAGTTACTGACGTATTTTTTTATTTATTTTTCATGCTATGAACTACTATTTATTTTAAAAACCTATTTAGAGGCTAAAAATTCCACCCATGCCGGGACTCGAACCCGCGACCTCTGGCTATCCGTGCCAGAGGCCGCGGGTTCGAGTACGGCATGGGTGGAATTTTTTACCTCTAAATAGGTTTTTAAAATTGTCCTTAGCACGGGTTAGTGCATTAAAAATAAAAATAGTATAATACTATTTATTTGTCGAATAAACAAAATTTTAAATTAGGTCAAATTAACTTCTTCTTTCTCGGAAGTGATAATTATATGTATTAAATTAAAGAAGCGGTTTTCAGGTTATTTTTACCGCCCCATTCTGTGTGTATTGAAATTTCACCCGTAATTAAAGCTGTACACCGCGACTGTCAGGCAGTGTTTTGTTTTTTATTTATTTAGTACTCCAGCAGGCACTTACCTAAGTCCAAAAAATACATTCAGTTTAAATTTACTTATAAATAAGGCCCAAAAAAGTATTGTTATTATTATTGATGATATTTCTAAAACGATTTGTCTAAAACGCTTGTAAAAGAAAAGAAAAATATCCGACTAAAACTGAATTTGACGAATGCATTGAGGATTTTTTTATTAATTATTAGATGATCTTTCGCACCACATGGGATCACATCAATTACATACAATTAAATTCATCGTAGGTGATTTGTTAAACTTGGCATCCATTATAGCAGAGTCTCGCCGAATTGAATCGATTTCGGTGAGTAATTCGGCTCGACGCATCGCTAAAGGACGAGTTTCAAAGTTACAAGCGGCCTTAGATATTTATTAAAACACTCGGAAAACGCTCATTAAAATAGTCTGTGGTGGAGATTATACAAGGAAAGTAAATAAACTTCCTTCCTTCCTCCTAAACACGATTCCTCTAAAACACTCCTCTTAAGAGTGTTTTAAAGGAATTGTGTTAATTTATATTACATTGTACCTCCTCTCCTCTTCAGGCTATATTAGTCCACTGCTGGACATAGCTCTCCCCTAATGAGCGCCATAGCGCAAGGATGTGCCATCATTGGGGGGTAATGCCCATAATCCCCACGCTGGGCATGCGGGTTGGGGATCGCAGTACAGAGTACCTAATAAAGTATTAATATTAATAACATAAGTAACGTGGCCAGTATCACAATGCTATAAATAACAACCAAGTACGGCCCAATCTTTATTTTAGGTCTTTATATGTAAGACCCACAATCTTCTATGTTTATAGTAGTCAATAAATAAGTACCTACATACTTAGCAGTACCCCTACCGTCAACGCAAATTTTGCCAACTGGCATTGCAATTTATTTGATTACGTCCAACTTCTTCCTAATTTAGCCAAAATTTTTCCAAAATTTCAATTTCGAACACAGTATTATTAAGAGTAGTTGTTTTGCTATTCGACTTGGAAAGGCTAGTAGAGCTTCTCTTTTCGGGTAAAACTTAGAAACTTCTTTCCTGAAAATGAAAAAAGTAACTCTGATTCGCCATTTCTTTAACAAGTAATCTTAATTTAAATGCCGTATGTTTGCTTAGCGGACACCAGTATTTGTAAAAGCCTTTGTTGCAAGTATACAAATAAGGAATCACAAATAGACAAACTCATTAGGTGAATGTATCAACGCCATAAAGTGACACAAACAAGGTCCACATTTAGGGTGAAATAGTTTCACAGGCAATTCACCCCAAGGGTGCCACCATTGTCACAGACTGTGCCATTTGTTGCGAACACATTGAGCTGTTTGCATGGCCGTAACGAGTCCACGCCCGCGCTCGACCTACCCTCACTACAATGTCACCACGTATGTTGACTTTCCCTGCCTCCCTCTTAACCGCATACAAAAGGTCACAGAGGGGAAAGAATGCGGTGTAAGGAAATCACAGCAACTGGGACCTTAATATCGCACCACCCTGGCTCTCCCGGCAGGTAACCACGGCCTCGTCACTTTGCCGATTGAACTGTTATCGTAAATGTCCACATGTGGCGAGGCTCGCAACTGGCCAGTCGGGATGTTCGCATAACTCCAAACAGCTGTCTTCACCCTTCGCTTGCGGAGGCCTAACAATGTTACCAATTTATTCGGGAGAACTATGAGCGAGGAGAATTTGAAGCTTACAAGATGTGAAAGATTTCTACGTGATGCATTAGAATTCAAGGACAAGAAGTGGTTATATTTCGACAAAATGAAGCGCCGCAAAGAATCTGTAGCAACAGTGTGCCGAAGAACCACCAAGTTTTTGACTACGAACACGGCCAATTTGTTGAAGAAAACAATGCCTAATACGAAAAAGAACAGATTTCTAGAGAAAGCCATGGAGGAGTACGAACGGAACTGTCGCGTTCATAATAACAAACAGCACATTGATACTGATTTAGGTGACGATAATGATATGGGAGATAGGGAATTGGATTACTATTTAGGAGTGAGAAATAAAGAGACTTATTGGAGAGATCTTGAAGGAGAGGAACAGATAAGAAAGGATTACTATATAAACCACTTTGGAGTTACCGAAGATGACTATAACCTATATTACAAAAAGACACATTTCAAACGACCTTTATATAATATCACGCCAAGACTTAAACAAGTTCCTTTTAAGATTCATCGTAAGAGAGGTAGAAAGAACAGTAACTTCAAAAGAGACGGAACTAACTTTTGGTGCGAGAAAACTGGTATTCTTAAGATGTTTCTGTCAAACAGAAAGGACAGTGAATACTCGTCTTCTGATAGCTACAGTGAATGTGAAGCATCTCTGACCTTGACCAATGACCTTGATTATCTAACTAAAAATTTTAAGCGTTTTACAGAACTTGATTGTTTGCACAATGACAGGTCGAGCGAGGTCTGTCTGACCGTTATAAAATCATGACTTGCTATTTAAAAAAAAACAAAACAACTTTAATGTATTTGTTTGTTTACAGGGTGTGCGGATAAAGGAGGTGTCAGATGGCAGGCCTTGTGACAACTGCCCCGAACTTTGTCCTGGATTCATCTCGCACTCGTGGAGGTTAGTCCTTAAACATTTTTTCACCACGTATATGTCACCGCCAAGTGATTAAGTCAGCTGCTCATGAGGCGGCGGCATCCAATTACAAGGTTAGCCTTTTTATTATATTAAAGCATCATCTAAAACGTTTAGTGACTTGGCTGATCAAAAGTTAGCCTTCTAATAAAAGGCTGAATGAAGAGCCACCGTTTAGTTTTAATTAAGGGTAGTCGTAATTGCAAAGAAGCGCTCGTGGCCTAGGCGAACCGAGTGATTGGAATCAATCACTTGGTTAAGCAACAACAGGCGCGGTCAGGTACGGGATGGGTGAGCGTCCCGTGACTACCGCTAGTGGCATTTTTCCGAGCGCTTCCGTGCTTCGAAAGGCACGTTAAGCCGTTGGTGCCGGCTGTCATATAATGGCAGTCGTTAAGCCATGTCAGAGGCCTTATGGGCGGCTTGATAACTTCTGACAGTAAGGCCCGCCACTGTCTTACAATCCTCCACCAACCCGGACTTGGCCCCCGTGGTGGAGTATGGCCTAACCTTCCTGCGATGCAGGAAGAGACCCGTGCCCCAACAGTGGGGACATACAAGGGTTGATAACGTAATTGCAAAATAGCGTCAATGTAACAGTTGATTAAGTCACCTCGCAAAATGCAACTAAACTTTGTCTGAGGCTAACGTTGGAAACAATTGCAACGTTAGAAACGATTTCAATGTTAGAAAATATTTTGTTTGTTTTGAGTATTTAGACGTTTGTACTTGGTTTGAACGATAATTCTATATTGCAATGGTAAACACCTTTCTTATTTGTGGGTAAACATGCTGTGGTTATGAAATTCAATCCAATGAGTTTTGTAAACAAAAATTGAAGAAAAATTTCGAGTAGGTACAAAGTAGAGGAGAAATCTACTATAGGTCTACAGCAAACGTCCATATATTACTAACCACATGGCTAGCCAGCTTTAGCCAGGTTGAATGGCAATGAAAATGCCAGGCAAGGCTGAATGACCTTTAGCCCTTGAATTGGATGCCCCCGCCTAATGAATGTCCTAGGCAGTTAGTTTTATGGCTAGTTTTACCAGTTGGCCGCTACATATATAATGCCCGACAAAATAAATAACATGACGTTTTCCGGGTCTAACCTACCTATTACCCACCCCGAGATGGGTTTGTGATGGACACGTTTTTCACATCAATTCACACGTTTTGTGATCCAGATTTTTGTTTAAATTATCTGCCTAACATTATACCAACCTAGGATTCCGTCACCTAAGGTGTCGGGCTAATTTAACCACTAGTAGGTAAACATTAAGTAAATATGCAAGGATGTTGGTACTGTTCGCATGACCTCGACACTGACGTATGACAATAAGGAAAATGACGCGCTGGCAATACTTATTTATAAATCTACACCTCTACAAATATGTACATACTCTCAAATAGCTTCACTTGAAAATTTTCTAGCTTCCATAGATCTCTAAAATTAATGTTTACTATGTGAAACTTGAACACGTTATTATTTACATTATTTGTTTACTGCGTGAAGTTACACGTTCCCTTGATAAACATCGTTAAAAATGGGGGAAAATACTGGTTCTAGGTCATTCATTCATCTCATTTCTGGAAGAAATACGCATTTTGGCGCGGGGGCGACGCCACAATGTTTGATAACAACGAAAGAAAACGTAGGCGTACTCATCTGACACGGAGTACATTATCAAGCGTGCGTGTCACTAATCATTAGCATCCGGCTGGCCCGGGCGTAAGGTCGGAACGATAACGCGCCGAGACAACAAACCAAATGGTCATTTCTCCGATAAAGCGTCAATAGCCTGGCGGAGAGCGACAGAAACATTCAAATTAGTGAGCGAGGATAACAACTCGAGCGCCTTGACTTCGTCGTCGCGGCAGCCGCTTGACAAAACACTACTGGCATAATCATTCAAGCCGTCGGATCGAACAGTCGCGCTGACCTCGGTGACCCGCGTCGTGTGGAATCAATTAAATATCATGTGTCTGTCGCTGCGTGAGACGGAGTGGGCCGACGTCTACAAGCGTATCCTGGGCGGCCAGGCCGAGCCGCAGCCCGAGATCCACGAGAGGAAGAAAACACCCAAGTTCCCCTCCCGCGAAAGGAACTTCGCCGTGAGACGAAGAAGGAACAACAACAACAATGACCGCTCGCTGAACAACAATTGCCCGAGCTGCAGCCGCGTCAGTGCGCCGGCGCAGGAGGCGAGGTGATTGCCGCGCCAATTGGACGGGAAGGACTCGCGAGTTGGTGCGCTCGTATTTTTAAACGGACTGCTAATGAAGTGGCTGTGTGCAGTGCTCATGAGACTGCCGTAAAGATCGGGTTTCATGGCATCCTTCAATATATTTTTTTTAGTGGGGACATTAATGAAAAAAACCGGAAATTATGTTGCTCACTCTAATTTGAAAGTAATAAATAGGTATGTATGGAAAAACATGTAGATTTATAATTATGAAACGTCAAAACACTGTCTTGTCTTTTATTTCGGGTCCTTATGTACAGTTGGAAACAAAAAAAGAGGTATTTAGCCCCTGTTTCACAATGTTCAAATAAAGTTCCAGATAAGCTATACGAAACCAGGGCTGCCGTCTGTTCTAAATTTAAATATTTTTTCCTATATTGCGTGTGTTCGTTTATGGCTTCAAATTTAGAACAAACAACAGCCCTGGTTGCGGATAGCGTAACCGAAACTTTATCTGCAGATTGTGAAACAGACCCTTAAAGTAACAAATTACAATGCACGTAAGTAAGGGTTGATATGCTGTCGTCTATACCCAACTATATGGTTGTGATAACCTAGATTTAACTCAATATCATATTACCCATGAATACTACATCTGACCGCCCTAGTTGCCTTGTTTTATTCGATAACAGCACTTATGACACACTTGATAAGAGCTATTTTCCGGATACACACAACGTGATTGAGTGTGTCACGTTATTTAGGTTCACATCACACTTCACTCAGTTTTGATAACAACCGGATTTCAATCGAGTGTGTGCTCGTATCGTAAATAATGTTTATCGATTGCTCGAACAAACTCTTGTATCGATGATTTCATACACAATTCTCTTGAATAATTATTCAAATTAGCTTGTTACTTACTTACCTAAGCGATATACCTATAATCAATATTAAATTAATGAGAGATTGTACAGACACCTTTTGCAATACGGTTTGTAAATAAGATGGAGCTCGTTAACATATCTAATTCAATAACAATGTAGTTTTTAACATTATTTCATTTGCTTTCACCCACCAATTACAAGGAGGCCTAATTGTAGTAATCGCCTACGCAATGTACGTCAAATTGTGATAATAAACTAAGAGTTATTGTTTTATGAAACGCGACCGTGGATACCAAAATAATCATTTTGTTTGGAATAAATAAAATTAAGTTTTTTGAGTACTTAATTAAAATATGTAAAATGTAAGCGGTCCAGAATCGTACCAATAACTAACTGTACCAATGACATGACTTTGTTTTATAAGTTTAAATTAACATTTGTTAATTTGTAGTAGCAATACCACTCGCTAAGGAAAACATTGTGAGTGAGTAAACCGGGTCCTGAAATATACGCTTGGAATAAGTAAATCGCGGTGGGCACACGTGGTGATTCCATATTCTCTCTGAAGGAAGGCTCGTGCTCTATACATATATACTGCATTCACACGAAACGATGCGCCGATGGACCTTGTGCCAGCGGTCACACAGAAGGGGCACAAAAGGGGTTCGGAAAAGATGCGCAAAAGACTTCATACAAAATATGCCGAAGTTGAAAACGACGTCTTTGCACGCCTCCGTCCGGCGTCCCTTCCGTGTTGCTGCTGGCTTAGCAAATAACCAACTCCATCTAGTAGCGGGTAGAACAACTAAGATCGATTTCGTGAAAATAGCGTAACATATTCAATAGATGGAGGCACCAGCATTCAAAGTAACGTGAGTATTATCCCTAGGTACCTTATCTGGTGGTATAACGTATGGACGGAATTCCAACCATTTGCAACACACAAATGTTGATAGTTGACGTAGGAATCCATAATACACACAATTTTTCGGTGGTTTGCCGCTGAGTGACAGACTGAATTGTGGGATGTTGCTTCGAATTATGTCGGAGACATTTGTTTAGGTAGGTACTGTCAACACATCAAGTTTTACATACGAGTCCTCTACTCGATTACGTCACGAATTTGCAAATAAAATGTATAGGCACTTGACTGCCTCATCGGTCTAGCGGTAATATACGTGACTAATACCACAGATGACGTGAATTCGATTCCCCCTGAAGGCCGAAGTACTTCATTTGTACAAATGGCCACAGTCTTTAGTGTGAAGTTCTGTGTTTGTAATACCCTCGCCTGGCTACCGCGATACAGGGTATCCTAGAAAGCTTCTAAAGCTTCAAACGTGGGCTGTACTGTACCTTCTGAGTATTGTTGGTAAAAACATTTTTGCTATTAATGGCCCTAATCTAAATTTCCTCTAAATTTCCTCATAAGGCCACTGCCTAATGTTATAAGCACAGCTGATAGTGGTATTGATAAGCCGGCCCATTATTTTCATGCACTAAGTGCTCTAATTTTCGTAAAACTACAAGATAACACTTACTCACTGCTTTGCCCGATTACTCTTGAAATTATTGTGTTCCAAATTATGCCACAATTAAATGCAATACAGAAATAACGAGTCAGTAAACGTTTTAGTCATAAGAAATAGCATTATACTTATTTAAAGCATTAGAGCACATCGGAAAATAAAAGCATATTTCGTCTCAATTTGTAAATAAAACGCGCTCAATTGTACCGCAAGTTGATCAAATTTACGTCAGGCCTGCAGGTAATGTCCTTCTATAGAAACTACTACAATATCTGTGATATCGATAAGTGGAATTAAACACAGACCTACCTAGCTGTGTTCCTATTTAATAAGCCGATGTAACCACTGCATACAGCCCAGCCAACCTTTACATTATATTATTTATTAACTGCCGTCGTAATGGCATTCGTTAAGCCTGACAGTAAGACCAGCCACTAGTCTTGCAAGTCTCCATCAATCCGGCGGACTTGGTATCCGTGATAGAGTATGGCCTATACCTTCCTCAGGAAGAGACCTATGCCCCTCGGTGGGGACATAATGGGTTGACGATGATGATGATGATTTATTAACTTTACAATTTTGTTGAAAAGTAAGTTTGCAAATAATGCGAATTGAATCGGTAAGTGGTCGCCTGATGACAACAAAATTCTGCCACACACAATCACCGTCGTGGTGGCCGCGAGCGGGCTCTTACAAGTTACAATTCATCGTTTGCTATGTCAATCGATGCACATTGTGTGACGTCCCAATTAGTGCAATAATTAGTCATTTACTTGTTAATCTGTGGGATAATGTAGCAGTGTACCGCAAAGTGGGTGTTGCGCGGTGTCGCGGCACACTTGTGTGCCTCAGACTTGCACGTTGAAAAAAATGCTATGCATAATGCATAGCATAATGCTATGTTATGCTATGCATAATGCATAGCATAACGCTATGTTATGCTATGCATAATGCATAGCAAAGTTTTGCCAAAAAGGGGTGTTTTAGCAGAACCAATAAATTAATCTACAGTCTAGAATCTAACCTACACGAGAAGAAATGCCTTAGATTAATCAAAATCTAACTAATTGACACAGATCGACTGGGGCCACCAAGTTGCGATTTTTTGCAACATCCTATTATAGTAAATCCACCTTAAATGCTTTTTTAAATGTTATACTAAAAGCAATAATATTTGTTATTTACATGTGGTGTATCTTTGTAATTTCGTAAGTGTGCCTTGAAAACAAAAAGTATTATTACAACGGTTTAATGCAATGATTATCTTGCGACCCTGCTATGTTTTGTGCGTTATATAGGCCTTATTTATAAAAATACGATTCAACCAAAAAACGCACCCTGGGTAAATGCAATGATTTTCTTGCGACCACACACTATATTGTGTGTGTAATAGTGTATGGCAGACTTAAATATCGGTCTGACATTGTAAACTACAGCTTCTGACTCATAACGTGGTTATCAGCACTGCCACTGCTACGCATTACTCGTATCTACGTTACCCCTTCCTATCTGTGTATGACGTCATTACCGGTTTTTAAAAGCACGTCGTACGGTGACCTTGATGTATAGGTCCTGAAACAAAATTAAATTGGGGCCCTTACTAGACTAAATTAATAGAATATGAATTTGTTAGGTTTGAGCCACGCACCGCCTAGCCCCTTGGCAGCAAAGCAACTCCACTGTCTCTTGAGGCCACCCATAAAGGGAGGTGGTGGACAAAATGTAACATTGTGTGACAAGGGTTGGGAGGGTTTCTAAGTTTCGTGACGCCACATTTGCATAATGTACATAAATAAATAGCATTTCTTAATGACTCGCGTTGCTAATACGATATTAAAACGTGAAATAAATAATCGCGTTTAGACCCGTATGTCTAATGTTTGATAAGATGTAGGTTAGACGTTAAGCTGGAGGCTTTATGGACAGTAAGGCCCGCCATCGCCACTGCCTTACAATCGTCCATCAACCCGGGGACTCGTCCGTGGTGGAGTATGGCCTAACCTTCTTGCAATGCAGGAAGAGACCCGTGCTCCAGCAGTGGGGACATACAAAGGGTTGATATCGAGGTAATGTTAGAAAATATTTTAAACGCAAACAAAACTAATTTCGGAATTTAATTATTCCTAGACGTAAAATTGCAAAGTTTGTGACGTCACAATAGGGAGCGGGGTCTCACAAAATTGACCATTACTGTGACAAGGACGTGGAAGGTGTCAAAAATCACCAAATTAGTGTGATGTAAGTACTTTATGGATGAGCCCACAGATATATGACTCGTTGAATGGATGGGTATGTATGAATGGATAACAATTTTGTAATAGACAGACTCCCTAACAATGTATACGTCTCACAGGTAGGGCACAGGTCTTCTCTCAGAGAGACAGAGAGGGAGAGAGAGGGCTCAATCACCACGCGTGCCCACAGCGGATTATCAATTTCAAGCGCTGAAGTATGTGAGCACCTCAGATCTCGGGTTTCCTCACGACTCCCTAATAGATATGTGCAATGAAAGCCACAGGAACACTTGCGAACCTGTTGTCCTTGGTAAAACTACTGTGTGGCTCATGTTGTTGCCTTAGTATTATGTATCTATCCTACCAAGCACATTTCATAACACTTCTAAATAGATGCCGTGAAGTCGGTACAAAAATTGATAATAAAGCGTTCCTAATCGCCCCATGAACATAGAAAAATTGATTCGGTGTCGGCCCTAGACTCGTTAGATCGCTTGTGTGTATTTAGATACTTATTTTAACGTTTCTATTTCCCTCATACATTTTTCATAGTGAGTTGGGAAAAGTACTAAGCACTTACATTTGGATATTCATTTTAGTTCCCACAACTCTTATGCCCGGTTTCTGAGGTCCATTTAAACCTAGTTTATCTATTCCATAACGCTATTGATTCAATAACTTGACATTTTACGTTTCTGAACACATATGCAAAAGATAAACTTGGTTTAAACTTCGTTCAACTTAACCGCCCGGATTTGGTCGTTTATCGAATCTATAACTTTATTTGACGTTTCAAGTGACATTAGACAGTTTAGGTTATTTTACATAAATTGTATTTCTTTTGTGAAAAACAACCAGAGTCTTGTTATTTTTATCTTGTTAACACTATATTTTCATTTTAAAAATATTACTTTGTTAGTATGGAGTACTAGTTCATCAGATTCGGATTTGGAAGTGATGGCGCTTGTTGCGCATATTTCTGTACCGAGAAACTTGAGGTCCCGAAGAAATCCGTTTGAAATGTTCTCGGATGAGGAATTCCAAGCAAGATATCGTTTCAATAAGGATACTGTCCTGTCTTGTACATTTCAGCCTGAAATAATAAGATTAAAATTAAAGTACAATAAGTATGATTAAAAACGATTCTTATGGGGTCAGTAAAATGAACTTAAGTTTTATGTTTCAAAGTATGTACCTAGCTACTTACCTACTTTAATTATAAAATATTAAAAAAAAATACCTTGTCGTCTCTTAAGTTTCTTCGAGCCTTCTTCTTCATATTGTCATAAAGCGCATGCTATTGTTTCTCACTTCTAGGGCCACTTTCACAGGTGGCATTATAATTATTTAGTGAGTGCAGCCCAAGTTTTTTTATTGCCTTCTGCTATCGTTTCATCAGTTTTTTTTTATTATCAATGATCGAAACAAACTCTTTAGCTATTTCGATAAGCAATAACTTTTCTCGTTCCGTAAAGTTCTTGCTCCCTTTTCCGGCATCCTTTGTAGGTTCCATTATAGCAATAGATAGGTACAGCAAGAAGGAAGAACATATTAATAAACAATTATGTAAAGTTTGGACAAGTAGGAACTGATAAACAAAATTGCCGCACAAAACTAACATCTGACTTTTTTTTCTTGACAGTGGTTAAGATACATTATTGGTTTAGGTTGTGAAAAAGATTTCTCATCTATTAAAAAATGAAATCTTACTGTAAGTTGATTTAAAACTATTATTTTAATTATTTTATGTATGAAAAACCTGAATCTGCAGTAGAATACAGAAAAAATGCGTAAGTTAAGAGTATGTTTCAAAATAGTTCCATCTAGTGGTGGAATGGTGAACTACTTATCGGTTCGATAACTATACGACCGTCCTATGTGTACTCAGAAACGCATTGACAATTAACTGACGTTTATTGAACTGATAACTTTATTGGTTCTATAGCTAATGAACCATTAACTGTGAACCTCAGAAACCGGGCATTAGCCTGTCAAATAGTGGTTTTTATGGTCTCCCAAAGCGCAAAATCCAGATTTGAATCCCACACGGATCCAACCTAACATAACAACAAAATAGACCGAAAAGTTCAAAAAAAAAAAATTATTCACTAAGTGTAATTATTTTTCAATATTGATTTTAAAAGGCTTCACCCTTTTTCTATTTTCACGAACTGTTAATAATATACGCGGCAAGTTCAATTCAGAGTCAGACGGAAACAACCATATTTAGGCTGCGTTCAATTTATAAAATTATAGTGAAATTATAAGGTACATTATTAATTCCTTAAACCACTATTGTTTATTGTTGTTGTTGATGATTACAGAGATATGATATTTTTGTATGATATTTTTACATACATTCTTACCCGATAATTCATGCGATGGCGATATCGTATCATCCAATGTGTAACAAACAAATATCGACTTAGTGCCATGCATGCATGCAACATGCTTAGCACGCTGGAGGTTACATCATTAATTACACGACAGGTAAAGGTAACTAGTGCGAAGGTTAATCCCCCGAAAGTCCGCGAGGCGAGGCGCGAATACCGGAGGTAAACAATGCCGCGCGGCGATGCCGGCAAGGCAAATGACTTTGGATGCGCGTTTGTCATTTCAAACTCGACCGCGAGCGAGGTGACGCGCGCGCTGTGCTCTTTTCAAATAGCGAACTCCTTCCGCGATTTCTTAACAAGAAAATAGTTTTTTTTTTTCGTGAAAAGTCAACCGGCCAGTGAGTTTATTCGAAGTGTCAGTGAGTCGATCGATTGTGATTTTTGCAGTTATAAAGGAAGTGAGTGGCGGCGAAATGACCGATAAGCAGCTGACACAACAATGTGATTTGGCTTTTAACTATGTAAATACCTATAACCTAGTTAGTTTGCAGTGAGGTTTTTGGAAGTAATTTTTTAATTAGGTATCTGTGTCAAAGAAAACAGGTAGGCATAATCTACTACTCGTCACCAGCCCTTCTATCACATAACTGTCCGCTCTATGCAGTTTTTATGATTTTAATGTGTCAAAATATTTTATGTATTTGACAATTAGGTAGGAGTAGGTACGTTAAATAAATCGGCTAGCTTTTTATGTTCTGTGGCCAACTCCATCCATACAGTGGAGGACTTTCTTAGTAGCGCCGAAAGTCAACCTGAAGATCCGCACGAGACCTAAAGGTACTTACCTATACACGATACTTAGTAAGAAATAGAACATAGAGATCTTATTTCTTAGGGTTAGGTAAGATGGAAGAAATACTCATCCATCAGTATTAGTGCTCGCCTTGGTACAAAATGCTTATTGTAATCATGAACATTTAGCGCCCCTAACCGTTTTACCCGACCACTTAGATGAAGGTAAGATGATGATAATTAAGGTAATTACGTTTCACCTAATAAATAATCGTTATTAGACTCTATCTATGTACCTATCTCGAGTCATTAAGAAATACCACATAGATGAATGAAGAAATTGACCAACAGATGACTATTCTATTGTTTTGCGTAGGTACGTAACGATTGGTATCAACTGTTTGCAAGTCAATCAAACTGAGAAGATTAGTCTGTTCAACAGCCCAAATTATAGGTATATTTATGTTGTGCAGTCGCCCTTAAAGAGTGCACTAGAGTGACTAGATTACTCGCATGTTAATTTTGATGAGCTGTTACCTCACTTAGGTGCTTAGGTTCAGTCGACAGCATTTCAACCTTTACATTCGTGCACTCTACTTCGTTACGATAATGTGGAATTGTGCACATAAAGAACACAAATCCCCATCAATGGGGATTTTCAATGGGGAATAGTGCAAATCATAAGATAAGAATAATATTCTTACAAGGTTGTCTGTTAGAGATCGCTTTTAGCGATAAGACCGCCAATTGTACACGGCAAAACTTAGATATGTAAGCCTTTTAATGCATTTTGTTTTGTGATGTGTACAATAAAAAGTTCTAATGTAATCTAATCTTAATAAGTAATAATATTCTGTATTTTCTGCAAACTGCAACAAAACAACAAATACAGAATGTTAACCAAATTATATAGGTGCAACTGGCTACGGTACAGTATTATGTACAGGCTGATGTATTTTCGAGTGTATGTACTTATTACTCGTGTAGGTACTGTAGTTCCTAATTTTCACAGATATTTTCCTCAATGTTAATAGGAATACAATACTTTACACGCCGTTAGGTATTTCCTGCAAGTTTGTTTATTTATTTATATAATTTATAACTAGGTATCTAGCTTTAACGTACCTACAAAATTATTCGTATATATAAACTGTCAACTGCTGACAACACATTATTCTCTACATTTTAGTTGCAATTGCTCTACTCAGGGCCAGTTTCTATATTGCGAATTTCACTAAGTAAATACTTCAGTGACGTTCTGTCACGCTCTTTTCTGAGAAATTCAAAGAACAGCACTACAGGTCGTTTTGATCTGTTTAATGACAACATTTGGAAATTAAAAAAAGAATATATTTTAGAAACCTATTTAGAGGCTAAAAATTCCACCCATGCCGGGATTCGAACCCGTGACCTCTGGCTATCCGTGCCAGCGCTCTTCCAAATGAGCCTTAGCCTCTAAACTTTTAGTACGTAATACAGAGAATAGTGTAAAGAGGTTTGAAATTTCACTGATGCCGGTGAGTCGCCCATTAGCTCAATTGGAAGAGCGCTGGCACGGATAGCCAGAGGTCGCGGGTTCGAATCCCGGCATGGGTGGAATTTTTAGCCTCTAAATAGGTTTTTAAAATTGTCCTTAGCACGGGTTAGTGCATTAAAAATAAAAATAGTATAAGAATATATTTTCCGACCATTTGATTGGAGATTCCTAAGCTTCTTATACAATACGTGCCTTTTTGTTTTTAATCAAATTTTATTTTTATATAACACTCTATTTTAATATTTAAAAAGTAACGCATGTGGTTTTAACCTTTAATTGGTTTTTGTATCAAGACTCAGTCTAGACTTAAGTGACTTGTTAGGCATGTTAAGATAGATACAAATAAGTGTTGGTAGACCTAATAAAAAAAAATACAGTTGAGTATTTACTTGGAAAATTCTCAATTCAGAAACTGGCCCTCAGTCACGTTATACGGGCGACATTGGAACAAAACTGTCCACGTTGATCTGCTGTCGACTGAACTACATTGTATAATTTATATTTACTCGCGTTGTCGCCTGTTTAAATTTTTCATAAAGTTGTCACTATGGGAAACTAATATAGCACTACATTTTAATGGTTGACTCTAACAATTCGATGTAAATTGCAATGTCAATTAAGTAACTCGCAGATTAACAAGTAGACTCGGCTGCGCAATGTCATCAAAATACTCGTAAACTACGAAATGTAGTTTTATGAAACCACGATAAATTAGGTATCCGGGATAAATATTGTAATTTTAAGGGCTCAATACTTTGAACTTAAGTAATGCCTGTTTCTACTTATTATTTTATTGTTTCGATGTGTACCGTAGTAATTGTATACATAGGCTGCTACTTATGTATGCGGAATCTGGGATTCCAATAATTTTAAACGCAATGTCTGACCTCCAGGGTCAAATTCGTTCCTTTTTTTAAATACTGGCCGCTAATATTTTTCTCTTATAAACGTTAGTGTTTTGTTTTTGTTGGGTTTAAAATGTCATATCGCTGAAAAAATGAAACTCAGTCGTGAAAATATTCGTGCTATGATTTATTACGATTTTCGACGTGGTTTAACGCAACAACAGTGCGTAGATCAATTAACTTCGACTTTTGGTGGTGAAGCTCCATCAAAAACGACTGTGTATCACTGGTTTAGTGAGTTTAATCGCGGGCGCAGTAAGCTCACGGACGAAGTTAAAGAAGGTCGCCCGAAATCGGTGGTTGTGCCACAAAATATTGAAGCTGTGCGAAAACTAATAATGCAAGACCGCCATGTTACGTATCGCGAGATAGAGGCTATTCTGGGCATATGTATGACGAGCATTCATAGGATATTACATGAACATTTGTCTGTAAAAAAAATTTGTTCGTATTGGATCCCGCACAACTTAACTCAGGATCAAAAAGATGCTCGCGTCGAATGGTGCAAGAAAACCTTAAAAAAATTCAACGGAGGCGACTCAAAATATGTTTATAATATCTACACAGGTGACGAATCCTGGATCTACGCGTACAATCCCGAAACTAAACAACAATCAACAGTTTGGGTGTTTCGAAATGAGCCGAACCCTACGAAAGTGGCTCGTGCAAGAAAGCACTGTAAAGCAAATGGTGGCCTGCTTTTTTGGTATTAATGGCCATATGGCTACAATACCACTGGAGAATCGCAGAACGGTTAATTCGGAGTGGTACACAACCATTTGTTTGCCGGAAGTATTTGAAGAAATACGCCAAAACAACCAGCGACGCAGAATCATACTTCACCATGACAATGCCAGCTGTCATAATGTCATCTCAGGAAACAACTACATTTTTGGATGGTCGAAAAATAGAATTGATGGGTCATCCACCGTACAGCCCTGATTTGGCTCCCAATGATTTCTATTTATTCCCAAATGTAAAGTATAAATTACGTGGTCAACGATTTTCGACCCGTGAAGATGCCGTAGATGCGTTCAAACAGCACGTTTTGGAGATACCTCAATCAGAGTGAAAAAAGTGTTTTACAAATTGGTTTCATCGAATGCAAAAGTGCATCGATCATAGTGGAGAATACTTTGAAAAACAATAAAAGCATGTTTAGCCATATACATTTGTTTATTTTTTCTATTCCGCATACATAAGTAGCAGCCCTCGTAATACATTTTGTCAAGTAGATCAATCTTCGCATTTTCGTAGCAAATTCACCCGTAATGTAACTGAATAGAGTGCACATATTTTAAAAACCTATTTAGAGGCTAAAAATTCCACCCTTGCCCGCGACCTCTGCCTAACCGTGCCAGCGCTCTCCCAACTGAGCTAATGGGCGACTTACATACATCAGTGAAATTACGAACCTCTTTACAATACTCCCTGTATTACTCGTACGTACAGGCAGCAACAAAGAGAACAACATTTTAAAATTGTCCTTAGCACGGGTTAGTGCATTAAAAAGAATATAATCAGAGTCCACATAATATGTTCTGTCGAATGTACGAAGAAATTTTAACAGTGTACTTTGTCCGTTATGATGTTACGTTTGAATTTTTCTTTTGGCATTTCTGTTTGTTTCACGGATGTAGAATGTGTATGTCATGTTTGAGTATTGTGCCGCTAAATACATGTTTTTATCTATCTACTAATTCTTAATTGTATTGTAAGGGACAAAGTATGTATGTACATAGATAATGAAGCGCAACATGCTTAATTAAACCTACAATCATCGACGAACGTTCAGTAAGTTCCCACGGGGCGCATTAATCAATTAATTAACGACTGTTTAGTAGTTAGGTAGGTACACTACTCGTAATTATGCTATTAGCAGAAAGGAAATAGAATGCGTGGTGTGCTTTTGAAGGACAGGATACGAAATAGTTTGATTAGAGAACGTTGTGGACTGGAAGAGGAATACCAAAGAGTATATAGAATACGTAGTGACTTTTTTTCGATCGGACTATGTCGCTGAGTCGGCGGAGGATCCGTGGATGCTACTGGCAGGCGATCGTGAATTCGTGAGAGATGGCGTTCGGGGTAAAAGGCCTATACCCAGCTGTGAAGGATGTTTTACCCAGTTACCCACAACGTTCTTGTCAGCGGGCAGCGGTGGACTGATAATAACGATGATGATTTCTTTTACATTCATAAATATTTATAACTGTGAAACACACTATCATAGTAATATTATAAAGGCGAACGTTTGTGCGTTTGAAGCGCTCGTGGCCTAGGCGAACCAAGTGATTGGAATCAATCACTTGGTTAAGCAACAACAGGCGCGGTCAGGTACAGGATGGGTGAGCGTCCCGTGACTACCGCTAGTGGCATTTTTTCGAGCGCTTCCGTGCTTCGCAAGGCACGTTAAGCCGTTTGTGCCGGCTGTCATATAATGGCAGTCGTTAAGCCATGTCAGAGGCCTTATGGGCGGCTTGATAACTTCTGACTGTAAGGCCCGCCACTGTCTTACAATCCTCCACCAACCTGGACTTGGCCCCCGTGGTGGAGTATGGCCTAACCTACTGCGATGCAGGAAGAGACCCGTACCACAGCAGTGGGGACATACAAGGGTTGATAACGAACGTTTGTGAGTGTCTATGTTTGTCACTTCTTCTCTAAACGGCTGGAGCGATTTTAATAAAATTTGGTGCGTAGTTAGCTGACACCCTAGATAACGTATAGAGTAAAACGTTACTGCGGGAAAATATCTTATTCCCATGGGAAAAACGATAAACCACGGGTACCACCGCGGGGCACAGTTAGTTTGTAATAAATATTTTAAAAACTTATTTAGAGGCTAAAAATTCCACCCATGCCGGGATTCGAACCCGAAGAGGTTCGAAATTTCAGTGATGCCGGTGAGTCGCCCATTAGCTCAGTTGGAAAGAGCGCTGGCACGGATAGCCAGAGGTCGCGGGTTCGAATCCCGGCATGGGTGGAATTTTTAGCCTCTAAATAGGTTTTTAAAATTGTCCTTAGCACGGGTTAGTGCATTAAAAATAATATAATTGTAATAAATATGTTTTTACTTGATAAGTGATATTTTTTAAGCAAAAAATTTAATCCGTGTTCGAAACACTACAGCACTAAGAACACAGACGTACTTATAATGACCTTTAAATTCGAAGTAGGTACATACATGTAGGTATTGTAGAAATATATGCCAAGTTACATGACCAGCACATACATTTTGGACGCCGACTCCATAATAAATTAGTACTAGTCACTATGAAACACACCGAGATCGTGACAAATGGCAAAGCCAGTCAAAGCATAGTCTCTGTCTGCCCCGCCAGGATACAGATGTTAGTTTATGCAAGAGTACTGTTATCATCTGATTTACTCGCTTTGATAATTAAGCGTAATTTATTCGTCTTAAATACTATTGATATCCAACCCTTGCTTTAGGAAGTAGAGAGTGTATCCAGTTGGATACATTCGGCTGGTATTCACGTGGCAAGTTTGCCACGTGAATACCGGCCGTAAAGTCGATAGATCATCAACCTTACATTTTAACACTTACATTCTTACATTTAACTAAGAAAACTTTTATAGTGGAATCGTTTTATTTATAAATAAGACTGTACCTACCTCTTTTTAGTGTTTACAGATAGATTTCTTACGTTTTACAGTTTACTCTTACTCCTTACAGTCACTTACTCTTACTAATTCATTTCATTGCACTCTTTACGGTTTACTCAAACTCTTTACGGTGACTTACTCTTACTCTCTACTGTCACTTACTCTACTCTTACTCTTTACAGTCACAGTCAATACGACAGGACATTGACCTTTACACGTTGGTTACGGCAGTGGTAGAATGATATTATTCAGTTGTCGTCGAATTTTTACTTGAAATAAATGCTCTTAAATCCCACTACTGATTGGGACTGAGCAGAACTCCGGCACCTGCGTCTTGGATTTCCTAATTACGTTGATCACGTTTTTTTCACACGCAAACCTTGACATTTGTTCAAGCGAATAGAATGAGTGAATGAATGAGTGAATGAATGAGTTGTTGAATGAAAGAATTTTTTGAAAGAGTGGGTCTTGAATGTCGTTCGGTCATTATTTTTACTGCGCCCCGTGGCATAATTTCTAATGCAGATGAAACCGAAGGTTACAGCTAGTAAATAATAAAACAAACGAGTTCGAAGTTCTGTTTACCATTATCATTCAAAGACAGGTTTATCTTTTCACAGATATTCTTTTTTACCTTTACAATAGTAAAAAATAAACAAATAATGTTATTAGCTATCGTGTTGAGTGAGATAAGAAAGTGCTTCAATGGATTACGTACACGGATAGGTAAAGCTCGAGATTGATTTATAGATAAAGCAGTTATAGATTATTCACAACACAGCCCTACCTCCTACTCCAGCCCCTTTACTCTAGACGTTAATTAGGCCATATTGCGTTACGCTTCATCAAATTAAATTTTAAAATAACACAGAAACTGTGATTTATACTCGTATATGTTACAAGTAAAGCTAGGTGTCCATGTCAATATCTTGGTTGTTTTGGAGAAAAGATAGACAAAAACTCCAAACTTAGTCTACTGATACCTAATAACATAGTCTGTATATTATTCTAAAACCTAGTACTAATGACAATAGATTGGCTTTAATTCCAGACATTCTTGTCATTTAATGGTAACGTATTTACCAAAAAAATATTTTAGTTTTCGTTCAAACAAGTGCCATTGACAGTCTATAGAATTTAAAATCCCCAGTTTCTTTGATCGAATCCCAAGTGGTCATGGTGTTGTAAAATATGATTTTTCTCTATTACAGAGAATTTAAAGGATCCCTCAGGATTTTGCGCGCATAATTACGCCACTAATAAGCAATATCAGTAAAATGTATTTTCAATGGTACATCCCGTGCAAATTAATCATGCATCTCTTGCAAAGAAGATCGGGCCAAGTCAAGTAGCATGGGTTAATGCGATTGTCTACTTTACTACCTATAGTATCAATAAAACTACCGTTGATACTAATAATAATTGAATGTATTGAATAACTGTGTATTTTATAGACTTATTCTCAGGGCAAGTGATTGTGTTGTGTGGAATTTATATTTATTTTAATTAAATAATAGAAATTGGTACGATATACACTTGTGAAGTAGGTAGTTAGGAATACTACTCGCTAAGGGTGGTGTTAAAATACCTCAGCGCTTAAAATTGCCAATCCGCGGTGGGCACGCGTGGCAATTAAGCCCGTATCTCTGAGAAAAGGCCTGTGCTTTGCAGTGCGACTTTAGTATAGGCTACATAAAAAATACACCTAAGTTAAACACCTCCGGTGTCTAATTTATGTCCTTTATTCAATAATCTAGGTTTTCCATTCCAATACTTCAATACCCAAGTAATTAAAGTTGTAACGATGGAAATTGCCATTCTCATTGTTCTATGGAAGTGACCGCACTATGTCGTATTGCATAAATCTATTTATTGTGCATAGCTAGGTACAGTGGTCAGCACGTAAATTATTACATGGATATATCCTGCTGAGTTATGTTACAACTGATATTGCAACAAAAAAGTAAAGGTTGATCACTTCTCGACAGCACATATCTACAGGAGGAATTTGGAATCGAATGTGCTTTACGTAATGCAAACAATTATATTAATAAAATTATTTAAAAGAAGTAGTAAAACCTATTTATAGATAATCGCGATGGTTGGCCATTTGGGTTGGTGATTACAGTTTCATTATTTTTATTTTTAATGCACTAACCCGTGCTAAGGAACAAATTTAAAAACCTATTTAGAGGCTAACTGCAAAGTAGGTAGTCGGGGCTGTAAGTAATGCAATTTGCTTAAGTCAGATGTCGCTGCCTGTACGTAATACAGAGAATATTGTAAAGAGGTTCGAAATTTCACTGATGCCGTGAGTCGCCTATTGGCTCAATTGGTAGAGCGCTGGTACGGATAGCCAGAGGTTGCGGGTTCGAATCCCGGCATGGGTGAAATTTTTAGCCTCTAAATAGGTTTTTAGGTTACAGTTTCGTTGGCTTCGAAACTGTAATCATAAATCAAAGCTGCGCAAAAAAAGTATCATGGTATTTTAAAAAAGATTTTTCGTTAAACATTTGAGAGTCTATTGCCCGTTATGCAAGGGAAATAAACAATGCAAATAATATTCACTTTCTACTGTTTAAATTGTCATTGCCGACTATAAGATGCTCGAACCATTTTTTTTATTTGTAAGTATGCTTTTTGTGTTGAGAGTATGGTTGGTTTATAATAAAGTGATGCAATTTTAGTTACTATTTTTTAAACAGGTTTTATTTTTTTCTTTGTCGTCGGGTTTCAAATTGTGGTCAGATACTCCCTTAAACTTATCGTAACGAATTCAAAGTCCCCCAGTAGTAGGAACGCGCCTCGATGAAACGGATTTTCTTTTATTTTTTTTGTGTAGATATCATCCATCTTATTTATTTTAATACCAATAAAAGTTTATTTTTAAATTTCTTTCTTGAGGAATTTCCATTAAAAGGGAATGAACGTGCGAATCACCGGATCAGTCATAATAATGACTGTTTTGAAAGACTTATTGGGTATTCATAGCAATTCAGCCATCTCTTTCCAATCTTATCGCAAAGTATTAAGGTCTAATTTCTAGTGGATTACAAATCTGAGGACACAAAGCACTGCGCATGAGTCATGCTTTCTCGAATGTCTGAGTCAAGTGCGTGTTTTGTTTGGAATGGAGCTAAGTTCAGTGCTCGCGTATACATGGCAAAATAAACGATATTGGTAATCTTCGGAGACCGTTCTAGTGCAAATCTGTATCCATCTAACGTCTAATATCAACTGCTTAGCTAAAATGTGCAAAAATTAAAATAAAACAAGTTAATTTGTACAAATAAAGGTACATAAAACATGAACGTTTTACAAGTCTCTTCTTCAGGCTATATTAGTCCACTGCTGGACACAGCCCTCCCCTAATGAGCGCCATAGCGCAAGGTTGTGCCATCATTGGGGGGTAATGCCCATAATCCCCACAACCACAGTTGAATTAGCTTAGATTAATACTCTTTATCTAAGTTACATAGGCCCAGTTTCTAAATTGAGACGTTCGCTAACTAATTAGTTAGCTGTAGTGCTGTCTCTCCGAATTTCTCAGAAAAGAGCGTGAGAGAACGTTACTTAAGTGTTTACTAGCGAAATTCTCAATTCAGAAAACGGCTCATAGTATATTACTGGCGGTCTTATCGCTAAAAGCCGTAATCAGGCCCTGAAGAGCAACATAGTTGAACAGTCGCACATTTTGGTTCCAAAGTGACAAAGTCACATTTATATTAACGCATAGTGTCACAGACGAGATTTTTTAATAAATTTATTCACGGTGTTTTCATTAATATGTATGCATTCTATGTTTCACTCATGGTCTCAGAGCTAAGCCGCGGAAGTACAGTAAGAGACAGACAGACGGACGGACAATACGGACATGGCGAAATTACGACGGTTCCTTGTTCGTTTGCTTGTTGACCACGGAACCCTAAAATAGATTTTAGTGCTGTCTTTTTTATAAAAACACGAAACAATTTTCGGAGGCAGTTTAATTAATCTGTGGTTACTTTTCTCCGTTTACGACAGACTGTTTAAACTGCCACTAAGTCGGAGGTCGACATCGAAATGACTTCGTATTGCTGCACATCCTCCTACGACTTGTAAATCGTAAAGATAATCTCTTCAACTAGTGTTTCTACAATAAACTAAATTCGCAAAACAATAATTCTTAGTAATAACGCCGCCATTTGTACTATATTTTTATATAATTTCTGTTACTGTAATTTCTGTGTACAATAAAGAATATTCTATCTATATATCTATCTAACCAAAAAAGTAACGTTCTTATATCATAAAAACGCGATCTTGTAAAACACTGCTCAGAGAATTTTTAAATAAACTACTGTTACGTCTTTCCCATGATCACAGACTATTTGAACTGACTCTGAAGAGTGTTTAAAGTTAATAATAACATTCGCAAACTGACAAATCACTAAATGGATTTGTCAGTTTGCGAATTTGTAACAGAAGTTTGAATTATTGATGTACAGAACTGCCGCTAATTCGTGTAATTTACACCAGTACAGTGTATTATTACACTATGGGTTTTTGCCATTAGTTGCTGAAAAACATTCCGCTGCTGCACTAATTGAGTCAACAGTACCGGGAACTCCATCGGCCAAGTAAATAGAGATATGCAAAACATGAAACACTTCCATAAACGACCCACTCGTGTTGCAGGACTTTACACGTGTTCTTTTCTACTTTGGTTCTCTATTTTGGTTGATCCTGACATAATATAATCTCACGCCTCAATCCCAGGAGGGTAGGCAGAGACTAGTATGCTTAGCGTGCACGTTTTGACTCTCTCGACGTAGAGTACTTAATATTACGAAAGTACGACCATCGCAACTGAGACTCGTGATAGCCAACAGACTGCGGTCTTGTCTACCTAAAAGTGGTTATTGTCACCACAGTTTAGATCACATCATCACACTTCAGGTGCCGGCTGTCATGATGTAATGGCAGTCGTTCAGCCATGTCAGAGGCGTTTTCCGCAGCTTGATAACTTCTGACAGTAAGGCTCGCCACTGTCTTAAGCCGTCTATGACTATGGGATGTAATTTAATATATACGTACGAGACCGGTTCACACTGTGCTATAATAATATTATAGCTATAAAAATAAATGCATGTCTTGCGATATATTATTACATCATCATCATTAGAGCCACCTCTGGTCACTGCTGGTAGTAAAGGTAGACTTTTATAATTAGATGGAACAAGCAATTACCTATCCTAATTTTATTTCACGTTGATCTGAAATATAATTGATTGAAAGTGTAGTGTTCTCGTTCGCTACTCTATGGCATCGCGGTTTTATTTAGAGCATTTAAAAAAGAAACTGTTTGGTCTATGATCATGCTATCCCCGCTGTCACTTTTTTTTCGCGATCTTGCGGCATCGTGCGTTTTTGCGTCGTTTTACGCAATTTTCCTATTTTTTCCGAAAAATAAGTTTACAAATACAGCACAATAACATCGTGTAATCCGCAAAATGCCCAGCGACAAGAAACTGTTAAAGAAAATCGAAAAATACAAGAAGCGCCTTGAACGCTTGAACCGGAAAAGGCGCGGCAACAGTCGGAGCCGCAGCAGAAGCCCCTCGTGCTCACGCCCACGATGGGACTCTGCTTCACCACCATCAGCGGACCCTTCTGATGGAAAAGGTAAAATGCACGGGACCTAACCTCTTTATTTTTTCCTCAATAGGTAGGTACCTACGCACAACTTACAGGTGAAAAATGCCACGTAAATAACCTACAAGAACTGTTCAAGACAGTTATTGAGCCGGTACGAGATACCTTAACTCGATGATCAGACTTGATACGAGATATCTATGTTATGATTTGATACGAAGGGCTGCAAAAAACATTGCACTTCACATGTGCACACCGAGCCGGTACGAGATACCTCTAGCTCGAAGATCGAACTTGGTACGAGATACCATAGCTTCGATTTGGTACGTGATACCATAGCTTCGATTTGGTACGAGATACCATAGCTTCGATTTGGTACGAGATACTCACGCCACGACAACTAACACGTGTACTAATAGCACTTACATTGAACTGGGTACGAGATACCACAGTTTCAACCCTTGGCCCTCTTATGGCGTATCAGGCATACAACAAAAATATTTTAACAGATCTATGCGATCCATTAAAATGTGCTTGAATGTTATTTCCAGGTGTAGAACAGAGAGAATCTGAAGAGAACATGGATCAAATACCAGAGATGTATCCAGTAGTGGACCTTGTAAGCCCAGAAATCACAGACCCATTCCGCGAGGCCCTCGGGTTAGAATACACGGATCAGAAAAAATTTGAGGGGGAAATCCTCCCCGATATTGCCAGAAGATGGAACCACATCATAACAGACGGACTGGCTAAAGAAGAAAAGGAATGTATTATAAAAAAATATAAGTTTCCTGAAAACTGCCAACTGTTAGAGGCCCCTACTTTAAACGCCGAAGTCAAGGCTGTCATGACAGAAAGCTCTAAAATAAGGGACAGATCCATAGAAGCAGCTCAACACCAACTAGGGACAGCCACAGCCATATTGGGACAGGTCATGTCTGACCTAATAAAATCCAAAATAAACATTGTGGAAACAGTGGCGAAGTTAAGCGATGCAGCCAAACTACTTAACGATTTGCACGCCCAAAATACGAGGACAAGAAGGGTGTTGATAACACCACTGCTGGACAAAGACTTCAATAGTCTAACAGAAAAAGTCCACAGAGATGAACAACTTTTTGGGACTGATCTAGCGACTAAAATAAGGACAAACCAAGAACTTAAAAAGTCCTCCTCCCAGATAAGGAAAACCCTTCCCAAACCTATGGTCAACAAAACTGTCACTAAGAAGACTCCGGGAAACCGATATGGTCCGCCTCCAACTCATCCTCGCCAGCAACCCAGATCGACGGCACCTCGAGGCGGACCCAGGAACCGCCCGTCACAGCCACCGCCGTACCGGCCGAGCCCCAACCAGCCGCGCCGGCCGGCTGGGAAGTATGCAGCACGAGGTGCCCACAGCAGGCGTTAGACATACAGGTACATGCAGGCAACATATCTAACTACAGTTCCTGCTGGGAACTACTCACCAAAGACCCTGTACTACTACAGTGGGTTAGAGGCTACCACATACCGTTTCTCAACGTGCCTGTACAAAATACCATTCCCAAGAACAATATTCTTAATACTGACTCCTGTAATATAAAGCTAGCCATCATTAACCTATTAGAACTAGGGGCCGTACAACCATGTAATCACAATAAAGGTGAATTTATTTCAAAGATATTTCTTAGACCAAAACCCAATGGAAAGTTCAGATTTATTCTTAATTTGAAACCTCTTAACAAATTTGTTAAACTAGAACATTTCAAGATGGAGGACATCAGAACAGCTATAAAAATAATTGATAAAGACTTCTACATGTGTTCCATTGACTTAAAAGAATCCTATTTTCTAGTGCCAGTAGCCACAGAACATAGACAATTTCTCCGTTTTCAATTTGAAAATACTCTTTACCAATTCACAGCCCTACCTTATGGTCTTTGTACAGCCCCTAGTGCATTTACAAAATTATTAAAGCCTGTGGTTAGCTGCCTCCGGAGACAAGGTTTCTTGTCAACCATATATCTTGATGACTACCTATGTATTGGTCGTACACTAGAGGAATGTATTGCTAATAGGGATGCTACCTTACAAATTTTTAAATGCCTAGGTCTAATAGTAAACTTTGAAAAAAGTACATTAGTTCCGAGAACAGCTTGTAAGTTCCTTGGATTTATTATTAACTCCCATACAATGACTCTCGAGCTACCACGAGAAAAAAAGGACTCCATTACAGCTCTATTATCAAAATTTATGAAACATAAACATTGCAAGATAAGAGATTTTGCTAAGCTGCTAGGTACTTTAGTTGCAGCTTGTCCTGCAGTACCCTATGGTCCAGTACATATCAAAATCATGGAAAGGCAGAGATTCTTGGCTTTGTTACAAAATAGAGACAACTACAATGCCGTCATGAAAATATCCACTGACATCTTACCTGAGTTGAAGTGGTGGTTAAGCAACATAAACTCAACAAGGAGCATTACACTAAAACCATTCATTCTAGAAATATTCTCCGATGCATCACTCACGGGATGGGGAATACACTGCAACGGCGAAAGTGTTGGCGGCCTATGGTCGCTGTCGGAACAGGAACTTCACATTAACCAACTAGAACTTTTAGCTGCTTTGTTTGGACTTAAGTGCTTTGCAAAATCACACAACCACTGCGACATACTGCTGAGGATCGACAACACTACCGCCATTGCATGTGTCAATAAAATGGGCAGTGTTCAATTCCCACACCTAAACAACATCGCCAGAGAGATTTGGACATGGTGTGAGAAACGAGGTAATAACATCTATGCCTCATATATTAAGTCAAAAGACAATGTGTATGCTGATGAGGAATCTCGTAATACAAACATAGATACAGAATGGGAACTGAATGACAGCGTTTTCAGTATAATAAAAGAACGCTTTGGCTCTCCACATATTGACCTATTTGCATCCAGAATCAATACAAAATGTGATATGTATGTGTCATGGAAGAGGGACCCCTATGCATTCAACATTGATGCCTTTACACTCCACTGGGGAAAGTCCTTTTTTTATGCCTTCCCACCATTCTCCCTAATGACTAAGTGCCTACAAAAAATAAGAAGTGATAAAGCCAAAGGCATACTTGTATATCCAGTCTGGGAGTCACAACCCTGGTATCCCTTGGCGATGGGCTTGATGACAACCAAACCAATAATATTTGAACCTAGTGATGACCTTCTTATATCTCCCCTTAGGACAGAACACCCGCTGAGCAAGCACCTTACCCTGGCAGCAAGCATATTCTGCGGCGTGCATTCAGAAGCCGAGGTTTGCCAGAAAGCTCACTAAATATCATGCTAGCATCCATCTCACCAGGTACAATGAAACAATATAATACTACCTATAAAAGCTGGTGGAACTTCTGTAACACACACAATCTAGATTCTCTCTTAACCTCTGTTCCTTTTATCGTACAATTTTTGACAGAAAAATTTGAAAGTGGAGCTGGTTACAATACCCTGAACTGCCATAGATCGGCACTAGCTCTGCTTATGGGGGAGAAAGTTGGCACAGATGACAGAATTAAACGATTTTTGAAAGGTGTTTTTAGACTGAAGCCTGCCTTGCCACGATATAATGAAGTGTGGAACCCATCCACTGTACTGAATTATCTATCTAAACTACCTCAGAATTTTGAACTAAATTTGGAGATGCTGACCAAAAAACTAGTAACTTTATTGGCCTTAGCAACTGCTCAGCGGGTACAGACATTATCATTTATAAAACTAGAAGACATATCAATACTTGATAATAAGATTACTATTACTATTAGAGACCTATTAAAAACGTCCATAAGCACCAAAAGGCAAACTATTTTGCACCTACCATTTTACAATAATGAACCCAGCATATGCCCAGCCAGCACACTTAAAGATTACATTCAAAATACAGCTTCCATTAGAGGGGATGAAAAATACCTTTTGATCACCTTCAAAAAGCCCCATCATCAAGCATCCAAACAGACCATCAGTAGATGGATAAAATGTACCCTAGCTAACAGTGGCATTGATACGAGCAAGTATACATCCCACAGCACACGTCACTCCGCAACCTCAGCAGCTAGAAAGGCAGGAGTGTCCCTGGGTGTAATCAGAAAAACAGCTGGCTGGTCAGACGAGTCGTCGACCTTTGCAAAGTTCTATAACTTACCTATTCAGGGCAATAATGACAATAATGATTTTGTACAATCGATTTTCGACAATATGTAACCCATTAAAACATAAAACATGTGCAATAACATCTGGCACGTTAACAAGTATACAATGTACCTACATATGATTAAAACTAAAGCATTAAGCAAATAATATGATTGTGGTATACCTCTGCCCACCCCTTCAGGGATTGAGCGTATTATAATATCATAGCATGGTTACAACTACTTACAACTATTGAACTATGCCAATAATAATTAAGGATAATTATGTTTGAACTATGTTGATTAATATAAAAGTCATAGAATATTTTAGAATTTATCAGTTTAATATTAATAAATGCTCTATAACATAAGACAATTTTTTATCCAATACTATCTTCTATCCTGCAACACAAGTACCTACCCATTATGCAGTTGACTCTAAACATCTACACTTTCAATCAATTATATTTCAGATCAACGTGAAATAAAATTGAATATTGGACTAACTTACCTAAGTGAAGTCCAATTGTAATTTTATGAACGTTGATCTGAAATATAATTGATCACCCACCCAGCCCAAAATCAGCTAACACCCTGATTCCCAGGCATAATGGGTACCCTCCTGGGTCAAGGGGCTCAACTCTAAATTAGTGACAGCGGGGATAGCATGATCATAGACCAAACAGTTTCTTTTTTAAATGCTCTAAATAAAACCGCGATGCCATAGAGTAGCGAACGAGAACACTACACTTTCAATCAATTATATTTCAGATCAACGTTCATAAAATTACAATTGGACTTCACTTAGGTAAGTTAGTCCAATATTCAATTGGAAGCCATAAAGCATATTTTTTCCAGTATTTAGGCTAATCCAATCACCATAAGTCTTTTCTTTCACTTGATGAATGATTTGGAATTTCACTCAAAGCATCCAAATGTTTACAACAGCCAAGATGTAGCGCGTCACATCCATCACAATCAGCTGAGGTGTTTACGAAAATTCAAAGACTTTGTTAAAATATTTACTCCCCTCGTGCTATAAAATACCAAAGTATATAAAATAGCTTGCGTAAAGGCTCAAAAAGCGGCCAAGTGCGAGTCGAGTTCGAGCACCGAGGGTTGCGTACAAATTTGTAGGTAAGTACTTACATCACACTAACATTATAAATGTGAAAGTTTGTGTGTTCGTATGATACTTCTTCACGTCTAAACCGCTGGAGCGATTATATAAAATTTAGTATGGAGTTAGCTGACACCCTTTTCATAGGGTACTCCCCGTTGAACTAGAACTATGAAATTTGGCAAGTAATATCGTATTTAGTTATAGATGTGACCCGTTTAATATAAGTATAACTATGTATGAGTATCGCGAATCTTTGAGAAATTCTAAATAATATCGTATTACACTACAAATACAGGAAACAATGTGAAAACTATACATTTGAAATTAAATCATATAAAATTGTATGTGAAGATTCCTAAACTATTTATAACTAGCTGTGCCCCGCGGGGTATCGATTTCCCCATGGGAATAAGATATTTTCCCGCAATAAAACGTAGCCTCTGCATTAAGCCAATCGTCTCAAATCGTAAGACACGGCAAGTAACGTAGTCAGTTCAGCGCCATCTACATACTTCTTGAGAACTACTTTTTTTTTAATACTCAAATAGAAAAACTCCCCTTTGCGAAAACCATAAAAAAACCGAATGCAACCAAGTCCTGTTTCCACATAAATTTTTAATTTATACACTTTAAAATTTTTTTTTGCATAATTCTATTTACCTGTCGTAACTTTGTATTTACCAACGTAGAAATATTATACTGGTCTGAAGAACAATAATGGTAACCCGAAGCCTCGACATGCATAATTTAAACCCGGAGATTCCGGATCAAACCCGGAGCCCTAAGCGTGAAACAGCCATTATACATTTATTCACTTATACTGGCTGTTTCACTACGGCTGACACCTCTCCGGTTTGACCCGGAGCACGGGTTTAAATGATGAATGTCCGGGTTAACATTATTGTTCTCCGGGCCCGGGCATGCATCATTTAAACCCGTAGACTCAGGTGTCAGCCGTAAGCGAAGCGTGAACCAGCTATAATAAATGAATATATAATAGCTGGTTGACCCAAGAGACTGGCACGTCTCCGGGTTTAAATGATGCATGTCCAGGCTCCGGATTAACATTATTGTTCTCCGGGTCCGGACATGCATAATTTAAAGCGGTAGACTCCGGGTCGAACCCAGAGAGATATAAGCCTGTGTGAACCAGACATTATAAATGAATAGATTTATAAATAATGGCTGGTTTACGCTTAGGGCTGGCACCTCTCCGGGTTTAAATGATGCATGTCTGGGCTCCGGGTTAACATTATTGTTCTCAGGGCCCAGAGATGCATCATTAAAACCGTAGGCTCCGGGTCAAACCCCGAGAGGTGTCAGCCCTAAGCGTGAACCAGCCATTATAAATCTATTCGTGCGTGCGACGTTGATGAATTAAAACAAACTCATTTAATTCAATTAGTCTCGGTCAAGGGTGGTCAGGTCAGGCACCACACCTTTGTGTAAACACATTTTTTATATCATACAACTTTGATAATGCTTAAATATGTGGAACAAAGCATTGTGAATGTCATTTATGTACTTATTATCTTGATTATGCAGTCAGATCATGACATAAGCGCATCAGTAAACAAAATATTAAGATACGGCAGATTTTAAGGAAAAGCGTACTTATTATAAGTACTTAGTAGTCTAGAAAAATAAAATTATGCTATTGACGCGCAAGCATCTCAAATTAGAAGTACGTAACTAGATCTCTCATCAAACGATTAAAAGTAGGTACTTATTTAACAGTAAGTGCTCAACTGTTCTTTAAAGTTTTTAGCTTTGATGTTCTTCAGAAAAGCGCCATTAAACTTGTAAGCCAATAAAAGTGTCATTGATGATTCAGTCCAAATCAGACCGCCATCATAGGCACGGGAAGTGATAAATTAGCCCAAATCTTTACACAAAACGTCAATTTCACATTACAAAAATTAATTAAGTTAGACAAGTCCGATAATTTATGTTTGATCAGATAATAGTACATTACACAACTAGGGTGGTAATACAAAGAAAGGCCGAGATCGCAGAAGTTTGCGGCCCGAGCTGCAAGCGAGGGACGTAAATATATGCAATCGAGAGCTTTCTTTATTACCTCCCGTGTTGTGTACATCTTCTTATGTCTACACTAGGCCAGAAAGCGGGTTTTTCCGTACGCGCAGCGTGCGGAAAAAGCCACTTTATTGCCAGGTGTGGCATAAACAATAATCATACAGCCTATATTCCGCCCAGTGTAGGGCAAAGAGAGAGAGAGAACGGGCTTATCTACCAGGCGTGCCCTCCCCGGATTTTCTATTTCAAGCGCTGAAGTATGGAAACACCTCAGGGACTCAGGTTTCCTGACGAGTTTTCCTTTACAGCGACCGAGTGGTATTGCTATTGGAGATCACAATCTAACTTAGAAAACAATGTCATTGGTACATGCGCCGGGGTTCGAACCCACGACCTTCCAAATGAGAAGGCGACGTGCCACCGCTCCGCTGTCATGTTTCATCCGACTCGACCAATAATGATACATCTGTAAAAGCATCCTTGAAAATCGAGATAGGACGGGCTGTCAATAAATTTTACGAGAGCACGAATAAACACATAAACCATGTCGTAAATAACATTAATAGCGACTAACTGCATTCGGCCGTGGCATGTTGCTTAATTTGATAACCCACAAAAAAAGAAACGTATACTTGCAGTACTGGATTATCCCTAAAGCAGGCAATTCCTGACACTAAAAAAGCTTACGTTTTTATTAATTTTGTACACCTATAAATTTTTGATTTTTTTTATTGATTTGATTGATTGATGAAAGACTCTTTGAAAAAAGCAGCGTTTAGTTAAAAGCCTTTTTATTTACAATTCACCCGATACGCGCAAACATCTTTGACCCAGTTGATTGGCGACGGGGTGTCTTGCTCAAGAGAAGCCTTACATAGTACACAGTGAACCTTAAACAACTTAGCGCATGCATTAGTGACCTATTGCTGCTGCACGACAAGAACAAAATAGATATGCTAAATTGTACCTTAATCTTACACACCTAAGTTTCTTTCAAAGCAGTTTTCTAAAACTAAAGTGACGTAATACATAAATACAATTAACCTCGCATTAGTAACTAAGGTCCTAGGCCTAACTAAATTAATTATACTACTTAGCTTCTCAAATAGTTACCAAATATGGCTTGTAAGCTGAAGACAGGGCGCTATGGCGCTCCTTATGGAAGGGCTATGTCCAGCAGCAGTGGTGGACTAGTATAGACTGATGACCATAATTACGACTTGTTTTCCAAGGCGCTAAATACAATCAGAGCACCCGAATTTTCGTTAGCAGTCTGCCCGGTTAATCTGTTAACCCGGTTAATCTGTTAACCCGGTTAATAGTCTGTGCCAACTGAAAACTGTCTTAACTAACCATTTGCACTTTGCAAACGCACTCTGGCATATTTTGTTTATCCCATGGCAATTTTTATTGGTCTTTAATATAGACGATAGACAATGCATTTAAAAATTATAATCAGATATCATAAAAACAACAATTAACGACCGTCAATAGGACGGACAGCTCTGGACTGAATTGGGAGAGGCCTTTACCCAGCTGTGGGAAATAAACATAGACGCTACGTAGAAAAAAACGACCGTCAAATGTTAACAAATTGATATGATCAGAGTACGTTCCGAAATCAACCCTTGTATGTCCCCACTGCTGGAGCACGGGTTTTTTACTGCATTGCAGGAAGGTTTACAATACGACAACCTGTTCGGTTCCGTGTTTTCAGTTTCAATGGAATAAATATTGTGGTTAAGCCAAGCCGTATTTCGGTTGCATTTATTTTGTCATCAAGCCCACCGACAAAAATCACCTTTTGCAATCTACAACTGTTTTGGTTAGCATGGCGACGTATAAACATGTTATTTTAAGACCCGCTTTGCCAAATGGAGGCAAAGCACTGCAATACACTTCAAATCTTGCAGTACCTTAAAGAGCCTAATTGCCGATGTGTATTTTAATGACGGCAGTAATGTTTTTATAGCGTCACATTCCTGAAAAGATATCGGTCGCCCGATAGGCTCTGCGTCCTTTTACGTAGAGTTAATGATAACGCAGATATCTTGACAATATCAATGTCATTGTCTTTGAGCAGGCCTTAGAGATTAATACTTACATAGTTTTTCAATAGAATTATATAAGCACGACAATGGTTGTTATTTGCCTCAATTTGGTAGTCTACAAAGCGATGGCAGTACAATGTCATTGCAGAGGTGTAACCCGCGCAAATTAAGTAGGCATCTCACGCGAAGAAGATCGAATCGCGCGAGGCGCCGAGTTAAGTAGCACGGGTTATACTATTGCAATGCGATTGTTTACCAGATTACCCATAGTGTCAATGAAACGAAAATTACCGTACTGATACGATTCAATTGAACAACAATGCATTTTAGAGACTCACCCCCCTGAACGTTGTTCTGACGCATCTTTATTTAGTTACGACGAACAGATCAACCCGTGGAAAGGTCCGCGCCTCCAGAAACTTTTTCTTCTTCTTCCTCATGTGCCATCTCCTATCGGAGGCTAGTAACCAATTCGGCTATCTGGCTTTTCAAGGCAACAAGTAACGGTCTATTGGAACTGCAGGTTATCTTGTGAAGGAAATCATATTCATAATAGTAGTAGTAATTTCAGAATGACGGTTGAATGATGTGCTGATGCACGCTCCACTTAAGAGGCTATCTGAGCTAACTAATTACAATCTTCTTTAAGTACGATTTAGCAAAAAATATCATCAAAATTTAAAAAACGGCCGTGGCCAAAAAACGATTAAACTCCTAGGGTGTGCTGTATGTTTTGAAAATAATTATCACCATTATTGAGATTTATAATGTTAACTTTTTGCAAAACCGTATCATCAGGGTTATTATTTTATTTTTTTCCATTGGTAGCGCTTCGTTCAGCTCCGTATAGCTCCTTAGGTCATGCAATTACGAGGTCGCGTCGCATCGTCCAGTGGAGCGTGAGACGCCAGAGATGGTAATTCGCTTCAATTGGAGCTTCCGATGGCAGGAAGAAATTGAACTTATTTAGCATCATTTTATTAATTTCGTTAAATGACTAACGTGAATGGGTCCCACATGACACATTGTACTAGTTAAGCAAAATATAAAGGCCTAATTTAATATTTAAACCTCCAAAAAACCTTCGTTCACTAATCAACAGACCATTTTGACCACTGCTATAGTCAAAAGTCAGAAGTTTATCGCAAATCATTTCGTCACTACACCTAACTTGAAACTTCCAATTGTCTGATATAGAGCCAAAAAACTACTCGTCAAACCAAAACTCACACCAAAAGTCTAGTCAAAATCTAGTCACATCTAGAGAAGTGATTTAGTCATAACCCCAGAACAGAAGTGCAGGACAATTCACAGTGAGCTGATTACGAAACAAAACTGCCCGAACATCTTTGCCGCTGCTGTCACTAGGAGATCCAGTTTTGAACTGAGAACGCCCTGAATGCAACCTACAAATTAAATGCCTCCGACGGCCACAGAGCAAGGCATGCTGTGCCTGACGCGCCACGAGAACTGTCCATGGGATCAGGCGCTCGAGTCCTCAGAGATCAGTTGGACGGGGCTCGAGTACGCCTGCCTGAAGATCCTGCACCTCTACTGCAAAGTCTTCGAGAGGGAAGATGTCCTGGACATGGTGATAAGGTAAGATACTCGCAGCCAAATGTTCATTTGAGGTTTGAAAGATTTTAAATAAATCTTTGATTTAATGTATCACATCAGTTATCATGCGCGTGTGTTCTTTATCCTTATAACATAGTTTATACCCAGATAGGTATAATTTAGTTTAAGAAAAAGGCATTGTCTGAAAATCGGCAACTAGTTGCATATTGGTGTACATTATTTACAAGCCGAGGCACAGACCTTTTTGCCTTCATTTGTAATTTATATACTGTTAAATAAAAGTCTCTTTAAATTGTCATTAATGCCTCTAGTATAAGTGATTAGTCTGTCTCATATCGCTTGAAGACAAATAAATATATTCTATTCTATTTCATCAGCCAAAGAGTTAAGTGATTTTATATATTTTTTATATACGAAGTTAATATGGCAATATGCTGATCATATTTACTACGGACTACGACTATTCTCGCACCGTAGCACCTTGCCGGATCAGACCGGCTAGCAGCTAGATGCCAAAGAGTCTAGCAGAGGACGAATACGGGCTGACTTCTTGAAAGGACCTACATACCGCAGTAGCTATGAATGGAGCTGTTCCGCAATGCCGAAGGCCGAGTTCCGTCTGTCGAAGCCAAAGACAGAGTCCCATGGAAAAGAAACATTTAAGTAGGCCGGAATCCCGATTTTTTTTAGAGATTTTAATGCCTAAGCTGACTCTGTGAAGTTCGGAGTTAGGTCAACACTGCGTGCAGTACCCCGTGACACTTCTTTGCGAATGTTTGCTTTTCTGAAGTTAATGCAATAATAACTATCTCAGTTATCTAATGTCAAATCGCAAGTCTACTTATCCTGTATACAGAATGTGTGCTGATAAGAATATCAGTCCCTTCTATTTACCTTTTGTACTTCATAATGGCGCCGCCTGATGTAACAGATAAAAATATCAGGGATCCTTCTTTGGCGATTGTTATATAACGAATCAAAAAAACAGAGGACCGTTTGCAAGCAAACCTAAAAAATACTTCCACGGGCAGGAGAACGCGGTTTTCCACATTTATTGGTACCGAAACCTCATTAACAGCGACATCTAGTAATACATCAGAAAAAGTCTCGCAGTTGACCTTAATGGACAACCATTATCAGTGCGATAAAAAGAACCCATCCGAAGTTAATGGATCCATTATAGTTCACCCTGCGAACGTTTTTATGCTAGTCGACTAGATGTGGACGTGATGAGACGATGAGACCTAATGATTGATTCCACGATGTAAATAATGCATGGTTTAATTCAAATCCGTTGTTGGTTGTCGAATCTCAAAATTACCCAAAAATTTCTGATTTTGGAATAAGGTTTGAAATTTCTGATTTGTGAAGTAAGGCATATGACAAAAAATAGGGAACATTACATAACACTACTACATTAGGTTAGGTTTATATGTTTTAGTTTGTAATTATTAATACTAGGAATCAAATAGTTTATAATAATATAGTACAAACACTAGGTAGGTAAAAAAAACTTAGATTAATACAGGGGGGGATCTAAAAGTAGTGAGAATCAGATAGAATATAATGACTGTTGTGTTTTTTGGCAGGTGCAAAAAACTGAAAAAAGCTACGTTACTAAAATACATATTTTATACATACATATACATAAATTTAAATGTATTTAAATATTTCACACGATTCACAGTTATATTAAATTTAAAAAAAAAGTTTATTTCAGCGTAAATATTTCAAAGTAGGACTTTTCCCGAAATCTCCATGCCTGACTTTTCTTTTACGTATGAAACAGCTGATAATTTTTGGGCGAAATTTCAGACTTGGTACAAATGATAAATATTGTTTTATCGATGAATAACCCTCTTATTTTCTACGCAACCTTTATGAAACACCCTGTGCAGATACATAATAATTTACACTTATTTGATTTATGGAATCTCCAATCGTGACATGAAAATTACGTTAAATTGAAATATTATGAATATCAGCGTGTACCACAATATCTGTGTATTGCCATGCCATCCCAATGTGAAAAGTCTAATCACAATTTTGGATAAAAAAAGTTACTTTGCAACGATTGTAGCCGAGTGATTGCTGAATAAAATTTAACCTAGAGGGTGCGGCCTTTACTACCCCTTTACTTACTTGTACAGAGACTAGAGAACGTCAAGCTTAAACGTAAACATGACGCAAGCGAATCTTCGAAATTGTTTATCGAACTTCACCTATGCTGGTTTATACAGCGCATCTCAACTTGTCAATACAAGCAAATACCACATTTATCTTACAGATTTCCCTAGCATTTTAAGTTTCTATGACCCCGTCCAGTATATACGGCCGGACACGGTATTTTATGGTTAGAAAATCGAACTTTTTTTACTTTGTTGTTTGTGTCTCATTGGCGCTTTATACGTAGGTATATGTTGTAGCTTCCTGAATGTAGCAAATGTCAAAGGGTAAACGAGGCATTACCTGCCATTAGTGTGTAGACAAGACAGCTTGCTGCCGCACCTAAGGTCGGCTGTCTCGATTCCCTCATGGCAGTCATGGCTTATTATAGGTTTGCTCAACCAGCCACACTAATACAATCACTGCTATTTTCATTACACACCTACAGACTACTGTCTGCCTATTCTGCGTATTCTTACTTTCCGTTCATTGATGAAACGCAAAATAAATAAACGAGAAGACTACTAAAACTTGTGCGGGTGGTAACAGTTGTGGAGAATGTTCCCCGACGAAGTCCTCACATGTTGAGACCTCGTTGCAAAATGATGTTTTGATATCAACCCTTTGTATGTCCCCACGGCTGGGGCACGGGTCTCTTCCTGCATCGCAGGAAGCTTAGGCAATACTGCACCACGGGTTGGTGGAGGATTGTAAGACAGTGGCGGACCTTACTGTCAGAAGTTATCGAGCCGCCCATAAGGCATCTAGTTTGTCATGGCTTAACGACTGCCACTAAATGACCGGCACCAACGGCGTGCGTGCCTTGCGAAGAACGGAAGCGCTCGGAAAAAATGCCACTGGCGGTAGTCACGGGATGGTCACCCACCCAACACCTGACCGCGCCTGTTGTTACTTAACGCAAGCGATTGATTCCAATCACTCGGTTGCACTAGGTACGTGTACGTGCTCCACGTGCGCTTCGAGAATGATATTTACGTTCAATTAACTCCACTCTGATATTGCGATCGACAATTATACCAATCATATCATAGGGTTATTTCTAAAATGCGCAATCCGTATTGA
This sequence comes from Yponomeuta sedellus, assembly GCA_934045075.1. NCBI lineage: Eukaryota > Metazoa > Arthropoda > Insecta > Lepidoptera > Yponomeutidae > Yponomeuta > Yponomeuta sedellus. The sequence continues at coordinate 7,096,376 of OW203726.1, read as the reverse complement.
GACATAGGATCCGGGTAATGCGTTCCCGTGGGAAATGTTTTATTGTTACCATAACTTATTTTTCAATCCAAAATCTAAGATGTAAATTGCATTGCCATGGTAACAACAATTTTATTTCGGATTATGTGGCGGTATGTACTCAGCTATTTAATAATAAGAGTAATTTCCACAAAACACAATCAGTTGTCGTGGTCCCAAATAAGGATAGGATAGAAAAGGACTTTGCAAACATTTAAAAACACTCAAACGGAGGCCATTTGAACGAATGTATGGCGGTCACCACGGTAGAAATCAAACCTATGACGTCTGACCTTTAAAGGGTTTTTGAAGCAGGCTTTACATTTAAGCTAGAACCGTAATAGTACCGGGTAGAGTGCAAGAGTGTACGTAGACTTATTTAATTATTTTCATCTTTTGTCTGTTTGTAAACGACCAAAACAAAAAACCTTTTGTCGTAACTTTTTTTTTATTATAGCAAGTTCAAACAGTCATTGACAGGAAAAAATAATGCTATAAAATTGAAGAAAGTGATAATTGAGGTTGTTATTTCTTGAAGTAACGAGATGTATGAATTGCTTCATACACATTAGTGCTTTCCACAATAGTGCTTTTATACACAATAAGTTACCAATTTCTACAAACAACGGTTTGTTAACATGTAGGCCAAAACCGGGTGAAATTAATCCTAAAACTGCAATTCGCGTTTTACTACGCCTATTCTATGTACATTGTATAGACACATTAAACCACTCGGTTAAGCGATGTACATGAATTCGCATAGTAAATTGCGAATTGGAGTTTTTTATATATATACTATAATGTCGAATTAAGTATGTGAAGTTAGATTCTTAGCAAACTATCGAATCGGTACGAAAATACACCAGACTCATTCATTTGTTGCGTGTAGATTCTGCGATTAAACAAATGTACAAAAATAATTTGTTCCTAGTACTAACATAAATCTGCCACGTAGACGTAATCATGTCTTCTGAAAATTTGTAGCTTTTGCTATTCTTTATTAGATAAATTAGACTTTTCACTGCTGTTAATGTAATTGCTTACTTGTTTGACATAGAGTATTAGGTAGAGTAATATTATTTATGTAAGTGACGTTTTGTTTATATCCGTGACGAAAAGAAAATTAAAGCTGATGAAGCCTTTAACATTTAGACGTGTAACGGATTTGACCTCGTGGAGTCAGTTTTTTTTCTGTCTGTCGCCAAAAATATATGTACCTACACCGATTTTATCGGCTAATATTTGCTATCGGATGAACAAAAATAGCGAAACTGAGAGTAAAACGGTTTTCGAAGCCAATAAAAAGTGAAAAGTGTACTGAAAAGGAAGAAGTGCCTTGCTTGGGGAAGGCCTATATGTCTAACAGTGGACGAATACGGGCTGATTGACCGATTGACTTAACACAAACTTACGCCACCAACCCGGACTTGGCCCCGTGCTGGCTGGCCGGCTGTCATGTAATGGCAGTCGTTAAGCCTGTCAGAGGCCTTATTGGCGGCTTGATAACTTCTGACAGTAAGGCCCGCCACTGCCTTACAATCCTCCACCAACCCGAACTTGGCCCCCGTGGTGGAGTATGCCCTAACCTTCCTGCGATGTAGGAAGAGACCCGCACCCCAGCAGTGGGGTCATACAGGGTTGAAATTGAACCTTACGCCTCTTGTGTCTCGGAGGGGGTAGATAGAGACCAGGGTGTACCACTTGCCATGATCCTGACAGATCTCTTAAGGTGTTCGGGGTGCTAGCGCCACCAATGGAATAAAAGTCATGACTTGTTTTATAATAAGTTTTTATCTAAAAGTAAACTCTCATGTTCAATGATTCGCGATGCTCGTGCATAAGCGCTGCCGAAACATAGGGAGTTAAGGTAATTACGTTTTGGCTAATAAATAATCGCGATTAGACCCGATTTTTTTAAATAATACTTCTTTTTGACTGACGCGGTGTCCGTGCCCTTTTTTTGTTACTATAAAAAAAATAGTTTTCCCTTTGTTACGTACTTGTTAATTTATATCACTATCGACTACGTCGTATTATTGTACAACTAGACGATTACTTGACGATAATGATTAGACCCGTTTAAGATGAATCGGGGTGCTAACTAGCGCAAATACGTTTTTTTTCTAAAAGTGAACATGAGAAATCTTAACAACTGTGACCACAATTTCCAGAACCTACAGTCTAGAACCTAGGATCACTGTGAATGAATACTTAGAAGATAAATTTAAATAAGATGTATAATAAAAATAATATTTTATGCAATTATAAGATACCTACCTAGTTTTTAAGATAAAATTGTGGAAATTAAATAGTTCGTAGGTACTGGATACCACATTAGCTATAAGATTTTGGTTGTAAGGCTTTTGCTGTGCCCGACAGGGTCCATAATGATACACATTATAGAAGAAGTCCAGGCAAAAAAAGATGAATGTCAAAAAAAACACAAATCTTGTTTATGGTTACTGATTAATCTGATGTAATTTAGAATAGTTTACGGCCTAAAAACAGTTGAATAAAGGTGAGGATCCCTTAGATTTTTGAGGACAAAAATTTATATCCTGGGGAAAAAAGATGAACGTCAGACATTACAGACAAAAAAAGATGAAAGTCAGTGCAAAAAAGATGAATTTTTGTCTGTGGTTTGATTTTCATTTTTTCCTGACATTTCCTTGTTTGGCGGATACGTTGCGTTGTTTTGTTGTTTGGATAAAAATAAAGATAATAAGTGAAATAATGGATGATTCTGGATCGGATACTGAAGCTTACGAGTGCTTTGGCAGACCAACTAGCAAGAAAAGACCTAAACATGGTAAAATTACGGACGTGACCAAAAAACTGAAGGCTTCTACTCATGAACTACGTGAAAACTGTAACTGCAAGAGATTGAAGTGCTTTGAAGTGATATCAGAAACTGAACGGAAAAGGATCATCAGTAACTTTAATAGCCTTGGAAACTATAATGCTCAATCTCAGTATTTGAGTGGTTTAATCACAATTCATGCTGTTTCCCAACGACGCCCACGAAAACCAGTAGAAGAAGTTGAACCAAAATTACATAACTCCTCTTTCACCTACAGAGTGAGAATACTTCAAGGAGATACCATGGCAGATGTACCTGTGTGCTATAAAGCATTTTTATCACTGCATGGAATATCGGCAAAACGAATGCAGACAATTCAGTTGCATCTAAATGAAGAAGGGGCTGCACATACTGATCAGAGAGGTAAACTTGGAAATAGACCTAATAAATTAAAAGATTCCACTGTTGACCACATTCACGAACATATCCGATCTTTAAAAGGACGTAAATCTCACTATAGTCTTCGTAACAGTAACCGCCTATACTTACCAGAAGATCTAAATATAACAAAAGTATACAACCTGCTTTTAGACAAATATCTCATACATAAACATGATGTTTCCTACGAAACGTTCAGAAATATATTTAACACACAGTACAATATATCCTTTGGATATCCAAGAGCAGACACTTGCAGTACTTGTGACCAACACAATGTAAATATGAAAGCAGTGACACAAAGTCTTTCTGAAACAACAGACACTGAAAATAAAAGCGAAATTGAAGAAAAAATTCGGCTGATGAATATTGCTCAACAACTTCATCTTCGTAAAGCCCAAACATTTTATCAGAGAAAACGATTGGCAAGAATGAAGTCTAAACGACTTGATTCTGAAGCAGCTTTATGTATGGATTACCAGAAAAATCTTATATTGCCGAACATCACAACAAATGATGCATATTACAAAAGAAAACTTGGGTACTATCTATTCAACATCCACTTATTGTCAAATGCAGCTTCAAAATTTTACGTTTATTATGAAACTGTTGCGAAGAAGGGATCAGATGAAGTGGCCTCAATGTTATATGATTATATAATGTTCCATTTACCAGAGAATGTTAAAAAACTGACAATATTTTGTGACTCATGTGGGGGCCAAAATAAAAATTACACCCTAATTCGTTTTGTGTACTTTATGGTACACATTCGTAGAAGACTTGATGAAATCAAAATGGTTTTTCCAATACGTGGTCACTCCTATATGGAATGTGACCGTAACATGGTGCTTCTAAATCAAAAAACAAGAGCTGAAATGCCATCTGACTGGGCTGCCCATATAGCGCAGGCAAGACGTGTCCCATCTCCATTTATAGTCGAGGAGTGTGAACAAAACCTATTTAGAAATTGGACGCTACACTTTACGCCTATGTTTAAACCAAAATGTCCTTTTGCCAGTAGACCAATACGGGAGCTGAGAGTCCACGTTGGTCATCCACATTTGATTTATCATAGAGACAGCGAATATGAGAGAGAGATAGAGAATGGACCCTGGCTTTCCTCAGTTGTGACCAACAAAAAATACAAGGCCCCGAGTTGCACCGAAACTGAATTTACTCATCCGGGTAGTTTATATGAACAATTAATTCCAATATCAGAAGCTAAATATAAGGACTTACAAGATCTTAGCAAATTTTGCTCAGAGACAGCAAGGGTTTTTTACTCTAGCCTACCAAAAGGACTTCTAGTTGATGATGAAGAAGACTCATAGTATATTCTGACACTCATCCTGGTCATCGTGACCCTCATCTTTGTTTACTTTAAAAAAAAAACCTGATTTAAGAAAATACATTATTTTATAATAAATATGATAAACAATTATTTTGGGTTTTATTAATTAGTATTCTTTAAATATTAAAGCATATTTCTGTGTATATAATCATAACAATTGACCCATGGACTGAGAAGTAAAAAGTCTGTCTAAATAAATAATAGGTTTTCTTAAAAGTTTGGTTTTGGTGACCTTCATTTTTTTTTGCCTGGACTCTTCTATGTTATATTATCTCTTACCAAACTTATGGCTGCAATAAAGTATTGAGTATCAACAATCGAGGACTTTAATCGATTTCCGTCAAAAACACCCGACGGAAATCGATTTTGCGGAAATCGATTAAAGTCCTAGGATATTTATACTACATTTTAGGCTGTATGTTCTAAAAATTGTTACCACAGATGTTAAGATTCTCATGTTTACATTTAAAAAAAAACGTATTGTGAAACAAGTTTTGATTTTTATTCCATTGGTGGTGCTAGTTAGCGCCCCTAAGCGCCTTAAATAAAAAGTGTGCCGAACAGAAAGAAATGCCTTGCTTGAAGAAGGCGTATATGTCCAGCAGTGGACATTTTTAATACGGATTGATTGACCGATTGACATAATTATACTATTTTTATTCTTAATGCACTAACCCGTGCTAAGGACAAATTTAAAAACCTATTTAGAGGCTGAAAATTTCACCCATGCCGGGATTCGAACCCGCAACCTCTGGCTATCCGCTCACCGGCATCAGTGAAATTTCGAACCTCTTTACACTATACTCTCTATTACGTACAGGCAGTGACATCTGGCTTAAGCAAATTGCATCACTTACAGCCCCGACTGCCTACTTTGCAGTTAGGTTTTACATACCATAAACTCAAGCCTTCTTTCTAGCTGTACCACAGAGGGGTAGACAGAGTCCAGGGTCTGCCACTTGCCACGATCCTGACAGATCTCTTTAGCTTCATCAACACTTATTAGTCGTTTGCAGACCGTTTTTGGGTTTTCATTTATTTAATTTAGATAGATGGATTATACACGTGAAGATCCGCTTTTTTACCGCTCCCACTCTTCAAGGTTAGCTGGAGAAAGAAATCTTTTACAAAGAAACATAAGCTCGTCTTTGTACATGTTTTTTCTTATGTAATGTCCGGTTTATTTTTTTATGCAATAAAGTGTAAGTAGAACTTTTTCAGTTGATGAAGAGTTTCCTATGTAAAATCGCCAGCAATACAACTTTTATATTTTGATTACAAAATTTACCGTACCGTAAGCAAGGAAAGCTCTACCACATAAACATTGACATGACGTGTCGCTGTCATCATGTGCGTTGACTGTACATAAAGCCGAAGCAAGAAAGTTATTCTCGAAGTTCCTAACACCTAGAGATCGCTTCCATTAAATTAATTTACGTCCACTTAAAATTACATGTTTCGTTTTGCTAGTAAGTAAAGTCGAACTTGCTTGTTAGCTAATTGGCGACTTTTGTTTACAAAATCCGAGGCCAAGGTTTACCAATTACTATTGTTCATGACCCACAACCAGCGGCTCCTCCAAACAAATTGTTAATCACTGAACGGCGTGAAACTTTCATTTGCCACGTCCAATGAAAACATACGTAAATCTATTCTTGATTTACAATGTCATTTATTCCGTCCAACGTTAGACTGTCGACCGTTTAATGCTCTGGAACGAGCTTTATAAATAAACCCGAGAGATTTATTAATTTGCGTCTCAAGCGGTCGCCAGAGGATAAATTAATCCAGTGGGTGCTTCCAGTCATTCAATAGCCTTAGTCTTGGAGCCTCGCCCAAATATCTAGGAGATCTCCGGAAGACCTTTCCCGAGAGCGACGTGAAAATACCTATAAATATTTTTAGCAAGCTAAAAAATTCAGGGTCAAATACAGGGCTTAATGCGCAATCACTGCAATATCACAACAAAAATCTGTCTTTCTTATTGATTCGCGATGCTCGTGCATAGTTAAAAGTTGCCGAACGGTAGGGAATTAAGGGTAATTACGTTTTGCCTAATAAATTATCGCGATTAGACCAGTTTTTTTTAAAATTACTATATTATACTTCTTTTCCACTGACGCGGTGTCCGTGCCCTTTTTTGTTCCTATATTTAAAAAAAAATCCCTTTATTACGTACTTGTTACATTTTTTCGCTATAGCTACGTCGTGTTAGTTTAATTGTAATCGTCGTGTTTATGTATCATCTTTATGAATAAAAATACTTATTATTATTAATTATTGTACAACTAGACGATTACTTGACGATAACGATAAGTCCCGTTTAAGATGGTTCGGGGTGCTAGTGCCACCAACGGAATAAAATCGTAACTTGTATTATAATACGTTTTGTTCATCTGTGATAACTATTTTAGAACATAAAGCCTAGAATGTAATATTCATTGGTGGCGCTAGTTAACGCCCCTAAGCGCCTTAATATATAACTATAAAATCTATCTTCCAATTCGTACTATATGTAGTTTTGGTTCTGTGACTTTTTTTCTCACTCAAAATATCTGGTCTTCCATTAGGTTAATAAATGCGCCTTTAATTGTTCTTTTCTAAATATGTCCATTATTTTGTATTAGTATCACATAAAATTTTTGCATTACATACCTAATATACAATCTACCAAACGGCAGCACTACAAAGCACATATCCGAAATTAAAACACATAAAACTACCCACTACCCACCCAACCATTATCCACAAACCAAAGGTTGTCTGGAAGAAAATACTACTCAGCATTAAGTACGCTTTTGTATCAAATACGTTGTGTTTTGTGCAATACAGAATTTTAATAATAATAATAGTAATAAAAAAAACCAAGTCAGAGGCCTTAGGGCGGCTTGAATACTTCTGACAGAACCAGCCTCTAGCCTTGCAAGCCTCCACCAATCCGGACTTGGCCCCCGTGGTAAAGTATGGCCTATACCTTCCTCAAACCCTCAGGGAAGAGACCCGTCCAGTCTTTGTGGACATAATGGATTGATGATGACTGGGAAAACAGTTATTAGCATTACTTCCACTGCGCTGTTCCATGGTTGAACTGAAATGAAACAAAAAAATCTTCTACCGAAATTATAGGGCGGGAACTGCGCATTTCAGTGGTAACCCTGGACGATTTTTAAAGTATGTAGGTAATTATTTAGAGCGCCCGCCTTGAATAACGGCACTGTACGCAAGACCCAATTCTCTACGGTAAATCGTGGCTGAAAATATATTTTATGACGACGCAATAAGGTTATACGACAAATAGTGTGACAGAGCAAAGACGACCGTTCTCGGACCGAAATAGCCTCCAGAAAGAGTTGAGATTACACCTAAGGGTGGGATAATGCGATGGTCATACCAAGTTCTTCTCTTCTTCTTCTTCTTCAGGCTATATTATGTAGTCCACTGCTGTACATAGCCCTCCCCTAATGAGCGCCATAGTTAGTGCCCTGTCAGCTTGTTCAGCTTGCCGCATCCAGCATCAGGCGGCATACCAATTTATAAATAGGTAATTAAGTTTATCTAATAAATAATATTTCAGTCATTTGTTTCACTAAGGTTTTTTGGTAAATATCGTTTTAGCGACAATGCCGCCAATTGCATTCTGCTAACTTAGATAACTATTTATGTAAGACTATTGTTATAGAGCTTATAAACGTCCCACCCCATGGCACGGGCCTTCTCTCAGAGAGAGAGTATAGCGCGTACCCAATAGCAATATTTAGCGAAAAAAAGCCAATTTTCAGGCTTATTGACTTAGCATGCGTGGAAATTTACCATATCTCACATATTTTTTCGGACAAAATCGGGCGGTGAAAAATTATTATGCGTTCTTGAGCCTAATGGTTTTTTTTCCTGTTGTGTACAATAAAGACTTCTAGTCTAATCTTCTTCTCCTCTCGTGTCTAAAGTGTCGTCTCCTCCTAAAACCGCGCCACGATGTCTCCATAAGATCCTGCAATCTGAACTGTGCTTTGGGGCAGACACAAAGATGCGATGTTTTTTATCCAACTCCAGATTGGTACGACATTTCTCCATCCTTAGAAATGCAATCGAATAGAATCTAACTCGGACAATAAATGTCGTCAGACTAGTCGTGTAGTTATTGTCGACTAGTTACTTCTAGTCGTGTTGCTGAACAAAGCAAAGGGCTGCATGGAAATAAGACTTGCATTCAAATTAGTCTCGCTGATAAACAGTGAGTGTATGCCACACTCGCAATTAGAGGCACTTTACGACTGAGAAGGACGCGCTGTTTAACTTGTAGCTATCCCTGTTAAACTTGTTTCAAACTGTGGTTAGTTCAGCGCACTGGAGATGAAGGGAAATCATTAAGACACAGACTTATTGAGGAACGTCGAACTTATGAAGTGAAACGTTCCCTTAATAATTTTGTCTTGATTAATTGAAAGATTTGAAATTAATTAAGACACTAAATTATTGAGGGAACGTCGATCAAGGTAATGTAGTGAAACGTTCGCTCGATAATTTTGTCTCTTGATTACTTCCTCGAGTTACAACTAGGACTGTCTCGTTTTCTAAGCAATATCATGTTGTCAAAACTTAAAACTTATATTCGTATACAATGCATTCATAGCTCGGGAAAGCGGATATTCTGTCGAAAAACATAATCTTAAAGTTGGATACAGGGCTTGGAACACTTTGTTCCTGGTTTGCGCTCGCGCAGCGTTTATTGAATGTTGAAGGGAAAAAGGTTTGTCAGGATCGTGTCATTTGGAAAAATCTGGTTTCTGGAATCGAGAGATACAAGCGTGAGATCATACATATGATTTTGTACAATCTTGAGAAAGTACGAGCTTACAAAAGAACAGTGATTTTGTACCGAAATAATAGAACGTTTAGACCGTTATTTTCGCATGAGAAAGTTCCCAGCTCTATCGGTGAAAAATTAAGACGTTCCCACAATAGATCTTAGAATACTGTAATATTTTCGAAAGCCTATGTGACCTTAGTTCGTTGACCCAGAGATGAGTCTTAACACACACACAGATGTACGAGTGTCGCCATAGCGACAGCAACAATGTCTCTTACCCTATGTATGTATGTGTCATCATGCCAATATGGCCCTTCATAATAACTCATGAGTTGCATATATATCTTTAGTGCTGAATATACACAGTACCTGCCTACTTTTAGGACATTGGTCCCCGAAGCAGGCCGTATAGACCATCAGATAAGGACATCTTTATTATTTGGCAGAACAGCGTAACGAACCGCGATTTCGAAGCTTAGAACGTGGTGAAAAAGTTTTTGAAGTCACTGTGACCGGTGACTTTAAAACTTTTAGGATTAGATAGGTATTTTGTCTTGAGTTTCCGCAATTAGCCTTATAGTTGGGCCATCGTACGAAGCAGGGCTGTGAGGTCACTCCAGCCAGCCAATCTCTTTCCAAAAGGCCAGCAGTGCACCAATGTTACCGCTGGCCTCCCGAAGGGATCCCAGCTTTCCCATCGTCGATGTCCGCAGCATATCCACTGAACGTTTAGGCTTAACACGTAATAAAAATTTTCACCGCGCTATTTCTTCCGAAAAGATGTGAGATATAGAAACGAAACGGTATAAAGTGAAGGTGCACACACTTGAGAAAATAACATCGCTCGAAAACAATTCCCCGACTAAATTAGATTTAAAATAAGAGAAATAAGACAATATGATGTACCAGCACCGGTAGCGTGATTCCTTGTCTCGCGCGCAAGAAACAGACAAATACGGTCCATGTCGCGCTCAAGTAGCTAGCATAATAACGCGAGTTTTTGCCTATTTGTTGCGTTCGAGACATGCCCTCTTGCTACCGGGCGGGACTCACCCTCCAATTTACAAACAGGTATAATAAAAACTTAAAAGAGTTATAAGTCTATAAAATATACCCTTATCTCATGATTAATATAAAAAACTTTACTGTACATTTCACATTTTATATGTTGAGGAAGGCGCCACTAATCCAAATTTCGTACAGGCTATATTCAAAGTTCACCGGCAGTTTATTACCAAGAACTCAATGGTGTCAAGGGTAGGTACTTACTCACCCACGACTTTGAGTTTCGCCATTTTTGACGAGATCCTGGTACCTTTAAAACTAATTAATAATAAATTTTTAATGCATTTATCGGTCAAAAGTTTTTTAGCTATATTATTCAATGTACATTTTAATAGACAAACCTAATTTCTAAACGACCCCAGACCATAGCCATCAAATAAAAACTACTTTACCGGCAGATATGGACTCGAAAGTCCGGCTACCTACAGACAGACACACGAGCTACTTTTTATCTAAAAATAGTGTTCTGTTACTCGGTAGTGGCACGGTCAGGGCGAACTGAAGGTCGCGAGGTTCTGGACGAGGAGTGGTATAGAAGGCCCAATGTCCTTTAAAGCGTTTCGGGGCGTTAACTAGCGCCACCGCTAGTTCAAAGTAGTGTCAAAATGGCGTGGATAGTGAAATTCATCTCGTCATTTGAAAATCATGTAAGTTTATTCATAATTTTATTAGCTTTGCAAGTATAATAATCCAAGTATAATACAAGTATAATTTTATGCAGATTGTAGTGATATATAACACTTATTGAATAATTTCGTAGTACTTTCTCTAATTTGAGAAATGCGGAACTGTGTCCACAAAAAAATTGTAAAAAAATGGCGGTGCGAAATGACCCTGCACTATGCGGTACCTTTGAACTTTCTTTTGTCCGAGCGCATCGGGCGCCAGAAGGGTTAAAGCGTTTCGGGGCGTTAACTAGCGCCACCAATGGTATAAAAATCATAACTTTAGGGCCTGTTTCACAATCTGCAAATAAAGTTCCGGATAAGCTATCCGCAAACAGGGGCCCAGGGCTGCCGTTTGTTCTAAATTTGAAGCCATAAACAAACTCATGCAATATAGGAATATTTATTTAAATTTAGAAAAAACGGCAGCCCTGGTTGCGGATAGCTTATCCGGAACTTTATTTGCAGATTGTGAAACAGGCCCTTATAATAATATAATGATGGCACAACCTTGCGCTATGCCGCTCATTAGGGGAGGGCTATATCCAGCAGTGGACTAGTATAGCCTGAAGAAGAAGAATACGTATAATACGTTTTTATCTAAAACTGAACATAAGAAATCTTAACAACTGTGACCATTATTTTTAGAACTTACAGTCTAGAACCTATGATCAATAGATTAGAACTTTAATCGATTTCCGCTAAAAACGGCCGTTTTTGGCGGAAAGTAATAAATGTCCTTGTTTGTCGATTCTAGGTTCTAGACTGTAGGTTCTAAAAATAGTGGTCACAGTTGTTAAGATTTCTATTTTCGCTTTTAAATAAAAACGTATTATGTATAAAAGAATCTTAAAACCTATTTAGAGGCTAAAAATTCCGCCCGTCCGGGCATGGGCGGAGTTTTTAGCCTCTCAATAGGTTTTTGAAATTGTCCTCAGCACGGGTCAGTGCAACAAAAAGAATATATAGTTATAAAAGAAGTTATGATATTTTTTTCCATTGGCCCCGAAACGCCTTAACTTCCTTCATTGATTTATCTTCATTCCTCCTTAGTTCATTGATTTATTTCATTTATTTACTCACAAACAATAGTTATAATTCAATTGTCGACTATTTATGAAATCCAATATCAATCAACAATAATAACATGATTTATGTGCGATTTGACCAAATTATATCTGGACGAACAACTGAATTGACATTATTATTTTTTATTGACATTAAATTGTAATTATGTTATGGTGTAATTTTAGCCAAGCTTCTGCTTAGGTTCTATACTTAAAAAAAGTGGACAATGTCGTTACCTGAACTGAATAAATGAATATATATAACATTTATTTATCAAAAAGCACGGTCTATCCAAGCTTGGGACGAGACAAGTGATTGTGCTATCCGTATACATGGCTATGTATATATTCTTCACAGAGGATAATCATCCTTGAAACTATGGCAGCGGAATCTGTTATTCAGGTCATAAAATTACTAACGAAAGTGTGAAAATACTTCAACACCTGGCTCCCAAAAAGGTATTATTTTTAATAATATACCAGCAGCTTTAAGCTGATGCGCTTAGTTCACTTTCACGTGCACTTGTAAAACGTTTATTTAGTCTGTTCGATTCATTAAATCATCCACATTGCCACTGCATCCAGGGAGGATGAGCCTCCCTGGATGTAAATGCTTGCATGAAACGGAATTGCTTACAACCGACCTGTACGCTCGACAGTGAAGTGCTAATTTAAAAAAGTAAAATGCCAACCAGAAAGACAGATTTTTAAGAAAAGAACTAGCGCAAAATAGCGAACTGAATTTAATGTATTTAAATTCGGATTAAACCTTAAAAGAAGATGCGTATTCAATTGGACAAGAAGACCTGCGCCTTTAACACATGGACCTTCTGTGTCTACTTGGTGTATCGGGAGCCCATTTGCCGAGAGTGGATTGAAAATGATACCACTGCGATATGGGGCCGTAAAGTGACGTAGAAGTAGAGTGTATGCACGTTTTACGGGGGCAACTATGGTGGGTTTTAGCCCTTGGCCCCCGGTAGTAACGTGTTTGAATGTCACGGGTTCAAACGTCCGTATTGGATGATACAGCGATGTGTCATACAAGACTTGTTATATGCCCCTCGGTGGAGACATAATGGGTTGATGAAGATGATGATGATTACATCACACTATCACACAATATTATAAAGGCGAAAGTTTGTGTGTACGTTGGTTACTTCTTTACGTCTAAAGGCCTGCGCAGACGAGGGTACTTTTTTGTCCGTCGATATAGATCTCTTATAAATTGTATCGAATAACGTACCTAAACGAAGTACTAAAAGTACCCCGTACAAAAAGTCCCTCAAATTACCGAGGACATCAAGAGACCGGACTGGACAAAAGTTCGGTGTTTTCTTTTAAAACGCCTTTTCTTTTTCAACTTCATGTAATGTAACGTTACGATCATTAAGCCGCAGTTTCTGCGCTACTTTGAATAAAACCTTTTCATTTCATTTCATAAATTACAACACAACGAATCTCAGAATTTTTGCTTCCATAGTGTACTTCCATCACTAAATTTGCGGGGAACAAATGACCGCACAGCGTAGGCGTTGAGTCCGTCCGCGACAAGTACTCAGAGGACAGAGCAGACGAGGGACTTTTGTCCCCAAGAGACAGAAGTCCGTCGTCTGCGCAGGCCTTAAACGGCTGGAGCGATTTTAATAAAATTGGTATAGTGTTAGCTGACACCCTGGATTAACACATAGGTTACGTTTTACTGCGGGAAAATATCTAATCCCATGGTAAAATTGATTAAAAGCGGTCACACCGCGGGGCACATATAGTATTCAATATGTTTAAAGTTGTAAGGTAATTAAAAAAAAAATCATATAACATAATCTTAGTGATAAGGATGTTGGCAGATACCATGCTTCCTAAAAAGGTAAAAACCTGTGGTTTAATAATAAGCATTGCTCTCCCGAGAAATGTACATTAATATAAGTTATGTTAAAACATTGTATTTTTTATTTCAGTTTTCATCCAATCTTGAAACTTAACGTGGTCAGCTTGTAATAAATCCCACCGTTGGTCATTGGCTGTGGTAAATGACCCGCCCACTGCCACTTCAACTTACTAATCCGCCGCCGGGCTACGTCGACGACTGTCATTCTGATTCGGTCTCTTAGCCGCCTTCGATTTGTATAAAAAAAGTTGAACACGTGAAACTTTTGCTCAGCCGTATCATTATCGATATTGAAGAAACTGTTTTCTTGGTTCTAAGTTATTTCAATAACACGATGACACACAATATGAGTGGACGGTATGAGTGAAAATGCAGGTCTACTCATGATTATCCTACTTTACAATTAACGAGATGACATAAACAACTCTGGCATTTTGTAGTTACTTACTATAAAGAAAATATTATTATTACTTATGATAAAGCAAGTTCCGGTATGACACGCGCGCGACATATTCAGTGACTTCAGGTTCCAGGTATTAGGATGAGTGTGCTACAGTAGACGCCTTTGTTTGATATCCATCTGTATAATCTGCCAGAAATCAGAAATCAATCATTTAGTTTAATGTACATTTTGTTGAATGTCAGTGTAGGTACTAGTACTAGTTATACATATATTAAACGGGTCTAATCGTGATTATTTATTAGGTTCTTTACAAAACGTAATTACCTTATTTCCCGTTTAGACCCGTTTAATATATAACTATGTATGAGTATCAAGCCGTATTTGTAGAGAAGAAAAAGGCAGCGGAAAAAAGTTCACTCTATCTTTTCTACAATAATCATAAACTCAATACGTCCAAGATTCCATGATTGCCATTGATTATACCAATAAATTTAAAAGCTGAAACATTATACACTACACTACGAACAGACAGTTACTAAGCTATTGTGTTGGGCTATTGTATCTTTTTTTACTTCCACGCAATTTCATATTTTTCTGGTTGCAGATAACACATTTTTTTCACTCACTTTTCAGTACGATTTCCACCAAGGATTACTTATTTAAGAAAAATAGGTTTTCTTTCACTAAGTTCGAGATCTTTGGAGGAGTTTCACTCGTTTTTATTATGTATCGCCTTACTATAGAGGTTATACTATAGTCACACCGAGTTGTAGGTGCACTTGTTTCTACGGTAGAGCAGAACGTAAAAAAGGATGTAAGGGAAATCCGCTACAATAACACACTCTGCAAACTAGCTACCTATTAGGGTTTAAGAAATAAAATGGCCTAGTGAGATAGTACAGATAGTAAAAAGAATAACAGGGCTCTTAGACGGCCAGGAGCGAAGGCTTACGGTACCCTAAAAATACCATTCATGCAGGAAGATGGTACACAACGTTTTTCAAAAGAAACCGGAACATTTCTTCTGTTATAGTCATAATGTTATATCCAGCAAAGTGATTAAGGAGCGCTGCAAAAATATTTCTCGTTTATTTACAAACAACGTACTCATCGCCAGATACTCACGTAACGTGTTCACATCGTAAGCTGTAGATTCTTTTATAGTCAGTCAGATTCAATCAATCATAAGAGCCAGAGTGTGAAATGTACTCAGTTCATTATTAACAATGGGTATATGTAGTTCTGTGAAGTATACTCCGAGGCAAAGAGCATGTATCCGATGGTGTTAGAGTGGGCGGGGCAGAGTCGGGTAGCTCAGAAAAATGAGGAACACGAGTAAGTTAAGGCTTAGCACTCACTGTGAATAATTAAGGCCATACTCCGCCCCCACGGGGGCCAAGTGCGGGTTGGTGGATTGCGAATAATATCAAGGTGTTTTTTTGACGGATTTAAATCGCGAATTGATTTGGTTGGGAATCTATTGTCGCGCGGTTTTTTTTCGCAAGCCTTAAAGCATGTAAATACATTTTTCACATCTTTTATTCGAAAAAAAACCTGTGGTGAAAAATCGTAAGGCGTATTAAGTCTAACACCCGGTTTCTAGTACACAAACAAAATGCCAAAAAAAATGCTGTCTGTTGGCCAAAGTGCATAGGAAAAAACATTTGTACGAGAAACTGGGGATAAGTCTCCTGGGGACGGAAAAAGCGGGATTTACTGAGATTTACAGCTAGGCGGCTAAAAAAGCACTTTTCCTAGAGGCTTTAAAACGACGCGGTACTTATAAAATGCATCTCAGTTTGGAAAAGATTCACGAAAGAAATATATCGAACGCATCTAGGTGAAAAACGTTTATAAGGGTCGTGGTAAGTGTGAAGCCTGCCCCTCAGGCGTAAATTTATGTAATAAAATGTATGTATGTCGGAAAATAGAAAATTAAATGTTTGTCTCTCACCACTGAAATGAGCTCGGATTGATGCCAGACTGATGAAGCATTAAAATATTCGAATTTCCGTCAGTCTAGTCCATCAGTCCACTGAATAGACAATCAGTCTGCCGTCAGTCTAACCAGACTGATGGAATTGACTGACGCCAAACTGAACGTGTAAACTCCGTCTTGCGGCGCATGTGATAAGCGCTTTTACCTCTGAGTGATTTCCGTGATGCTGGGGCTCCATTAGCGGGCGAAAATTTGTGTCGCGTTGGGGCAACAAAAATATCGTGTTCGGGCATCTTGTCTACATTAAGGCGGATCGTGCCGGATTGCGTTGTTCAGTATGACAGTGAATTGACGTAGGTGTAACCACCCAAGCGCATATTGTCGCGACAATTCCCTTTGATCCGCGCCAGTTTACCGACAGCTCTCCGATACTACATCGTCTTCGCCCGAATACTACGCGATGACACGATGTACCCGGCCACATTCATCGCGTTTGCACAAATATTCGCCGTAGCCCGCTAATGTAGCCCTAGCATAAGAGATTCTTATTCGAAAGATATGAATCTTGTTGAAGATGTTGCTCTAAACAAAACGGCAACTGACAGAACACTCAACACCTATCTCAGAGCTAGGAGCGCTAGAAACTGTAATGCCGTAATATGCAAACGATGATGCCGATGTACGCGCATCTTGATATAAATCCAACAAATCCTTTAAATTCAAAGTTCAATATGCAGTATGGGATCTGCATTTGTATCACCGATCAGGCGCAAATCATGTCTCCAAGCACTTGCTTGAGGAAATGGGTATTCCTATGAATACCAATTTCCTTACAGTATAACGCAAATTGGACGTACAACTTGCTATGCTGCTGAGTGGAAGATGATCATGCATGATCGTCGCATCGAGTCACTAGGGAGCATTGTGCGGTGGTGATATGACAGACAGACACGACCGAAGATTGTCGCTACGTATTAGCATTTCAATAAGCCGAGTTTAGCGGACACGGCGCGGACTCTACGTCTGGAAAAATTCATAACGTCGGGTGCAGACAGCAGGCCAGCTCTTTAGGGACCATATATAGGTAGTTTAACTTGTTGGGTTTTTCTCACTAACATTATCTGCCTTAAGAAATATAGAATAATGACTAGTTTTATATTTTGAACAAAGAAATACGCTTCTTTGTAAAAATATAAGAAGATGGTTTAAAAAACATGTAATATTTCCATTACTGGGCCTAACGAACCTTAATTTAACAATCTGAATACATAAACGTAAATAAAATATGACTGTTGACATTCAATTTTGAAATATTGTTTTTAATTTTTTACTTGAAAGCCTAAGCACTAATGCACTAAGATCGTGACGTCACAAAGGTAGTAAACATTGTGGTCACGCCTCAGCCTTATAATATAAGTTTATTCGTAAACTATGTTACGTCATGAAACATGTCTTATAACATCATAGACAAGACTCACACCGTTTTTATCTGAGATGTAAAATTGATTAAACTTCAATAGTTTTCTAAGCCTCAAAAATCTATATTTTTCACGATCTAATAGAACAATTATTAACTACTTAAGATCTATTATTAACTACTTAAGGTCTATTTAAAAAAGGTTCCATTATGAGGCAATACCTATGTATTTCTGTGTTCTGTTTACTCTGCACATGCAAAGACGAGGTTCGTGTGTATTATACGGTGCCGAAAATCGACCACATCTTCTAAATACATCCCTGTCAATCCGGGCGTTGACAGTCATCGTCATCGTGATCGGCGAACCAAAGCGTGGAGTTGAAGGTACTGGTACATGTTCTATACGTCCAACATGTACTGTGTTGTACATCATACATTATTATTAGGGATAAGTGCGCCGTGTCTTTGTCAAGCTCATTACGATACTTACGTTGTGTTCTGTGCCTTTTGTTTGGAGGAGGTCGGCTTTCAATGTTCTAAGCATTTTTTAACCCATGACATAAGTGTTAATTCTTTGAGTCTGATAATCAATTTAGCCAATACTTGCCTATTGTTACTACGGTAAGTTAAATGTTCTATATGGCTCTGTTGTGGGACAGTATCGTAGCTTGGGATATTTAAAAACCTATTTAGAGGCTAAAAATTTCACCCATGCCGGGATTCGAACCCGCAACCTCTGGCTATCCGTATCAGCGCTCTACCAATTGAGCCAATAGGCGACTCACGGCATCAGTGAAATTTCGAACCTCTTTAAAATATTCTCTGTATTACGTACAGGCAGCGACATCTGGCTTAAGCAAATTGCATTACTTACAGCCCCGACTACCTACTTTGCAGTTAGGTTTTACATTACATAAACTCAAGCCTTCTAGCTGTACCACAGAGGGGTAGACAGAGTCCAGGGTCTGCCACTTGCCACGATCCTGACAGATCTCTTTAGCTTCATCAACATTTATTAGTCGTTTGCAGACCGTTTTTGGGTTTTCATTTATTTAATTTAGATAGATGGATCATACACGTGAAGATCCGCTTTTTTACCGCTCCCACTCTTCAAGGTTAGCTGGAGAAAGAAATCTTTTACAAAGAAACATAAGCTCGTCTTTGTACATGTTTTTTCTTATGTAATGTCCGGTTTATTTTTTTATGCAATAAAGTGTAAGTAGAACTTTTTCAGTTGATGAAGAGTTTCCTATGTAAGATCGCCAGCTATACAACTTTTATATTTTGATTACAAAATTTACCGTACTGTAAGCAAGGAAAGCTCTAGCACATAAACATTGACATGACGTGTCGCTGTCATCATGTGCGTTGACTGTACATAAAGCCGAAGCAAGAAAGTTATTCTCGAAGTTCCTAACACCTAGAGATCGCTTCCATTAAATTAATTTACATCCACTTAAAATTACATGTTTCGTTTTGCTAGTAAGTAAAGTCGAACTTGCTAGTTAGCTAATTGGCGACTTTTGTTTACAAAATCCGAGGCCAAGGTTTACCAATTACAACAAAACATCGGAACGATATCACTGTACCCACATGATTACACTATTTTTATTTTTAATGCACTAACCCGTGCTAAGAAACAAATTTAAAAACCTATTTAGAGGCTCGAATCCCGGCATGGGTGAAATTTTTAGCCTCTAAATAGGTTTTTAAATTTGTTCCTTAGCACGGGTTAGTGCATTAAAAATAAAAATAGTGTAAGCTTGGGATATATTCTGGCAACACATTCTAATTCACGTCCTAACATCAAATTTGCGAATCCTTTATTCCTTACCTACTCAAGGTATAGACAAAATTACCGTTATTGTATGTAATTTATTGACAATATTAGGTAGCTTTCCCGGCGAATTTTGTACGGCCACTGAATTCGTTTATACGAGTATTGTTACCATGGCAACGCTATAAATACCTATCTTAGATTTAGGCCTCAAAAATGTTACGGTCTTCTTTTTAGCGCGTAGCGTGAAAGAAATTGCCAATCAGAGTAAGGGCCTCGCTGATTGTTGCCCAGCGTGTGCCAGACGTACGGGCTCAGTGAGTACCTACGTCGTTTTGGAGGTTTCTTTCATGCACTTTTCATGCAATCTTACGCTACCAAACATACATACATAACCTCACGCCTGTATCCCAGAGGGGAAGGCAGAGACCAGGGACTGCCACTTGCCACGATCCTGACAGATCACCTCCGTTTAATCAACGTTCATAAGACGTTGCATGCACGCACGCCGGTTCCGGGTACTTTTAATCTTCCCAGTATCGATTACGGTATCAATAGAATATTATCCTAATGGAACGCATTACCGGTATAATTATGACGTATTCTATGTCTCAATTCAGATCGTTGTCTGTCATCGTTGTATGCAAAGTTCCATGCAACTCCGTTCGGCCGTTATTGCGTGACTGAGTAACAAACGTTGAAACATCTTCATGGATTTTCACATTTTTAATACTAGCTTTACCTGCAGCTACGCCCGCGTTTGAAAATATCCCGCGGGAACGCATTACCTGGATATCAATGCCAAATTTCATTTAAATCCGTTCGGCCGTCATTGCGTGATGGAGAAAGAAACATCCAAATGTCTAGACGTCTAGGCATCTTCACAAAATTTCATATCTATAATATTTGTAAGATTAGATATGTAAGCCTTTTATTATATTTTATTTTCTTGTAGTAAGACATATAGGTACCTACCTTCAATGGAACTTTCAATATGTCCAGCTTACTTACAATAGTCCTGACTCTTAAACTAGAGTAACCTTTATCATAGGGGACAGTCCGGTTTGTAACCGTCCAACATCCGGCTATCACATAATTTGAGACAAAACAAGAGGTTTCTCCCCCTACTTGTTCTCCGTGTTTCAATATAATGTTAATTTTCTTTCATTTCTCATGTCTTGTGGCGTGATATAAACATACAATCTGTTAGCTTTTAGAATATACCTCGGCTTCTATCAGATATATTCGTGTAATAGAAATATCGGAACTAATAATGACACTTCATTTCGAAAAACAGAGCAGGATGTAGTATTACATTCGTGTGCTTTCGGCGAAAACCGAAGCCTACTCCTAGAGCCCGAGGTGTATTCTACACTGTACACATTATGAGCCCTTTTCACTTTTTAACACGTCCCCGCCCTTGTCTCCGCAGGAAGACGTGCAAGTCGTGCGGCTGCGAGCGGCTGCAGCACGCTGTGTACCACGAGGAGTTGGGCAGCGTGCGCGACCGGCTCGGACTGCGTGACGCCGCGCGCCCAGGCAGCCACCACGCCTACGACTGGGCGCCACCCGGCCTTACCGCTAAGCAGGTCGGTATCAACCTCAGATCAGATCATGTATTGATATCAACCCTTGTATGACCCCACTGGGGCACGGGTCTCTTCCTGCATCGCAGGAGGGTTAGGCCATACTCCACCACGGGGGCCAAGTCCGGGTTGGTGGAGGATTGTAAGACAGTGGCGGGCCTTACTGTCAGAAGTTATCAAGCCGCCCATAAGACCTCTGGCATGGCTTAACAACTGCTATTATATGACAGCCACCACCAAAGGCTTAACCTGCCCTGCGGGTTCGGGAAAAATACTAAGAGCGGTAGTCACGGGACGGTCACCCATCCTGCACCTGACCGCGCGTGATGTTGCTTAACTCAATTGATTGATTCCAATATTTCCAATCACTCGGTTCCTATTTCATCCCCCCATCTCGGAAAGAGGAAAGAGTGTTTTTGCTTTCGATACAGTGCAAAAGCCGTTCTTATCCGCTAGAGGATATAGAAGTTGCTACCTACTTATTTTCGATGTACGTTTTTTATAATTAATTTCCAAAATATGGACCATTTGAAGAAATGAAATTTGATGTTAAACCTAACTGCAAAGCATGTAGTCGGGGCTGTAAGTAATGCAATTTGCTTAAGTCAGATGTCGCTGCCTGTACGTAATACAGAGAATATTGTAAAGAGGTTCGAAATTTCACTGATGCCGTGAGTCGCCCATTGGCTCAATCGGTAGAGCGCTGGTACGTATAGCCAGAGGTTGCGGGTTCGAATCCCGGCATGGGTGAAATTTTTAGCCTCTAAATAGGTTTTTACATTTGAAGAAACTAATTTCGTTAGTTTTGAATTTTATTAATTACCTATTTCTATTTATAATATTTTTCTAAAATTTTGTGGTGTGTGACGTCATCAGAACATATTGAATAAAATGTCTTGCCTTGCCTATATAATTCTCGAAATGGTTTTGACATTTCCGTTCATATCAAAAAATGTAGCATGGCCAATTTAGACCATCGCACCAAGTTTGTGAATTCAAAATATCATTAAACCTCATTTTTTCTACCTCCATGGTGCCGAGTTTATCATATAAACTTTTTTAATATTGTTAAAAACTCAGACTTGGAACCTTCTTCGTGTACTTTTTTTTTAATTTCTTTTGCCCCCATAATTTTCTTTTCACGTCATATTGTTTTACGACCTTTTTTGCATTTAGATTTAGTCATTTCCTCGCTGAGGTGGAATGAAAAGTGACGTGTTGCACTCGAGTGCAAAGATTTTTCATCTCGTGGTCTTTTGATTCTTTCGCTGACGCTCAGGATTCTAATTCTTCAATCGCTGTGTTCGTGATTAAATTTTAGAATCCATCGCTTACTCGGTCATCAAAATTGAGGACACGATTAAGCAACTTTGCACTCCTGTATAACAAATAACTATGTTTTAGTCCAATCGTGATTCCACGGAGCCTTTTTTGTACCCACGACCCAGTTTCTCGAAGTTTTCGGGAGAAATTTCTTTATTTTTTTCTTTTGGTGACACTAATAAGTGTTACTCCATGGAGCCCCTTAATAGTGATTTTTAGTAACCGAGAATCTCGAAGTCTACACACATTCACACATATGATGTGAAAATCACGTTATTCGGAGTGCTTAGTGCGAGTTTTTTAACTACTCGATCGCGTTAACGTAAGAACTCATATTTCTATGGCATCGAGGAATCGCCACCTAGCGACAAGTATAGAAATTAAAATTGCTGAGTGCGAGTTGTAATGGTTTACGTTGAGAAGTGAACACGTTTACCAGCCAAAACACGAATAAACTTGAGTGCGAGTTGTACTGTGACAGCGTTTTGCCAGTTCGAACGGTTAACTTACTCATACCATAGACCAAATTGGTCTATGCTCAAACTCACTACTCAATGCTCGATTAACGCAGTGGTAGTAAAGTTATTCGATTGGATCTGTCAAACTCGCACTAAGCACTCGGATCTAAATGAGCTTTTGCATCCCGAAGTAGGTACAAAATAAGCCACGATCTCTCGATCTCTTGCTTGACATGATCAAAAACCGCTTCATCAACGTTCATTTATTTATCGCTGCGTACACACTTGCCCGTAATGGGTACTTTACCGTAAACCTAGACCTTCGCTAATACCTACATCCCATCCAAATTATAATTCACCTACCTCAGATTGCTCAAGAGAACTCCACTAAACCCACTTAATTTGACATAATTTTGACTTTTTCCAGACTGAACTTTACTGGTCATCACTAGGAGAGCGCGCGCCAACGATAAGTGGCGCCACTGGTGCTGCCGCGTGGCGTGCCTGGAGAACCAGAGCTTTGGCCTCTCAGCTGCCCAGGCAGGACCTGTCACTGAGCCACTGTCAGCACGTGGACGAAGCGCATCGCAAGCAGTACGAGGACTTCGTCACGGCTAGGAATGAAATCGCCCTTGACATTGGTAAGCAACCTAAACTTTTATTTCGTTAGGGACATTTACCGCCATCTAGCGATGAGTAGCAAAAGTAAAAGAAATCTTTTGTTACAGGGGAAGCTTTGCAGCATCATGGCGCGTCAACAGAATGTATGGGCTGCAATAAACCTATTCGCAGTGGGGGCATAGCAGTTCAAGCTCCGAGAATAGGCGAGGATGTCAGTCTATATAATTTTTTTACTCAGCTCAAATAGAAGTGGCGTAGGACGGGGGCGCGGAAAAGACGCGACGCGTTGCATAGAGTTCGCGCGATATCGCACCAGCCCTTCTATGTGGGCCTCGTCCTGTCCCTTCATTAAGTTTTGGCGTGTCTATTCCGCGACCCTTCTGTGTGTTATTAATTATTTGGTTTATTGTGGCGTCAAGAGAGCTCTCTTAGTAAGCGTCATCTAACGACTAAACTAAGTTTTAACTTTTGACATCTAGATGGCGTTGTTAAAATATTCGTTGACAGCGCCACCTAGTGTCATTTTATAACACTAATTTAATAGTCTCTTTGACGATAGATGTCACTAAAAGCAGTATCTCTACTGCCCAACAGATGGGGTTAATTATATTTCCTTGAAAATTCGAAAAATTACTGGCATTTAAAATAAATTGTAAACATGTTCTTCCTGTTTTTAGGCTCTCTTCCATCCATCGTGTTTTACGTGCAGTGAATGCGACGAGCTCCTTGTGGAACTGGCGTACTGCACGCTGGATGGTCGGCTGTACTGCGCCAGACACTATGCGGAGAGGCTCAAACCGAGATGTCACGCCTGCGACGAGGTAAGTGGGTTCAAATCACATCGCATGACATCTGATAACTTTACAATTCTGAACAGTTTTATGTAAGTATTTAATACCACTGCGCTTTACTAGCTACTTTAGGCAAATCTCATCAATCGGTATAACTCTACATTTTTTCCTCTACTAGAGAAGAGGTTGTGTCTGCGTGATCTCCCACTATTTGAGCCTATTGTGCGTTTCTGAATAGGTAGGTACATATACTAATTAAAACCACTGTGCTTAGCCAATACTTAAACCTGACTTAAATAATATAATGTCTAGATGACGCATATTTAAATGCATTTTTTATCAATAGCATTTTTAAGGGTTCAGGATGGGTGACCGGCCCGTGACTACCGCTAGTGGCATTTTTTCGAGCGCTTCCATGCTTCGCAAGGCACGTTAAGCCGCGTTGGTGCCGGCTGTCATGTTATGACAGTCGTTAAGGCCGTGGGCGGCTTGATAACTTCTGTAAGGCCGGCCTTACTTCTGTTGACAGTAAGGCCGGCCACTGTCTTACAATACTCCACCAACCCGGACTTGGCCGTCGTGGTGGAGTATGGCCTTACCTTCCTGCGTGCCCCAGCAGTGGGGACATACAAGGGTTGATATCGATATCGAGCATTGGAAAGAAAATTCCAAATAATCTCTAAATAAATTAAATACTATTAGGTACCATAATTGCGGCGTTATTTCTGCATTCTTGTAGTTAGTTTAAGCACTGTTTTCAATACTATAATGTAGGGAGGGTATCGTGGAGGCAAATTGTTGCTGCGCCAAGATAGGGTACCTAACCAAAAGTAATTATATTTTTACCATTGGTGGCGCCAGTTAGCTCCGAGTCCATGCTGCGTCGAGAATTAAATCGTCGCAATCACAAATAAACTAACCACATGAGTGCTTGATCCTCAATGTTTATTCTTGTACGCGCACTGAAGGTGTTCCGACTTCTTGACATTTGCCAGGGCGTCTCCGCACTAACCCACTAACGAACCGTTTCAACTCTCAAATGAGGTGATGAGCCAAATTGCTGCAAAAACTCTGTAATCTCACTCACTCAACCGTCTTTCTTTGTGATTATATTGCGCGTCTTATTGGATGGAGCAAAAGCTATTACTCCCTTTTTATTTTTTGCTTAAGTATGATGCGCTTAAAATATTTATTAAAAATCACATACAAAATTTAGGATTAAATTAATTTGTATTTAGCTTCGTCTAACATAAAAAAAAACAAAAATGTCAACATGTATTTTTTTTACTTATAATAATTATAAGATTAATTAGATTAATTATTAATCTAAGGGCCAGTATCTGAATTAAGAATTTCGCTAAGTAAATACTTAACTGTAGTGCTGTCTCTTCGAATTTCTCAGCAAAGAGCGTGTTTACTTATGGCCGGTTTCTGCGCTCGCTCTCAGCAAAGAGCGAGCGCAGAAACCGGCCATAAGTAAACTTAACTGATAATAGTTAGGGATAATTTCTCGGTTTGTTTGTTTGAAAAAATATTCTAAACAGTTTATAGTTTGAATTTTTCTACGAATAACAAATGCATACATTTTTAGCCTCTAAATAGGTTTTTAAAAATGCATACATTGTTATAGTATACTGGCTGAGCCCGCAAATATTGTTTTGCCATATGCCAATTTGCCAAAGCCTTCGACCTTTTCTCGGCCCTACCTAAAATCATAAATAAATAAACAAAAAAAATCATATAAATCGGCGAAGCCGTTTCAGGGGAGTTCGATAATAAACACTGTGACATAAACGTATAGTAAGATTTTATGTTGTATTTTTTCGAGATCTGAATTATACAGTAACTATGCTACTGTATAAATCCAGTCTCGAAAAAATTTAATTGAGATAGTAATAGAAATAGAAAAAACATTTTTTTTCTAAAGGAACCATACCTGGGAAATCAACGGCTTAGGAGATATTCAGATTAATATAAAGATATATATTAGCATATATTTTGCATATATATGCAGAAATTCTTAATATTTACATCAGACCTTCATGACATACAAAAGCTTCAGCAATCGAATTGGAAATTACAAGTGCAAAGTTTTCAAAACATCGAAATCCTCAAATATGCGTAGCGCTGGTTTATACTTATGCTTATTGCTCTAAGAAGTTAACATGTTTGATATTTTGATTAAAAAATTGTATTGGTATCTCAGCAAGTTTTGTGGATTAAGTACCTATTATTCGGTGTCCAGTTTGTCGTCTTAAGCTTTTGTTTTTAACACCTACGACTACATAAAAGTATGACTACCTGTTTACTATTAACAGTTGTGAATCGGACTTTGTAATAAATAATCCAGCACGTAAAAGCGGCATATGGGTCGCTCGCGTGTAAAATATGAAGTGTAATTTGAGTGTAATCAGTGACGTATAGTAAGTAACATCCGGTTATACAGGTTTTGTTTCAAATTTAACCTTACACCAGCGTGTTAGGAGTTCCATTGATACTCCTGCTGTTGTTGGTTGTACCGCGAGCACTTTGCCGTAACAGACACATTGATGCTTCACAGTTGCTCAGGTCCATTGATACTTTAGTGATGTTCTAAAGAGCTTTAACAAATGTATGTTATATTCCACTGACGGTTTCTATCTTAAAGCCATAAGCTGGAGCTACATATAAAGATTATGTTATGTCGAGGATTGTAGTTAAAGTGCTTTTTAGTAACGTAGGCATTTACAGTCTATTTATTCTTACTTGTCCAATTTAGTAAATGATTCTACCCGTAAACTGTAACTTTTTAGTCCAAAACTGCCATATTTCCATAAATGAAGTAACTTGGAACACTCTTTTAGATAACACGCTGCCAATTTTATTTATTTATTTATTTATTTATTTCTTATCTATGGGAAACCAACAGCTGAAAAACAATATATGAAACTTATAAACTAATTAGTGAGCCATTTACAGGTTTTCACCTATAGCAACAGACTGCTAGATTTCGGAAACAACAATAGCAACACAATAGGTACATTAAGCATGCACCGCAATATATTACATGGAAATAGGTAACCATGATTATCAGTTTTTATTTTTTATTTTACATGGCATGAATTAAGTATTTAGTTGTTAAAGAATTTGTCATTAAAGTGTTGCCTGACCAACTTTGCATTGCAGTTGAATAAATCAATGTCAATTTCGCTTGCTAGTTTGTTCACACTGCTACTAGCTCGCCAGAGGAAGGAGTTTTGCTCGTAATTGGTTGAGACCCGCTGTTTGCAAATAGGAGGAAATGAGCGCCTGGATCTTGTAGGTACTGTGAAGGATAAGTTGCCCAG
Organism: Yponomeuta sedellus; assembly: GCA_934045075.1. Lineage (NCBI taxonomy): Eukaryota > Metazoa > Arthropoda > Insecta > Lepidoptera > Yponomeutidae > Yponomeuta > Yponomeuta sedellus. The sequence continues at coordinate 7,068,636 of OW203726.1, read as the reverse complement.
GAGTACGGGTGAGTCTACCTTTCCTGTAGTTATCCCCAAAAGATATGTTATATCAGCAACATGGCGTCGCAGTTCAAGTGGAAGGAGATGATGTTTTTTACAAATCTGTAAGTAGTTGTTAGATTTGTATGGGATCTTTAATCGGTAACACAAGAACTTCACAAACCTTCTCTGGAGTGACTCAAGTCTCTTTATGTAGACACTGTATCTTGGGTTCCATATTTGCGATGCGTACTCCAGGTGGCTTCGGACTAATGTGCAGTATAGGATTTTCAAGGTTTTTGCCTTCGAGAAGCACATGGAGTTTCGCATCACAAAACCTAGTGCCCTGGATGCCTTGTTGACAATTTTATTGATGTGTTCATCAAACAAAAGTTTAGTGTCATGATAGACACCCAAATCACGAACATGGGATGATCGGCCCAGCGTGAATCCCTTGACTGTATAGGTCGTCGGAACTATAATGCGCTTTCGAGTAAAGGTGACGACAGTACACTTGCTTGGGTTAAGATCTAGCTTGTTTCGTAGACAGTAGTCATCTAGTCTTTCCAGGTCAGACTGGATATTTCTTGCATCGGTCTGAGACGACACCTTTGAAAAAATTTTCATATCATCTGCAAAACTGAGTAGGTTAGTGTAGTGAAAACATTTATCGATATCGTTAACGATTATAGCAAAAATTAATGGACCGAGCAGAGAGCCTTGCGGAACTCCGCTAGGTATGTCTTCCCATCTGGAACTATAGCCATTAACAACTACCGCTTGTGACCTATTTTTTATATAAGACTGGAACCATCGAAAGAGATTACCTCTAATTCCTGCTTCATATATTTTTTTTAATAGTATAACGTGGTCGATTCTGTCAAACGCCTTACTATAATCTGTGTAGATTACGTCCACTTGCTCACCTTCGCCCATAGATTTAGTAAGAAATTCATTAAGTAGGACTAGATTAGACACAGTGGACCTACGTTGCATAAAGCCATGTTGAGTGTTACTGAATGAAGTTTTTAAGGCGTTATAGACTTGGTGATGGACGAACTTTTCAAGTACCTTAGAAATAACGCATAGTTTGGAAATGGGTCTATAATTGGTGACGTCAGTTTTTGGTCCTTTTTTATGAACAGGGGTGATAAAGGCTGACTTCCAAATAGCCGGTACAGTACATTCAGCAAGTGATCTCTGAAATAGAAGCAAAACCGGTTTCGCAATGCTCTCGGCACACTTAATTAAGAACTGCGGTGGCAGGTCATCTGGGCCTGCTGATTTTGAAGGATCTAATTTTTGAAGTATGTGACTCAGTATATTCAGATTGAAATCTATCGTTGAGATATGACAACATGTGTCCGGCTCCTCATTAAGGGAACATAGATGTGAATCAGGGCCTAATCGGTTTTCTAAGAAATTAGAAGTAAAGTAAGAGGAGAAAGCGTTACTGATGTTGTTGCCAGTGCTGAATTGTGTGTTACCATAATACATACAACTTGGTATGCCTCTTGAATTAGAGCGTGATTTCAGGTAGGACCAAAATCTCCTAGGATTACGCTCAATGGCATCCTCGGTGGATTGGATAAACTTTTGAAAACATTCTTCTTCCAGCCGACGTACCCTGTTTCTCTGAAAGATAAATGATACATAATCGGCTCTATTTCTATAGATTTTATATTTGGTGTGATATTTAGCTTTTTCTTTAATTGATTTTTTAAGAGCTGCCGAGTACCATCTAGGATAAAAGTCTGATTTAATAAATTTGTGACGTATATATTTTTCTCTAAGTAACCTGTACTTTTCGTAGAAAAAATCCACTGCGGCACCAAATTCTCTCATTGAAAATTCTTTTTCCCAGTCTGTACTAAGTATTTCTGCGTTAATGGTGGCATAGTCACCAGAGTTATAAAGATATTTTTTGTATGGGGCTGGCGTTAAAGGGATAAATTTAACATATTTTATAGTAATAATTAATGCCTTGTGATAAGGGTCAATCGGGACAAGCGGGGTCAAACACTCGGCTACTTCAGTAGTGTCATTAGAAATTACTAAATCAAGGATTTTCCCAGATTCGTTGGAAATATTATTAAATTGTAATAAATCTAAGGTGTTCAGATCGTCGATGAGTAAGCACTCGTCGATGGAGTTATAATTTCCGGGTACTAATATAGAATTGTGTTGATTCCAAGTGATTTTACTCATGTTAAAATCACCTGCGAGCAAAAACTTATCAGTAGGGTTAGCTAGTACTATTTCGTTGAGTTTTTCCGAGAAATTTAACAGCTGGTGTGAGAACGTGTTACCTTTATTCTGTTTACATAAATAAAGAACACATATGTGCAGTTTGAAATGGTAGCCATCCGCATTTAAAGTTAGTGTTAGCCATAGGTCTTCGGCTGTACTGTGAAAATCCGGCTGCGGTATCACCGCTAAGTCCTTACGAGTTGCAATTAGGACCCCACCTCCCCGTGTCTGATCGGTAGCATCGTAGTCCCGGTCGCGACGCCAAACAAAATAACGGTCGTCGAATAACTCACTATTAACAATCCCATCGAGCAGCCATGTCTCGGTTAATATTAAAATATCATACGAACACATACATAAGTTGCGGTAAAATGTTAACGTTTTGGTACGCAGACCCCTCACATTTTGGTAATAGATAGACGGATAAAAGGCACTATCTTTCGTAGCCATTATAAAGGCGTAGGTTAAATAGCAGACTATGCACTAAAGCGGGTATTTTGTAAGTTCGTAATAGCAAAGCATACGTCCACAGTCGTAGGCAAGCAGTGGCGACTGATTGTGACTGTGAGCCCGCTATAAAACCGGTCAGGCGAGACAATAGCGAGATGCGCGTCGGCAAGCTAGGACAGGGGAACCAAACCTTGTCATGCAATGCAAAGTGATATAGGCGGTATGCGTAAACAATGCACGTAAGTATCGCGGAATTAAGTTGTGTTATGAAAAATATATAACGGCAAACATAGCGTTCTAGGAACCACACACAAATGCACTCTAGAATAGCTTGTTTAAATCCGACTCCCTGTGGACTATAAAAACTTGCGTTGTATCATCCTTTCTCACATGGATTTTACCGAACTTCACCCATACGTACAAGTATCCTTTTGGTTTCAAGGCTAATTTGGTCTTCGTTAGCAATTTTTTCTGTTCCGGTGTCAGATGATCATTTATGTAAATATTTTGTGGGCAGTTATCAAATCCAATCTCGGTTCCTTTTAAGGATTTCTTGAGACGCGCGGAAGCTACAAATTCCTCTTTCACGTAGCGATTTATGAAACTCAGAATGATAGTTTTGTCTTTTGAGTTTTGCATGGGCACTCTGGATATGTAGTTTATACCGGTTGTCGGGAATGTGTAGTTTACCGCCTTGCCTATGTTTTCCACGATGGTAAAGAGATTTTCGTTCTTCTTAAGTGGGACACCCTTTATCTCCACGTTGTTGAGTCTAGCCCATTGATCCTTAGATGCCATCTCCCACTTGAGACCACTTAGCTCGTCTTCCATGGAGTCAAACTTGGCTTGAAGCTGAGCGATATCAGGAAGTTTGTTTTCAACTTCAGACAGCCTTACTCCATACTCATCAAGTTTTGCACCATTAAACTCGCAAGTCCCAATCCCCGAAGGGTAGAGAAACCTTAGAAACTTGCCACGATCTTGAAAAACATCTATTGTTTCATCAACATCTATCAGTCGCTGCATGCACATACGTCGGTTTCATGTACTTTTAAAGTAGAAATTTACTTGTTAAAAAACCACCGTAGCTGTTCCAGCTATAATTCAGCGGCCCATATTAAATAAAATAATCACGTACACATAGTGGCTATGTATGTGGTTCGGGAGCAAAAATAAACTTTTAACCAGCACTTCGGTTAACGCTCGCACCTAGAGCCAGTGCCGGCAGATACTTCGACATTATTGCCCGCCTTCACAATGTGCAATTAACAAGAACTAAACTTCAAGTTCAGCTACGGAAACCTCAATAGGACTTTGCCATGTGAGTAAAAATTTGTGTTTGTCTGAGCTACGATTCATTTTAACAACTTCCCTGTCCACATATAACTCAATTCCAATTCCCCACGTCCGCAGTTAGATAGTTGTATATGTCCGAAGATGTATAATGAAAATGTGTCAAATGTGAGTCATGATGAACTTGTCCCAATGCACTCCTCTGAGTCTACTTCCGTTTGTACAGGCCTTTACAAAAGACTCATTTGCCTAAATGCGGAAATAGGAGGAGGATCTACAACTTTTACCTTCCACGACACTGGAAGGTCATAATGTGGGCCCCTAAATAGAGATGATATTTCTAAATCGCCGAAAAAATATCATTATATTGCTATCCCATACTAAATATTACACCGGTTTAGTCCTTTTTTACCTGTAAAAATGTAAACAACATTTTCCTGATGTTATGCGCTTTGGGTGACATTCTAGATCTCCACTGTTAAGTCTCTGTATGTTGTTGATTGTTTGTTACCTGTTTTAGACACGAACAAAGCAAAATAACCACTTTTTGTCTCTTGCGGCATTAAAATTATTTAAACAGCTGATATTTATTATCGAGCTTTTAAAGTTTATCCCACAGTAAAAGTTATTTACACTATCGACTAGAATCTCGAATTTTCAGATATATATCTCTGATCAAGAAGAAAAGTCGCGACTTATGACATTTAAGACGCGCGACTGGCGCCGGCTTGCCACCTATAATCTTCATTCTTCACAGTCTATCTTGGTCCTCTACGGCCCTTGTTGAATTAGTGCATACGGTTCAACATAACTAACTGTACATTGGAATATTTACGATAATTTACGAGTGTCTGACCTACATTCTGATTGAAACCGCAAATGATGTTTATGATATTATTGGTAATGCAGATTATAACCACTCTTGAAGCATAACTGGAGACCGGATCGGTCTGAGAGGCTTCTCTTACCCTCAAAAGGAGTATAGTTTCTCCTTTTGAGGGCATTTGAGGGTCATAATAATAGATAGATAGAGAACACTTTATCTTCTATAATATAAAAATGAATTCCTGAATGCGTTGGTAAGCGCAAATCTCGAGGGCAGCTGAACCGATTTCGCTAATTCTTTTTAGAATATTTCTTGAAGTAGGTACGAGGATGGTTCTTACGGAGAGAAAAATAAAAAAATAATTAAAGAATCGACTATAAGGCGGTACGAAGTTCGCTGGGTCAGCTAGTTGTACATAAAAATGGAAATTACACAGATATTTCTTAACCTAAGAGTACAAACGGCGGAGAGTACAGAGTATAATAATAATAATATAATAATAACTTTCACTCAACACACTCAGTTGACCTAGTCCCAAACTAGGATACCCTGTACTATGGCAACCAGATTACACAAACCTGAAAATACACCCAGACTGAGGCCACTTGTACAAATGTACGGCGACGCCCTGTGGGAATCGAAGCCCGGACCTCTGGCTTGGTACCCAAGCGCCTTAAAAGCCAAGTAGGCAGTCATTACATATGTGTATATAAGTTGGCTATTTAACATTAATACTGGTGCGAGTTTGTGAAATAAACTCGCGCCAGTATTCCGGAGAGTTTGTAGGGTAATATTAATTCATCAGTGTATCATTTAAAGATTTTTTATAGTAAACTACCCAGCTGTAATCAAATCAAATCAATTTATTTCAACGTAAAGAATTCACATTCTGTTTGCTGAATGTTGATGTACAATTTAAACTGTAAGCCGCTGTCTTCGGGCCGTATTGGTATTGTAGTAGAGAAAAAGGCAGCGAAAAAAAACTCCACTCTGACCGTCATCTTAAACCAAATACATCAGTTGCCACCTATACGTATAAAAATATTTCATGATTGGGATGGGAAAATGTTATTGAGCTTTATTTCCTGCATAAGTCAAGGCGACAAGCGTAGTCAACTGCGTTCCACAGAATCAAGTATGCGTGTTCTAGGAATGACAGGAGCGCCAAGCTCGACCGTCAATCTCCTAAATACTGATGGATCTCTTTGAAGTGGGCCTGTGCGACAGATTGTTTATAGGCGTTAAATCGCCGATGTAATATATATAATTGACGCGGCGACGCGCGACAGGGGTGTCTCGATGAGCCAGTCGGCTCCTCGGCGGAACTCTATCCTGTCCCGTCAACTCGTAGGCCACTCCAGCCACCAGCAAAATAAAAAATAAAACTTTTAAAAAGTTATCCGAAGACTTGAAATTTCAAATAGCGCGCGGTTTTTTCGTGTGGTCGCGAAGTGCCTGAGCAGTGGAACGTCGAGGAATAAAAAGTTTTCGTGAGTGTTTTGTTTCTGAGACACCTTTCCTGCCCTCCTCCCGAAATGATTGCGTGTTTATTTTGTGAACTGCCGTGAAAATATTTTAACTCCAGACAAATAACTACGTGGATACAGTACAGAAAATTACATAGATAGACATCTTTTATTCTACTAAGAAAAGGAAAGATAGTATGCCAAATAAATTTACTTTATTAGAATTTAAGTTTAAATAAACTAGCCAGTTTATTTAATCTTAAATTTCAAAAAGTTTTTTTTTTCGTTTTCAGCTAGTTTTCACATTTGTAGGCTTTTTAATACCGCTATTCGTCGACAGATGGCGTTAGCTTACATAAAAATGTGCAAAAGAAATTAATTAACATAAGTCATAAACGTTACTATAAACTAAGGCAGAGTTTTATAAGTACAACACAGTCAACCTCTCGGTACAGCCAACTACACAGTTTCGTATGTTTACAAAACAATATTTGAAATGACTCATCTATACAAAAAATACTGTCTTGGCAAAGCTCTAACTTTCCGCTAAAATGTAACAAATTAACGATTTGTTTCATGTTTTTTTCTTACTGCTTGTCCGATTTCGACGTCTGTCCATTCAACACTGATGGCTCAGTCCCCTAATGCCGATCTTATTATGTAATTGCGCCACAATTTAGCACAATATGTGAAATACAACGATTTAGAAAACATTTTAGTCGTGCCAAATAGTAGGTATTACGGCCTTATTTCTAAATATTAAACACACTTCCTTAAAACACTCCACCCTGACTGAAATAGTTTGTGGTGGAGATTTTACAAGAAAATGACGTAACCACAGAAATAAAACGCCGGTAGGAATTTAATTTAAGGCTGTGCTTAGCTGACGAAGGGCTGATTTTTCAATCCTCGGATAAAAGTTATTCGTCAAATATAGAGTATTAAACAACAATTTCATAAATGTGTGGTAATTGCCTTTCTTTTGTCATTTCGCGACGACATTTTTATATTGTTGTGTAATACTTTATTAGACGGATAATGTTATCCGAGGATTGAAAAATGCACCATTAGCTAAATTATTAAATAAACTGACTGAATTAAATTTAAAAAGTTTCTCCGTTTTTAATCTATTGATTTATATCAAATTAATTCAAGCCCATCTGGTTCATCGTCATCATCAGCCCACATCTGTCCACTGCTGGGTGGGTGGGCCGCTCTTTTATCTATTAGGCCATCCTCTCGCCATTCTCATCCACAGAGACACTACTTAGTTGATAGTAAAGTATCTGATATTACTGGAGGCTATTGAAAAGGAGCAATTGTAACTTTATTGCACACGAAACATTTAACAGGACATTACATAACAAATAACATGTACAAAGGCGAGCTTATCTCTGAAAGAGAGGAGCTTGAGTTTGAATTGAATTCAGTGTACTATATACTTATTAAAGACCGGATGATAATTCCCTATTAATACTCCGCTCTAATATTTAATATTTAGATTAGATTAGAACTTTTAAATTCTATTTTCTTACAACCAGCGACGAATTAATGTTAAAATGAATCGAAAGTTTTTCGGGATCTTTGCAACTGGCAAACCCTGGCCTCTGCCTCTCCCGACAGTATACAGACGTGAGTTTATATAGTATAATGCAGTACGCTTAGTTTCGTCGTTGAAAAATATATTTTATTTAAAAAAAAACTATTGTAAACGAGACTGCTCCCACAGTCAAACCAAGTAATTGGTTTTGTGGGGCCTTATTTATAACATGTAATGTGTTCTTTTATATTAATAAATACACACATACAAACATTTGTGCGTCTTTGAGGGTCAACCTTTCAGATTTTAAGTAGTTATCTACATTATTTGAATGGAGAGATATTCTGGAGAGATTAGAATTCAAGAGATGATCTTCTAATGACTCCTCATAACTTAATATTGATCTATAGTTAACTTAATATTGTCAAAGCCTCCATTGTTCCCTAGTTCACTGATGTGGATGGGACATTCACCTAAATTCCATTACATTCAGCCTTGTCTATCAAAGGCTTAAAATTTATATAGGGATTGATGAAATATCTAGAATCAATGAGATGAATGTATGACCTTTCATCTCATTGACGAGACTGCGTGATAGAAATTCCTGCTTTCCATCATAATAATACCGCCTACATACGTCCTACTGTAGACCATAATAATGTACACGTTATTCCTACTGTAGGGTACAGGCCTTCTCTCAGAGAGTACGGGCTTGATCACCATATATGCCCACCGCGGATTAGCAATTTTAAGCGCTGCGGTATGAGAACACCTCAGACACTCAGATTTCCTTACAATGGTTTCCTTCACGGAAACCATTATCAGGAAATCTGAGTTGGCGAGAATGTTAAATGATTTCTATTAATTTTAACGATTTGTTTACATCTAGGCAAACGCTGATTGAAATGACACGTATCTTGTGGGTTCGTGGTACTAATTGCAGAGATAAAAAGCTGTTTGTTTCATAATAATAAAATATGCACAAAATATTCTAGCTCTGGAAGCTAAAAATCTTCTATATAAGATTTTACGTGCTTCCAGTGGTTGCTCTATATTAAAGATGAACTTTACAGTCATTCGACTCCGCTTACAAGTACTTTTACGTATATAAATATAAGATTTTTTACTTATATAAATATAAGTAAAAATACGGGCATCGAAGAACACTATACAAGTACGTATGTGATTACATTAGATAATTCCCTACATCGCATAAATTGATACATCTACTGTCACTTGACTACTTGCAATATCGACCAAATTTACGGTTTTTTACGTAGGTATACATCCCACTGCAGGGCACAAGCCTTCTCTCAAAGATGGCCTTAGTTACCACGCGTGCCCATCATGGATAAGTTTTTATAGTATACAGTTTTCCGTAGCTTTTCACCTCAGATGAATGAATAACGTTAATGTTTTTACAAACATTATAACAGCTGACCGCCGCCATTTTGTTTTTTCATGACGTCATACAACCAATGAGACTAGCGTCGCCTCAGTACATTACATTTGACACCTTCTTTGTCATAATTGGTTGTGTTTATCCTTTGAACAAACGCACATATTCGCCAAAAACATGACCCCGTTTTGCTTTCGTCGTCGGTTAAAAATATCTAAACCCAAACTGGAAAAACGCTTACAAAGGCGCCAGTAAATCACGCTTCCCTTTCGTCCAGTGACGTCACGGGCTTGTCATAAGATTATATAGGACGGCTTCATGCAACATTGAAGCATGACGGATATTTATATACGGACAGGTCAATAACTCCCGTCTGCGATTTGTAACTGTTTTCAATTCATAATTAAAATAGGTTATGCAAATAAATGAATGGATTCGACTGTTGATTTATTTTTGATTTGACTCAATGAAATTTTAATGTAAACATGTTTTATTTTTAACGCATTATATTAAATTCATTATATTAGTCGTAGCATGCACGCAAGTACATTTTATCTTCCCAATTGAAACTCGTGGCATAGAGGAGGCGAACCGAGTGATTGGAATCAATCACTTGAGTTAAGCAACAACAGGCGCGGTCAGGTGCAGGATGGGTGACTGTCCCGTGACTACCGCTAGTGGCAATTTTCCGAGCGCTTCCGTGCTTCGCAAGGCACGTTAAGCCGTTGGTGCCGGCTGTCATGTAATGGCAGTCGTTAAGCCATGTCAGAGGCCTTATTGGCGGCTTGATAACTTCTGATAGTAAGGCCCGCCACTGTCTTACAATCCCCCACCAACCTGGACTTTGCCCCCGTGGTGGAGTATGGCCTAACCTTCCTGCAATGCAGGAAGAGACCCGTTCCCCAACAGTTGGGACATACAAGGGTTGATAACGAATTGAAACCTGAAAAACATGTTTCCAACATTAAGACATGCACATCTTCTTCTATAATATAAAAATGAATCGCTGAATGTGTTGGTAAGGGCAAATCTCGAGAGCAGCTGAACCGATTTCGCTTATTATTTTTTTTTGGTTATTCCGTGAAGTACGAGCATGGTTCTTACGGAGGGGAAAATAAATAAAAATAAAGAATCGACTGTTAGACGGTACGAAGTTCGCTGGGTCAGTTAGTACAAAATAAAAAATTTACCAAGTCACATAACAGCTACACCCAAATCATTAGGAGTCTCTGGTTCCATCGCACGCGCCGCCGGCCGACTCTTGCGCACGGCCCGCGTGTGACGTCACGCGCACGCGCGAGGTGTCCGGTTTCCCGCGCTTTCCGCGCCCAGCGCGCGCCGCCCACGGCCCGCCCGCCCAGCGAACTTTCACTTGCGACCTTCGTACATGGAATGCTACTATTTATAATGGGGAAATGCACTCGATTCCGAAATAGGGTTAAGCGGAGTTCGAAAGTGGAGATGTAATTTGGGAAATCTATCAGATTAGAGGCGTCTGTTGGTTACGTACGTGAGGCATTAGAGTTTTTTCGTCCATTTTTTCTCCAAATGATGTATGTACACTTTGAAATGGACACCTAGTATAACGTTCATTAAGCCGCAGTTTCTGCGCTACTTTGAATAAAAGGGTAGTATAAGTACCTACCTATTTACTTTGTAGGTATCTTTGTATATTATTACTTCAATATATGTACTTTATATAGTATGTAACTATAAGTAAATTGGTGGAATTTTTAGCCTCTAAATAGGTTTTTAAAATTGTCCTTAGCATGGGTTAGTGCATTAAAAAGAATTAACCAATGGCTTTGTTTCCTAAGTTATGTACATTTATGAAGTTTTAATATCAATTCCACTCGCTAACTGTGACCAGACAAGCACTGACCAGACAAGCATTTACGTATACCCCATTGGGCAGCCGAAAGAGGGGGCGGCCAAGGACCACCTGGAAAAGATCAATAGACCAAGAGGCCAAGTCGATCAGCACTAGCTGGCCTGAATTGGAAGCTGCCGCGAACCACCGTCGGAAGTCAAAATCTGTGATGGTGGCCCTATGCTCCGCAAGAAAAAGAAGAAGAACTGTGAAGGAGATCATTGTGAGGAAACCTGAGGTGCTCAAATACCTCTTGAAATTGCCAATGCGCGGTGTGGTACTCTCTGAGCGATGGTGTAGTGCAGCGGGACGTTTATAGGTATATATATTTTTTTTCCAAAGTTTACATAATGCAGTAACATACATATTACGTAGGTAGGTATATTATATTATTTCCTCTTCCCACGCATAATTTAATTATGTATTAGTATGTATTCTTTATTGCAAATAGTAAATTCGAAAGATCATTACATGAAATTTGTTTCAAAGGCAAGGTATGTATATCTATTCTATAATATAAAAATTAATCACCGAATGTGTTGGTAAGCGCTAATCTCGAGAGCAGCTGAACCGATTTAGCTAATATTTTTTTTAGAATATCCCTTGAAGTACGAGGATGGTTTTTACGGAGAGAAAGATTTAAAAAAAAACTGTTAAGCGGTACGAAGTTCGCGGGGTCGCTGGTCTTAAATATTTATTCATTTAATTATTTATGTGTGTGATTTAAGTAAGTTTATATAAATTTCGTTGAATTCCTAATTTCAATATTTCTGTATTGCACCGACTACCCGTCTCTAATTTCTTTCTTGTCTCCGTCTATGATTGCATTAAAGAAATTTTAGTAATAAGGCCGCCATTAGTACTATATCTATCTTTAATATAAAAATGAATCCCCGAATGTGCTGCAGAGCAGCTGGACCGATTTCGCTGATTCTTTTTTTTTCTTTTTATAGCTTATATAGATTATATAGACTTTTTATAGATTATAGCTCTTTTTTAACCGACTTCAAAAAAGGAGTAGGTTATCAATTCGACGCGTATATTACTTTTTTCTTTTTTTTTTGACTATGTTTTCGCATAACTTCGTCAAATCTTAACCGATTTCGATAATTTTTTTTTGTTCGATTAGGTATAGCGTCCCATTGGTCCCATTTTAATTTGATGAAGATCTATTGAAGACTTTCAGAGCTGGAGAACGGAACTCTTCAATGGACAACAGCAAATAAGGCCTAATGTGGCCTATCCATTAGTAATATGCATATGTTTCATAAGATATAGCGTTAAATTGGTCCCAGGGTAATATGGTGAGGTTCTGATGAAGACTTTCAAAGATGGAAATTGAGAATTTCAAATTTTAAAGCAGAAAATTAAGTTAAGTTTAGATGTTACAAACTCTTTGTCTTTGTGTAACTCTTTCTCTGGTGTCTGGTGGACATTGTTTCGAAGATCATCAGCTCAAATGTCAGTCTTGAGAGGTTTCTAAGCTTCTATTCTAGATAGAAATTTGCTGTTTTTACTTAAGTATTTAATTTCACTGTCACTTTCTACAGCCGAACATTTGGACGTCTGATGATGACCAGCTCAAGGACACCCAAATCTAGGGCACCGTTTAACGAAGCTGTTCACAAGTGCGTTGGAAGATATGTTTAAGACGCTGGACTGGAAAGGAAAGGGCATGAATATAAACGGCGCTCTCGCTAGAGGAGCTGAACCAGGTGCTGACCAACCTAGATTCAGCCTCGCGTCGTATCGGTCTTGGCATGAATTTGGATGGAACCAAATCATGACTAGTCGTCGTACATGGTCACCTTCTCGAAATCGTTTCCGAATATACTTACCTCGGGCAGATTCTGCAGTTAGGTTGAAACAATTTCGAGAAGGAGACCAAGAGGAGGATCCAGCTGGGCTGGGCAGCGTTTGGGAAACTACACAGAGTCTTCTCGTCATCCATACCGCAGTGCTTGAAAACGAAAGTTTTCAATCAGTGCGTACTACTTGTGATGACCTACGGAGCCGATACATGGACACTCACGAAAGGGTTGCTCCACCTGTTCAAAGTCGCTCAGCGAGCTATGGAGAGAGCTATTCTCGGAGTTTCTCTGAAGGATAGGATTCGTAACGAATGCATCCGACAGAGAACCAAAGTTATCGACATAGCTCAGAGAATCAGCAAGCTGAAGTGGCAGTGGGCTGGCCATATCTCAGAAAGAACCGACAACTGTTGGAGTAAACGTGTTCTTGAGTGGAGACCGCGACTCGGCAAACGTATTGTAGGACGCCCTCCGACTAGATGGGATGACGATCTGCGAAAAACTGCAGGCAGATGCTGGATTAAGACAGGGCGCTATGGCGCTTATTAGGGGAAGGCTATGTCCAGCAATGGACAGCCTGACGACGACGACATTAGGAAAATTAAGTGTCAGATGACGAGTAGATGTAAGGTAGGTACCGTTGCAAATATAAATCTACAATTGTCGTGGTTATTAGTCCCTTAATAAAAAATATACTTTAGGCACGCGTAGTTATTAAAACCACATTTGTTATTCACTAAAAAACGTGAAATTTCTGCACCCCGAGGCACTAAAAACGCAGAAATAATTTAAACGAATGTGATCTATAAATTCGAAATTCGTATTTAGGGTTCGGGGTGCAGAAGTCGGTTTTTATTTTTTATTTTTATTTTTTTAGTTAGAATATTCCTTGAAGTACGAGGATGCTTCTTAAGGAGAGAAAAATAAAAAAAATTAAAGAATCGACTGTTACGCGGTACGAAGTTCGCTGGGTCAGATAGTCTATAATATAAAAATGAATCGCTGAATGAAATGTGTTGGTAAGCGCAAATCTCGCGAGCAGCTTAACCGATTTCGCTAATTCTTTTTTTTTTATATTCCTTGAAGTACGAGGATGGTTCTTACGGAGTAAAAGAAAAAAAAAGAATCGACTGTTAGGCTGTAAGGAGTACGCTGGGTCAGCCATTTTTTATATAATTTCTGTTACTGTGATTTCTGTGTACAATAAAGAATATTCTATCTATCTATCATTAGCTTTTGCTATTATATTATCAGAGTAAGAAAGCTTTATAAATACTAGTGGCAGTATTTATAAAGCTTTCTTACTCTGAAATCACTCTCGCTTTCAACAATACAGCAACAATACAGCAACTTACAGCAGCTCGAAACAATACAGCGACTTTACAATGCACTCCAGAGCGATCTCAGATGTAAGAACGCTTTGGGGTGCCAACTAGCGCCACCAATGGAATAAAAATCATAACTTGTTATATAATAAGATTTTTTCAAACCGTAAACATCAAAAATCTTAATGTCTGTGATAACTATTTTTAGAACATACAGCCTAGAACGTAGTATCCACATCCTAGGACTCTAATCGATTTCCGCTGAAAACGGCCGTTTTTGGCGGAAATCGGTTAAAGTCCTGGTTACCATGTCAGCCTATGTGGTAACCAGGCAAGAATATCACAAAAGTACACACGGACTAAGGCCGTTAACAGAATTAATTGTTTTAAAAACACGAACTTATTTACGCCCCGCGTTTATTAACCTACCCACGTTCACAACGCATAGTTTGTATAGAAAACAACCCCGCCGCGCCGCTTCAACACTTTGTAAGCATTTTAAAGAGAGTTACAGAAATCCCGTATTGATTTTTTCCTGTACAAGTTATAGACCAGAGACTTTCGCACTTAAGCCGCGTATTCACGGTCTTAGTGCGCTCGGTCCGAGTGCGCCATTGGAGTAAACTAATGCTTCTGATTGGTTATTTTGGTGTTGTCACGAAAAACCGTCCGATCAGGAGCATTAGTTTACTCGGATGGCGTACTCGGTCCGAGCTTACTAAGACCGTGAAAACCTGGCCTTAGCCTCGTAGTTGGGCCATTGTACGTAGCTAGCGCTGAGGTCTGTTAACACTTCACAGACTAGGATTTTCCCACTGTTTTTCCTTCCTTCGTTAGCCACTGGTATTGCTACTATAACTCTAAAGCATTCCCTCCCAAACCGTGTCGTGCGCGAGTGGAACAAACTTGCCCACTCTCTTCTTAGTACTGATTCAGTGAACTGTTTTAAAAATAGACTGGATAATTATATAAAAACAAAAAACAATCAAGTGCCATCGTAAGATATGCACGCATCAGCTTAGAGTATTAACAATAATAATAACTTCACAATTTTAAAAAACCTATTTAGAGGCTAATAATTCCACTCAGGCCGGAAAAAAAACCTAACTGCAAAGTACGTACTCGGGGCTGCAAGTGATGCAAATTACTTCAGCTAGATGTCGCTGCCTGTACGTAATACAGAGAGTATTGTAAAGAGGTTCGAAATTTCACTGAAGCCAGTGAGTCGCCCATTAGCTCAGTTGGAAGAGCGCTGGCACGGATAGCCAGAGATCGCGGCTTGAAATCCCGGCATTTTTAGCCTCTAAATAGGTTTTTTAAAATTGTCCATAGCACGGGTTAGTGCATTAAAAAGAATATAATAACTTCACAAGTTTACATAACTTAGAAACCAAAATGGTACCTACACTCCGGTATTTAAACCCACGCCCTCCCGATTAAGAAGCCGCCGTTCTACTTCCTTCTGTTCTGTTCTTCGCTCTGCTCTCCGTTGTTTCACTTCGACTTTTCGACGTTCCCTATAAAGTGATGTTTAGAACGTCCACTTGTACTTGGTACAGTGATGATAATGTCCTCCACAACGATACAGTCGACGACGACAATGACCCCTCAGACCCGAGCATACGCTCAGACGTGTGATACAAAACGCTCGGACGTGTGATACAAACCCGAATTTGCTCTTAAATAAAAGGTCACTGCTGCCGCAATATATTTGACCGATGTGTGCAAGAGTGTTTAGGACGACTTTTCCGAAACTGGCGTTTGGCGTCGAGTTCTTGAAGACGCGCTTGTTCTATGGCTTGTGGTGCCTGACCTAATAGTACAGTATCTATGGTCACGAAGTGAGTGAAGTGATTATGGTCTCTAAGTATGGTCACGAGTATGCATGTAAAGGTCTTGTTCTTGTCTAAGTTGAGTGTGACTTTCGAAGTTTTTCTGTATGTGTTACAGTTCAACTCAATAGCTCTAGGAACAGCTGTTTGAATATTATTGAGTATAAAACTCGCTGTAATGTTTTTTGTTATTTTCATTTGAACAACTTCACTCACTAATCTTACAAAGACGCTTTCAGTTTATGTTCTTGGCACAGATTCCGATCTTGATACTATAATATCATTAGCCATTTAGGCAAGAGCACATAATGGTTTTAGAACAGAAATAGAAAGGTTAATTATTTCGACGCCGTCTTGCTCCACACTTGGACGTGGAAAAGTTCACTTTCAGCTGTTGTCCCACGAAACTTTTATGTTTAATTAATTATTAACTACGAGTACGATGCAGCCAGCATACGATATATATGTACGATGACGTCTTTGATGAAATTATGATTAACTAAATAAATCAGTCAGCGGATCTTAGAGAATAGCATATACAGGAGGACCTTGAGTCGGACATACGATCACCAGCTGTCACGGCCCGGCCGCGATTGTGTCTGGCCACTCCGCCAAACTCATATCTAAAAGTGGCCGTAAATGTTTGGCAGCGTTATCACTTTTATTTCAGTTCAATCCTTGCCTCTGTGTAATATCGTTGCATCCCGCACTCGCCCCAGATCCCCGCCTTCCCCCACGACAAATCACCTTATTTCAAAAAAATATAATCTCCCCCGACCCCGCCTACGTCTAAGCAACCGCGTGTTTACAATTGTGCACAGTGAGTCGTGAATCTAAAATGGGACTGTTGTTCTCCGCCATACTCTCGTACGCGGGAACGTTGGAGGCGATAGATTGCCTGAAGCATATTTTAGCGGGCATGCTCCCGGATTCAGAGCCTGATTTCGAGCAGCTGGTGCAGTACTACACGAGCTTGCTGCAGCGCAGCGCGAACCAGCATGGCGGCGCGAGTGATGACTGGACGCGCGCCGCCGGCCAGGGCTACCTCTGCCTGCTAGAGAATGCTGATGGCTCCCTAAAGTCGGCTGCCGTTAAATACTACGACGGCAGCCAGCCTGATTCCACCGCCATCCTATTCTCCACCAAGATATCCAGCTTCGGCCAAGATTCCGTCGACAGCAACACCTCCCACGCTAACGGCTACGGTAAAAAGACGCCCGAAAGGTACAACACCGCGACAACGACAACAATCATATCGAATTCATCTGAATCGTTCAGCATTGGGCAAAGAAATAGATCATCTACACCGACTTATGAACACGTTTCAGATCCAACTCATTTTTTGGGAAATTCTTTCGAGCGTAGCCAACAAGACGATCAGCGAAGCGAAACCTCTGAAGGAAAAGAGAAACTGACCTGGCACTACCGTCCTAAGAGTCCTGTCCCCCAAGCACTGCCCGAAATACATTTCCAAACCGAAGATAACGAAAACAAAATAGAACCCGCATATAGCGAAGAATTTTTAAGGTTAATATCTGCTGTTTATTGTGCACTCCACATCTCATCCGTAGCGTCACATTATGAGCTTCGATCTCTAGCGACCTGAGTAGCCATTCATCACGCGGCGGCTAGAGAAATTCACATCGCTCATCGCACCCATGCATGATGTTTGACGTTCATTGCTTCACTTGTACAATAACCGACTCATTATATTGTACATTTGTAGATCACTTGACGGAATAAAGTACCGACCTTTGCAACGGAGCGACCCGAGTAACCGGCGGCGAAGTTACAAAAAACGTCACTCGTCCTCATCGACGTCCTCGAAAGACTCGCGGGCGTCGCGCGAGGAGGAACTTAAGATATTCACGTCGCTCGAGGAAGCCGAATTCGAACGTATGGGCAAAGGCGACCACACTGCAGGGTTCGGAAGCACTCCTAATTTAGCGGCGCATTCTTATTCCAGAAGTCGCTCGCGAGAAAATTCTAAAGAACGAAGAAATGAGTCATGGAGCACGGAGCAGGCATCGGTAGACAGCGTGGAGGCTGAGAGCACGGCAGAGCTGAAGCCGCGTCTCAAGGACCTGCCCAAGCTCGGCTCCTTCGAGGAGGAGCGTCCCGAGGCCGAGGCTGAGGCCGAGCCCGCCACCAAGGAAGAGGTAACCGCCGAAGACGAGGAGGTCGACGATTTTTGGGGTAGCTCCGATTAGTCGCTTCAACCTCGCACGGTCGCAATGCACTCTTTATTAAGCTTCGATTATAAGCATGACTGATTGTGGAACAAATTAAATTATTATGACGCCCCTGTGTTTCGTTTTCTTTAGTAACACACTGCCCTAGTAGAACACGTTGGCTGGATCGCCTTTTGAACAGGAATGAAGGAAGTATGGTACAGTATGGTTTGGCTCTAACGTTTGGCTTTGATATATTGGCATTAGATTGTGATAGTTTTAAGCAGCATACAAATTATCTGCAAACAACATATTGTAATGCAACAAGAAATTCAACATTTTCCATATGTTTTAATGTGTTCGCGAAAACGCTGCGAACGACTACCATGAAGCGGATGTAAATACATTAAAACGTCTGCAAAATGTTGCATTGCATGGTGCATTACATATTATTTTGAAGATAACCTGTACGCGGCTTTACGTGTATTGGTTTCATTTGGAGGCTGCATTGCGTAGAGGGGAGCCGGATGGCCCAAGTATTCAGTGTAATAGACCAATGCTTTTCACGGATTGAGGGCATATTTTAGAAAAAAAAGCCACTTTATATGATACGCCAATGCAGGAGAGACTGAAAAATTCAAACTGTCAGGTCTCGTTGACGTGAAAATTAACTAAGTAATAGTTGCAAAATCATTCCAAAAATACTGCTGGTATGGGACCTCGACCTATTTATGTCATTATAAAGATAGCGCGGGGCTGACGGCCGCTAGTGGCAAGAGGAGACTGAGATCACTTTCTCGGATGGCCAATTTACACACACTCGACTGTATACTTCGTGTAACGTGACGTGAACCTTATTATAAACTTTATCATTGAACTACATTGTTTCAAAACGAATTAGTGTAAGAAATAAATAAGTACAGCACTATTGTAGAAGAAACTGGATTCATACCATGATTTATTTATTAACTTATTTGTCTGATATTTCGGCACCGTTGCAGGCTCCGTATTCACGAAGGTACTGCAACAAATGAATCGTGGTAAGGAGGCGAGTTCGTTTCTTTGACGATAATATGCATGCAACCTCCGAATCTTAAAAAAGTAGATAGACTTATAAAATTCCAAGATCTCTCTGTAAGGAGGAGCGCCTCTACTGGTTAATACTGCCTTGTCGGTCTTGCTAGCGGCATCATAATAGATAATACGCAGACGCAAGTCGTGAGTTTTACGTCAAAAATCGCGACTTTCCAGTAAATTAATAATTGTCAAATTGTAACATTCATTTTCGAGACGCATGAGAGCGCTGTCGTACTACAGTAAATCCTTGTACGCTTGGACAAATGGTTTCATACTGGTTGTATTTCCATACGAACAACTTTGACTATAAGAAATTAAAATAACGAAAACTATATCAGTTATACTATTTTTATTTTTAATTACCCGTGCTAAGGACAAATTTAAAAACCTATTTAGAGGCTAAAAATTTCAGCCATGCCGGGATTCGAACCCGCAACCTCTGGCACGGATAGCCAGAGGTTGCGGGTTTGAATCCCGGCATGGGTGAAATTTTTAGCCTCTAAATAGGTTACTATATCAGTTGTCCCTTACCACCTACGGTGTTAAAACGTATTCTAATACTGTACGTGGTAAGTTTATATGAAACAGCTGATAGTCTTTTTGTTAATTTGACATTGTCGGATTTGAGGAAAAATGTGAGGATTTTGTAACACCCTCTATAGTTTCTAATAGGTAAATTTATTTTGCACTGTTCTTTAGGTCACGCCTAAGCTCAAACTAGAGGGTAGGCAACCCGAATTCAAGATACGTGAGGCTGTATGTTTTTATAATTGCCGTTACAGAGAGTACTCGTACTGGTGGATTTGAAAATTTACCACAGACCACGTTATTTGGGTACGTCCACTCGGATCACAGAAACGGATCACAGTCGCAATGGATCACATCAAACTAAGCAAAATATTCCACTGGGATCATGTGATTCGGATCGCATGATCCATAATATTATTAAAAATATTTAGACTGTGAAAGATACATACTTATTATAAAAAATATCGATTAGGTACTTTCCTACTTTGAGTAGTGGTGTGATCCGAATGAAAAAAATGTAATAAAAATGTATTTTGCTTGTTTAGATGTGATCCGTTTCTGTGATCCGAGTGGGCGTACTCTGTTATTTCGGTATTATAATGCAAATATACAGACGCGTAAGTGCTCTTCTATAGAAAGAAAGACATACGAAACGAAAAACCACTTTTCAATAATCCCGTGAAACCAATACAACATCCACTTACACGTAGAGAAAACGTGTAAGTGGATGTGGTATTGGTATTAATCCTTTGTATGACCCCATTGTTGGGACACGGATCTCTTCCTGCATCACAGGAAAGTTAGGCCATACTCTCCACCACGGGGGCCAAGTCCAGGTTGGTGGAGGATTGTATGACAGTGGCGGGCTTTACTGTCCGAAGTTATTGAGCCTCCCGCCCATAACAAGCCTTGCAAAGCACAGAAGCGCTCGGAAAAAATGCCACTAGCTCTATTTACGGGATGGTCATCCATCCAGCACCTGAGCGCGCCTGTTGCGTAACCTGATTGATTCCAACCACTCGGTTCCACAAGGCCGAGCTCTTCATGGATATGGTATGCCCGGAACTATTATTATCTTTGGAGCTTTGGCTATTATGACGCACCATCTGAAAATCGCTGCTTAATTCGATCCGATACAATAAGCAAGTCTGAAATTTTCGGCTTTAGCTAAAGTTTAAAATTATCAACTTTTTCTATGTATTATCGATTTGCAACTGGATTAAATTACTCGATTTCTTTTCCAACCGAGTTTTTCTGTGTGGTACATTAAGAAATTTTGTACTTTTGCTTATTGGGATTAATATTACCGATACTAGTAAAACTAATTTCAAGGTGTGTGATAGTTTCATAACACATTGTCAAAACAAAATATTGAATATTTTACAACTAGTTTTTGTTTGAATATCCTTTACAAAATTTCATTAATATTTATGAACGAATTTATCAAAATATAACATAAGAGAGTTTTTTATAATTTACCTAACACGTCAAAACATTCATAGTACTCTAAATAGAAAGTTGTTAAATAATGTAAAGACAATTACAAATTAATTTTAATAATCCTGACATAATCAAAACAGGCATCTTCTTATAGACTGTAAACATTTGAATGATTGAAGCAGCGAAAGATCTATAAATATAATTAACAACCGTTAGAAAACGGTGCCAAGTTTATCCTATATTTTCCTGTCATTCTCATCCTATCGTAAAGGTCGTAGAGACTAGACTACACTTTCTAGTAAGTTGTTCCTTTTCATTTTCTACTCGATGCAATGGACAAATTTTAAATTTTCTTTTATGCTTACTAATTGTCAACAGTAAAGATAAGAATGTGTCTTGTAAATTGACAAAAATCATATTTAAAGAAGGAGAAAGGTATCATTTATTAATTCCCTGAGCTCTAAAGTTTATGAAAATTTTATTGATATAACATTGACCTATAAGGAACCAAAAGTCCGCGGAATAGCACAACTGAAACGTGGTGCACCTAACAGCTGTAAAACATTCATACTGATACGATTGGAGGCAAAGGGAGAACCCACGCATACCACAGGTGTCGTATTGTAGAGTATAGGCGAACCCAAGCAAAGACTTTAAAAATAAACCGATGAATGAAGCAAACGCCGACCTAGACCTTGGGGCCGTCCGGAGGCGCGAGGCTGCTCTGCCATCGACCTGCCGCTACACCGAGGAAACTAAAAAAATTTCTCAGACATCACCACCAGACGTGACACGACCTTGCATCGTCTCACATTGCACAGCATCTGTTTGTAAGCTAGACAGCTGGTAAACCGAGCTTTCCCGAGGCAAATTATATTTACGTAGGAGCAGGAAACATCGAGGTACGAGTATTATTACGAGCACACCTTTGGGTTCCAAATTTTTTTGCGAAATTTAAACTGGAAGCAGCCTCTTACCCCTCTCTTTGAGGCTAACAAAGCGGTGGTACAGGAATGCGTAAACATCGTCTACGTGTTAACTTCAAAGTCTGCTTATTGTCAGAACTAATTGATGCTGGCCGAAGTGGCGTCTGCGCCTACGCCTGCTAGAAGTCGGGTCGATTTCACTACTTAACTATATTTCGCAATGTGCCTGATTTTCCTCATAAGTCTCTCGCAGGACGCAACATATGGTGAATGTACCTTGTCCTCACTAGTTATCTTTAAGTCACGCCTAAGCAGATGTGAAACATTTTTGTGAATAAATAAATACGTGTAAATAATTCGGTTGTATCAAAATCAGCATTTATGTGTCTGTCCGGGCGTCAGCATAAATCAATGCCCATTCAGCAATGATAGCCAAGTGGTTGCTGTTGAATCTCGGCCAAGCGATAAGGCGATATTAAGTACGGGCATAAAATGTGCAGAACTAGTTCACAGCGCGGGGGCGCCCTACATTGTGCCCTGCGCTTTTCAGCGAAACTCGGGAACACGCGAGTAGGCGGAGGATCGGAGGAAACGCATAAGCGAGGGATTGCTTGCGCCGCTCGGAAACACCGCCCGCGCACCTGCCCTCTCCGTCACTCTTCCAAATTTAAATCCCAAACTCCCCCCACCGAGGCGCAAACGCCGTGCGCCACTAAATATTCTGGAATAATTTCTTGAACGCGATCCGGGAGTTGTGCTCGCCATTCGAATTCGGGTCGCGACCGCGTCCGGTGATATCGCTTTCCTTACATTCGCAATCGCAAGGCAGTGCCGACTCCTGCCATGGCCGACGTAGACGTTCAAGTCCAGTACACCACCACCGAGCGCAAGACCAGGAAGGTCAAGAAGACCTCTAAGCGCAGGGAGTCTAAGGATGGCGAGGTCACCGTCACGGAGATCGAGCAGACCAACACCACCAACGATGACGGGTATGTGTCGCGGTGGCCATGTCCCTTGACCGTAGTGCATCCTAGTGTGACGCCAGTGTGTCAGTGCTCCGGAGCCAAGTGTCGACATCCGATCGCGCGACCTTTAGTGACACCATGTGTACCGTAGTTAGTTGGCCACCCGCACATACCCGGACTAATCGAAGGTATCTATCCGACCGTCCATTGCCGCTGTTATAGTGGTTATCATACCACACTTCGCAGCTTCCGTGGCCCACCTGTGCATTAACAGCATGTCCGTTGTTGCAGCTAATTTTCAGTGGCGAGTACACGAAGGCGATGAACAAGGACTGGCACAGCGGGCACTTCTGCTGCTGGCAATGCGACGAGTCGCTGACCGGGCAGCGCTACGTGCTGCGCGACGAGCATCCTTACTGCATCAAGTGCTACGAGAGCGTCTTTGCCAACGGCTGCGAGGAGTGCAGCAAGACCATCGGCATTGACTCCAAGGTGCGCATTCTAGTGCTAGCTCTCTTACTAGACTGTTACTGTAGTTATACCCTTGTTAGTCTATTTGATCACTACTTCATTGTTTACAGGTTTAGTGACTTGATATTGGCCTAATTTGGTGCCTTTAAATAATTCTGATCCAAATTGTAGTTGGTCCCTAGATGGTTTTCGTGCTGTAGCCAAATGTATCTTGAGTCTTAAATTTTTCTACCTATTGAATAGTTTTGAGCATTAGTATTGAATGTTACCATTAATCGTACTAGGTAACCAAACCGGCTTGTAAAATATAATATCTTTATTACACGGTGAAAGTGCTTCGAATTTCGTAGTCCCGAGTTGTTTACATGTCATTATCTCAACTAATGAACCGACCTTGGTGTTCATAATGAACTTTTAAATAGCTATTGGCTTGATATTTAATTTCATTATAATGTTCATGAACTCTTAATGTCACGTTGATTGACATTAAAGTAAATTTATTCCTTCCTTTTGCAACGTTTGTGTTCAAGACGTCTTTGAATCCTATTTAAAGGTCTTCGTCTTGAACTTCGTTCATTTCCAATATAAAAGATATGTTATTGACTTCTAACTTCTCTCAATCTAATGTCATCACTATCTTCACTACCTTCGCCTAATAGCTTTGAGAGCTTCGCATTCGAATCAAGCTTTTGTTTCACCGGTCAAATTTAGCCGTGTCACTCCAGGCGGCCTAAATTCCCGGTGTGCGTGGTATAGTGCACACGGCACACGCTGCCCGACCGCTGCCAAGCCCCACTGGCTCCGCACCCGCCAAAACATCGCGCATTTATCTTAACCACCCGCCGAATGACTTTTCCTGTCAGTCCGGCAGATGTAACCGCTCTGATGTTTACATCGAGTGTTTGTTCTCTCAAATTGATGTGATCTGCAAGGTTCGGATGGGATTGGCAGTTAAAACTATTGACTGGTCTTAGGCTCTTTGTAGAGTGAACGCAATTCAGAGGTTCTTCGTTGAAGATTATTCAAGTCATAACAATAACTGTCACCATTTAAATGCCGAGAGCCAAATCGTACGTGTAACGAAATCGAGTACATTATTTATGTAATTGTTTACTTTTTGTGCATTTCTTCAAAGCACCATTAATAATTAAACGTGACTGAAAGAAACCATCGTCTGTTGCTACGCTATTTTGAGAAACGCGATTATTCTGATGTTTTTCATTTGGCTGCAACCTTGAGTCGCTGAGGTTGGAGCCGACGAATACTTCTTAGAGATGTATGTGTATCTATGAATCAGGCAGCTCCACAGTATTGTATTTCGTAATCGTCCAAAATAAACATTCATATTTTATTGAGATTACGACATGGAATTTTAAATGCCGTCGGTTCAGCGGCTCGGCGTCGCGCGTCCAGGAATAGATCTGAGTCCCCTCACTCCTTGTTTTGAAATTCAAGATTGCTTTCGCCGCCCGGCAACAAGCGGGAATTTATTTGAATTTTTATGTCGGCGAGGGAATCTTCCAGCGCGATTGATCTCTAGACGACCTGATACAAGACGAGATTACTGCACGCCAGCCAGCGCCGCCACGTCTATTAAGTACTTACCTACTTGCAAAACATTTCATGAGCAATGTTGTTCGTGTCCTTTTGCGAAGTTGCCCAAGATATATGTAGTGACATTTCAAATGTGGCGACGACAAATATTGCTGTTACTATTACTGTCTGATTCAATTTG
Source organism: Yponomeuta sedellus (assembly GCA_934045075.1). Taxonomy (NCBI): domain Eukaryota; kingdom Metazoa; phylum Arthropoda; class Insecta; order Lepidoptera; family Yponomeutidae; genus Yponomeuta; species Yponomeuta sedellus. The sequence continues at coordinate 7,043,279 of OW203726.1, read as the reverse complement.
GATAACAGATATTGATAACCACATAGTTAACACTTTTTTAAAGAGATTTAAACTGAGAGAGCTAATTGAAAATCGCTTCGCTCGGCGCTCGTCTGCCAAATAAACCCAAGTGAATAAAGAGTTGAATTTATCAACATAAAATGTCTAATCGAAGCCCACGCCGAATTTATTCTTTTTATTTTGACGTTAAATAAGCGGCGGCTTAATGTGCGATTTTTTTCGCAAATTGCTCGAACTGAATTAATGACATCATCAGGTTCAAGGTTCTACAAACAACCTCGATTTTATATCATACATCGCGTTAAGAGGAAACTCAATTCATTCTTACAATATTAGTTTAAATTTGTTTGAATCACAATTTAATAGATTACATTACGCTGTTGAATGGATTGTCAACACGATCTGCATTTAACAGATTACGCTGCAAAAGTCTACTTGCTTTGTAATATGTGACCCACCCGAAAATTATTATTGCTATCACACCACGACAAGTTTTGGAGCAGAAAGTCCAAAAAAATTCTAAAGCCATTAATTAAATTCTGGCAGTTTTCAAAAATTTTAATATCTTTTCTTTTATCTGAGCGTCCTGGTTTCTTGTTTCCTGGCCAGTATTGCACTTGTTGGCAACTTTTAACGCTTCTTTTTTTACCTAAATGTGTCTATGTAATACTGGGATAAGTCACACCGAATTCAGTTTTTTTTACGCTAGTCGCAAGATCTATCGAACAGTGACATTGTTTATCTTTTTTTGTTCAGCGTCCCATTTTGTATTCAATTTTCATCAAATGTTTAGGATTTCGTACCCGAAGGGATCCTAATACCCTTTCTCCGCTGTCTATCTGTCCTTCGGAACTTTAAAGGGCTCTAACTTTGGAATCGTTATGGGCAGCCACTTAAAATTTTCATAGAATACGTGTTGTTGCAACACATTACCTAATAAATAGTAAAATTTTAGAAATAAGGGGTCTCCATTCAACAAACGATTTTTTTTGTCGTTTTTTTGTTAATGCCCTGTTCTGAAAACGGTAATATACATACAGGTCAAACTTGGCGTGATTGTATATTTTAACGAACAATAATAGAAAACGGCTAAGCGAGCGTCGCGGACCTACATTAAATATTTAAAAAAAAGTTTGGCTGTACGGAACCAACATTTTATTTACCGAAATCCTTATACGGAAACCTCGGTGGGCAAGTACGACTTGCACTTGGCCGGCTTTTCTGTCTGGCCAGTATTGATCGTGTTGACAACTTTTTCGACATTTTTACTTTTCATTTAATATATCCTCCTTTATGCCCACCTACAGTTAGGTTGGCACAATGTACTTTTTCCATCCCACATTTCTGCCCGCAGGATCTGTCGTATAAGGACAAGCACTGGCACGAGGCGTGCTTCCTGTGCGCCAAGTGCCGCGTCTCTCTGGTGGACAAGCAGTTCGGCTCCAAGTTGGACAAGATCTACTGCGGCAACTGCTACGACGCTCAGTTCGCGTCGCGCTGCGATGGCTGCGGCGAGGTCTTCCGCGCCGGTAAGTGATTATTATAATTAAAATACAGTTTTACGTAGGTGAGCTTAATGCTACTTAGCATTAACTACTAGCTAACCTAAGTTTTGGAGAAAAGATTACCAGGTAGAGTTTATGGCACGCGTTTATTTAGAAGAGACGTGGCGAGGACTTGTGTCTGTCGCGGATCGTTAAACTAACACAATATAAACATTTATAGTACATAGCATAGGGTCTTAAGGAGAATTGCGCCTGCGACTCCAGGCGACGTCGTCAAGGCTCCGCTCAAACACTCCGCTATGCTTCGTACTATTAAGGATTATATTATGTTACTTCGCCCATCGCACGTCCTCGCCACGTCTCTTCTGTATACACCAAGATGGTCCACCGCGGCCTGTTAGGGTTATAGATTTTACCACAGAACATAATGTTCTGTGGATTTTACTCTATACAAAATGGGTCGGCTTATTATTCTTCTAGGAAATGGTCTGCATTGTATTCGCACCAAATTTTAATTTTGAGTATTTGTATCATATATAATATATATGAAACAAATACTCAGAATTCTAATTTGGCTATATTATAGCAAAGCCATGGAGAAACTCATAAGAGCCGATTGATATCAACCCTTGTATGTTCCCACTGCTAGGGCTCCGGTATCTTCCTGCATCGCAGGAAAGTTAGGCCGTAGTCCACCACGGGGCCAAGTTCGGATTGGTGAAGGATTATAAAATAGCTGGCCTTTCTGTCAGAAGTTGTCAAGCCGCCTTTAAGGCTTCTGACATGGCTTAACGACTGCCATTACATGACAGCCGGCACCAACGGCTAACGTGTCTTACGAAGCACGGAACCGATTAGGCCCGTTTAATATATAACTATGTATGAGCATCGCGAATCATTAAGAAATACTATGATAAGTTAAAAAACCTATAAAAATACATTTTATTATTAGCTTTGATAATTTCAACTAGCTACCTACTATGGTTCGAGAGACAATACTTTTCGTAGGTCAAACATTCAGATATCGTAGCATAATTCCCGTTTTAATAGGGTTCCGTCGGCACTTTTCAAGTACGGAACCATTAACTTCCTCAGTTCTAATAATAACTTTCACAAAACACTACCCTGGATCAAAACTAGGGTACCCTGTGCTATGGCAACCATAGGCAAGGACATCACAAACATGGAAATACGCTTTCATAAGACATTGAATGCACAGTAAGTTCCTATTTAGAGGCTAAAAATTCCGACCATGCCGAAACTAGAACCCGGGACCTCTGGCTAACCGTGCCAGTCTTAGATCATAGAAAGAAGGTGCCAGCTAACCGTCCTGAGCACGGGTTAGTGCATTAAAAAAAAGAATATAATGCACAGTAAGAGTTAAATATAATTATATTACTAGAACAATTTCCTTACAAAAGAATGGAATTACCAATTCTGTGAACAGATAGTTCTCCTCGGAAAAACTGGATTTTCCAGAAAGATCCGGTGATATTTGCTCTAGCACATTTTTCTCTAATAATAAAAGTTCTTTATGAGTAGAGAAACCCCATTGAGTAAACAACCTTTTAATATTGTATCTAAGTAATTCTTCACAGAATTGTCATTGTAAAGTCCATGGTTAACACGTACCTACAAAGCGGTATTTCTTGTAACACTACACTAGCAAACAATCGAGTTGTTCGTGTAAACCCACAGTTAAATGGACTTGCAATTACCGTAACATACATGCCCGTCTTATTTACTCTGAACCAGTGGTATTTACACCGTGGACCAAATAGGGAATGCATCTTCAATTCTTCACCTACTCGGTGCCTGTTTGTCTATGATCATCCGTGATCGGAATAGGAAGAGTATACATCCCTACAGTTGACGAGCAACCATAAACGAATGAAACAAACGAGCGCCTAAACGAACTAAACGAGCGATCTCTCGTTGTAAGTAAAGTCGTAAAGAGCTGTAAGTGATGCAATCGAAGTCGAAGCTGAAGTCAGCCAGATGTCGCTGCCTGTACGTAATACAGAGAATAGTGTAAAGAGGTTCGAAATTTCACTGATGCCGGTGAGTCGCCCATTAGCTCAGTTGGATAGAGCGCTGGCACGGATAACCAGAGGTCGCGGGTTCGAATTCCGGCTTGGGTGGAATTTTTAGCCTCTAAATAGGTTTTTAAAAGAGCGATCTCTCGCCATCAAACTTAACAGTTTTTTTAGGTAGTCTATAAACGTCGTAGGGCAGTATCGTATTCCTGTCGTATTGCAGGGTACATGCCTTGTCTCACAGAGTATGGGCTTAATTACGCGGGCGGATTGGTAATTTCCAGCGCTGAGGTATTGAACACCTCAGACAGTCAGGTTTTCTCTCGATGTTTTCCTTCACGGTTAGCGAGTGGTATTGCAAACAGGTTGAACAAATTAGTTGGTACATCCCGACACTGGGAATCTAAGCTAACTGTTAGACGAGTTTAAATGACATGCACAAATAACTTCCACCCAACACATTCACTTTTCTTGGTCCTAAACTAGGATACACTGTGTTATGGTAACCAGACAAGGTCATCATAAACATGGATATACACACGGACAAGTCAAGTACCAAAACTCTGTTTTGGTAGACAAGCGCGTTGGCCCACGAGGTACTCACTTATATTTAGTTATGTTACTTAAAGTATTTAAAAAATAATATGGATGTTTTTGAATACCTATTTTTAGGCAACCCTGAATTTTGTGTTTTTATGTCTACTCGCCAACTGTAGGTATTTATACCCTACCTAATCCGATCACAGCTGATCACCAGTTCACCACAGATTATCACACATGCCAGGCGAGCTTGTAGGTGATCTTGTAAACTGATACGAGCGTACAATCGGACCTTTTATAGCATGCACTTGGCGTGCCCCCTTATGGAAGTGTTAAGGTGATTCGGCTACCCGATGAAGGCTCAAAAAGCTCACCAATGCCATTGCCACGCCGCGCCTCGACGATACTGGGTGTAAATTGATTCTTGTTGAAAGGAAACTGGCAGATATTATATACTTACAAGTTACAACATTGCGTGGACCTCACGCTAGAACAAACATAGGCTCGCATTCTCCCATTAATAGAATATGTCAGAGTCATAGTGATGTACATAGTAAAGATCCCAAAATAGATATTTTTTCAGATTCACTCAGCACGTTTAGGTGTAAAATCAATAAAATCAGTAAATGTTGTTAGGTTTCATAAAAAAAAATGTATTAAATAAAAGTTAAAAAGTTAAAAATTGTGTTAAAATAATTATAAATACATATATTTGTCTTGCATGTATCTAGTTTTTAAGTGGTTGTTCCAATCAGAACTTTCCGTGTTGTGCCATACCTAGTTGTAATGTATAATGTATATTTTTGCTATTATGAATTAATTGTAGCGGTGGTAGCTCAGTGGGTAGAACCATGGACTGGCAAGCGAGAGCCCCAGGTTCGATCCCGAGTGCGGGCATGTACCAATGACTTTGTTTAATTTCGAAGTTACGTACATTTGCGAATTTGTAGTCGCAATACCACACGCTAACGGTGAAGGAAAACATCGTGAGGAAACCCGTGGCTTGGTTGGCTCCGCACGTATTGACTAGTCTTTCCTGTGGGCTAGGCCGACTAAGCTGTCAGGATGGTATAGGTGCTGGGCAAGCCTACACCATCTATAAAACTATGTCCCAGGCACTACAGCGTCGGAGTGGTCCCTTCACCCATCTAGTGTGAGTGAAGATACCACTGGACGCTGTATAAATCATCTCATTAAGTAGATGCAAAAAAAGGCCATAAATAAAAATATATGAATTAATTAACAAAATCGAGTTGAGTAGCGAGATCCCGCGCGCAGTGATCCCGTATCCGTTGACTAATTTAACGTACTGTATATCTCATTTCGGCTGCTAAAATAGCTTGATTATTTGTTTGTTACACTTTACTGCACAATACAGTCTATTAGCTTTTAGAATATATCTCGGCCTCTAGACTAGGCCTCGGTTTTCGCCGAAAACACTCGAGTGCAATACTACTTCATGCTATGTATAAAACTTTTCTTCACTATTTTGAAAAGTTATGTAAATTATGTGTCATATTAGTTCCGATATTTCTATTACACGAATATATCCGATTCTATCCGGTAGTAGCCGAGGTAATTTCTAAAAGCTAACAGATTATACAAACCATAGCAGCAACTTAAATAACATACAAAGCTAAAAACCTATTTAAAGGCTAAAAATTTCAGCTCAATTGGTAGAGCGCTGTCACGGATAGCCAGAGGTTGCGGGTTCGAATCCCGGCATGGGTGAAATTTTTAGCCTCTAAATAGGTTTTTAAATTTGTTCCTTAACACGGGTTAGTGCATTAAAAATAAAAATAGTATAATAACATACAAAGCCATAAAAATTTCGAACAAAGGCGGACTTATTTCGACAGGAATTTCTTCCAGCCAGCCTGAAAATTTTTGAATGTTTAAAAAAAGAAAGCGGGGATAGGCAAATATAATTCAAACAATATTAGTTACCCGCTACCTAAACTTAGAAATAAAATACTACTTACTAACATACCTACATAAAACTTACACGAGTAAAAATATTGGAAAGAAATTAATACATTAGTTCTAAACTATAATAAGCATAGATATACTTCTTACCAAGTTATAGTTAAAATAATAAAATATTATTTTCTAAACAGAATAAGCCTAACCTTAAATACTGCCATGCAAGAAGAGCCCCAGCAGTGGAAACATACAAGGGTTGATATCGAAATAGAATAATATTTTATTCCATTTATAATCTATTATAGATTAGAAAAAAAAACTCTTTCAATTTTCTTTGGAACTGTGACATAGTTGGACTATCCCTAATTGCTTTCGGCAGAGAGTTCCACTAGCGAGCAGCGCGCACAGAGAACGCGTTTTATAAAATGCCTGTCCTTTTAATCATTATTTTCTATGCCTTATGTATCATTCATAAACTCCATGTATGAAAATGTAATACATACAAATCTCGTGTCACAGTGCTAGCTATCGAACTCCTCCGAAACGGCTTCACTGATATTCATGATTTTTTTATGTAATGAAATTAAATGTAAAGGTTTTATTCAAAGTAGCGCAGAAACTGCGGCTTAATGGACGTTACAATTCAAACAGGTTGTAGATTAATTCATATGGCAAATCAACGATTGCGGAGTCAGTTAGAAAATCATAATAATTATAATCTTTAACAGAATTACTTATATTATCAACCTGTTGGTTTTTTTTTGCCGGAAAGATCATTTAATGTCCATCAAAAGGACAGTTCGACCCCAATAGTAGTAATTTAGACAACAACGTATATTCATAGTACCTAATCTATTATTTTTACCCGGTAAATAATAGTACTAAAACGAAAGAAACACGTGTCTTGTTATCTTAATATTTCAATTATGGTGGTGGATAAAAAACAGGTTTCAAACAAAAAACTAATGATACACCGGATGTCATTTTTTCTACTGGGTAGGCGAGTGAGCTGGTTGCTGCTCAGACAAGAAACAAATTTCTCATAAAATGACGCCAAAATTTATAGATATCCTGAACCGGATTCTCCTTAGTGATTAATGCACCGGTCTTCAAACTCGCAACGTACAGTCGACACCGAATCGACCTTTACACGCGTGCACACTACTCCGTTAGGTACCTTACGGGTGACATAAGAAAAATATAAAGGTCGACCAGTTGTCGACAGTCCCCTCACGCTTCGATAAACAAACAGGTATGCCATCAGCAGTCGCTAAATTTGTCAAGACATTACACGAAATACTTCCACTAGAACCAACACAAGCTGTGCCTAATAAACTGGCACACCGGGCTCTTATAACCACTGATATAAGTGCTAGAATCGAAAAACGACATGCGACATGTAATCAGTTACACTAGGAATATACCAGTACATGCAGATCGCATTGACACTCCTATAAATACGGCGAACAACACTCGTAAATTGAACTAGGACAAGTAATTACTACGACCCAAATGAGATGGGGTCTAAATTAACCCAACATCGCTCTTGTATGGCTGTCGGTGTAATGAAAATACTGAGTAATGAAAAGGGTTCTTTTTGGTATGTGTCACTTATTTGATAGGTTTCTCATACGTAAATACCAGAAAGTAAAGCTTCCGTAAAGTGTGCGTAACACAAATGATGTAATCCAACAAAACAGTTCGGAACCAACCTTTGTTAGAAACTAGAGAGGTAATATAACCTTTCAGACAAACTATGTTTGTAACAAAAAAAGGTATTTTAAAATAATAGGAAGAAGAGTTCAGTGACTTTCACGTACATAGTTAGACCTGATGGTTAGTCCATTGTAGAGCTGTGAGTGAACTCCAGCCTGCCTAACTCTTTCCAGAAAGCCAGCAGTGCACTGATGTCACTGCGGGCCTACTGATGGATTCTTAAAGAATGAATTGCTTAAATCTAACAACGTCGTAAATAATTATCGCTGAAAATAAATAAGTACGTCTTTCAAATTACGACGAATTTGTCTGCATACCCACTTTTGAGAACTGACTTGCTTGAGAATGAAGAACTGCTTATTTGAAGTCGGTTAAAAGATAATCAATCTGTTGACGCAAAACGATCTGTGCCCATTGGCACTAAAAAGCTCCCAAGAATCTAACTGTGTTATGAGAATACTATACAAATTACATCGCAATCTTTTACCAATTACCGTTGAAGGTAACGGTACGCTGTATCCTGCATAGCCGATTTGTATTTTAATTCTGTGGAAAAATTGCTGCAAATAATCAAGTTTCCATATGCATGAGTCACAATCTGGACACTTCCGCGGTTTCGTGCGCTGGGGCAATTTGTGCCATCATTCGTATTTTTGGATAAGTGTGGGTGTCATACAAGAGATACTCGTACCTATATGATACTATAACATAGAATAAAATAATATCTATCCCTTGAAATGGACACCTAGTTAGACTTGTAACGGTCATTAAGCCCCAGTATCTGCGCTACTTTGAATAAAACCTTTTCATTTCATGTAGGTATGTATACCGCGTCGTTGACATAACTCTAAATTTAAAAGTTCTTTATGTTTTTTATTTAAATTTTGCACGTCTGGTTTCAAAATTAGATGAAAAAAAAAAATATTTTAAGTACAAATTGAGCACGTCAAGTCGATATTATCTCATACAAATTGAGGGTATCAAGTTTCTGGATTTATTGATAATACATAATTTTACACCAGGAATAGATGAAGAAATAGGAAATGTTTCAAATGGAAATTTTCTGGACAAATAAGAGCTGCTTTCTGACCCGCGAAAGTCTATATTTCAGGCAAGTACAAATACCTCGTTTACGTTGCTGAGTTAATGTGTACCTTTGTCTTTTCTTTCGATCTTGCAGTCCAACGGTCCAACTATTTAGTAGGTAATCTAAACAAGACAATCTAGTAAGTCACGATTCTTAGTCACAAAAATATAATTAGTTACCTATACCTAGAGGCTCTTCTTCAAATTATCTGACACGCCCAAATCCAAAAAAAGAGCTATGGGAGTCACGCCACCGATCACGAACATTCATATCAAAAGAGAGAACATGATTCGAGGTTTTCGAACCTGTTTAGAATGAAGTAAGAATTAAGAAATACATGCTTTAAGAAGCGCCTGCCAAAACGTAGCATTGTTGCACTTTTTCTTGTGACGTGTCTCTCGCTGTGACTTTTGGATTAAAACACGTTTGATGACTTGAAAGGCTTTTTTAACAAATACGCCTGTTAAATTCATATTCAGAACTAATAGCGAGCGCATCCTCAAAGTATTAGTTTGTGTTCTCATTCGTGGGTTTTCTTGCCTCCTCCACAATCGATGACAATAAGTCTACTCGAACCCAGCGAAGTGGTACCTAATCTGACTCATTATGCGTGGGCTGTATAAGTATCCAGTAAAAACACAACATTATTTGCTCTATTCTGCATAATGTGACAATCAATTACGTTGCCGGACATCTTTTGACTCTACGCTTACTATAAAAAGCAGCGATGACCTTGCCATCCTCAGCTCATCAGAAGAGGTCCTTATAAATAATTGTCATATCATACGATCTCTGCCCCCATAATTTATACCAGATATCACTTGTCCCATAAATATGTATGATACACTCGGATTTATTGTTCTTTTTATGTTAATGTGTCAAAATTATTGTGTTCCGAATTACATGGTTTTCCCATTAACCTTGCAAGGGTGTACCGTATGATTCAAAAGTGCGTCTAAACTTTTCCCTTTTTGTAGACAAGAAAATATTTATTTACAAGAATCACATACAAAATATCAAAACATTAAAATTACATTAATTTCGTGGTTTCAGTTACCTATTTAATGTTATTCTGAAGACTATTACATGAATAAGTAGGTCAAAAAAGCTTAATTTTAATGTAAAATGCTTAATTCTGATACTAATGTGATGTATATATATTTAATGATAATTATCATGCTGTGTAAACTGCTTTTGGGTTGCAGTGAAGTTCAAGACCTATAGATTATGTTTGTATATACCTCTGTCGTGTAAACACCTGTGAGTTTAAAATAAAATAATAAAAATAATAAAAGAATAAAAAAAAATTCATAAAGCTCCGTCGAACTTAAGAAAGAAAAAATCAAATATATAAAAATCTCGTGTCACAGTGTTTGATCGAATTTCTCCCAAATTGGTTTCACCGTTTTTTATGTCGTAAAGTAGGTTTGAGAATAGAACGTAGGCTAATTAATGTGGCAAAACGACGTTTGCGGCGTCAGCCAGTAATATACTCGTAGTATTATATCATCATTTAAAAATGAAACTCATTCGCAAAAAGCTTCCTCAAATATAAAAATGAAAAATTATAACAAAACACTGGCAACAGAAAACACAAACAAAGAAAACACTGAGAGGAAATACCCGCCCCGGTACATACCCGCACATCCGACCTAAAGGATCCCACTACGCTGGCGACGTTACCCCGCCTCACTGCAAGGGAAATTCATTTCATTTAAGATAGGCCCCGAGATAGAGCGGTGGTAGCGGAGCGGTAGAGCGCCGGCTTCTCAATAGGGAGCTCCTGGGTTCGAAGCCCGGCATGTGATAATGACTTTGTTTTCTAAGTCATGTACAGTTGGGAAATTATAGTAGCAATGCCACTCGCTAAGTCTGAAGGAAAACATCTTGAAGAAACCTGAATGTTTCCGAGGTGTTTAAAACTAAGCACTTGTAATTGTCAATCCGCGGTGGGCACGCCTTGTAACTAAGCCCATACTCTCTCTCTTTGAGCCTGTGCCGTATATAGGCTACCTAAAAACAAATAATTAAAGATGCATTGTCATAATGTTTAACACGGTAATCTTCATAGTGACAATGACAAATATGTATTCACATTGAACAAATTAATTTATCCCATGCATGCATAATACAAGCTTAATGTAGATGAACAAATTTCCATACAAAAACAAAGTTTTAAATAACGCTTCATGCTGTCGAGGAATACTACCAAGGTGCGTGGGCAACAGTGGGATAACATTAAACGTAATATCAAATCTAAATCTATCAAATATGTCCTTCCATGTCTACCACAAGTCTTTGTTTAAAAATATTACATATTGTCGATTTTGAAGTTCTTGGTTACTTCTTCGGTCCTATAACTCCTAGGGGAGCATGGGGCCTCAACCACAGATGTCCACTTGGTCTATTGATCTTTTCCAGGTGGTCATTTCTGTTGCTCAAGGGGTGTACGTAAGTCTTGGTTAAGTACCTACCTTAGTAGGTAGGTAGATATCACAATCTTTAACATAATCATAATAAAAAAATATAGTCAAACTAAATATGCACGACCATACACAACATGCTTTGACCTAAACCGCCATTTGGAGCGTACACCAATTATACGTCCTAATATAAGCTATTAATTAAAAACGTTTTGACAACGGACCACACGATATTATAATTTTATCCACAGATTCCTAACCAAAAAAGCTCAAGAAAAAACATAGCGCTACATAAGATACTAAGCTTGGTTAAAATTAGCTACATCGTTATAAAACACATTATTGAATATTTACCGCGCCGCTGCTGATTTAAAACTTGCGCTAAGAATATACGCAACGTAAACACCATATTTCATTTCATGTCTACGTCTAAACAAACTGTATATACCTTCTCGTAAAAATCGTTAAACACGGGAGGCAACAATATCTATGAAGTTGTTTGATCGTCCTAGGTAATTCATTAATCTCGTTAATTCAACCTCCATTGTCAATTTCTTGAATTTGATAGGTTTTTTTTACATAGCCGCGTTTGTGTCCCACTGCTGGAAAAAGGCGTCCCCCATGAACTTCCACTTCTCCCTGTCTTGAGCAGTCATCTCCCATTTGGGTAAGAAGGAGGGATCATCCCGCCCCACCGCTGCTTTGGCCGACTAAAGTTGGAAGTAATAAAAAAAATTGTCTACTCCCAGACCAAAGCTGCGTGAAATGAAATATGTATACGCTCTGTTACGAAAGCAAGAACCACGCAAGAACATAAAAGATCAATCGAATGGTGACGTGGTAGCCGGGTCATCTATCTCCCTCCAAAATGGTTGAGACTGATGATGGCTGACCACTGCGTTATACCAGTGAACGACTGCTGTTCGTGTGTCTGGCCGCAGCACTTATGTTTTCCCTACTTTAGTAAGACACTTAACTAATTCTTTGGCATTTCAAGTTATTGATGGTAATCATGAAATCTTATCATACGTATTGGAGGCAATCGCTGTATTTGGTTTAAGATGACTTGAGAAAAGATGGTCAGAGTGGAGTTTTTTTCCCGCTGCCTTTTCTCCACTACACTATGACCCGAAGGCAACGGCTAACATTTTAAATTTTACATTGACATTCAGCAACCAGAATATAAATTCTGTATGTTGACATAAATTGAATTGAAATTAATTTAAAAGGTCTTATTTATAAAAAACACAATTGCTTAAAACCCTCCAAAAATGCTAACTAAAATAGTCTGTGGTAGAGACTTTACAAGGAAATGTCGTAACCACAGATTAAATAAAACGCATCTAGAAATGTTTTAGTGGAATAGGGTTTTATAAACAAGGCTGTAAGAATTCAAACAATAGTGTAATAACAAGCTGAAAGATATATTATGTACACTAGCTGGTGCCCGCGACTTCGTCTGCACAGGATTAGTATTTCGAGTAGCTTATATTAGCGTGGTGTACAAAAGGTTTTGGCAGCGCACGCCAGAATAGCTCGCAGATGTTAGATTTTTTCCTACTTACTTGACACTTATCGCCATATTTTGGACAATTCACCCAATATCCATTATGGGCATTACCCCCCAATGATGGCACAACCTTGCGCTCATTAGGGGAGGGCTATGTCCAGCAGTGGACTAATATAGCCCGAAGAAGAAAACCCAATATCCTCATAAATTCAAGCCTATGTGTTATTGTGATGTATAAGGTATATTAGAGTTTCATTAAAATCCGTTCAGTAATTATTACGTGAAAGAGTAACAAACAAACATCCATCCATACTTACAAACTTTCGCGTTTATAATATTAGTAGGATGAGTTGGACATGGACCCTAAGCCCCGCTGCTGGTACCAGCAACGCGGGATGGTCAAAAATGGTACCTAGGTTAACCCTGCAACTACTTATATAAAAAGTCAATAACAAACAGTAAAAAAATAATTAATATATGATATTTATACTTAGTATCAAATGTATTAACTATATAAAAAGTGCAGTATAACTGATAAAGCAATAACAAACAGTATAACAAGAATTAATGTAGGTCGATCCAAGTAGCTGCCTAGTGTCAAATCTATTAAACGGAGTTCATCTCAAGATCATCATGTCTATAAATTAACTCAATGGCTTCTGTGATTCGAAGCACTCCTACATTAATAACTTTATTGCGTCAATCTCAAGTGGTAATAACTCTATTTTTTCATGAAATGTGGTTGCACGTTTTTGTAACGTCGAGTTAGATTTATAAACATCCAACAGGTGATAGAATACGTGTCACATAATGTAATTGCGAACGGCATTAGCATTACTTCATGAATTAAGTCTTTGTTTAAAAAACGTGATGTTAACCGCACGTGCAGGTATCCCACTTATCACGAATGACCTAATAACAAACATTGCGGATTAGTGGAGATCTAAAAATGAGGTCCAATTAAAGCTTCCTTATTCGCCTGATTAGTTAATCTTTCTCTTACGGGGGCGTTTGGGGGCCTCTTATCTCGGATCAATTAAGTTTAATCAACCGCCTTCGGCTGGTGATACCCGCTCTGCCTACATGTCGCCGCTTCACTTGGTCTTAGTCGCAGACCGTCAGCCGCGAAGCCTACATCGGACCGCGAACGCTCTTCCAAATTCGAATTTGACGCGACGAAACGGCGCGCGGAATTTAATATTGTTTCTGTTTGAACCGGCCAGTATTTTTTTGTTTTCAAAATGACGGACGTGCTGAGTAACGATTTAAAGTCGCGTTTACACCTGACGACAAAGACTGTCGGACAGGACAGGATCAGGAGGGCCCGGGAGAACAACGAGGATGTGGCCATACTGTCTATGTTCCTGCCAAATGCCACGGCGGAGAGGGAGAACAAGAAGTTCTGCTGCGCCTTGAAGGACGAGTGCATCCTTGGAGACCCAAAGAAGACTATTGCAGGTGTCTTTTAATTTTTTTCTTACGCATTTGACAGAATTAGTGTTGATTCTTAGTTGTTACGTGTACTTCGTTCACCATTGACTTCGAAATTGTATGTTTCGTTTTCGGTCATAGACTTTTTTGGGGTCAATGGAGGCATTATCGAATTGCTTGTAAGCGCGTCGCATTCTCGAGACAAAACTATAATCTGCAGAACATCGAACTTTCACCCGAAACTGGTTTAGTATAAAAACACTCACCTTTAAAATAATTTCTCGAATTCTTCTTTTTAAATGAGATAATCGAATCGTTAAAAGCCAACAAGCGATTAAATGTGGACTCAAAATGGAAAGTTTAAGTATGCCAATATTTATTCCATATTTTATATTAGATAGATAGATAGATAGATAGAGTACACTTTATTGCACAAACAGAAAAAAGAACACAACCATGATTTCTTAAACCTAAGTTATGTTATACAATTGGTGGTCTTATCGCTAAAAGCGATTACCCAAAACTTATGAAAAATAAGGTGATTCGGTAATATATTTTTCTATAGAAATTAATTCCAAAGTACCTACCTACTGTTTTTTTATTTCAATTTATCAGGCCCTACTTAAGAGTACTTACTACTTAAACCTACAGTTACAATTTTTTCTCTGAATCAAAAAATATGTAATTCGTATTTACGATACTTTACATGTTTTTTTTCTAACAATACTTAATTAAGAATCAAGTCGTGTGTGCTCAAACGTGTTAATTACAAACGACAGAGTTAAACAAACTTCGAAGAATCGTAAAAAATACATTTAGACAAACCTCGACATTCGACAACGTATTGCTGACTTGAAGGCCTTTTTAGTGTTTGCTCATTAAAACTGCAATATAAATATAGACCTACTATAAACTCATAACCACTCATGTGGAGATAGCTAAAACAGAAGCAATCGTTCATCGTTATCAACCCTTGTATGTCCCCACTGCTGGGACACGGGTCTCTTCCTGCATCGCAGGAAGGTTAGGCCATACTCCACCACGGGGGCCAAGTCCGGGTTGGTGGAGGATTGTAAGTCAGTGGCGGGCCTTACTATCAGAAGTTATCAAGCCGCCCATAAGACCTCTGACATGGCTTAACGACAGAAGCAAAATAAGATGAAAATAAGCTTTTAATCATACTATTTTTATTTTTAATGCACTAACCCGTGCTAAGGACAATTTTTTAAAACCTATTTAGAGGCTCAAAATTCCACGCCGGGATTCGAACCCACGACCTCTGGCTATCCGTGCCAGCACTCTTCCAATTGAGCCAATGGGCGACTCACCGGCATCAGTGAAATTTCGAACCTCTTTACACTATTCTCTGTATTACGTACAGGCAGCGTACTTTTGCGTAATTTTGAGCCTCTAAATAGGTTTTAAAAAATAAGCTTTTAAGCTAAAAGTAGCGTCTGCTTATTGGCTGAGTAGACAGATATATTTTATGTAGCCTATAATCCTCTCACTGCAGGGAACAGGCCTTCTCTCAGTGAGAGAGTATACGCTTAGGCCAGGTTTTCACGGTCTTAGTACGCTCGGACCGAGTGCGCCATCCGAGTAAACTAATGCTCTCGAGATTTGCGCTTACCAACACGTTCAGCGATTCATTTTTATATTATAGAGATAAACGAAACCTAAATATCAATATAAAATATATACCATACGTAATATTAGAGAGCAAGGTGAAGTATTCTAGGCATAGAATATTCTATCAATACGATACCTGAGACGAAAAAAGTCTTAAATGTTTTATTCAAAGTAGCACAAAAACTGCTACTACTTAATGAACGTTACAAGTTAAACTAGATGTTTAACTAAAATAAGTAGGCGAATGTCGTTGTGCAACATTAGGTTTATTGAAATTTTCCTCGAATTTTCACTAATGCCAACCGGGTGCTTATAAATTTAGAAAATGGATCTCTTTAAAACAATGTTGGAAGAAGTGGCGTGCCTTCCTGGAGGCAAATATCTAACAGTGGACGAATACTGGCCGATTAATTGAATTGCAAATGTGTTTTAAACATCGGGTTTTCAAATTGGAATAAAATATTTTGGTAACCCAAAAATTCCATTGTTTTTCTAGCATATGTATAAGGTTGTCCCTTTTGGTGTCCAGTATGAGACGTCTTTGGCTCGGGCGTCAGCATTGAAACACCCTGTATACTTAAGACATTAGAAATAATAAATTTTAACATAAAATATTTACAATTTGTTGAATTTTACTGTTATTGCAATCTTCAGGACGAGTTGTGGTGGAGAAAAAGCTACACTCTGATCTTAAATCCAATGCATTACTTGATGGAAGTATTTTCCTTATTCGAAACAGAAAATAAATTTTCCCTTTTCATAAACTTCCTGTTTGTTCGTAAAAATGTTCCATTAATTTTATTGTTATGGTTGCTACGGTAAATGTGGCATAAAATATTGCAGTTAAAGAAAATGTCCTTCGTATAATTCCGCAATCATGTACACCCACCCTATATTACAAACGCGAAAGTTTGTAAGTATGGATGGATGGATGTTTGTTACACTTTCACGTAAAAACTACTTAATGTATTTTAATGAAACTTTACAATAGATAGCTTATGTATCAGGATAACTCTTAGGCTACAATTTATAAAGATATTGCGTGAATCTATATAAAAAAGTAGGAAATAATCTACCCTATAATCCTGCGTAGACGATGTCGCAAGCACCAGCTAGTTATATATATTTTGTCCAGATCTCTAAGTAACAGTGATATTAATGTCCAGATTATCACATAGTCCATTTAAAGACGTGTCTTGCGTCACAAATCAAACACGATGCTCTGATCGAATTAGGCCACTTGTGTAATTAATATACGTATAATAAATTTCGTCAAAACGTGTGTTCAATCTCCATAGGATACGAATAAAAGTTTGTTCAACTGTTAATATTGTTTATTTTACACTATTGCAAAGTAGATTTTTTTCCATTATGCTATTGAATCGGCATTCCACCAAAGTTTTACCAGCTAATTAGTTCTTGGAGCTTAGCAGCGAATCAACTGAATTATTGCATATTTTAAACTTTCGCGACTTGTACACATAGTTAGAATATTTTCGTAATTTATTGCTATTTTACCTCGACGTTTCGACGACGTTACAGTCATCGTGGTCACTAGAATGACTGATGGCTGGCACCCGTTCGCATCTTCGGCTGATGAGGTTTCAGACTACCCTCAATCAGCTATCACAAAGCACTATTAGGGTTGCGACACGCTACACTGACAATGTCGGACGATAGGCCATGCGACTTTTTTCCAAACGAACACATCTTGATGACCGGATCCCACGTTTGCGACAGTTTGAAACCACATTCCCGGTTAAAATTTTTGTGTTTCTTAATTTCAACCGCTTCACGCACAATTCGGCTAGAATAATGGCGATCGTTGGAAAGCACCGATGGTTTGTGCAATTCTATCCAGTGGTTTGATCTTGATTCAAGAAGATGTTCCGCTATCGCTGACTTTTCCTGCTGGCGGTTTTTGACAGCTGCAATATGTTCCTTGACTCTTTCAGCAATGGTCCGCTTAGTTTGTCCGATATAAGAACTACCGCAACTGCAATCGACTTTGTACACACCTGGTGTTTGATAGGATATGGTGTCCTTGACTGTTCCTACCTGCGCTGCTATCTTGAGCAGTGGAGTGAAAACTGTCTTGATTGCATACTTCTTTAGCAAAGAACCGACTTTGTCCGTCACTCCCCTAATGTACGGCAAGAATGCTCGCTCCGTCGGAACGTCAACCTTCTTTACCCTAGTTGTACGCCTCTGATACATGCCCTTCACCCCATAGCCATTCTTCTTAAGTACCCCTTGTACATGTGACAGTTCTTCATGTATAAATTCCGGGTCACACAATGCATAGGCTCTGTCCACAAATGAAGATACTACGGATGCTAAATGCATAGGGTGGTGGTGCGACGTAGCATGTAGGTACTTGTCAGTGTGTGTAGATTTTCTGTAAACTCAGTGAGTTAGGGATCCATCCGATCTCGCCATAACTTTAACATCCAGAAATGGTAAGGCGCAATCACTTTGGAGTTCAAAAGTAAACCTTATTTTGTGGTGTAATGAGTTTAAGTGATTCAAGAACTGTTCAACTTCCGGTTTGTTACCTTTCATAATGCAAAACACATCGTCCACATATCGTTTCCATAATTTTAAACCGGATGGAAAATGTATCAGCGACTCGATGTGCTCCATCCAGATATTAGCTATCACGGGTCTTACAGGACTCCCCATAGCAACGCCATCTATCTGTAGGTAATGCTGCCCTCTATACATAAAATAACTGCCTTCCAAACAGTTCCGTAATAAGGTTATGTGCCCCTCTGGTATGTTCTTTTCATTAATTTTTTGTCGAATTAGGTCTACACATTCTTTTAGTGGAACATTGGTGAAAAGTGATTCGACATCAAAACTCACCATGACTTCATCTGGTTCCAGTTTGATGTCCGTAATTATACTAATGAAATGGCGAGAATCTTTTACGAAGGAAAATGTCTTCCCTACCAATGGCTGTAGTACCTTAGCAACATAAACTGCAAGGCTGTAAGTCGGTGAGTTTATTTAACTCACTAGGTCGCAGTGGAACGCTAGGTTTATGTACTTTAGGTAGCCCGTACAGTTTTGGTAGTAATTGTACGATCTTTGGCTTAACGAATGAAATCATAAAATAGCAATAAATTACTACGCGATTAAGCCCCGAAAATATTCTAACAACTGAATTATTGTTTTAAAAACCTATTTAGAGGCTAAAAATTCCACCCATGCCGGATTCGAACCCGCGACCTCTGGCTATCCGTGCCAGCGCTCTTTCCAACTGAGCTAAATGGGCGACTCACCGGCATCAGTGAAATTTCAAACCCATATACAATATTCTCTGTTTAAAAACCTATTTAGAGGCTAAAAATTTCACCCATGCCGGGATTCGAACCCGCAACCTCTGGCTATCCGTACCAGCGCTCTACCAATTGAGCGCTGGTACGGATAGCCAGAGGTTGCGGGTTCGAATCCCGGCATGGGTGAAATTTTTAGCCTCTAAATAGGTTTTTAAATTTGTTCCTTAGCACGGGTTAGTGCATTAAAATAAAAATAGTGTAATATTCTCTGTATTACGTACAGGCAGCGACATCTGACTGAAGTAATTTGCATCACTTGCTGCCCCGAGTACCCCGAATTATTTTATTCTCTCGTTTACAATAATGAAAGGAATTAGATAGATAGAGAACACTTTATTGTACATAAAAAAGGAAAATACACAGATATTTCTTAACCTAAGAGTACATACGGCGACCTTATCACTAAAAGTTATTTATTCCTCTAGATGGACTGAAGCAATATAACTATTGGAGATGGAAGTAGATGTACAAATAAATCAAATTATTTCAGATACATATTGTAAATAAATACATATAAATAATATACATAATTAGAAAGTGATATAAAAAAAGTGATAAAAGCGGAGTTATACCATAATGGTAGAATCATCAGCCCACCTCTGCCCACTGCAAGGTATACCTAGGCCTTTATCCCATCGCACCACCCTTCCGGTCTCGCTATTCGCATCCACGGGCATGCCGACCTGACCACATCGTCCGAATATCGGGCAGTCGGTCTACCCACCTGACCACCTCGTCCGAATATCGGGCAGTGGGTCTACCCACCTGACCACATCGTCCGAATATCGGGCAGTACGTCTACCCACTGACCGCTGGCTCTCGGCCGGCACTCCGTTACTGCCCTGATCCTAGAGTCTAATACTTACATAGTTTTTCAATAGAATGGTATAGGCACGACAACAGTTGTTATTTGCCTCAATTTGTTGAAGAATGTTGAAGATAGAATCGCGTGAGGCGCCGAGTTAAGTAGCACGGGTTATACCATTACAACACAATTGGTTACTAGACTACCGATAGTGTGAATGAAACGACCACTACCGGACTAATATGACTCTATTGAAGAACTATGCATTTAAAGACTCGCCCCCCTGGTCCACCAGCCTTCATCCCGCCTCGCCCATCGCATACCATTATCCGTTACTATTGCCGTGTTAGAAAATTATTAGAGCATTAAGTCCGCCACATTGCCATTGTATTTTTTTTTTGTTATGTGCAATAAACGTATTAATAAAAACAATAAGCTACATTACATACACTCACGCCTGTATCCCGGGGGATAGGCAGTCCTGAGTTTGCCACTTGCCACGCTCCTGACAAACCCCTTACGCTTCATCAACAAACACCGCCAACCGATTTACGGTAATAATTGTCTCATGCTAACGATTTACTGACACAATTAACGTTACTGTGTGTAGTAATAAATCGAACGTGTGACATGTGTTTATGCATCCGAGCTTGACATCACTCCCAGACGGAAAACAAACACGTCCAGGGTCGACGGCCACGGA
Source organism: Yponomeuta sedellus (assembly GCA_934045075.1). Taxonomy (NCBI): domain Eukaryota; kingdom Metazoa; phylum Arthropoda; class Insecta; order Lepidoptera; family Yponomeutidae; genus Yponomeuta; species Yponomeuta sedellus. Next base: position 7,022,630 of record OW203726.1, on the reverse strand, counting down.
CAAAGCGGCCTATATAGACAAACACATACACATACATCGTTTCCCGACTTTCACCGCAACATACAGTTAGTCGCGAAAAACTTCCCGCATGCAATCCGTGCTCCTGGCCAGCTATAAGTATGTCTTCTGTGAACTGGTATAATATATATAAAAGGAAGTTTTTTTATTAATTGAATACTAAAGTGTAGTAATTAAAGGGTTTGCTTAGACTTTTTGTCTGTGTTAGTAAATTTCTTGCACTAAAAACATTATAAAAATAAAAACTACAGTCATTTCACTAAAAAGATGTGTTGTGCTTAATCAAAGCTAGTAAATAGTCTTAATTAAATTAATGACGACCTCGGTGGCGCAGCGGTTTGGCACGCTGACTGTAAAACCGAAGGTCTCGAGTTCGATCCCCGGCCAGGTCTACTACTAGGAAACGAACCTTTCTAGTTTGTCTCGGGTCTTGGACGTTCTCTATGTATTTATCGTATTAAATCTATCGTCGAGTTAGCACCTATAACATTAGTAATTTAGTTACTTAGTATAGAGCTAACGAGATCTGTGTAATATGTCCACGAATTTTTATTTATTTATTTAATTTTCGATAATACCACTAAGCGATAAGACCGCCAATTGTCTAACATTACTTAGATTTAAGAATCATGGTTGTAATATTTTTCTGGTTGTGCAATAAAGTGTCCTCTATCTATCTTTCTATCTAATAAAGTTTCAATTCCGGTTTCTTGAACTTTTGGATAAACTGTACTGTATTTGATAGACAATGAAATTATTTGTGATGAAGTCAATAATAGGTAGTGTAAGTGATTGGATAAAACATTCCCCTTATTTTACCGGCTGGCGCCGGCACTGCCGCATTAGCTTGAGCTCGATCTTATTAAGAATACCATCACTTCACTTCATCATTTCACTCCACGCGAGAGCGAGATGGCGAGACTCTGTGTAACGATACAGAGTTTCGCCATCTCACTCTCTTTGTAACGACAAATAGATAGAGAACACTTTATTGCACAACCACGGAAAAAGAATTTCAACCATGATTGCTTAAATCTAAGTAATGTTATACAATTGGCGCTGTTATCGCTTAGAGTGATCTCTTCTAGACAACCTTTGGATGGATTGGGTTGCATGAACAATAAAATCTGTTACAGATTAACAGGTTTCATCCAATTCTTTTCGAACATCAGATGGCAAGAATTAAGTGAAAACGTGTAAAGTGCAGCCGATCTGAGCCACCACACAATGGATTCACCACCACCTGAATCGTGGTGGCCTTATGTTATTTCATTTTATTTTATTTATTTATTAAATTTCATTAATTAGCATGCAAGTATTGATGTTTCGCGTGAAATAAGGTATAATAACATACCCCTCACGAAGGTTACAGTGAGCCCTGGAAAAGCAAACTTTATAGTGGTACGGCTCTGCAATGACAATGTCATGACATCGATAAAATATGTCCCTAAAAGGTAATCCCGTTTTCGTTTTAAGGTTTGTTTTAAAACAGCGGCATGTAGAGGCATTCCTCTTTTGAAAGTGACCATAACATTATTGAAAGTAGCGTATTTTATAGCCTCAGATAAAGTTGAAAGATAAAGGTCAAGAGGTTGTCTTTCATGTTTATTTCATGTTATTGAAACTTTTCATTTAACGCTATCTCCTGTTGTAAATCAAACTACGACAATCTTGATTAAATTCTTTGATCTTCTCAGCCAGCGGGCACACAGAAGGGACGCGGAACGGGGTTTGGACGTAAAGACGCGACGCCTTGTGTAGAAATCGCGCCTCTCGCCCCGTGTCTTCTGTATTAACGTTATTGAAACTTTTCATTGAACGCTACTCGTATCTACAGTTGTAAATCAAAATACGACAACCTTAATTGAATTCTTTCATCTTAGCCAGCGGCTACTCAGGAGGGCCGTGGGACGGAGCGCGAACGCAAGGACGCGACGCCTTGTGTAGAAATCGCGCCCCTTGCCCCGTCTCTTCTGTTTGGGCGCCCCCTTTAGTACACTTTGTATGACAAGTCTTTTGCCCGGCTTTTCCGCGTCTTTTCGCGGCTTTACATTAATTAATAAACGTGAATAATATATTTAAAAAATGTAAGAGAAATAAGTATTGCCATAACAAATAGCGTAGGTACAAATAGTAAATCATCATCATCAGCCAAGTAATAGTGAATAGCGGTTACTATTTTATTCCCTATTTCATCGAAGTATGACCGCTTGGGACGTTCCTTACCGGCCCTTCCTTCCACCCACATTCGGTATATATATATTTGTGTCCTCAATCTTTCTTGATTGTTAATAAACGTTGATGAAGCAACGCATATCTGTCAGGATCGTGGCAAGTTGCAGTCCGTGGTCTCTGCCTACCCCTCTGGGATACAGGCGTGAGATTGTGTTATGTTATTAGGTTTTTTACTCTCGGCAAGGTGGACGTCTGACGTAGTTTTCACCTGTTTATTCAGTGCTGAGACAGAGTTTCTTACAGCACGAAGTCAAGTGAATCCAAAATCACTTGTACCAGATGTACGTATCAATTAACGTCAAAATTAAACCGATGACGTCACTCCTTACCTACACCGTACGAAACAGATACAAACAGAAGTACCATCAAGTCCATCTACTAAGTGTTTCTGTTCAAACATGAAGTGAAGTGTTGATCGAGGTGAGTGAATTTAGACATAAATTTTGGTCAGAATACAAAGTGGAAACAACAGTGGCAATATTGCCTTTTCGCAGGACGATCGCTGATATTTCATATGTGAAAACGTCAGTCGTATTATTTACACGTCCTTGGGCCGAAGGCGAACTAGCTAGGTTTCTACATAGCAATACAGATGAGCTTTATATGCGCCTAGCATCAATCAATCATACTATTTTTATTATTAATGCACTAACCCGTGCTAAGGACAATTTTTTAAAAACCTATTTAGAGGCTGAAAATTCCACCCATGCCGGGATTCGAACCCGCGACCTCTGGCTATCCGCGCCAGCGCTCTATCCAACTGAGCTAATCAATCAATCAGCCAGTTAGTGCCCATTGTTGGGCATAGGTCTCCCCTAAGGCACGCCACTTTTGTCTGTCCTCGGCCAAGGGACGGGCCCCCCCAAGCGATTTTTTTGCCTTATCGGAACATTAAACGAAATTTAAATGGCTTGTTAATGATTTACTTCTCAACCTGGTCGTGGACCGAGCCACAAGATCCCTCTATTAATTACTCAAGCCCAGTCCAACCGTGCCCTTAAACGGGACGTGCGTATTGCATATGTAGCTACTTTAGACCATTCTAGAAGTTTGTTAGCTCTAAATGAGCACAAATTCACTAAGCACTTTTGTATGTGCACGCCTACAGATGGCGCTTATAGGCGTGCACATACAAAAACAGACACGTCTGGCAAATTTTGTTTAGCACTGATTAATTTTGACAGCCGTATTCCGGTTTGGTATTTCCGGTAAGCGCCATCTATGAATTGCTTTGTGAGTTTGTGTTGAAAACGGCCTATCGTTTTGTCAAGTCATCTTTCTGTCACAATTATATCGCGGTAAAAGCTCGGCATGCGTCTCCATACGGGCAGGAACAGATGGTCGCCGGACCGCCTTGACCTTCGACTCCTTTCGAGACAATATTTTATGATGACTAATCCATCACTGCTCTCGTGGCCTAGTCGAACCGAGTGATTGGAATCAATCACTTGAGTTAAACAACAACAGGCGCGGTCAAGAGCAGGATAGGAGACCGTCCCGTGACTACCGCTATAGTGGCATTTATGTCGAGCGCTTCCGTGCAAGGCATGTTAAGTCCGTCATGCAATGGTAGTCGTCAAGCCATATCAGAGGCCTTATGGGCCGCTCGATAACTTCTGACTGTAAGTCCCGCCACTGTCTTACGATCCTCCACCAACCCGAACTTAGCCCCCGTGGTGGGATATCTCCTAACCTACGATGCAGGAAAAGACCGGTGCTCCAGCAATGAGGACATACAATGGTTGATACCGATTCCATCACTCTATTGTGGATTCAATACCTAGAAGACATTTGATGTCCTCGGTGTTTAATTGAGCTAGCACACGAGCTATGTACTAGTTAAAGGTGTGGGGTTTCCAAACGGTGATATACATTTTAAAACATAGCAGTTACGTCAAAGATTTATCTATCTATAAATAGTTTTGGAAATCGACTCGGAATTGGTGCAACTGGGACTCACGCCTTAAGGCGACCCCACAAGGAGCAATTTCCATACTAACGTGGTTTGATCTTTATTTACACATGCCGAACTGAATACCAATATGTTTAGAGGACTCAAATCAAGGTTTAACATTGAGGCGAAATTATAAAAATAAATATCTCCGCTCATTTTTGGTCAAAGGCCTCCGTTCCTGCAGTATATATTTATTCTTTCAGTGTACCTACGATGCCCAAAAAAATCGCAAGTCTTGAATCATCTATTCTTCACAGTCAGAACTTTTGGTTTCAAAGGGGTACAGTCGCCTGCACTTACATTTAAACACGTTAGAACCTTGTCACATTTTTCTCTTCTAGCCTGATGTGCGAGAAATTGACTATTTTGACTTTGACAAGGTACTGAAGTCGTCGTGGTCGTCAGGCTATAATAGCCCACTGCTGGACGTAGCCCCGTCTTTAGCTTGCCGCATCCAGCATCTGCCTGCAGTTTTTCGCAGATCGTCATCCCGCCTAGTCGGAGGGCGCCCTACACTACGTTTGCCGAGTTGCGGTCACCACTCAAGAACACGTTTGTCGTTTCTTCGCGAGATATAGCCAGCCCACTGCCACTTCAGCTTGCTGATTCTCTGAGCTATGTCGATGACTTTGGTTCTCTGTCGGATGCATTCGCTACGAAGGTACTGAAGTGCATACAAGATAGTGCAAGTGACTGTACATTGTACAATAGCATGTCAGCCCCCTATTCCACGACAAGCCTAATCTCCGCTGAGTTCACGTGTTATCGAACAATGCAGGTGAACTTGCACATGAATGTGCACGTGGGATCGCCATTAAACCGAAACCGGGAAAGAACGCGTGACCAACTGCACTTTATCGGTGGAAATCAAGTAGAAACTGCATGCAAGTTTTCAGCGCTGTTTTTCTGCATTCCATATACTCGTACGAAGAATCTAATCACAGCAAATCGTCCAAAAGGTATGGACGATTTCATTTCTATGCTCGAAACATAAAATAAAAATCCAGATCCTATCTCAGAGCTATGCCGGCCGTGGTGGGTTCGATTGGGCGCCGCACATATTCACAGTCTAGATACTAAATACTTCATATATATAACTCGATATCGACCCTTGTATGTCCCCACTGCTGGGGCACGGGTCTCTTCCTGCATCGTAGGTAGGTAAGGCCATACTCCACGGGGGCCAAGTCCGGGTTGGTACAGTATAATCTTAAGGCATAACAACCTAAACTAAAACTGTCTAAGCTTAAATGTATATAATTCAAGTATATCAACACAATAAAAGCAAATGGAACAGTATCAATCAAACATCCATTTCTATCTTTTTTCTCGCAAAACCTCAAAACTCAACTGTGTACATCTACTCTCTTATATCTGCTCATTAGTGTTCTTTAGTCCAACACATCACAATCGGGTGCTGTAACGAGCACATTGACGCAAAGCATACCGCAGGTATACTATGTTACAGACATCATGGCATATGCCCTATGCCATGAGACGTCACTAGTATAGTATTCCCACCGGTCTTATCAGTATCACACACAAGTAATTTTGTTCTGTAACATTAATATTTCATTGAAACTACGAAGCTATCTTCTTGCAAGATTTTGCGCCACGTACCACAGTCCAAATATTAGATAATTCTATTTAAACTGCATTAGTCACGTATTGGACCGTGTGGTCACAGTTCGCTTTGGCAAAACAAACTACGCCGCTCACCCATTCATTGATTTATCTACTCACAATAATACATAGAAGTTATACCTTCCTATTGTCAAACCTTGGGTTACATCATTCCTTTAAATAAGGTACGTTATACGTAGTAGGTACGTAGCTACTAAACTTACAGGATGATACAGTGCTCTTAAGAATTATTTGTCTGCGTAACAACATCTGAATTTAAAACAAATTATTAGATTAGATTCAATTTGAACCCTTTATTGTACACACCAGAAAACAAAAGGCTTTGGTTAGGCTTGTCTCACGAAACGTTTCATGTACCTACATAAAAATAGAATCCAATAAACATAAAGACTGAATTCTCATTTCATTATACGCCGCTGTTATTACCTAGTCAGGCTGCTTTAGTCTGTATTTTGAATTTAAGGTTAATTTTCCTTTGACAAAGTAAATTGTCGAGCTGTGTTGCCATGAAATGTTGGAATGAGTTCACTAATGAGGTAACAGTTTATAGCGAAGTCGTAGTAATTGATTGAAATTAAGTTCGCACAACTTTCAAATACCTGTACACATATAATTGTTTATTTTTCGAATTAGTTTAAAAGAAAAAAATCCTTCAGTTCATCTATGAAATAGGGCCAATTTAATATTATCCCATATTTTTCGGACTTAATCCAGAATTTAATAACTATAACAACCCGACAGTGACTAGTATAATCCAGATTTTCGGATTTCTTAGCAAAATGTCCAGCTCAGGCAATATCTAGGTATTTCTATTTCTATTCTACGACCTCTGTGGCGTAGCGGTAGCGCATCTACCTACCATGCAAGAGGTCCCGGGTTCGAATCCCGGCTGGAAACAAAAAAAAATACCCCAGGTCTTGGATGTTTACATGTTTGTGATGTCGTTGTTTCTGGTTCCCACGGCACAGGGTATCCTAGTGTGAGACCTGAAGCAATGTATGTGCCTGTATGTAAATGTTATGTTATTGTTATGTTAAATGTTATGTTATTTGTTTCCATTAATATTTTGCACAAACTTCAAAGATCACACATTCTAACAGTGGAATACAATAGACACTTTGTCCGTGAACAGTGTAGCCAGCGAAGGCATTGCTAGGTCGCGTGATGTCAGAATCATCATGCTTATACACCAGCGTGGGCTGCATTGAATTTGTGCAAACATTCAATATTTGCAAGTAAACTCATATTACCCGACAAGTAAATTTTGTGCTCCTTCGATTTTCGCTTGAGACAGCTAAAGGTTTATTATTTCCAAGAAGAATTCCAAGAAATCACCAGTTGTTGAGTTTTCATGGGTCCTATACTCTCCTCTTTGTTTACTCTCCTTTTTCTTTAGGCAATCGTGTAAAAAAACATATTGGCTCTATAACAGGGAGAACCAGTTGAAAACTTCAAGGTTCCTGTATGTCTGATTACCTTAACTTTTCACCGTATAAAATTTAGAAGCGTGTGATGTTAGAATCCTTATGCCATCCCACGTAAAGTAGTCCCTGTTTAGGCAGTAGTATTTTTTGTTTTTGTATCTAAGTACATATTTTAGGTCATTGTTGACTCATCCATATTTGGTACATTATACATACATTATCATTACTCGTAGCGCATGTAGGTATTCGCTGCTACTTAACATAACTTGTCATCAACCACCGCCAAATTGGATTTTAATAGCTTCCCTTGACTCCAATTTGTAAAAATGACAATCATTTTGGCGGTTTAATTAACCCCTTTTTGGCGATCCTTGGTATTAATTTGACAGTCGTTAATTACCAATTTGTACTCACCGATAAGTATTGAAGCCAATGTTATCGTAGTATTGTATGACGATTTATTTAACCTAGTTTTCAACGTCATCAATTTCCATTACACAAATGTGGTAATGTACCTACTTACCGTGTTTATTTTTTAGGTAATGTATTGGGCTTGATATGGAGTCTGAACTTTTCTTATTAGCACTATCTTGTAGGCAGATTGTTTCTTATTACCATCATCATCAACCCATTATATCCCCACCGAGGGGCACGGGTCTCTTCCCTAAGAAAGGTAGGCCATACTCCACCACGGGGGCCAAGTCCGGATTGGTGGAGGCCTGAAGGACTAGTGGCTGGTCTTACTGCCAGATTCTGGTAATGAACGGCATCCTCTTAAGCTTGTACCTATATGTAATAGTCCCTATATGAAATTTTGCTTATAATATCTTTCTAGATACAATGAGCACGTTTTGAGATAAAATCTCTGTTAAAATCTATGCCAAGTCTTACCCGACCACGCGCTAAGTTGCAAATACTCCGAGTCGATACCCACGCAGATTTATCTAGGTAATTCGATATAGTTTACGACACCGTTTGTCACACCTGGCGACAAGTTTAAATTTCATCAAGGTCCGATTGATATTTTGACTTTTAACAAACAAGACAAGGCAAGTACCCGCAACCCGCCTGCGTGCATGCGACGACTTATGAACGTTGATGAAGCGAAGGTGATCTGTCAGGATCGTGGCAGGTGGCAGTCCCTGGTCTCTGCCTGCCCCTCTGGGATACAGGCGTGAGGTTATGTTATGTATGTTAGGACAAGGCTAATTTAAAACTGATTAGGTGCTATTGATTTATAGGTCTGACATTAGGTCGTAGGCTGACCCCGCCAGCTAGTTTCATTATGTTATTATTAAGTATATTATATAATTATGACGTTACAACATCACTACCGTCGTGTTCACTAAGACGTGTTCACTAAGATGAGTTCAAATATCGATCAAATATTAGCTATGTATGCTATAAGTTTAAATTAAAATCGTAGAATCTAATTACGTAGGTACTTAAACACAACAATCTTAGCTTCTATGTTTCTCAGTGGCTTGTGGTTTCATTACTGACAAAGATGGTAATACAAGAAATAATACCTACCTATATCTACTAGATCTGACCACAACGTCTCTGTTTGATATCCGTAATATTCAGTGTCATAAGCTTTCAATAGATAGTATAGTTACTTAAGTAGGTAAATAGAAAACGCAATGAAATTTAGGCTTCTGGCAATACCATGCACCTACAATGCACAATGCTAAAATGCCCTGCTTACCCTAAGCTACAGGGTCTCGTCCCTCTTTTAGGAAGCAGAGGTTCTAAATCATATCATATAATGATTCTACCGAATAAAAGGTCAATAGGTGCTAAGTGATATTGTATCATCTTCACCGAATAAAATTACTAATTACTTCTTCTTCAGGCTAGGTACTCGTATATTAGTCCACTGCTGGACATAGCCCTCACCTAATGAGCGCCATAGCGCAAGGTTGTGCCATCATTGGGGGGTAATGCCCATACTCCCCACGCTGGGTAATTCGGACAATTCGGTCAAATTGTAGTGCAGGGGGCGCTGCTGCCCACCCACCGGTTTGTGTCCCTTAGTCGCCTTTTACGACAACCGCGGGAAGTATTTGGGTTGGTGCTATTCTAGGCCGACACCACACAGCAAATTACTTACATTCTTAATAATCTACGGATCTCTGAAACACCAAATCTGTTCCAATCAATTTCCAAAATAGGCGTAGCACGTAGACAACACAGCAAGTTGCGAAGTGAAATAAAACCATAACGTTTATAGTCTAGACTTCTATTTCCACGTTATATGTTTATGGCTGTTTTATACGGGCTTGTTTCAAAGCGATTTTGCGATTGTAACCAGGAAAAAACGCTAAGTAAGTATTCTTATTGCGCAATCCGTCTAAATAGACCTAACTTTAAGAATGTGAGAAAACATGCCGAAAATAACCAAACTGCTATGTTAGGCACGATTCCCCTCTCTTTCGACAAGAAAGCTTAAAGCTACTAGTCTAGAATGAATGTGTTTAGAACGAAAGTAAGTCAACCTCAAAGGATATAATCATTCATAATTATTTCGAAGGGCAACAGTGAGTGACTTTACCCATATTTTACTCGGAACAACTGAGCCGAAACACGCCTAAAAACCTCCCAGGGATTTTAACAAGCGCTAACTACAGTTACCTTCTCCCACGTGGCATAAATATAAGTAATTATGCTAAATACTCGGTCCAAGACACTTTGGCGCATTAGTCACCTGCCCCTCAAAGGACAAAAACAGAACGTCCACATTACGTATCTCTGTGCTGGGCGAACGTAATTGTAGAGACAATCAGTTGTATCAGGCCCCGAACCCAATATAGTTAGAGTAATTTACGTAATCTTACGTACTTAGCAACCTTTACTTTACCAAAAACTAATAATGTACACGTAACGCGCACATGCATGTATGACTTACCAAAAATTGTAAATTTCCAGAGACTACAAAAAAATATTTGTGCCCTCTGATAAATTTAAACTTAAGATAAAGGATCATTTTATTGATAACTATAAGTAAGCACAATGTCAAAAATGCTACGGTGGGTGATCGCTTCTTCTGGGCGTTAATTTTTTTTTTGACACTAGGTAAGCCTTCTTTATATTGCATTTTCTTTTTAAATTAAAATGAACGATCGCCACTAACATATAAACCAAATAGGTTTTCGAGAACGGTTATACACAGGTAGATGCAAGAAAATATAAGTAGGTACTTGTTGCATAATTTCAATAAAAAAAATTGTGGTCGTGGATTCGATTCCAACTGGAGGCCGCGGTACATTTCTACAGATAGCCTCAGTCTGGGTGTATTTCTATATTTGTGATGTTCTAACCTGGTTACACAGCACAAGGTATCCTAATTGACAAGTGATTGTGTTGTGAGGTGTAGACATAAAGCATCTTGGAGGAAAATTTAACTACGGGGAACCAAACCGGCCGGCGGCCATCATCCATCATCAAGGGAACCGACTGCGTTGGGATAGTCATAGAAAATGTTGCGATATGCGGGCGGGCGACTTCAAAGAAATGAAGTCACATGCAACGGACCTTCTGTCTCATGTCATTGCCTGATCACACTGGGGATCCATTCATTTGCGTGCCAAATGAATAATTGTCTCCGATTCACTGTTTATTGCGGTCAGATGGAAACATTGTTAAACTGCCGATATATCCTTTCACCCACACGGCATTTGTATGGCAGTGGTAACAATGCAATGATGAGGAATATAATGGGAGCATACTGTTATTCCTCAATAGAGCAAAGATATGCAAAGATATATGATGGGTTCAATACGGTACTTGACTATTTAAATCAATGAAACATTTTGACGTGCCACCGTTTAGGTGAAGTAGGACATTTCTTTACGTTCACACACACACTTTAATTTGACGAATATAACAGAATACAGGGTTCACGCGCTCGACTAGTGAGTATTGAGTAAATTACCACCTACTTAGAAGAATGTTCATTCTATGTGATAATGTGGTGTTAAGCAATACCTAATATCAGACAACGTTGTTTTTTTTTATTTTCAATAAATGGTAATTATGAATTTCTAGAAATAATTAGAATCGAATATTGTATATTCACTAGCGGTCGACCAAAAGTTGTTTTACCAAACAACTCTAAAGGACATGTTTCAGCAATTGTGCATTTCAAAAATAACCCTACACAGGGTTATTTTAAAAATGCTATAGGATACCTACGTATAAAGTTGATAAGGAAATGCAGCCACCAGCAAATTAAATATATTGAAAAATAAATATCTTCACCATGTGTTTACTTTTAGTTATAGCGATTAAACTACTTCTGTCAATAATACTTTAAGGTTCAGGGGTAGATTATCGGTGGGTGAGCGTCTCAACATCGATAAGTTCAAAGCCCCCGTGATTTGTGTCGTCGCTAATAAAATCTGATTGTCGATCTGCAATACTCACGAAAAACTTTAAACAGTAAGAGCGACATAGGAGGTATAGAAGCTTTGCCTTTTTTATCAAAACTTGTTCACACTGCGATGAGCATTAAACCTAACAAGTGACCCGGTGGTACTTGTTGCTATATTGAAATGCACAGGAACTTACAAGCTAACTGACACCTACCACGATGACACCCTGATGGCAGCCAATGGGACAGAGAAGATAGCGTGACGTTTAATTGGCCAATCAGAACGTACTAATTTGAAATTGCCTAATTTTCAAAATTGTTAACGAACATTACTTACTTACTATTACCAACTGTTGCTTTGTACACGCAAAATTAAAGACTCTTGAATTTATATATTTTTACTGGAGTTTTTCATTCCACACACATTAAAAACACAAGGAGAGGTCACCACAATAAGCCACAGGGCTCACGCCTGAACATTTGGACCTTCTTCGCTGGATTCTTCAAGGAACCACACAAGACCTTCAGATCCAGGGGCATTGGAAGAGGCGTACATCAGACCAAGAGCATTCCGGTAAGACGTGCCAGCCAAGACTCCCAACCCCTATCCCTTTCACTTGTGTTAATACCGTGTTTCACATTATATTCTAGTCTAACAAGTGCTTCGCTTCATCATCGCGCGTCGCAAAGGCAAAGCCATATCACACGCATCAGACGTGGATCAAAATCGTGAGTACCTCAGCCTCTTATAAGACACACCAAAATGGCTCAATCATCAGATTATTCAGCTGGTGCTAAGACTTGTGATGCAATCAGTATCCTTATGCGGAAACGCGGGGCTTGCAAGGGTAGGTTAACGAACTTATCAAAATATGTCGAGTCATTTTCCGAGCAATCTTTAACTTCAGATCAACAAACCGAGATTAAATTACGCACACAAGGAGCCGCTTCACTGCTGAGCGAATTTAATGAAATTCAGTCTAAACTTGAGGAGCTTAGTGAAGACATTGATGAGCATTTGGAATACCGAGAGAATTTCGAGTTAAAGTACTACAATACAATTGCGAAAGCACACACTTTGTCCATTGAAAATGATAAGCTCACCGGGTCAACTTCCAATTGTTCATTTCAACCTGTGAAATTGCCTACCATTTCCTTGCCGAGTTTTAACGGTTATTATGAGAACTGGTTAGAGTTTAGAGATACCTATCTATCACTAGTACACAACTCCACACAAATCAGTGCAATTCAAAAATTCCATTATTTGAAATCTTCTCTAGAGGGTAGCGCAGAACTAGTAATAGATTCACTCGAATTTTCAGCTCAGAACTACGATATTGCATGGGAATTGCTCACGAATAGGTACGATAACAACCGATTATTAGTGCACAACCATGTCAAAGCATTATTCTCGATTCAACCATTGACAAAGGAATCACCAGTGTTGCTTCGAAAGCTCATCGACACCATCTTGAAAAATCTTCGCGCTTTAAAAACACTCGGTGAGCCAACAGAGTACTGGGACACACTCGTGATTTACACAATGGTTTCTAAACTAGATTCCACTACAGAGAGAGAGTGGGAACAGTATAAGGGCACACAAGACACTAAGGACTCCAAGTCCAGGTTGAAGGTCGAGAATTTGCTTGAGTTTTTAGGTCGAAGAGCGGACATGTTAGAAACATTGATTGTGACTCATAGTAAGGCGCAAGATCTTAAAAAACACACGCCACATGCGTCAAATGCAAATTACGCCCCGAATAAAATTCACTGCAACGTTTCTTCCACTTCCACTTCGAATAAACAGCAACCAATTAGGCACACACACAAATCATGCCCTGTGTGTCACGGACCGCATCCAGTTTTTGCATGCCAAGGCTTTCTGGATCTTTCAGTATCCGAAAGGTATGATGTAATTACACGCAACAAAATGTGCACAAACTGTCTGCGCTCTGGACACGAAATCAACGACTGTCGATTCGGTCCCTGCAAAAAATGTTCCAAGAAACACAACACACTACTGCACCGCGACCAGTCTAATGGAGGCACACAAAATACCGCCTTAGCGTTATTCACATTAGACACGGATTCGCAGTCTAGTCACTTATCGACGCCTTACACACACGACCACGGTTCACATCATGACACTCTAAGCGCACAAGTGCCCATTGCCGAACCGGTCTTATTGTCTACCGCCATAATCGAGATTGCTGATAAACACAATAAATATCATCAAGCACGCGCTCTACTCGACAGCGGTAGCCAGAGATGTTTTACCACAAAGGCACTCTGTGAAAAATTACACACACCAGTTATACAGTCCACTCACAATATCAAGGGTGTAGGTAACTCAGTTACACAGTGCACACAGACCTGTGACATCACAATCAGGTCCCTGTCGAGTAACTACACAAAACACATTCAATGCCTTGTGCTTCCAACTATAACATCCGATTTACCATCATGTAATATATCAGATAAAACTATCCGCATACCAAACCACATCCAGTTAGCCGACCCTCGCTACTTTGAATCGCGACCAATCGACATTTTAATTGGTGCAGATTTATTCTGGGATCTCCTAGACGAAGGAAAGATCCGCCTGTCGAATGGTCCAACCCTTCAAAATACGAAATTCGGTTGGATTATTTCAGGGCCCATTCACAACAGCACACAGAGTAAGTCGCTACAGGTTCAATGCAATTTTACTCAATCATTAGACACACAATTGAGAAAATTTTGGGAACTTGAAGAGTTGCCGGGGCCAACTTACACGCGTAGTAACGAAGAAATGGCTTGCGAGGAACATTTCATAAAGACTACTACGCGCACTCCAGATGGTCGATTTTGCGTTAAAATTCCTTTAAAGAACAACCCTGACACGTTAGGCGAATCATTTCCTCAGGCTGAAAGGCGGTTTCTCGCAATAGAGAAGCGCCTAAATCACGCACCGGCCTACAAGGAATTATATACAAAGTTCATTAACGAGTATATTGATCTAGGACACATGTCACTCGTCGATACCTACAAAACACCTCACTATGTACTTCCACACCACGGCGTCTTCCGCGAACATAGTACAACCACAAAATTACGCGTTGTGTTCGATGCAAGTGCCAGTACCACCACAGGGAAATCGCTAAATGACTTGCAACTCGTAGGAGAAGCTATTCAAGGGGACCTACTCGCAATTCTACTGCGGTTCAGGCAACACACATATGTTGCATGCGCCGACGTAGAAAAAATGTATCGGCAGGTATTAATAGATCCTAGTCAACGGGACTTACAGTTAATACTATGGCGTGATGAACCAACTAATCCGTTAAGAGTATATCAACTCAATACAGTTACATACGGTACTGCATCTGCTCCATTCCTCAGTGTCAGATGTTTGAAGCAGTTGGCGTCTGAATGCACTGATCAAGAAGTTAGTAGAACTATTCGCGATGACTTCTACGTTGACGATCTGATCACAGGAGCAGATTCCATAGAAAAATTAACACACATATGTGAAAAAACTACACAGATTTTACAGTCAGGTTGTTTCCCTCTACGAAAGTGGATATTTAATTTTAATCAAGAAAACACAGTAGACCCCCCAGCTGCGTCAAAGGAATTGTCACTCGGTGAAAACATGCATCACAAAACACTCGGTCTCGGTTGGCTTAATCAGTCTGATACATTACACTTTCACACAGAATTTAAGGACGATTGTAAGCCATTGAGCAAGCGCATCATACTGTCGACAGTTTCGAAAATATTCGATCCATTAGGATTACTTAGTCCATTCATAATCATAGCAAAAATGTTGTTGCAAAAACTTTGGCTTGTCAAAATCAGCTGGGATGATCCAGTTCCCGATGACGTCACGAAAGCTTGGAAACTATTTGTAAACAACATTCCATTGTTGCGTTATCTTCGGATTCCTCGTTACGTAATGGGGGTCGATTCTGTAAGGATAGAACTGCATATTTTCACAGACGCTTCGCAGCTCGCTTACGGTGCATGTGTTTACGTGCGCTCAATTTGCAGTGACAATTCGGTTACAGTGAAGCTTTTATGCTCAAAGGGAAAGGTCGCTCCTATAAAACCAATAACTATACCTAGATTAGAGCTGTGTGGAGCGTTGGTAGGAGCTAAGCTCTATGCAAAAGTAAAAGACTCGCTCTTATGTCAATTCAGTAGCATTGTATTTTGGACCGACTCAACAATCGTTATCGGTTGGTTACGAACGAACCCAAACCAACTGAAAACATTTGTCCAGAATAGGGCTACTGAAATAAATAACATAACGCGCGACCTTCCATGGCGGCATGTGGCTGGTAAGCATAATCCGGCAGATTTAGTTTCACGCGGAGCTAGCTTAGACACACTGCAAGCGAGCCAGTTGTGGTGGGAAGGTCCGTCATTTTTACATGACCCGTGCTTTGATGCATCAAGGTGTCAAGGGCCACAAAGCGTCGAGTCAACCAATCTACCCGAAATGAAATTAAATTCACACACAACATTCGTTCATCACGCTTCTCACAACAACACAAACTGGTTTCCTTTTCACAAATTCTCTCAGTTCAGCCGCTTGAGGCGCGCGTTTGCTTATGTATTGCGTTTTGTACACAACACAAAAAATAAAGCCGATAAGCGAACGGGTCCATTAAGCGTAGCTGAATTGAGTGAATCAAACTTACATTTAACAAAAATCTCACAACACGAATCATTTCCTGATGTTCACACTAGCCTGTCAAGATACGGAAACTTAAAACATTCACACAATCTGGCTAAATTGAACCCCTTTCTCGATCAAAATAATGTAATCAGGGTTGGCGGGAGACTCAGCAATTCACACGAATTTTCCTTCGACAAAAAACATCCCATATTAATATCAGGAAAGCATTACTTCACAGCACTGCTATTCCGCGCTGAGCACGAGCGACTACTGCACGCGGCGCCTCAGGCTTTGTTATATTCGCTTAGAGATGCGTGGTGGCCCGTAGGTGGGAGAAACCTGGCTAGAAAAACAGTTCACCATTGTGTCAAATGCTCACGCTTACGTGCAAAACCACTCACACCTATTATGGGCAATCTCCCTCAGCAACGACTGGATCCCGGATTTGCATTCATGAACACTGGTGTAGACTACATGGGACCTGTGTATATATTAAATAGAAAGGGGAGAGGCGCTAGAACTGTAAAGGCATATGTTTGCATTTTTGTTTGTTTCACAACACGCGCAGTGAACTTGGAGCTGGTCGGTGACTTATCATCGGAGTCCTATTTGCTCGCACTCAAGCGGTTTATTTCACGTCGAGGCAAACCAGCCACAATCTTTTCCGACAATGGAAAAAACTTTGTCGGGCTTATGAATGACTTCACTAAATTCCTAGGCTCTTGCTCACACGACATTCAGGATTACGCTACTAGGCAAGATATTAAATTCAGTTTCATTCCCCCGTACGCTCCGCATTTTGGTGGTCTGTGGGAGGCTGGGGTAAAATCATGCAAGTACCATTTGCGTCGGGTCATTGGCAATTCACACTTATCCTACGAGGAGTTTAACACGGTGTTGACACAGGTTGAAGCCGTCCTAAATTCCCGTCCACTAAGTCCTATGTCCACAGATCCACACGACTATTATCCCCTTAGCCCAGCTCACTTCTTGGTTGGCCGTCCACTGACCGCACCGCTCTGCGAGGACCTAAGCGACACGCCTTCACATCGCCTAACACGTTACGTTTTAGCATGGAAATCAAACAAATTTATAGCTGAAAATCATGTTGCCGTAATTAAAACCTAACCGCCCACTGCCTTTTTATGGTTATTTGCTAATAAGGACTTTTAATTAGTGTGCTTATAGACATAACGAGCTCCCCATAGGTATTTATTTTGTATATAATGACGTGATTACCTATTTTATGAGATCATCGCAAGCTAATTTAATATCAAGACCTTTTTTCGTCTTTTAGTAATATAGGTTTAAATGGCACTATCAAATTAAATTGCCATCTTACCCAGCAAAGGAAAATTGTAACAATTTTAAAAACCTATTTAGAGGCTAAAAATTTCACCCATGCCGGGATTCGAAACCGCGACCTCTGGCTATCCGTGCCAGCGCTCTTTCCAACTGAGCTAATGAAATCACCGACATCAGTGAAATTTTGATGTCGAATTCAGTCAGTGAATTGAATTCACTGATGTCGGTGAGTCGCCCATTAGCTCAGTTGGAAGAGCTCTGGCACGGATAGCCAGAGGTCGCGGGTTCGAATCCCGGCATGGGTGGAATTTTTAGCCTCTAAATAGGTTTTTAAAATAGTCCTTAGCACGGATTAGTGCATTAAAAATAAAAATATTATAATTGTAACAATCTTACCAAAAACAGATCCGATGTATAAACAATCGTACCCCGATGATATAAGCGGAAAAAATAAAACTTTTGTATTGCATTTTTCTCCCTTTGCTACTATCATGGAAAACTAACAAGATAGGTACGTTGTACTGATAGGTCTTTGTTTTAAAGAGTGTTTTTGTAAAGAAATCTTCGCAAAAAAGTTTACCTGTTTCCTACGCACACTTAATGGAGTATGGTATAATTAACTAAATTTGAATGCTGTAAAATGTTGATAGAACTAGTCTGCCAACAATAGGAACTTTATAGTTATAAGGTTGCTATTAATTTTGCCCGAAAAACATTCACAAACTCATGCTCGAGGGCGTTAAGGCACAGGGGAGAGTAGGTAGAGAACTCGGTTTGCCTCCTGGCCAACCTCTTTCACTTCATCGTCAATCTTCATTACTATTCAATTTTCAATCTTCATTTTCATTACTATTTAGTAATGAAGACAATAAGGACATCCGTCGCCGTGATTGTTGACGATGAAGCGAATGAAGGTAAAGATGGTTCTTAATAGCAAAACACAGTCACTTTTAGGCTTAGAACCATCAGCATCATCATCGATGAGTCCTTGTGCACTGCTGGACATAGGCCTCTCCTTCTTCTTTCTGCCCCCGGCCATTCTCATGCAACAACATGCATAGGTAGTTTGATGACGCGCGCGTTTTGTGACGATGAAATGTAAGAATTTGACAATTAATGTACTGGAGAGTCGCTACTTTTGACGTTAAAAAGCGCGACCCGCGTCGTCGTAATACCCAGGCTGGACGTGCATCTTGCAACCCTCTAGATCCCTCTAGAGCTTGATTATACTAGAACAAGCAATCCACAAAAAAACGATAGAGTCTAAGCAATAATAATAGATTATAGAATACTATGTATTCCCGACGATTAATAAAGAGAGAGATTTATACTTAATAAGAGCCCGGACGCACTGTATCTGTGGAGTGCATAAAAGCTTGACACCTCGGTTTATAAAGTTGTCCTTTGCCACCCGTTGCCAGCAATCTGCCTCAGATCCGCAACTAGGATACCGTCCACCAACGTCCCTAACGAACGATCTTCCTCCGCAGGCACCAAGAAGATGGAGTACAAGACCCGGCAGTGGCACGAGAAGTGTTTCTGCTGTGTCGTGTGCAAGAACGCGATCGGCACCAAGAGCTTCATCCCGCGCGAACAGGAGATCTACTGCGCCGGCTGCTACGAGGACAAGTTCGCCACCCGCTGCGTTAAGTGCCAGAAGGTGAGCTTTTAATAATGACTTCCATGCAACACAATCGCAACACAACTTCCAGCATAGGGTCGTGGCCCTAAAATGTCTGTTTGAAAATGTATGTACTGGAAAGTCGCGACTTCTGACGTTTAAAACGCGCGATTAGCGTCGTAGCCTGCTTAAGTAGTACGACGGAGCGCTATGTCTCAATTTGACAATTACTAGGTACCCGGACAGTACGATGACGGTAGCCATCGTATGCATAAGCTATTTTACTAGTCAACCGAAGAGAGTTTGTAAACTCGTGTAAAAATATTAAAATTGAAAACATGGTTATATTTGCAGTAAAATAAATTGCCGTAATATTTTGAATTAAAATTAAACAACTGTGCGTTTTAGAGACACACCTCCCAGGTCACTGGTTCCAACCTATGCCGTCATACCAAACGGACGCTCTTAAACTCGTGACTATCATCGTTACTGATTTTTATTCATCCTTACGTAAAATCACGCTTGAAGGGGTTGACAGACTAAGCTTGGCCATATACCGCGACCCTAACAGACCTCTTTCGATTCTTCAACGTCCATTAGCCGCTACAATAAATCACGCCGGTATTTTTTAGCTGTAAACACATGCAGATTAACTTGAAATTCAGATGCTTCTTGAAAACCATGACAAATAGCCACACCCAGTGTTTCACACCATAGTCAACCCTAAATCCAAACACTCTCTTCCAAACCCAACCTCAAAAAATAAAAATTAAATGCATCTATGACCGGTTCAGAAGTACCTACAGAAAGACTTTTATCACACCAATCAATACCACACAAGAGGCAGTTTTAAATTAAGAAGATGCGTATTGCCGTGCGTGCATCACAAAAGGAGAAAGAAACCTCATTACACCTGAAACTCAACGACCACAACGCCGCTTCCAGATCATCACCCAGGGCGGCGTGACCTATAAGAACGAGCCGTGGCACCGCGAGTGCTTCACCTGCACCAACTGCAGCACTTCCCTGGCCGGCCAGCGGTTCACGTCTCGCGACGAGAAGCCCTACTGCGCCGATTGCTTCGGCGAGCTCTTCGCTAAGAGGTGCACCTCTTGCACCAAGCCCATCACCGGTAAGTCCCAATAAGGGCTTAATATCAGTTTTTAAGATTTCTCATGTTCACTTTTAGATAAAAACGTATTATAAAACAAATTATGATTTTTATTCCATTGGTGGCGCTAGTTAATATAAGATAAGATAATTATTTATTTGCACTTTTTGACACACACACACTTTTTCTATACAAACAAAACAAAAAAAAAAGCTTAAAATAATACGTAAAAGTTGAGCATGCATGACTAAACACAACAAAAATATTTGCCATGATACCATTGTACGCCGTGTGTGTGGTGCAACAGTTCAAAATGGCCGTATCTCAGCGTCATTATCTGTTCGGTAGAACAGATCGCTGATTTTCAGCTCCCCTAGTTAGTCAGCTCCCCTAAGCGCCTTAAGCCCACACTCGTCAGCATTACCAAAGTGACAGTAGTTTAGGGCTCTGCATCTACGTAATGAGAGATGATTTATGCAGCGTCCAGTGGCATCTTCACTCACACTAGCTGGGATGGGGAAGGGACTCGGATGCTGCAGTGCCTGGGACATGGTTATTAGATGGTGTATGTTTGCCCAGCGCCTATGCCATCCTGACAGCTTATATAGTCGGCGTAGCGCACAGGAAAGACTAGTCAATACGTGCGGCAGGATCAAACCTGGGGCTCTCGCTTGCCAGTCCATTGTTCTACCCACTGAGCTACCACCGCTCAGTGTCAGTAAAATTCAGAAATACATTGTCATAACTGAGTATTCTACTCGTACTTATAATAAACAGGGCTCGGTCGAGGATCAAGCGAACCATCGAACTAAATAGATCAGATAAACACTTATTGCCGTAATTTTATTATTTATCAAACCCCTCAGGATTGCGACCACGTAATTACTCCACTGTATGGAGTTGTTTCCTCTGAACGATCAAATTTCGACAGTTTGGAGGACAGAGTGGAAAATCCCGCCATACAAGACGGTCTGTCTTGTATGACGGGATTTTCCACTCTCCGCATTTAATAAAAGTTTACTCTTTTTTTACAATAATTGAGAATGTTAGATTGAAATTTGAAAACAGCAGCCTAGACATTGAGATCCCCCGTCTCTCAGAGCCACTCCAAACGTCATCCTTACCTATAATGCAATTTACTGTCTTTTTCAGGCATAGGCGGCACCCGCTTCATCTCTTTCGAGGACCGCCACTGGCACAACGACTGCTTCATCTGCGCACAGTGCAAGACTTCCCTCGTAGGCAAGGGCTTCATCACCGACGGCCAGGACATCATCTGTCCCGAGTGCGCGAAGCAGAAGCTCATGTAAATACGCCTCCAACCGCCTACAGACTGCTCGCTTAACATCACGGCACGCTATTGCTGGGAGCAGATGCCCCGCTCTGAGATTTCTATCGTCGTCGTACCTCTGTGAGAGTGCTGCAACAGCATAATAACAAGCTTGACCCGTGGGCTAATCTCAAGTTTTTCTGCTTGCGCAGTGACAAAACAGTCCTACCCTTAGTGGCTAGCGCCAGGGATTGGTGCTCGCTAGCAAACAAGCAAGATCCGCCGAGCGACCAGTTGATCGACCTCATCGATTCAACCAACTTTCGAAAGGTCAAACCTTAGTCGTCGTTACAATTATTTTTAACTTCTACTTAGAATTGTTGACGAGAGTATTTTTTATACGAAAAAGGAGAAATATACCCTGTTTGAAAAAAAAAAATCACAAAAAAAAGAGGATGCACAAAATGTTATTGTATTAAGTATTTAGTTTCGCTTTTTTTACTGATTTTTTTGTTGTAAGGTGTTTGTTTATATATTTTGCCTTTTAGCATGAGACACGTCATATTATTGTCACTAATATATCGCGATGCGGTTGCGTCGTGTTGACCCCTATTGTTATTTATTGTGGTAACTAAACTATCAGCGAACTTACGTATTCTCGACATTATCTACGCTATTTATCATTTGAATCTTTGCTTTGGCTGTTGTATTAGTCTTTTAGGTGTTATCAATTTACCTAGCGCGATTCACACGAATATGCCTTAATAACATATCTAAGTCAATTTCAAGGGTATGTAATTTTATGTTGTACATGTATTTGGTAATATATTTTACAACATTATTGTAAAGTGGTAATACTTATTGGTCTGGTAGAGCCAGATGGGTAGACGTTTTCATGTTTTATTGCTAGTTTATTTGTCCGACAGGATATTAATAAGTGCTTCATATATTTAAACATCGTAACATAGTTTTAAGGAACTTATTGACAGATAATTTGTTAAGTATTTATTGCAACTTGAGTATTGAGTATGACATTTATTAATTTAATGATCAAGGAATGAGGACAGAATATCAATGTAAGGTATGTCACATTGTGTACGTCTGTGAGGTTTTAAAGTTACACTTAGAAACTAAACGCGATGCCATAACACCCGATTGGCGACCGCTTGCTAACATTGTTATGTGTCGAGCTGTCACCATAGTTTTTACTAATGAAAAAATATATTTATAAAATATTTTTGTTCTCGAATTAAGAATCACTCGCATTGCATCGCAATGTGGTTACTTATCGCTATTTTTTACAAAATAATAACCTATTTAGTGATGTCATCTATGTATTTAAGGGAGTAACATCTGTGCTTAGTGAGGATAGCTACGAAGCTGACTAGCTACGATTGGGGATCACTATCTATATAAGAGTTATTGCTTAGGGTAAATTATTTTATTAAAATGTTGAAAATTTATACTTATAATAATGTACACTTTTAAACCGTGTAGCTGTGTGATCTGATTAAAATCTTTATACCCATAGATTGTATGAACAATGGAAACTTAATAAATGATACAAAAGTTATCTTAATGGTTTTTATTTATAGAAATAAAATTCAATTAAATATTTTACATCAAAAGGTGTCCTATTTTAACTAATATACCTCCGTTCCCACTAGTTCCCATTGAGAAATTTACCGTAGAACTAGCGGAGCAGTTTTTTCCACTAGAGCCATTCCTTGAATAAATTTATGAAAGTATAACTGTTCCACTAGGCGTAGCCCAAAAACATTGGTTCATTAGTTCCACTAATGTAGGTACTTGGAAGAGGCCATGTCACCAACCACTTTTCTTTTTCCAATCAATGACAATTCCTGTTTTCCATAAGGACTTATTTAATCAATGAATTATATATAGAATATATATAACGAATTATATATTCCCGTTCTTATTTATACAATCACGATTCCTAAGATACGCTGAATAAAACAGTCTGCGGTGAAGAATTTACAAGGAACAAATGGTACCCCAGATTAAATAAAATGAGCCTAAGGAGTACATAAGAATCGTGTTTTTTATAAATAAGACCATCTGAATTTTAGACTATTCCCAGTAGGTACATTGATGGAATTAAAGGGAAATATCTTTAATATCAAACAATCACGACGATTCAATTGCGCTATGGCGCTCATTAGGGGGCTATGTCCAGCAGTGGATACAGCCTGAAGAAGAAGAAACAATCACGATTAGACCCGTTAATTAGACTTTTCCAACAAGTTATATTTTTAAATTATTCAGCGAATGGAACTAATGGGAGGAAAATCTCCCACTAGTTACATGATCGACTTCTGAATGGAACTAGTGGGAACGAAAATAAGGAAAAACTTTTTGGAATTAAAAGTTCCCCATTTAGTTTCTAATAATTTATTTATATACTTAATACTTTTTTTACAATTAACTACAATGCAAGAAGCATAAATGAGAAGAAAGATCATTAGCTCACTTTAAAAAGATCATGATATCTATACTATTTTTATTTTTAATGCACTAACCCGTGCTAAGGACAATTTTAAAAACATATTTAGAGGCTAAAAATTCCACTCATGCCGGGATTCGAACCCTTCATTTCACTGATGCCGGCCCTTCATTTCACTGATGCCGGTGAGTCGCCTATTAGCTCAGTTGGAAAGAGCGCTGGCACGGATAGCCAGAGGTTGCGGGTTCTAATCCCGGAATGGGTGGAATTTTTAGCCTCTAAATATGTTTTTAAAATCATGATATTTACATCAGAAGCTTAACTGTTTAATTTATAAAATACAACTCTTGTAAAACAGTACTTAAATCTTTGAACTGCATATGAGGAGTGTTTTAAGGAATCGTGCTTTTATACATATCATCATCATCATCATCATCATCATCATCAACCCATTATGTCTCCACCTAGGGGCACGTGTCTCTTCCCTGAGGAAGGTATAGGCCATACTCCACCACAGGGGCCGGATTGGTGAATTTATACATATAAATTTATAAAATAAACAATCTTTGGACGATAACACTCTAAATATCCTCCACCAAAACGAGCTTGGCCTCCGTGGTGGAGTATGGCTTAACCTTCCTGCGATGCAGGAAGAGACCCATACCTCAGCAGTGGGACATACAAGGGGTGATATCGATCGATCGAACTCTTAATATTAAAATTATGAGTAAACTTATGAGTAACACTATTATGAGAGCTTACCTTCCAGTACATCATACCAAGCTTAAAATAGAAACATGTGGGATTAGACTATTTTTAAGCGTTGACGCAATTTCAGGCCAAGATTCGATATAGGTAGCTATGCTTGGTATGGCCCTGTAGGTGTAGTTTCAACTATACATAACTCTCGCAACGTCTTATGCAACTGGTCGAAATTCCATACAATCGCAGTTTCGTTTTAATTTCCTAAATACGAGCAGATTGGAGTAAAACTTTGTAAATACAGTATATTACAGTGGCACATATATCTTTTTACATATGATTTTCATTAAATATTTTACTCAATAAATTTCTCATTCCTTTCGCAAATTACACATTTAGGATTTTTGATGTTGAAACGAAAATTCTCTCCAAATATTTTTTTACACTAAGATAGAATTATTTGTTAGATTGCAAATCCCGATTTATAGTAAGTACATAAACCACAAAGTAATCCATAAAGTCAATACAGGTAACTTTTTTTTGGAAAATAACAAACTATGTTTGTGAAATTATGATTTCTGCATTGTCAATAAAAATTGTCCTTACAGATTCTTTTAAACAACCATTGACAAACTTGGAGAAGGAAGTTAAACTTAAAGGATAAGGCTGACATTCAGAGACGAAAACTGAAGCTAAGACCGGTCTCAGAAATGTCAAAATGTACGTGATTTGGACATTTGTAAGACCAGTCTTTGCTTAGTTTTCGTCTCTGAATGTCAGCCTAAGAAAGCTTACCTCTCATATGCGTCAAACTCACTGTCATATCAGTCCGTTCCAAAGTATTTCATGCCGAAATGGTTTGGTGCCACAGGGTGTAGCTCTGAAGTAAGTATCTTCAACTTGGGAACATAGTCCACCACAGCCTGGGCCGCCGCCGGGGTGCAGAACAAGTTCGAGAGAATGATGCGCTCTTCTTTCACACCATGCTGAGTTAGGACATTCACTGCCTGAAATATATAAAAATACAATTAAACTGTGGAACAACAACAGTCAATGTAAGTTATACTATTAATAATGAAATGCATCCTGAAATAAATTTTACAGTAATGCTTTAACAGTAAGCTAATGTCAAAGACATAAAGCAAGAGCCATTCACTTGTTTTTGTAGTGAAAACTTTACATATGCATACAAACTTTCTACTCCTACCTCCTACTGAACAAAATGTGTAATAATAATAATAATGTAACTGTCACATAAAAAAATAATTAGCTCTGGTCCCAAACTAGAATTCACTGTACTATGGTAAGCAGTACAGGGAATTATAGTTAGTTTTCACACAAATGCACAAGGGCGCAAGCTATTGCAAATAGTCTAGCATAAATATAACTGTTGGAAATCCATTTCCAAATTTAACTTTGGTTAGAAATACCCAAAAATGTGCAATTCCAATACATATTTTGGTTTTTATTCAAAAAGGACATGCTGGATTTCAATTAAACTTTGCCAATATGTTTAAAAGACATAAATTGAAATTTAGAATTATACATACTATTCAAAAATAAATTATAGCCGCATTACTCGTAGTCTTTTCATAGAAACTGGAGGTTAAGTCAAGGCTTTTATAATCTATACCCAAGGTTTTTATACCATGTGACAAGAGTTACTTTAAGACCAGCAATATAAATTGTATTAGACATAGAGAAAATCACCACCATTTATCTTTTAATCTGGCCACGGCAACGAGAGTAAAATATTTCTTTGAGAGTTCTCCTGAAATGCTTAGCAGGTTACGAACTAGGTCCAAATGTTTTAATACTGCCTACCTGCTTAACTGTGTTTCCAGTGGACATAATAGGATACATGAGCAGCACTTGTCTCCTAGCTATATCTTCGGGGAACTTGGCGTAGACAACATGAGCCTCATGTGTGTCTGTGTCACTCTCCACCAGGATCTTGCCGATGCGAATGGAGCGGCAACAGTCTCGAAGACCCTGAAGAAGGAAAGGATCATTTGGTTAAATTCAGTTTAATATAAAAAGACAATTCTTAAAAAGGGATTAACTTTTAATATTTGGCCTAACAAACCTTATCAATTTTAATACATAAAAGTTGAAAGTGACACAATGGTCATGGTGAAAAAATTAAACAATTTGAAGTGATCGTAGCAGACTACTACACTATGCCGCGAAGGCAGCAGCATAGATTGTGCATTGGCATTCAACAAACATAATTTATAGCAGGGCCTCGATAATCCAAACACCGAAAATTTATTAGATTAGATTAGAAAATTCTTTATTGCACAATAAGCATATTTGTACAAAGGCGAGCTTAATACTAATGAGTATTTTCTTCCAGCTAACCTTGGGTTATATGGATAGTAGTGCGGGTAGTGCCCGGAGAGAGTTATAGTAAATAAATTATCATATAAAATCGCATCATATAAGTTAAAACAAAAAAAATAAAAATACTTATCAATATACCGAATGGATAACATAAATACTTAGAATACACATTATAATGATAATACCTAAATGTATATATATATATTTAGGTATATCATTATAAGCAGGTATGTGTATATATATATATATATATATATATATATATATATATATATATACATACATACCTGCAATGAAGTCCGAAGTAGTGCTTATGGATTCTACTCTTAAACACATCAACTGACTGGGCCTGGCGTATGTATAGGGGCAGCGCGTTCCACAAGCGCACATTAAAGAATTCACA
This sequence comes from Yponomeuta sedellus, assembly GCA_934045075.1. NCBI lineage: Eukaryota > Metazoa > Arthropoda > Insecta > Lepidoptera > Yponomeutidae > Yponomeuta > Yponomeuta sedellus. The sequence continues at coordinate 6,995,101 of OW203726.1, read as the reverse complement.
GTGAAAGAATTCGCATAGCCTGCCGTACCATGCACGGGGTTGTCAAAAAGGAGGTTTTTGCTTGGACGCTGAAGGCGACCATGCGCGCCACGAGGGACGAAAACGTTCGCGGAGGTACTGGGGAGAGAAGGGGTCATGTAAGATACCGTAAAGAAGAGTCACAATGTGAGCATTCCTGCGGGAGCGGATATTTAGCCAATTTAGCTGAGTGCGAAACTGGGAAACATGGTCATATTTACGAAGGCAAAAGATGTAACGAATACAGACGTTGAGAAGTCGATCTAATTTATCGAGAAGTTCCTCAGTGAGGTCGGGATAACACACATCTGCATAGTCAATGACTGGGAGAAGCAAAGCGTTGACCAACGCAACTTTGGCGGAGTACGGTAGGAACTTTTGCATACGCTTAAGCGAATGCATGGTCGCGAAGATCTTCCTACTTACCTCAGCAACTTGTTTTTCCCATGACAGATTGTCTTGGATATGAAGACCTAAGTTTTTTACTTCCTTACAGTACGGTAAGGGCACGCCATTATAACAGACCGGCGGCAGGGTATCCCTATCGATCTTAGATAGCAGAGCCCTACTACCCAGGATAATCACCTGCGTCTTGCCTGGATTGACCAGGAGACCATACTGCTCAGTCCAAGTACTAATCGCGATCAGATCCGAGTTCATTTTCTGGACTGTGACTGGGAGAAGCTCCTGCTTAGACGGCAAGTAGAGTTGGAGATCGTCTGCGTACAAGTGATAGGAACTGAAGTTAACCACGGAGACAAGGGTATTAATAAAACTGACGACCGTGGAGATATGAGTGAAACCACACAGCGACTGACTCCGATATGTTGAGGGAGCGGAGAATGGCGAGAAGAATTACGTAGTCTACGCAGTTAAATGCACTACTAAAATCTAGTAAGGTAAGGAGAGTAAGCTGTCGACCATCCATAGCATGTCGGAAATCATCTGTTATTTTGATGAGGGCGGAAGATGTGCTATCTTGGATGGATGGACGGAAACCAGATTGGAATGAGTTTAGGAGTTGGTTCGTGTGGAGAAAAGCCATAAACTGACGGTTCACTACACGTTGCAGGATTTTGGATAGGAAAGGCAAGATGGAAATGGGTCTATAGTGTTTAAAGTCCGTGGGAGTTGAAATTTTTGGAATAGGCACCATTAACGCCATTTTCCACTGGGATGGAAAGGAACTGGAAGAAAGGGAGTTTATAATGTGGGTAAGGGCGGGGAGAATCGTGTTTAGGATCGGCAATAACAAGTCACGCCCAACAGAGTCCTGACCTACCTTGGTGTGAACGGAGCGGATGATTTTCTCGATATCGGAGCCAGTAACTGGGGTGAAGCAGAAAGGGTGGGGTGAAGCTACGGGAGAGGATGCTATGGACTTTATTGTCAAAGCCTTCAGCAGAGGATCAATGAAAAATGGTGGTTTAGACCATTGACGTCAAAATTTATACCCTGATTGGATGTACGAAGCGTTTGGATTATAGTATGTAGGCATTTTGAAAGGCATTTTTCGAAATAAAACATATATATTTTTCATTATAATGTATGTACATATATATTTATTGGCGAAACAGTGCGCGGACGACCAAGCGATACGTGTACTACCTAAAACGCACTGCGTGGCACTGTGAGACAGAAACTGTGGGAGACGGCGGTTGCGCAGGGGTGAGGGGGGTCATTCGGATTATAGAGGCATTCGGACTAGCTGGGGTACGGATTATCGAGGCCCTGCTGTAGATTCTTTAAGTAGATTATTTTTTATTTTATTTCATTTTAATGTTGCTGAAGCAAAAGAGATCTATCAGGGCCCTGATAAGTGGCAGACCCTGGTCTCTGCCTACCCTTCTAGTGTACAGACATGAGTTTATTTTACTGTAAAAAAAAAACTACCATTAGAGAATGTATATTGTACTGTTTCTTTGACATATTTTGTTTGATATTCCTGGTGTGCAATAAAGAATACTTTAATCTTATATTATATAGTACATTGGACATTCTGACCTGCTCCATTGCCTCTCCAGAACGAACGATGGAGACACCACAGTTGCCAGCACCATACTTGAGTCCCTTGTACAGAGCGCCAGTTGGCGTGATTACTTCGCAATCGGTAAAAGGCAACTTGTTCAAGCTTTCCTCGATCACAAGGCGTATGAGGCGGTCCGCGTAGAACTTGAAGTCACTCCGAGAAGTGTTCCTGGGGCAGTTAACGAAGTCGGATAAAAATAAACACACAAAAGAACAGTCATGTCGTGGTGATAACCTATCTATTTACTTGTCTCGGAGAATAGTTTGCAACTCCTTTATGTTGTCGTTCGAAGGCAGAAGGTTGACGCTATCGCCAAATTGTTCCTTCACTTCGTCCGCGTCCCATTGTCTGATGTCTGTATCGCTTATTTCCATTGTAATCAATACACGAATATTATTGTCTCGGATCACAGACCACAGTCACAGAGCATCAGACTAAATAGTGAGTGAGTCTTTTTAATCTGTGCTAAATAGAGTTGTGTTGTGAATGAATGACATTGACGGATGGCAATAACGCACGTCCCAATAACGCACACCCTATAACGCACCCCCCATAATGTACTGCCAATAATCCGGATACTAGTATCACGGATTATTGACTGTACAATATCGGGGCGTGCGTTATCTGTATTTACAAAATCGGTACGAACAAATAATCCGTGTCTCACCTTAGACAAGAAAATCACTTGTTATAGTGAAAGCTCGTTAACAGAAGCTAATTAAACAGACTTATAAAATTGTGAGATATTTATTTTAATTATGCAAAATTAATTAAGTACTTAATGTGTAAGCTGAGAGAAAAGGCGTATACACGTAGAACGCTGGCAACCGGCGCTGATCTATCAACGCTTATCGGAACAGGTCCGCGCGTGTAGTCGGCGCAAGCAGTCACTATACATTGTGCCGAACCAGCGCCGAAAAGTTCCGACCTGCGCCGACAAGTTCCGATCTGCTCCGATAAGCCGCAATTTGCTGTGAATTGGTTGCAGTTTGCATTGCATGCAGTTTGCAAGTCAATGACACTTATTTGGCGTTAATAAAGATGATTTTGACAGTTTGATTTCATTAGTGTTCAGTAAATGCACTTTCAAGTCTTGAAGTAAATGATGATGTTCCCCGAAAATTCTTCTTTTTTATTTAGGGGACGTACCTATACTTTGTTTTCGAATTTTGCAAACCACTTTTTCTAACAGAAAAAAATCTTGGCCAGACGATGTCGACATTTTGCGTGCTACTCAGAGAGACTGCCAATCGGCTTCTGCCTGCTTTCTTTGTGTAGCTGTTGCTTGAGCCGACCGGCTCCGATAAGCGCTGGCAGATCGGCGCTGGTAGCCAGCGTTCTACGTGTATACGCCTATAGGTAATCATAAGACAATATCAGTCAATAAGCATGTTTCCATAGGAGAATTTTATAAAAGAATTAGGGAGGCGTTTGAGGAACCGTGGTTTTGACAACCGTTTCAAGTCATTTCTGATACAAATGATCTCCTTTGCTGTGCAGCGCGGTAAGGCTGACAGTGTTATAGGGACCTTTGGATCAGAGATGTCTCGGCGTGGTATATTTAGTTGACATTTATTTTTTTATTAATTAACTTTTCTTAATTAAAAATAATTGGTTATGACGTTTTGCTATTGACGGTTTGTTGCAAGTTGCGAGCGTATTTTGTTCATATCAGCCGTATTTAAGTTGAAGACATGATTTCAGACCATCATTCCTGCGTTCCGCCAAGAATTATCCACAGAACACCATGCTGGTTAAATGTGTTCACAACGGTACAAACTAAAAGAGACTACAAACTCTTTGTCTTTGACAAACGTCTATTTTTTTGTCGGATACTTCTTCTACACCTAGATTGCCTGCACATACTAACACGCAATGTAATATAAGAAAACTTTTGTAAAATTTGGGTGTCCGTTTTCGAAATATTGAACTAGGAAGCCTAAATTTTTGGTCGGGTATCGATCAATCAAAAAGTATTTGGTCGTGTAGTGGAATGAAGATAATATCTCCATTTTCGTCTTTTAAAGTTAATAATTACGCTCTGTTCACAAAGATATGAATTCTGTTATCCAAATAATTTTATCTCATTTAAAAAAACAATCTCGTTCTGCTTTGATCTCTTACCACAATCATCATCATCATCAGCTATTTGAAATGCTCGATTTGTATGAAATTTGTGTTGCATGAATACGAAATTTATTTGTATCGAAATGGTGACCATTGATAAACCATGAATTGTAGTTCTAAGAAACAGTTCAACGGTAAACTTAGACTCGATTTTGCAATTATTCTACTGTGCCCCTCTAAACCACCCCACTGGTGGGGCAAAGTGGAAACCTAAAATCTGACCGTGGAATCTGCCCCACTAAAACTCGATGTAGTGGGAAAGATTCCACTAGTATTAAGTCATGGTGTCTTTTGACCCACCAGGGTTGGCCCTTCAGAAGATTTTATGTAGAGCCATCAAGGAGTTATTAGAGCATAAGAAGAGTATAAAAAAATTTTTAGGTAATTCTTTGGAAACTTTAATTTCAGAAGGAATCTCTTTATAAATTACAGATATATGATTGACTTAATAAGTCTAATGACTAATGTATTTACTATTAAACTATGTTAAAAATGCAAACTTATAAAATCACAGATTTATTTATCATTTGGCCCAGCCTCCACGGCGAAAGCTTACTTATTATTTATAAAATAAAATAAATAATTAAACATTGAAACAAAAAAATGTTAAACATATGTCTTACATTAAGAAATCAGTCTCAGAATAAAAAAAATTTACAAAACGTATGGTTTTCCTTATTAAATCGCTAACAAAGTACAAAATTCTTATCTTAATATAAAAACAAAGGGCGATTTAAAACTACTGATAATAAAGAGAAATCACAGAAATAGTAAATAATTTGGCATCACAAATCAGTGTAACTGATTTTACAATTATAGTATTCAATTAACAAAAATTTAGGTAAAAAAAATAATTAATTAAAAAATGTCTTCAAATAATTGTAACAGGAATTGGAGATGGTCGGAGTAAAACGCTGGTGTAGGTGCTTCAGTGTATTTTAGGGCAGAGCTTCCGCTGTACCAGTGGTATACTTAGTAGCAAGGTTTACAATGGTCCTGGCGTCGGCATGCCCGTCGCTTAAATACAGTTGAAAAGCCGTTAACAATTCAAAACAGGAAGCTATGGGAATTGAAGATACTTTACATTGAAGTAATCAAACGTAGAACATTACTTCAAACTGTATGGAGGCTAATTAAATTTATATAGTAGATTTAATTAATCATTAATTACATTACTTTTATTATTATTTACGAAACTATATTAAAGAGAATATAATTTAAGATGGTGCCACTTTCGCTGGCGCCCAAATAATGAAACTTAACTGAAATAGACTATTAATCAAAGGCAACTGAATAAGATAATAAATATTCTATAAATTATGAAATTATAAATACACGACAACTTTATTACGATAATTGCATCTCTTTACAATCTATTGTTACGCGACGTGTGATTGGTGTGACGTAGGCTAGGTCCGACATCGTTCGATAACATAATACATAAAGTAGTCTCAACATGGCTGATACATGTCCAGTAAAACTTGCTAAACTTATATGGACGCCAATATTATTATTTGGTCGTAGAAAATCGTGCCTGCGTTATTGGTCTGTACCGATTTTGCACAACCCGATAGCGTGAGTACAATAGTGTAAACCCAAATAATTGGTGTCCTTTGGGCATGAATTATCGGGTCGTGCACTATGAGGTGCACATTATCGGGCCGTACATTACAGTAACCCGATGTGTGACATAACAACAGCTATTTAGTGATGTGAATTCATTTCTCAACTTAGACATGTTACTGACTTTAGACTTACATTTAATTTGTGTATTATTATTGCGAAAGAGTACAAATTAAGAGAATGATTTTGCCAACACTAATTGTCTTTTTATACCGTAGACAGAGAATAGATCACAGAACATAAAAAAAGAGTAGAAGTAGCGACATGACACATTAGTACGAAAACCAGTGTAACCAAACTGATACTTATAAACCAAACGCACACTACGAATGCCGAGCTGCCATTGGTAAATAAATTCAATGCCGAAAATGTGTAAATCATAAAAGTTTCAATTACAATATGCACCTTTTTATAATATTAACAATGATCAAAGTCAAATGACAATGATGAAATTAAAGTTGACATTTTGTAGTAACGCTACTCTACACTAGATGGAACTACCGCCGTCTCGGACCGAAAAGAACCTTTACCTACTAAGACAAAAAGGTCAAAATTGAGAAACAAGTACATTCTCAGTTTGGGATGGGACAATGCGAGTTCTAGATTGTCGCTAAGGAGAACCTATCGACAAATTATACCCGTACAACAGTTTAACACATTAATGGCCGAATACGAATACTGGTACTTAGAAGAATTTTTAGCTATTTCTTTTTTGCCTGCGGGTTGACTGGTAAAAAATGCATTTTTTTCACATTATCTTTTGCGCAATAAAGATTCAACACTAATAGGGTAAATAGATGCACAAATAAAACAATGTGGTAGATTTCATATTTTAAAATGTTCTCTTATTTAAAACTACCTTTAACCCGCTGCTCCGCGGGCGTTACAAAATATAACACGGGAAATATCATGTATTCTACGACTCAATTCAGATCTTTGTCTATCTGTACGCCATGTTCCATACGTTATACTAATTTTATTGATGATGGTACTAATATATTTCAATTATACGCAAGAGTCTAACCTGGAAGTGAAGCACATTTTTTTCTGGTATTGCTGCATAAGTGCCCCCTTCCGCCTTTTTTTAGTTATTATGAAGTGTTCATGAAAATGCTCTGAATATATTGTGCTCATCGTCGTTTGGAACCAATTTTGCCTTCCTATCGCTGCTATCCATTTTACTTTCGTATTCTGTTTCTTAGGAAAACTAAACGAAAACTTACTTCCAAATTGTTTTGATTCCGAGAGGGTTGTTGTATCATTGCCACAGTTTTCTGTTGTATTTGATTAAAATTACTTTGATAGTTTCTTAGATATTTCAGTCACTGATAAACTGGTGAAGAAAAACTATATCTAGCTGTGCTCCAATGACAGTTTTCACATGCACAACGACCAGCCGGCGACCGGAGCTCATACATTACTACTTTACCCGGCCCGGCGACCGGAAGCATTTGACAAGGCACTTAGGAAGTAGGTATAAAATAACAATAATTATTTTACCTACTTAGACGAATTGGAATTTACAATACCTAAGTACCGTTAAGTATGTATGACTACTACGTCATAGACAATTATTATCGATAGATTTTTATCATGTGTGCCCCCATCCGTAATTGAGTAGAATACAAATATTGACAGAAACTTCTAGAGAACGTACTTTCTTCGATGAAAATTTAACTTTATTAACCAGTAAATAAAGGTGGTTTCACTTTCTCATTTTCGGATTGGTTTCCGTGTTCATGTCATTACAAATTTAATTAAAAATACAATGAAATACGTCTTACAGATGAAATGTTACGGCATGATCGGTATATTTTGGTCCCCAACTTTTATTTTTGCTCTCTAACACAGCATAACAAGGCATTTTAATAAAGTTTTCACCATTTTTTCTCTACTAGAAGCGCACGGCAACTGCAGTCAACAAAACTGTCACCGACTACGCATAGGCAATACATTGCTAATGTGAAGCACGCGGGTACCGCCCACTTACGACTTCTACTCTTTTTTATGTGGTTGTAATAACAACACAGGGCGGTCAACGAATGTACGGGGACATCTTAAGAAAAATGAAAAAGGACAAATGAAAACATAGATGATGACAATGACGGTTTTTTGGATAGCAAGTAAAGTAGAGTAGTCATCAGACGAATTTAATTCTTCGTTAAAGAGTAGTTTCAAGTTTCCTCTACAAAACGAGAACAAAATAGTTAACAAATAAATAATGAATAAAGCAATAATGTATAAATGGCGGAAAGTACCTACAACTATTTTTTCCAGTTTTAAGTGCCGGCGGCGCGGCGTCGGCAGTGGAGGAACCTCGTTACTTGACAATACAATGGCAACACTGAGTGACCTGACGTGCGTGGGTGATTGATTTGAAGAAGGCGAGGTATCGCTCCGTTCATTCACTCTTGAATGAATCACTTCTTCAAAAAAAAAATCATTTTCCGTCTTCTCGTCCTGCTGTGATGAGTTTATTTTTTAAGTTCGGATCGGAAGCTAGCCGACGCCTCGTCACTACTCGTCAGTGCAAATAAATAGTCAACTTAAAACCGTACTGCGGTCATTACCGAAAATAGAACGGCAGCGGCAGCAGCCCACATAAATTTCATCGCCTGTTCCCTTACGGAGATTGAAGTTACTCATCTGTGATATAACGATAGGTTAGCTATCTAGACCGGTGATGAATGTGACTGGAATCTAACCCGCATGGTGCACCGTGCTTTCTCTTTGCGTGAATTTTAAACCGACGGAAAATAAGCCAAATAAAATGGGAAGTGCCAAAATGACCTACAACCTCGAAGTAACGCCGAATTACTCTTATATTTTCGACTTTGAGAGCGAGTTTATTCATCAGAATTCGCGGAAATGGATGACGGAAAACTGGACTGTCGCATTCTACTACGTGGGGGTGTACATGGCCTTCATCTGGGGGGGACAATATTACATGCAGAACCGACCCAGGTAAGAATTTTAATTATTTCCTGTGTAAATGAAACCACAAGTATACCATTTTTTTTCATTGGAGGAGGATAGGCAAAGGTCTTCTACCATGGTCATCTTCAGTTCTTGTTATCATCAGTTGGTAGGTATTTTTCTTAGGCTGAAACCAACTTGTCACTAAATTATTTATTTTTATTCGTTACTTATGAGTCTAGATGAAAAAAGTGTCAATTATTAAATTATGTGCTGGATTTGGCCACTGATTTCTCCTATCAGGCAGTTGAAGATTGAAAGACAAAAAGAAAGGAAGAACACTGTATTGTATACAGTGTCTGCTATCTTAGATAACATTGATTTGGTTTAAGATTAACACTTATTGCTTAAGCAGGGCTGTATTCACTTTTATTTGAAATATAAATCTTAAATATTCATACACATTGAACATTTCCTATGTGTTATGTCTATTTGTCCTTCTATGAAAATACTTTTTATTGCTTTTTAAAATAGCGATTTGGTACATACTTTCCCAATATAAGAAATTTGGTTAAATATTGAACTAGGATTGTTTTTATACAAGACTACTTTTTTTTGCTATCTCTCATTCCAAAATAAGTATGTAAATGAGTTGTAGTCAAAAGTTATCTCTAATCTTATGTCTTGTGATGGGCAATCCATATTTTAAAGTGATTGATCCTTTAGTTAACCCTTCAATGGACAAATTTTTTTATTTGTATAATGAAAATAGTTTGAATGGTAAACACATTGTTTTGTGCATTATCTTTAATCTTTAGGGAATCCTAGAGATTTTATGGATTAGTTATCATTTTTGTGCATCAGTCTAAAGTTGTTTTATTAAAAGTTTGAAATTTTATTAAAATAAAAATTTGACTCAAATAGGTACAAAATAAATTCAATAACTTCAAAAAAATGAGGACCTCGATTCAATGCGTGCACCAATCTCTAGGTAGTAAGTGTCAAAAAAAAGAAAGATACAAAGATAAAGTTATAATAAAAACTTCCAGACAACACAAACACTAAACTCGTCCTCATCCCAAAGTAGAATGTGCTGCCGTCCTAGCAATAATATCAGTACCTGACAATTTGCTCAAAATTGATAGCATATTCGGAATCAATGTTTAAACAAGATAGCTGTATTTGCCTCTGAGGGAAATTGATATTTTTCCACTAGAAAACTTTCCTTTATTAGGCATAACGTAAAGAAATAATAATATAAATAACACAATCTCTTGTCCTGATCCCAAACTAGGATACCCTGTGCTAAGGTACCCAATCAAGGAGATCAAAAACATGGATATACACCCAGGATTAGATATAGATAGAGGACACTTTATTGTACTTAAAAAAATAAATTACACAGATATTTCTTAACCTAAGAGTACAGACGGCGGCCTTATCACTAAAAGTGATCTCTTCTAGACAATCTTTGGGTGGACTGGAGCAATATATTGGAGTCCTTAGACCATTCATACAAATTTATGGTGGCCCCCAAAGAGAATCGAATGCATGGCCTCTGGCATGGTAATCAGACGACGGCTAGACCAGAGGCATTAAAAAAATTCAATTAAACTCTATAATTCAAAGTGTATAGTTCAAAACATACAAAGTATAAATAATTACTGTTCTTATTGTTTGGCATTCTCTAATAAAAGTCGTAACGCATTACACAAAATAACTGTAAAATATAATACTCATCTTAATCACAGACTTCATTATCATAAGCATGACACGAAAAAACACTTTAGTCACATTTTTCTCAACAGTGACTTGCATGCAGTTATCGTTATGGTTAGGATTGCAGTATAGTACAGAAGCGGCGGTGGCGGTGTAAAGGCGGCTTTTCAATCAGGCGGTCGTATGTTCGAACCTCGACATGCACCAATGACTTTGTTTTATATGTACATTTATGTTGAAGTTATATTGGTATATTCAAGTTATAGTAGCAATACCACACGCTGATGGTGAAATAAAACGCAAGGAAAACCTAGTGTCTGAAGTGTTACCGTACCTCAGCGCTTGCTATGTACCACTATGGGCCTAGGTACGGTAGTCTCAGGTCTAACTATTATCGCCGTATGGTACTACTTAATGGTATCACAAATGTGGAAATATATCCAGAGTGAGGCAGTATGTATATCAAGTACTAGCTGTGGCCCGCAGTGTTACCCGCGGCTTATCGATTTTCCCATGGGAATAAGATATTTTCCCGCAATAAAACGTAGCCTATGTGTTAATCAGAGTGTCAGCTAAGTCTATACCAAATTTGAATAAAATCGCTCCAGCCGTTTAGACGTGAAGAAGTAACAAACATACACACTCACAAACTTTCGCCTATGTATGATTAGTGTGATGAAGCGTGATGTGATGTGATGGTAACCTTCAGCGGAAATCGAACATACAACCTCTGTTTTGGTAGTCTAGTGTGTAGGCAGTCAAAAAAAAATTGCCTTTATCAGTATAGCCCCTATTAAATTGTTTGATAACCCAAATTTATAAATATGCCCATGCAAACTGTCTGAAACAACAAGCAATTACTTTTTATCAGTAAAAAATGTTTTAATATTTATACTGACACTGCTAACATCATCTGACATTTGTTGTTATGCAATTTCATATCTGTTGTATTCATAAATAAACAAAATTTATTCTGATAGTCTGATTCTGATAATATCTGAGACAGATTCTGATAATATCTGAGACTATAGTCTGATTAAATAATTTTGTTATTGAGCTTACATAATTATATTGTATTTGCTAATGATTTCATTAATTTCTGATAGAAATATGCTGAACTGTTTACCAACGGGGCACCAGCACAGGTAGCATGACAACGCGAGTCGCGCCATTTGTGGCGCTAACATGTCAAATGAACAACCAATCTATTCTATGTAACTGTCCACTGAGTTGGGTTATCCATTTTACGTTTCCAAAGCGTAAAAATATGTATCTATGGAGTGGCTTTAAAAAATACAAATCTGCGTCACTCAACCCCAGTAAAGACTTACGTAAGATACCCTGAAAAGTCACATTTTTTGTTTTCTATAGCCTGGATTGTGTCCCACTGCTGGGCAAAGGCCTCCTCTTTCTCTTTCCAGTCTTCTCTGTACATGGCCACCTCCTGCCAGCCTAGCAAAAAGGTCGTGAGGTCGTCTTGCCATCTCCGCTGAGATCGGCCACATTTGCGATATCCGTCGCGTGGAACCCAGTTAGTGATGAATTTTGCCCACCTCTCTGGGCCCATACGGCTTACGTGGGCCGCTTAATTCTACTTTTTTTTTATTTCTGCATAGTCTAAAAAAATAATTACATATTTTATTCAGTGTCAATGTCGCCACACTGCGCTGTTATAGGTTGAAATTTGGGCGCGCGAATCGCGTCGTCATGCTACCTTCGCACAAGAGTGCAAACCGTCTTTCGCCTAGTGCCCCTGAAACAGGCAATTCGGTCATGAATTGCCGTCATTGCCGACGTGTTAACTAACCCGCTGGCACCGGTTTTGTTGCGATTGAGCGATTACATCGTCATTTGCGCCTGACTGAAGGTCTATCCACGTTAGAATGAGCCGACGCGCGGGCGGCAAGATTTCAATCTAAATTGATCCTTAAGAATTACCATGCTAGAGACTGCAATACAAGAGCAAAAAACACCCTTGTCAGCCGCAGGTGGCCGGGCTTTATCAAACTAAATTTTAATTTATAAAGAAATATAGGGATTTTAGTGTCGCTATAACTCTCCAAAACCTATGTGAATAAATGTCGGATAAGTTGATAGCTTACGAAGGTTGTCTGGAAGAGATCACTTTTAGTGATAAGGCCGCCGTCTGTACTCTTAGGTTAAGAAATATCTGTGTAATTTCCATTTTTATGTACAATAAAGTGTTCTCTATCTATCTATCTATTAGACTGTCAAACAAAAACCTTGTTCTCATGTCAGAGGAACTTCGCGGTAGTCGTTTATTTTCTGCTCTTGTTTCCTGCCGTCGAGTAAATCAACATTCTGTTGATAAAAACGAACTACAATATGTACCTACATAAAAAAATACTTTGACTATATTTGACTATAGACTACAACTGGTCTCGTCGTTGCAAACAACCGTTGTTTCTGCAACGTCGTAGATAAATGAATCTGAATTGTCTATTAGCATTTTGGCGAGACCTTTTTTAAGCCCTAAAGTTAAGCGTTAGTCATACGGGGTTTCACTTAAACATGTGTCTGACAGAGGCATTACTTTTAACATTGAATTTGAGTCTTACTCCCTCCCTGAGAGAAAGCCAGGGCCCTGCAATAAATAAATAAAATGTTATTATAACATTTCACAATTTAAAAGGGTAAAGACCCCGTATACTAAGTAAATACCTGTATTACGAACAGTCCTGCTCTTTCGATTAGAACTATGCAATGGGACAGATCTAGACAGTGCGCCTGCACGTTGCTGGCGTGTTGTTATGTGGATAGTCCCTAACTGGCGAGCAAACACTCGTATCAAATAAGACAACATAGTTCAGTAGCCAAAGTATGCAAATGGGACCCTATTACTTTGCCTACGACGTCTGTGTCTGGCTTTATCTCTGGAACTGTAACAGGTAATCGCTTACCATTTTTACTTTTGGTACAGTGCAGTCCCTATAGCACACAACAAAAATTTATAATAAAAACCGCCAAAGTGGTCGTCGGCCTGTGTAGTGATTATTCCTGAATATCATAGAACTTTATGTATCCAGAGCACAGACAATGTAAAAAAGCTTAGACATAAATTCTAGATACAGTGTCCAGTGCAACTCAAACGAGAGTAGAAGATGAAGAAGGTTTGTCCAACCCCTATACAATCGTGACAGCACAATACGCCTACAGTTTGTAAAGGTGTGACTGACAAAAAACATTAAAGTTTTGCAAGAAATATCAGAATTCGCTTTGCTTTTTACTCTAAGCACTGAACACGATCTATTGGAAGCTTAAAACACAAACGACCAACAGACGTGGAGTCCATCTACCTTTTTCGGTTTTTCTATACTACATTAGATAGTAGATATCGTTAGTTAGCTACATTTTGAAAGAAAGTTTTTCCGGTTGTGAAAAACAGTATTATTAATGATTTATCGATAGTGGTATATGTAACATATTTTTAAATATTCAAAATTTCCGACCTTTTGCTCGAAACTCCAAATTCGTAGTGGTAGGAATTACCATGACTTTGAAAAATGTTTTCTTATAATATTTTAAATAAGAGTCTGACCTCCGATATGCGTAAACAATAACAAACGTTGCACACTGGTTCCACGCCCTAAGAGTAGCGGTCATAGGGTTTCGCGATAATAATGACTGTCGTTGTCATAGCTGATTATTATTATTATGGTGTTTTGTAATACTTTAAGCCATAACACAATAAAAAAAAAACAAAATAATCTTAAAAAGCTTATTTTATTTACAAAATTATGCATTTTTATTACACTTAAAAGAAGGTTTGCAACTTAATAACTATTAAACCTTACTATTTACATTTTATATTACAAATAAAGTAAATACTTAACTAACATCTAAGTACAAACACACAATTGGACAAAAAATATTATATTTACATAATAGGAGTTATGTAAAAAATAACATAAATACCTATCTTATTTTTTACATTTTTTCCTAAACCGACAACAAATTTAATACTTCTTTTGATAGAATAGACTTCTTCTTCTGTGGTAACCTTCTTAAACTAGAAATATAAGGATCCGAATTAAGGAGAAGTCTATGTATCAAGTCGGTGTTTGTGACAACCCGAGACATTTTCCTCGTGTTGTCACGCCTGAAGAGTTTGATTAATTTATTGCAAGATTCGGCGGCCTCTTCCGAAAGCTCACCTATTGACAATAATGCGTGTTCAATTACTTCCGACCCATGAATGAGGACCTTATGTACAGACGATGGCAAGTTGTACCATGGATAGGTAGCAACAAGTTTACGTGCTGTTTCTAGAGAATACTCTTTAAAAGTGGCGTTATTAATTTTGTATCCCGACGAAAGACACTGCAGCAGATTATGACATCTGTCAATAAGGATTTTATCTAATCCAGTAATTTCCGCTGAAACCGCTGAGTTAGAAAAAAACTTTCTGGCAGTGTTTCCGTCGTTAGATGTGCCACTTCCTCCACTTCGCGGTTTGTCGACTATTAGACCAAGTTTCTGCCTAAACTGTTGCTGCACATGTTGTTTTTTTTGTGCAAGAAGAGCTTTTTCGTCTGAAGAACGTACCTGCCATTTCTTTATGTCTAATCTATAAGAAACGTGAATTAAATATTCGAAGAATCGGATATACGAGTGAAGAGGAGATAGTCCAAATTGATAGGTACCACTATCTGCAGTTTTGCTCAGCGATTTATCAATGTCATTCATCTCTTTTGGAGTTGAACCACAAATATAACATCTACTACAAGATGTATCGCTCAGAGCACTGCACACTTTACCATCAACCATGGTTAATTGTAAAGAATGCTGCACTTTTATTTCATATTCACCGTGAGTGAAAGAAGTCGGTTGTAAACTATCAATTTTAGTCTTGAAATAAGCTTCTTCTTGCACAGAAAGGTCTTTGGATTCTTTGGCAAATTGGAATCGAATAGGCCTACAATACCTGGTGGAAGAAGGGCGCGGATTTTTCCAAACTATTTGATCTGGGTCGGAGGTATTGGACTTACAAACCAATTGAAGAGGACAATATGAAGTAACAAACATACTGCCATCATCATCGATACCAGAATCTCCAAAAATCTGTTTATATTCGCTGTGCCCCGTACTCCCATCGAAACCCCATTTTCCAATCAAAACAAATTCTTTATTAGGGTCAATATTATTCAAAACGGGTTTTTGGGATTCTAGTATCCGGCAAGCAGTATGATCTAACAATGATTGTAATTCTACTTCAGCAGATGATTCCGTGATAAACTCTTGCGATGGATAGCACCGCTTCTTAGCTTCTAACACTTTTTGATAAGATGGTAATGCATTAGGTGATTTTGCATTAACGAAGTCTTTCACCAAAAGATACTGATGTTTAGTCAGTTTTGTCTCATTTATAAGAGACAAGACTTCGTCAGTGCTGAAATTTAAAGATGCAGCGGCGTTAGATAGACTAGAATCGTCCAACAAAGAATTTATCGCAGAACTGTCTACTTTACTTAACTCTGCAAGCCTGCGGCGTTTTGATCTCTTGCTACATTCCTCAAAGTCCTTCCTGTGCTGGTGCTGTTGGGTGCTTGTCGAAGCTTCTGCTGCTGGCCGTTGGGTGTTGTGGCTCCCTACTGTTGCACAAGTTGGCAGAACGCAAACTTCAATTTCGTTCAGCCAGTCTCCGTACTTAGAGACCATGCGAGAATGGTTGCGCGTGACTTGCTTCCAAATTGCTACCAATCTTGTACAAACTTTAGTAACTCTTTTTTCCAAGTCATCAGCAATGTAATTCTCAACATCAGGCAGCAATTGTATTAGGTCTCGAAAAACTCGATGCCAACGCTCCAGTTCAGATTTGCTGTCTTTAATAGACAGCCAAGTATCTAGTACAAGCATTCTTTTGAAAGAACACTTAATACTAGTACCTAAAACAAAATAAAAATACGTTAAAAGCGGATCAAAATAGATACATGTTTCGTAGCAAGTGCTACGCGCCTGCTACGCGTTCAGGCGCGCGGCGTAGCACCTGGCTGCACCTTACAGACGCAGCATGACGCAGCTAAATTTGGAGAGGCCTAGTAGTAGACATTGTAACCCATATTTCTATACCAAATTGAATGGTACAAGTAGGTACAAACATAAGTAAAAGCTTCAACGTAAAAAATATACAGACATAAATACATAAAAAATGCCACGTTGGCGTAGCACTCTATTTAAAAAAAAAATGTAGAAGGAAAAGGCAAAATAGTAAAGTAAATTAATAATACATACCTGTGACTTCAAATTCCATTGTAAAATAGCAGGTCACAGACAAGTTGGAACTTAAACACACGCGTCGCGTCTTGGGCTAATTAAAGCACTTGGTGATAACAGGTTGATGACTAATTACTTGTGTTCACTTCGGATGCCGAAAAAGGAATGTTGGGAACAATAGATTGCGAAACCTTTTATACCCTCAGGTAGTATGACAATTAGTGGGTAACTGAGCCAGATATCATGGCTTAGCTCAGTCATTGCCATCCGAGTCCTATGACCTACTACGGTACCACCGTGCGTTGTGGCGAGCGCTGACCAAAGACGCTTGACCCATACTTTTTTTTCGATTTTTATAATTTTTCATTTTGATATCGTGTCTATTCTCTTTGTCTGAAGTAATTTTAGGTAACTAAAATTATTTTTGGCAACCCATTTCTTTCAAAAACGAGAGCCATGTGATTCTCAATCAAGCTTAGAATGTCCCCTTGAAATTTCTCAACCCAATTTAAAGTCAAAATGGGTTTCTATTGTGTAAGTATACACCGAGTTGAGTGACGTTGATTTTTATTTTTTTTAAGCTACTCCTGCTGTCAAACGCGTGTACATATTTTGACACTTTGAAGTCGTCTAAATGCTTAATTCGATAGAGTGGAATGTTACGGAAGAGAATAGCTGTAGTTGGTGACGCTAAGTAGCGTCTACGCTACGCTGCCTCACTTTCGCTGCGGGCGTGAGGGATACCGTACACCCTGAAATTATGCGTAGTATTGCGTGGTGTGGAAATCTGCTAAACTGTTCCATTGCGTCTTACGACAACGACACCGGCGACCGGTCTAGCTTGACGTCCTAAGTAGCTCTTCCCGAACGTTCGACATGAACTACGCAATCACTAACCTACGTACTAAGTTCTATTGGCTTTGGATGAAAATTTAATGAGTAGCTTTCAAACGAGTTTCGTTCCGGTATATGACTGCGACTGATATTGTAGGTAAGTAGCGACAATGGCCAGAAAATAACTAAGACCTACGTGCAGCACGACAGGGGACGCGTATTGAATCTGTTAGGTAGATAATACTTTATTGTACATAAAAATGAAAATTACACAGATCTCTGATCTTAATCTCCTAAGACCTTCATAATAAACTAGTCACTTCAGTCACAGTATCAAATTCTCACGACGATTTTGGTGGTGTGGGATTCTCCAGCTACCTAACCGAATTCAATGTGACTCCAGACTGCAGATTATTTTTACTAATTGCCTAGTTTTTCCCAAGTCATGCATAATGACTCGCGTGTGATCACAGTTTTTTTCTGTCTGACAAAAAAATTACCATGGGACAGGGCAACCTTACTGGTTTTCTTCTATGATTGAATTATTCGTACTTATCTACTTAATGCATATTGTTCCAACTTAGTAATTGACGTTTTGACCTAGAAATTGTTCTAAATTGCTAGCTTAGCTACTAATTAATCAGCACTGAATCACATTAAGTATCATCAACTGAAACAACTGTTCCATCCTGTTTTATTATTATGGACTTTTTAATGTAATAGTACATTACGATATAAGTGCGGTAAGTTGAAAATTACAGCCGAGGCGATATTACTAGCCCGAGCCATCGGCGAGGGCTATATGGAAGCAGAGGCTGTAATTTTCAAAGCACACGTATGTCATACGACGTTTTATAACATATTTACGAGGAAATTAATAAAAAGAGGACTTTGTTATCATCACTACTTGACGACATTTTCAAATAAAAACAATACCTAACCTACATCGAAAAGAAAAAGCGCGCGGATTTATTTTTACTTGTCCACAAATAAGCGATGCGCGCGCATCAACTTTTTTTTTTAGGCAAAGGTACAAAAACAGCCAGTATTACTAATAAAGTAAATTTATATTTTTGTGTTTTTGTTACCCACATGATTATACTATTAACACGGGTTAGTGCATTAAAAATAAAAATAGTATAATCATGTGGGTACAGTGATATCATTCCGATGTAAAACCTAACTGCAAAGTAGGTAGTCGGGGCTGTAAGTGATGCAATTTGCTTAAGCCAGATGTCGCTGCCTGTACGTAATACAGAGAATAGTGTAAAGAGGTTCGAAATTTCACTGATGCCGGTGAGTCGCCCATTGGCTCAATTGGTAGAGCGCTGGCACGGATAGCCAGAGGTTGCGGGTTCGAATCACGGCATGGGTGAATTTTTTAGCCTCTAAATAGGTTTTTAAATAAAACAAAGTTCTTTGTACATATTTTTATTCATACCTATGTTTACACTAATCATCACTGTCACTGGCCAAAGAGGAGGATGAATTTGTGTCTCCGGAGACTTGAATTATTAATTCATCAATGACATTATCCATTACACCATCCAATTCGGCCGTTTTCTTCTCTTCTTTAATTTTTGTTCAACACAACGTTGCCGTGCTGGGGGCAATCTAAGCACTTCTATATTTTTGCCTAGTGCCATTTTGTCACACACATATGCCATATACTTATGCCATATACACGTATTGACAAACGACTAAACTTCACTTGTTGGCATAAACTACATTCCTCAAAATTTTTTTCACACCTGAATTTCATCCATGTTTCTTTTTTTGTAGGGCTGTCGCGAAAAATTAACGTCGGATTTTTAATGGTTTTTCGAAATAACAAGGTATTATGCATGTTATTAGAGTGATTCTAGTGACATAATGCTGCAATAGGAATTGTTAATAAATAGTTAGTATGTAAAAGGCTCTAATCATGTAAATAATAGAAGATTTGTAAAACGTGAGTTGTGATAACCCTAAATTGGTTTGTTTACCGCTATTCGTTATCGAATTTACGTGCGGAGACAACCGAGCCGCGGGTTTTCTCACGATGTTTTCCTTCACATTTAGCGTGTGGTATTGCGACTACAAATTCGCAAATGTACGTAACTTTGAAATTAAACAAAGTCATTGGTACATGCCCGCACTGGGGATCGAACCTGCGGCTCTCGCTTGCGAGTCCATGGTTCTACCCACTGAGCTACCACCGCTTCAAAATATTAACTACATATATTGTTTATTTTCTAACAATGTATGATCTACGTACATAGTTGTCAGTGATTAATATGTAATTAAAAATTCAATTAGTCAAGAGAAGTCGAGAAGTTCGTAAACAATAGATGTTTTTTTTTGTTTTGTCTTAGGCAGCTAAATAGTTTGCGTGACCTAAGCACCTCGATAGACAAAGAAGAGCCAATTTGATGCCTGTGTTATTCGCTATAGCTTTATAAATTCTAACAAATACATTCATAATAATTCTAGCTGATTCCCGCAGCTTCGCTTGCGTCATGTTTCGAATTGTAGAATGGAGGAAATTTTGTTTTCACGATTGTATGTGTGTTCTGACTTCGTACTTTCTAAGAAATAGGTATATACAATTTATCGATATAAATATTTTTGACCTTTTTCATCCCTTTAGGGGTGAAATTGTGAAAATTATTTAGATGCGTCGTTTCAATAAATTAAAAACTAAAAAATAAATTACAAACTTTAGTTATACTTTTTTGTAAATAATTAATATTATCATCGTATTGAAATCCGCGGTTTGGTTGGCTCCGCACGTATTGACTTGTCTTTTCTGCAGGCTAGCCCGACTAAGCTGTCAGGATGATAGGTGGGCAAGTCTTTTTCTTCTTCTTCAGGCTATATTATGTAGTCCACTGCTGGGTAAGTTTACTCCATCTAAAACAATATCCCAGACACTGTAGCGTCTGAATACTCCCTTCACCCATCTGGTGCCACTGGACGCTATATAAATTATCTTATTACGTAGGTATAATGTTTTTTTTTATTTGAGTATAACTTGATTAGGTTTACAAAGTATATAGAGGTCAGGTCAGGTTACATCAAAACTACGTAAGATGACGCGGAAATTCTTTGGGTTTCTTTAATTATTTTGAGCATATTTTTAAATGTTAACGACTTTATTTGAACACCCATCGTAGCCCTAAAATGATTTACGTCAAGAGTGTCATTAATGGCTCTGAGAATTTGTTTGACGTCACCACACCGAACCTTCCGAACCGGATGGTGTTAGTTGTTTTCGCAGTTGAGCGTGATGTGGGACTTTCTACATACATATATACCTAAGCAACAAAGTTTGCGGATTTTCCATTATAAATATACTATATCTGAAACTCGAATGTTGTTTATTTGGCTACTGTGTTAAAACAGCGTATCCTAATCGATAGAGAACAAAGTTAATAGTAATTTTCCATGAGTCATGGGTGTTTAGTTTTCCTCAATTCTAACAGACAGTCCTTTAGAATAATACGATCTCATTTATCACAAAGATATGATTGGGATCTATTCGTTCAGACACTGTAGACTCGTTATCAGGGTCTTTATTTATCTTAGTGATCCTTGTAGTCTGTAATAACGGCGAGTTAATTACGCGAGAGACAATCGTGAAGACATAGCACTGGTCAAAATGAACGTAATGGAAAATAAATCAGAAGATTTAATGGATAGCACGACGTGGTCACCATTAATTCTTATAGTAAACTAAACTTAATTTGTTCAGCGTAATTATTATTTACCCATCAAAATAAATAATGGAACTACAAAATAATTACTGCAAGGAGACAGTACAGACGACACTCGAGGCAGTCTGTATTTTATGGTAGCTAATAAGTGAGGTATTCTCGGAATTTCTGTACAGCTTCAATCACAGTTTAGTTCGGTCCAATGTATTAATTCAACGATCTATCGCTTGATTTTGTTTTTTGTAGTGTATCTAGATCGTGGTTTAACCTTGAAAGTGTGTTGCGCACAGCATCATCTAACATGAAAGGCAGAATATACCCATGTGAATATACCCCATCGGATTCCAAGAAAGTCGAAAACACAACTATAAAAAGCTGTTGGGAAAAATTTAGATTTCCAATACTGCTATTATGTACCTAGTTGACTTTTTTCATTCAATTTTATATCCTCGCCTAGATACCATATAATTCTTACGGCCTAGTTTTAAAAAACACTCCTAAGAGGCAGTTTGAATAGTCTGTGGGAAAGGGGAAAACGTAACCACAGATTATTCAAACTGCCTCTGGAGAGTGTTTTAGAGGAATTGTATTTTTATTTATTGAGATCGATAGTGGTTGAAGTATTCAATTTATAATACCATGCCTACTGTCGATGTTAAATAACTTAACCTTTACTAACCGTCAATGACTCCGATACATCGTGCAAGATGACGAGCGACAGGCGTAATCGTAATATCGTTTTACGATGAATTCATCTGCCTGACAGCACCAGTGTACCGATAGAAAGATATGTATTGTAATTATTTATGTTAACAAACCATCGTAGGATAAGAATTAGACATGCACTCGTGTCTTATATCGCTAGTACAGTACAATAGTGCGTACTGTATACTGTAATCTTACTGATTCTTTTGTAAAAAAAAAACTGTAATTATTTTTACAAAAGAATCAGTTTTCAATGCGCAAACATTGTTTATCCGACGGTGGCGCAACCTAAAGGGAGGGGAATGTGGGATCGTATGTATGTTGTACGTAATTGTGTATGTAATTCTATGTTCCCTCACACATCATTCTTTAGCCAATCGTCAGAGCTTAAATACACACTGATGACGGTGGGACTAGTCCACCTAAGTCGCGTTCAAAGAGCTATGCTCGAAGTCCTTTTGATGGATTACGTCAGAAATTATACAAGACAATATTATTTACATTATAACTACGAGGGGGGATCAAAAAGTAGTGAGAATGAAATAGAATATAATGACAATTAATTTAAACACGATAACTTAATAATTTTAACACACCGAGTCCAGCGCTTCTCCAAGGCTTCAATCCCTTTAAAAAAAAAGTTTTGTCTTGGTCCTGCAAAAAGCTCTCCACGGCAACCGTTATCGTCTTCGTACTTGTTTTCCTTTAAGTATATTCTTTCAATTCGGGAAACAGATTTTCGAGAACACGTTCCGACACAAAGCAAACAAATAAATGACTACATTAAAAACAAACTACAACAAAAGAGAATCGAAGATATTTTTCTTTATTAATATTACAAATTATGTATCTGAGCTATGCGTGCCAGTATTTTTTATCTTACTAAGGAGTATGCCGTTCTCACTACTTTTTGATACCCCTTCGTAAGGTGATAAGATATTGCAAAAAGTTGAAGTGGAATTAATTAAGCTAATCAAATCTGCCGAAGAACATGAGTTAAAACGGTGCTCGAGTGAGCTCCGCAAACTGGCAAACGCAGTGTGCGCTCAATAGCTCAACGCCTACTAGCTCGCTGGACTAACAATCTCAGTCAGATGGCGTATAGTGTCTGGAAGATTATTGCCGAAGGCAGAAACTACGTCCTACATCCAGCTGATTATACTGGGCTGATTATATACTTGTCTTAATAACCGCAATATGCGCAGTTAACCGGAGAAAATCCTGTCAAGTTTCCATTTCTTGTTGTGGGTACAAATATTGAGATGATACGCATTATTTGTTTCTACGAGTATATCGACTCCTATATTAAGATCTGTTTACTTGATTAGAGCGGTGGCCAAATAAAGATATGTAATATCAAAAGGGCTTTCTCAGCATTCGTCGTCGTCGATATCAACCCTTGTGTCCCCAACTCCCCACTGCTGAGACACGGATCAGCTCAGCATTACGGCGAACGTAATAGAGACACGTGTACCAGAAAAACAGTTTTGACCTCTTCTAGCTATTCAATATAACTGACACCATGCATATCTGTAAAACATATAAGGTACCTACGGACATCTTTTACTTTACCCGAATTGGTATTTTCTCACCACCAATACGAAGTACCTACGAACAATTATAAGAGATAGTTGATATTTTTTTCGCGTTTTCGACCTTGCCCGATAGTAAAAGTTGTCCGTGCTGCAAAGTGGAAACCCTTGTTTTTGGGTAGTTGATCCAGTTATACCTAGTTACTTACATGGTGCTACAACCGTTTGTGGCTTTTGACCTCCTACACAATCTTCCACTTGTCTCGGGACATCGACTCTCTCTTCCCATTAGTATGTTTGCCCCACGGATGTCAAAAACATCCGTAGTTTGCCCATCTTACTGAGGTCTTCTTCAATACAGTCAGTCCAACGTTTCCTATGCCTGCCTCTTGGTCTCTGTTGGTGCGGTGTCCACCTGGTCATAGTCTTGGTCGATCTGTTTGGCATTATCTTCAGGTGACCCGTCCATCGAAGCCGCTGTGACATGCAAAACGTGGTACCTGGGAAAATTGCTGTAAAGTTAGATTGAAGTGACATGCCTTTTCTACCATAGAACACATAGGAAATCTCCAGGAAAATTAAGACAGAAAATCATATACGTTTTTTTTTCGACTCCCAAAAAAGCGATAAATCAAGTTACTCCAATAATATCAAAAATATTAGATTTCGTGTTCTAAAAAGGGTGTAAAAGCACAAAAACATTATTTCATAAGATAACTCGAATACGAGTATACCACAAATGCTTCATACATATGAGGTGTTACATGCAAGAAGTGACATCATAGTCTGCGTCCGATTTGTATGGCACGTTTTTGCATCACGTGACTAGAATGACTTCGAAAAGTGTTACTTGTAGAAAAAAAAAACTTAAATACTTTAATTTATCTTTTAACGATTCTAATAAAATATTTTGTGTATAAGTCCTCCATTGTCTCCTGGTTGATAAGTGCTTCCAGCTCTTGGTTTATTCGAGAGCGATAGGTGCCATGCCATTAAGACCGCCAGTCTTTACTCATTCCTTTCATACATTCATCTGTGTCAGCGCCCAGGTTTCGTAAGCATAGGCTACCATGTTTATATAACACTCTTGTGACATTTCCCCCAGGTTCGAGCTCCGTCGTACCCTGATGATATGGAACAGCTGCCTGGCTGCATTCAGCATCATGGGAGCTTGCCGGACGCTCCCTGAGTTCATACACGTGCTCCGGAACTACGGTCTCTACCACTCTGTCTGCGTGCCCAGGTGAGTTTTGACTTTGTCAAATTTACAGCAATTATGCTGAGCCTCTGTCCTTTTCATTTTAAAGTGTTCTATTTTACGAAGTCACAGTTCTATTTTAAAGTGTTTCGGTTCGGTTTAAAGATGTTGGTCGGAACTAGTCCTAAGCCCTCTTACAATTACACACACAATTGTAGCGGTCAACTGTATTGTGGCAGCTGTGTGTTTAAAGAGAAAATTCGGGTTTGTATCACACTTCAAAAAATATGTTAAGCACATAGTTATATATTAAACGGGTAGACCCGTTTAATATAATTATAACAATATATAAATCGCGATTATGCATTAGGTAAAATGTAATTACCTTATTTCCCGACGATTCGTTTAATATATAACTATGTATGAGTATCGCGTATCATTAAGAAATACTATGTTAAGCACACTTTGTGCCAAAGGGGCTACTATAACATAAAGGATTATTTAGATTAGATGACAATGAGGTCTGGAATTAAAGCCATTACAATGCATGAGTTCTATGTTTTATAATAATTACTAGATGAAAACCCGGCTTCGCTCGGGTGAAATGTGACTCATACATAATACACATAATTATAGGTGCATACAAAATGTAGGTAGATATTTCTGTAGTCATCGGTTCTCAAGGAATATTAAAGGTACAGTGCGTTCACATTAACTTGACGCGTGAGAGAATCGGTAACAAGGACATAACATGTGAATTAGCTTTTGGACCTAATCGGAAGATGGTAAAACAAGCCCTCAATCCTTTTATTTTCCCCAAATAATGGGAATGATTTCTTATTTAACATGGTAACAGTAAACATCTCAGTGCTACTAATTCTCTCACGCGTCAAGTTAATGTGAACGCACTGTAAGCAAGGCATAGATTCGTATAGCTTCGTTACTTGTGTTTAATAAATATAGCAAAAAAAACTGCAAAAGTTTTTACAGAAATAATTTTTATTTTTAATCAACATTCAAAATAAACTAACATAAATTAACAAAACATGTAACTTTAAGGTTTATTCTATGTAAACCTCTTTGTTTTAAGCACTCGGTCTTTTTCTCTACTTTGCAGTTACCAATGCAAGGAGATTCGGCTGTTAAGAAAATGACATAGGTATCATTTAACAAAAGACCAAACAAAGACACGGCCAATGAACGATTTTATGAAAAACTTATGTACGATTTTCGGCATAATTTCCAAACAAAGTACATATAAACAAAGTAAACAAACTATGCAAAACTAAATAACATTTGAACGGAAACTCCTACTTTTATGGTTATGGTTAGTGTTCTTTTTTCTATGGTTGTTATAGCAATCGGCCAATCTCAGGTTTAAAGAAAAAACACGTATCTAACAAAGAGTATATCCTAAAAAAAACCGAATTATGAACACTAAAAAACACTAAGAACGCAGAAATAATTAAAAGGAATATGACCTATAAATTTAAAATTCGTATATACCTAGGTATTGTAGTATATCTTGAAATCGGTGCCAAGTTCCAGACCAGCACATACATTTTAGCCACCGACTCCAAGAACCCTTATAGTGTACAGAAGTCGGTTATAATTTTTTATTTTAAAAAAATATTTCACAATTTTTATGCGTCTTTAATAATGAGGGACTAATAACCACGACTGTAAAATTGTGTATTTTGGCTTAAATTCTGTTATATAGGTGCAACGGTACCTTATATTTCGGTGTTATTGGGCTATTCTACATATGCCTCTTCATTTTCGTAGTGTAGCAAGTAATAATGAAACTACACATTTCAATTTCAATTTCGGATTTCTAGGTGGAACGGTGCCCTAGATCTGGGTGTTCTTGAGCTGGTCATCATCAGACTTTCAAAACTTAGGCTGTAGAAAGTGACAGTGAAATTAAATACTTAAGTGAAAACGGCAAATTTCTACCTAGACGGAAGCTTAGAATCTCCTAAGAACGACATTCGAACTGATGATGTTGGGCATCTGACTCTTAATATTCCTAGTGTAGCAAAAGATAATGAAACTATACATAACAACTTTAATTCCGGGCTTCTAGATGCAATGGTGCCCTAGATCTGGGTGTGCTTGAGCTGGTCATCATTAGACTTCCAAATCTTCGGCTGTAGAAAGTAACAATGGAATTAAGTATTTAAGTGAAAGCCCCATATTTCTATGTAGAATAGAAGCTCAGAACTTCTCATGACATGAACCACATTCGACCTGATGATCTTGGGCATCTGACTCTTAATATTCATAGTGCAGCAAGTAATAATGAACCTATATTTTTTAACTTCAATCCAGGGTTTCTAGGTGCAACGGTGCCCTAGATCTGCGTGTTATGGGCTTCATTAGGCCTTATTTGCTGCTGTCCATTTGTTCTCCATCTCTGAAAGTCTTCATCAGATCTTCACCAAATTAAAATGGGACCAATGGGACGCTACACCTAGTCGAACTAAAAAAATATCCAAATCGGTTAAGATTTGACGAAGATATGCGAAAACATAGTAATACGCGCGTCGAATTGATAACCTGCTCCTTTTTTGGAGTCGGTTAAAAAGTGTCAAACGTTTCGCGAAATGTCAACGACTGAAGAAAAGTAGATTCACTCATGTTTCCACACAGAAAAATTAAATGTTTCCAGCAGGACGTTTCGTTTTACACAGTCACATGTGCCACAGTTCTTTGTGATGGATAATTTTTGGCGCGACGCACGCGTTAATCTGTGGTGTTGATTGCCGAGACGTATCTAAGAAGATGGCGACTGCAAATTATTTGTCAGTGCCATTAACGAAAATAGAATTAGAATTAGAATTTAACGAAATTCTCGATAATCCGAATTTTACGGATATAATGTTGTCGACTCGAAATCAATATTTTTTTATGTTTTGTTATTCATGTAAGGTTTCGATCGAGTCTACCGTACCCCTTGACGAAATTATTAATATAGATGTAAACTATTTTAATTAAGTACTTCGAAAAGACTAAGTTTGGAGTTTTTTTGTCCATTTTTCTCCAAAATGATCTAAATGATTTTGACATGGTAACCTAGTTTGAATTGTAACGTTCATTAAGCCGCAGCTCTGCGCTACTTTGAATAAAACCTTTTCATTTCATTTCTACCAGGCCCATATCAGGGTGTCACCGTCGACGGAATCGTTGTGGAGGACATCCTCGTCATTTTAAAGTGTACCTCTTTATATTTCAACTGTTGTTTGAACTGCAACTTAAGGCTTAGCAAGCATTACAACCATAACCACAGTAAGGCAAACAATCATGAAATATAATTTCGGTATCCTTTCGGACGAATGAACAAGGTGTATTGTCCCTGAATATAAATATCGAGTTATCTAGTATTATGGCAGTGGTTCATTTTCCTTTTTCAATTTATGAGGCCTCAGGGACGCATCCTCTGTGCTGTAGTGTAGTTTAAACTCATTTTATATTATTTTCTTTTTAATGCACTAACCAGTGCTAAGGACAATTTTAAAAACCTATTTAGAGGCTAAAAATAGGTCATTTTATATTAACTTGCACATGTTTGTTACTTAGCTAGCATATACGGAAAGTAATTTTTTGCTTATAGTTATTAAGAACTATCCTTTTTTATGCAAGCTGAAAGTTTCTCAAAAAAAAAAGAAATAAATAAAACAAGTTACGATTTTTCTGCCCGCGATTTTTTCAAAAACATCTGTGACATACAGAAAATGTGTGAAGGTGCATGCACTTGCGAAAAAGACATCGCGCGAAAATGACATCGCGCGAAAATAATTCCAAGGCGAATTATTGATGAATAAAGGCCGATCCCCAACCCGCATGCCCAGCGTGGGGATTATGGGCATTACCCCCCAATGATGGCTCAGGCACAACCTTGCGCTACGGCGCTCATTAGGGGAGGGCTATGTCCAGCAGTAGACTAATATAGCCTGAACAAGAAGAAGAAGAAGAAAGGCCGATTTATTTATGAAAACGAAAATCCTTTAAACGCAGTTTAAGTAGTCAGTGGCAATTGGAAAGACGTAGCCACAGAAAATTTAAACTGTATCTGAGGAGTGTCTGTTAATAAAGTAAAATAAGACAGTAAAGTCTTTCTATGTAAATCCAAAGTGAATATTGGCGTGAAGTGAAGTCGTAGATAATTAAACATAATGCTGAAGTTCCACCACAGTCAAATGCCACGTATTTTCTTTTTTATCGAGCTAGTCTGGCACGCCTTGAAGATCAAGGCTATGTCGCGATCATGGCTTAGTTTACTACTCTCCGACATTTTACAATGTGAATAGAACGTTATGGAGGTATTGTTCGATAAGGTTATGGGGTGTTACTGTTGGGAATTATCGATCGAAGTCATCAGCGTTTCGGTATTGTGATTTTGCACGATATAAATTTTAATTGAATCTTTCTCATTATTTTTTATCGTCGGCGTCTGGGAGGAAATCATATAAAACAGTCGTTACTAACCGCCAGTGACTAAATTGAGCATTTTCTTTTTTGATTTCTAAGTAGGTACGTAGTTATCGTCAAGCATTCAAGAATGTTTCAATGTTTTTGAATTTTTTTCACTATCCGAGACAGGATTTTGTTCTTTGTCGAATACAAATTGCCTTTCTATATCCCGACTTATCGTAAAGCTCACTAATTATGATGATCATGAAAATACACAAAAATGTACACTTGTTTCATTATCAACTCTCAGGCTTATTATTAAAAAAATCCACTAAAACACTTTTAAGACTCAGAATTAGAATGAATGCCTATTAAAAAGCGGCAACTTTTTATAAATAACACAACACTTTTTGACTTAGTGTCCATTTTAGTTGAAATTTATTATTGGTGTGATTAAAAAATTATTAGGATCGCTATGCTGATGAAAATAACAATTAAAAACAATTTATATAGCGCTGAAATTCAGTGGTCCCGAATCGATGCGGATATTCGGTTAACCCGATATGCATATTACACAGTATATTTAGAGACCCGAATTTCGGACGTGCCTTTTTATTGCATGAACAAAGACTTAATTTTCAAAAGGTCGGTGAGGCCTCCCGGTTGCCAACTGTGATTAGTTACCCCTACGCTATGAAAGGAATAAACGTAGAAGATCTTTGGAAGCTTCTTCTCTGCATAACAATTTTGTAAATATTTTGTGTTTATTATGAAAAAGGCTGTGTGGTGTCGGCCTAGAGAATAGCACCAACCCAAACTCTTCCCGCGGGTGCCGTAAAAGGCGACTAAGGGACACAAACCGGGGGGTGGGCAGCAGCGCCCCCTGCAGTACAATTCCACCAAACTGCGATCCTCAACCCGCATGCCCAGCGTGGGGATAATGGGCATTACCCCCTATGGTAGCACAACGTGGCGCTCCTTAGGGGAGGGCTATGTCCAGCAGTGGACTATTATAGCCTGACGACGATGAAAAAGACTTAAACAAAAATCCGGCCATGTGTGTGACGGGCCATGCGCATTGAAGGGTTCCATAGTTGGCCGTCAAACAAAGCATCCTTGCTTTACATAACTAGCAACTTGGTAAATTTAAATAAAATTTGTACGGAGTTTTCCTTTAATAATTTTCGAGTATTTGTTTAAATTAGATTAATGACCTTTACTGTACACCATACATTATAGAAGTACATGAAAATCTTAAATATCTAAGTCAACTTTAGAAGTCTGAGGAGGAGCTCAATTGGTAGAGCGCTGGCACGGATAACCAGAGGTTGCGGGTTCGAAACCCGGCATGGGTGAAAAAAAAATTTTTAGCCTCTAAATAGGTTTTTAAGTCTGAGGAGGTTAAAAGTGCTATAGTCCTGAGTGAATGAATTGAATTTTTTCGCTTCTTCTTCATTGCTTCTACAGTCAACGGTTTAGCCGGGAGTTCGGCTTAGGACTGCTAAGGGCTGATTTTTCAATAGTCAGATAACTTTTATCTGAGGAATAAAAATGGCGGTTTGACATAATTTTCATACATAAGCTGTCAAACCGCCATTTTTATTCCTCAGATAAAGGTTATCGGACTATTGAAAAATCAGCCCTTAATCGAACAAGAAATTGCGCTTTAAGGCTTTATATTCCGCATCCGCGCTCCGGAATCAAAAAATTTTTTTCCTCCACTTACAATATTTTTAAACGATCAATGGAATGTTTTCTAATATTTTTCTCGTAAGCCACATTTTGGGGTTAACGAGAAAAATATCGCTAATGTAGTAGTAGTTGAGATACCCTATAATTTTTATATTGTTACACCGTTATGCATCTTCATCATCATCATCAGACCATAATGTCCCCACCGAGGGGCACAGGTCTCTTATTGACTGAGGAACCCTAAAAAAGGCGCGCGTGAACTGAAAAATAAAAAAAAAACTATTTGAATGTGAGAAACTACAAGTATTATTTCAGTTAATGACAATAACAATTCATTCGCACAACGAATACAGTCCATAGCCTCACATGCATTTTCCTCCGACATAATTTTTCAAAAGTGACGCGAAATTGTCACGTCTTACGAATTCCTTTCATATGAAACGCTGTGCAGTGCGCCACTCACGTATGCCGAGCACGGGTGGAGGCGTGTTGTCGTATTTAAATTTTTAATGTTATTCCATCGATGCTCCGAAGCGAAAGTTTGCGCAACTGTCGAATTCTACGTATATTCGCATAGCCTTGGTGGGCCGACCAGTATTTCTAAGAGTCATAACAAACTCGTACATAACGTAATACCAACCAAACATATTCCTCCCAGAACATCCATGTCATGTTACCTTTTAAGAGGTTACCTTCTAATTTCACCATATGTCTGTCAGTGGCTTAGCACAGAAACGCTTTTTATTAGAAAGCATAAATTAGCCATTACAAATTTTTTTAGGGTACTCTCCTGCACCTAAATTAAGTAGGATGTTTTTTTTTTCGTTTTCATAGAATCACTTAGATCATTTTGCCCAGCGAGCCTTGGGGCTGATTACCGAAATGATAATTTCACTAAGTAAATACTTAAGTAACGTTCTGTCACGTTCTTTGCTGAGAAATTCGAAGAGACAGCACTGCAGTTAAATATTTACTTAGCGAAATTCTCTATTCAGAAACTAGACCATAGTATTTTGTCACATTAATTTTAAGTCGATTACTTAAAATTTATGTGAGAAATACGAGTACTAAGACGGACACGTTCAGTCTGGCGTCAGTCAATTCCATCAGCATGATTAGACTGACTGCAGACTCCAGACTGATTCTATTCAGTGGACTGATGGACTAGACTGATGGATATTCGAATATTTGAATGCTTCATCAGTCTGGCATCAATCCGATCTTGATCAAGGTTACGGACTGAACAGACGCCAGACTGAACGTGTAAACTCCGTCTTAGGCCTGCGGTCGCTTAATGGTATAGAAGATTCAAGTATCTAAGGCTGTGCATAAAAAGTATGTCCGGCAATTTGTGTCACATCTCACAGTTTTGTACAATCAAATACACTATCAAAACCTATAGTGTAGGTATATTTCCCGTTGACCTAGAACCGTAAAATTTATGAAGAATGAAAATAATCTGAAAATTGTTAATTTGTGGACAAAAACGTAATGAAAACAGTTGGTTTGTATGGGAGTACAAACTTTTAGGCTATTGTGCTATTGAATTGTCGCGCTCTGAGCAAACTATTGAATAGTTTGGTCAGAGCGCGAGCATGTTTTTTTCTACAAAATGAGACACCCAGCGAAAAAATGTTACAAGTTGACTGTGTATGTAATGTTTTATTAAAAACTACAAACGGTCATATAGTGGTGTGATTTCCGCGTTATCGAGCTAATAAATCCGCGGAGACGGCCACGTGTTTGCAGCGAAGAGCTGAATATTGAGTGTTGATTAATTTATCAGGCCAACGATCGATTAACGAAGCTGTTAATACCTACTGAAAATGTTCACGTTGATCGACAATTTGATAGGTGCTAAGCTTTCTATGAATCACCGCTATTAAGATACCGCGAAAGATATTACAATCCTTATTATTGTCTTATCGCGCATATATTCGGTGTATTAGATAGATTTTTTCATGTAGCCTATAAACGTCCAACTCCAGGGCACAGGCTTGCTCTCAGAGAGTGAGGGTGGGCTTAATTACCACGCGTACCCACCTTGGATTGGCAGTTTCAAGCGCTGTGGTATTTAAACTGCTCAGATATCTTCTCTATAATATAAAAATGAATCCTCGAATGTGTTGGTAAGCGCAAATCTCGAGAGCAGCTGAACCGATTTCGCTAATTCTGTTTTTAGAATATTACTTGAAGTACGAGGATGGTTCTTACGGAGAGAAAAAAAGAGAATCGACTCTTCGGCGGTACGAAGTTCGCTGGGTCAGCTAGTAATATATAGATAGAATAGAATTACACAGAAATGTTATACATCGATATAGAACAATTGACAGCCTTATTACAGCCTTACTACTTATTACTTAAAGAAATTTCTTCCAGGCAACCATAGACGGAGGCATGAAAGAAATTACGGGAGGGTAGTCGTGCAATTAAAAGATATTGTTGAAAAATTGGACGTGAGATCGAAGATCTGCGGGGATTCGCGTAGTAAAAAAGAAAACCAAACAGAGTTAGTAGTTCCAAATTTTTTAAAATAGGTATATGTTTTACTAGGGGACCCCGCAAATGTTCTTTTGCCATATTAATAAGCCTATTGGGTACATTTGATAGGCTCATAAAAAATATAAAAATCAGTGATGCCGTTTCGGAAACGAGTTTTTTATGTATTAGATAATTATATTTGTCCTTACAGCTTACAAATAAACAATGTTATAAAACACTTCTTCGTTGCCAAAGAGTAATCCAAACTCCAACTGTAACTGGTATAATCTATACCGGTTACACTCGCCATAAACCAAAACTTGTGTCACGATTACGTAACAAAAATAAATCGATCCAAACAAAAACAAATGATCAAACGCACAAAAGCGAAACTGGCATTTTATCGCTGAACGTACCTAATCAAACAATAAAATGCCCTATTAAATTAATTATATTTGAACTAACCTAACCTATGACGTGACATGACTTTGCGACCCGCTTTTGCCATTCAGGATCACGAGATAACACATCGTACGATCGGATTTATGTTATGTCATGGATGACTAAAGCGTGTGTTACAGCGGAACGTAGGTAGTTATGAAGTCTGTAATTATCTGAATTTAACGATATTAATAATAAAACTACAAATTAAGTAATTAACACTCCTAGAATTTGCTGTATATTGTAATTTGTTCCCCAGTAACTTTATCGAAAGGACATTGTCCACTTTGTATGGGCGATTTGGCCAAACGTGAACAGTCAATTGAATTAAAACTAAGTAGTAGGTTTTGTAGTATGAGTTAGTAAGAACCCTATTACAGTAATTGATTTTGCATCAATATACCTGCATTGTGAGTTTTTTGCTGCAAGGTGTCCTATGATTTGCTTGCTTTATTTGCCTACCACAAAGTAAGTCCGGTACAAAATCCGTAGTTGAGCCGAGGTCATCAATAAACGAACAATCGGGATCCATTTTTAACAAGCCAAAGTAAAAAAAACAATATTCACGAGAAGCAAAGAAACAGCAAAAACACTGAATGAATGAATCGTTTTGTTTTTTTTAGCCGGTGACAATGAGAATTCAAACTTTTTTTTGTCTAGTGTTGCCATAAATAAATAGTTTACCCTCAAATCGAGATTATTTCTTTTAATCATATTATCACACCAATAATTGAATACGAAATATCTAGCAAGTATTCTAATGCCGTTACATTAGTCTGCATTATTTTTTACTTAAATAATACTAAAACGCGATGCATTAGAAACTCCAAATTGTTTTCTGTGCAATTTGTATTCCTTAAATTGCAACACTGAAATAAAAATTAAGGCTGGTTGACAAAATAAAGACTGGATTTGAGATAAAATTCTTATTAGTTTGAAACTGTTAAAAATGTCTATTGATACAACGAGACAAGCAAAAATATTCGTTTTGAAATTAATTATATTCAGGGGTTATTTAGATTTTTCTCTTACATTCTGTCCACGTTTGGCCCAAAATGGACAATGTACTTTCAAGTATTCTTCTGAAAATCGAATTTGAAATTTTAACGAGCAATGTAGGTTGACATTTTCAGCTCGTCAAATTGGAATGAAATGTCAAATTCTAAATTTCACTGGTGGATACTTCAATGATCTAGAACGCTGAAATTTATTACTTGCTAACATTTTTGGTATTTCAATAACCTAAAAAAATTGCTTTTCCCGCGAAATTTTGGGGATAAAATAGTTTGTTACGCTGTCTTCAAACACTTTTATTCTTCGATTCAATTTGTTAAACTACTTTATCCAAATTCGTAATTTTGTTTGTGATTTTAAGGTGTTTCTGCTATGTAGTGACGCTTTTGGATAGTAGTACTTGAAATCATCTGAATTACAAAGTATTATTAAGTTATGTAGGTACATTTGTGAAGTTGTAGCAATAGTAGTCGCTAATACAACGAACGAAAACATCGTCAGAAATTCTGAATATCTAAGGTGTTAAACATACCTCTGCGCTTAAAATTGGCAATCTGCGGTTGGCACGTGTGCTTATTAAGCCCATACACTCTCTCCCTCTCTTTCTCTCTCTCTGAGAGAAGGACAGTGGCATACAGTGGGACGTATATAGAATCTACAACGTAAACCCTGATATTACGAAAAAATTTTATGCAAGCAAAATATGGGAAAAACATATTATGTATCCGGGATACAGGCCTGAGTTAATGTTACGTGTGTAAGAAAAAGTCAAGGGGTTAAAGGGGTCAAAAGACAAAAGTTGTATGTGAAAAACATACAGGGTATGTTATTTTATACTCTATTTTTATTTTTTTATGCACTAACCCGTGCTAAGGAACAAATTTAAAAACCTATTATGTTAGCAAGTAATAAATAAAAAGTGGTTTTTTATATTTTATACTCTTCAATCCAACATGAGGCAGGTCCTCAGTCTTGCTAATGTGTCGTAAGATATAAGCAAACACTCACCAGGAATTGATATGACTATGCGAATTTACTAAATGACACCATCGACATCCAAACAAATCAAATAATAACAGAAAACTTAATAAAGTCAAGTGTTTTCCGCGCGATGAACCATTTTGCGTCTGCTGTGTAATAAACAACTTATGTCAAAGTACAAGCATATGCCTGAAGAAATGCGGACTTTTTTATGCAGCCTATATACGTACCAATGCAGGGCACAGGCCCTCTCTCACAGAGAGAGTATGGGCTTAATTACCACGCGTGCCCACCGCGTGGCAATTTCAAGCGTAAAATGCGGTCTTATATAAAAAAACTACGTACGTAATTACAATACTCTGTACGTAATACAGAGAGTATTGTAAAGAGGTTCGAAATTTCACTGATGCCGGTGAGTCGCCCATTAGCTCAGTTGGAAGAGCTGGCTGGCTATCCGTGCCAGAGGTCGCGGGTTCGAATCCCGGCATGTGTGGAATTTTTAGCCTCTAAATAATAATAATATGAGCCTCTTTTTCTTTTTTTTAACATTATAATCATTACCACATACATCCCTCTCCGGGACTTGCTTGGCCAAGCCTCTAAATAGGTTTATAAAAAAAACTAGCCAAGTGCGAGTCGAACTCGCCTACCGAGGTTTCTGTATTTATGGTATTTCCAAATTTATACGTACTTACATGTTATAAACAGTTCAGGAATAGATTCTCGCAGTTTTTGCCAAGCTTTACCCGAACATCAAAGACTATTTTTTCTATATAAATTTGTAGTTTTCAGATCTTTCCCTGTACTTGTTATGTTAGACGATATTAGGAACTTGCCAAATTACATAGTTATACCTAGGTCAAAGGAAAGTACCCCATACATTTTGATTCCCTTGAGTGTCGAATCGGTACGGCCGATTATGCCGCGAAAAACGTATACGTTGCATAACTTTTTTTACATTAACTTAGGCTAAGCGCGCACGGGTTACTTTTGTCACCGTGACTGTTTCGTCACTCCGTAGATACGAGTATGTATGGAGATGCGCGAAATGTCACCCAGTTGTCACGTCGTAACATGCGCGCATCTCCATACATATCCACGGTCTTGATAAGAGTGACGAAACAGTCACGGTGACAAAAGTAACCCGTGCGCGCCTAGCCTTAGATGTCTGTTTTTTTCACAGATACCGGTGTCTTTATATGACTGTAATTTTGAAATTAACACCATAGATGTGAGTTTATGGTTTTAATTTCAACTCGATACCACGACGCGTTCCGGAGACACAGGGCCTTGACAGTCAGACGGACGGACAACAAAGTGATTCTGTAAGGGCTTCGTTTTTTTCCTTTTGAGGTACGGAACCCTAAACACGATTCCACTAAAGTCTAAAACAATTAGACATATGACGGTCTTAAGTAATCTTACTAATTTATGATATATAAAGTAAAATCTACACTGTAGTTCCGCACAGGCTAAGTCGCGTATAAGTAAGTCCGATAAGCTTATATCAGAGCACAGATTAGACTGTCATACAAAAACCCATGTTATCATGTCAAAGGAACTTTGCGGTGGTCGTTTATTGTGATTGTATTTACTGCAATCGAGAATCTATTCGTAATTATTCATGCTGTTGATAAAAACTAGCTACATCACTAGAAACAATATGTATGTAATAAAAAAAACGTATATTTGACCGTAGACTGTAAATAATTGATTGTCTCGTCGTTACAGCCACTAACGCATTATTTGACATATCTACAGGTTTTTTTATGTGGCCTATAAACGTCACACTCCAGGGCACAGGGCTTCTCTCAGAGAGAGAGCACGGGCTTCATTACCACGCGTGCCCACCACGGATTGGCAATTTCAGGCGCTGAGGTATGTGAACACCTCAGGCACTCAGGTTTCCCCACGATGTTTTCCTTCACGGTTAGGGAGTTATATTGCTACTATAGCTTCGCAAAACGTAAGTTAGAAAACAAAGTCGTTGGTATCTACAGGTAATTTAATGAATTTGTGAATGCGTTCTTATAAATCATAAAGTTATTCCTTAGTCATACGGCGTTTAACTTAGGCATTACTTATTTTTTTAATAAATAAGCCCGTTAGCCATGCTTGTTCCTGATAAATTTACCCCTTACAGAAGGAAATTATAAGGCAAACTTCCGCACTATTCTCGCCTAACTGACCTCATTCGGACATTGTAGAGACGTAGTAAACGCTAAAATAAGCAGTTGCTGCAATTTCCCCAAACGTAATTCAAACCACCTTCATTTGCACTCCACTTCTGGTTCTTTAACCTATCGACATTAGTACACAATACGTATCGCTAGCTCGACCAAAGTTTCTGTATTCGAATTTATCTCAGATATGCCTAAACTCAGATTTTTATTCCGTAGAATTCTGACACATCATAAGTTCACACAACACAATGACATTTCATTGTGTTGTGTGAGCTTGTGTGGAGATTAGGTGTTATTGTTAAAAAAGCTCTCCATCGAAAAAGGGAAATATTTGACCCATTTGTAGGCAATAAGAAATAAAATGCTAGATATTAATGTTTTACCTACAAAAGTCAAAAAATGATAGCTGTCAGAATTCTGCGGAATACAAAATCTATGTATAGTTAACATGGTTGGATTTTATGCTGCTACAATGAACGATGCAAGTTGATGCAATCCGAGATTTACATTGAAAAGACTGGACTAGTTACGTAGTGTTCTATGTTTACTTACTAACTAAAGCGTCATAACCGGAATAAATAGATCCAGTTCTCAAGTGCAGTTTAACGGCGTGCAATTTGCGATAGTAAAATGCCTCGGGCCGGCACAGTATCGACAAGCGTTTTAATGCAGGGTTTCCCCAACCATGGCAGTCAATAACCGGCTATGCGAAGGCCACTGTACATACCGTCGTGAAATTCTCCCGTGACACGACAATTATCCGCCCACGGGCCGTAAAACAGTAGATCCATTAGATTTTCGGCGTTTCGAACTGGCTGCCCGTGAAATGCCCACATCGGCTATGGACTGCGATAATTTCTTTTTGGAACTTTTACTTTTATCTCCGCTGCCTTTCACAATGCTAGGAGAAGTATAGTGTTTTGTTCTGCGAGGCGTGAGCGGGATAGCACACGTCATCGATTGCGCGCCACTCTGCCTCCATTGAGCTGGCTCGGACGGCCCATTCACAGACCCCGGCCTCCCCCCGGGTGCCCTCCTGTCTCCCGGACCTCACACCCACGCCACGCCGCTTGGCTCTCGACCACGTTTGCGCCAAGGCTACAGACGAGAGGTGTGACCTGATTTTCAAGTGTAAAAACTTCAACTATGAACCTTTTTGTTGCTTTATGAATTCAGACCAACATCTGAAGATGCGGGAGGCAGTCTTCTAATATGTAGAGTGCTCTGACGTGCGTCATTCTCTAGAGTAGAAATCTTGAACCTATACAAGAGCCGTTTCAATGCATTTTCCTTGGTATTATTGTGATGTAAAGTATATGTAAATCTCTAACTTATGTACTTATCGAGGTAGTATGTCAAGGACCCTTGACATGAGTAAATAAGAGGGAATATGCACATAGCCTCAAGCTCTGTAAATATTTAACCGTTCAATGTAAATAGGGTCTCTCTGTCATGGACGGGGTCGTTTAGGACTTACGTTTTACATTAAATTTCTGAGACTACCTACATGAGGTTCTTAACACGTTTTCTCTAATACGCTCTTCAAATGCTGTTTAAATAGTCCTGCGTAAAAGAGAAGACCAATTTAAACAGCATTTGAGGAGTGCTTCAAAGAATCGGTGTTTTTATAAAAACACCGTAAGTTTTCACAGAGCTTGTTTGTCTGAAACTTGTAATACCGAATCTTTATCGTCTGATCGGGTAAGTTACCTCGGAGACTTGCCTAATATCATTTAACTTTGGTCATTCCAGAGGTCCTATCGTAACCTCAGGGGAAAGTAAACACTAGAGCTTTGTGTTAAGATTCAGACGAGAGCTTCTCTACTTGTATTACGCTCCTAAAATACGAAGGCTTTTTGGCCCGGGAAAGCTGGGCTCCGTTCCAGCCTGATATTGATTCTGCGAGGTACAGATGCCTACACAAAAATATTCAATGCTTTTCAATTCTCGCACTTATTCCGCTCGCGTTAAAACCGACCGTGGAACTCTCAAGTGGAGCTGAGTGTAGGAGTTACTATTTAGGAGGCAGACGTCGCCGCCTCAACGGTCACGGTCAATGTCGCCTGCAGCTTTGGGGTCTGAATAATACTGTTTATTATCATTCATTACATGAGCATAGTCTGTTCTAACCTTTAATTCACTGCTTAAATTAACCCAATTAGTACTGAATAATTTCAGTTTACATTGTAAATCAAGGCTTCTGAAGTTACGAGTATGTAGGTGAATAGTAATCGAGAAGCTTTTTACTGTTTGCACAACACATTATCAACATAGATACGCACTAATTTGGCACCGAACGGCCCGAGGAGCGAGGTCCGTTGGCAGGGTAACCGAAATGGAGAAGAGCCAACTGAAAGTATTATTTCTATAAAGGGTTATTTTTAAAATGCGCAATTCCTAAAACCTGTCGGTTAGAGTTTGACGTTTACAAAATTGTTCGTCGAATCATGAAAAATGTTCTATAGTTTACCGTTTAAATAAATCAGTTTAAAATGTAAATCCGTTTAAATACGAATAAAAAAATCTCGTGCCACAGTGTTTGTTAGCGCACTCCTCCGAAACGGCTTCACGGATTGTTATTAATAAATTAGGTAGGTCTGAGAATAGGTGGTAAGCTAATTAATATGCTGGGCCAGCTAATTATATTTATTTTACGGTTTTTAAGTGGCGCTTTATCGATACCTGTTAAATAGAATGCTCAGTCTTCTATGTAGGTAATTGATTTACTAAAGGATTGTTAGAGCATGTAGAGCACGAATTAAAAATCAACCCATATTAAAAATGTTTTTTTTTAAATTGTCCTTAGCACGAGTTAGAGCATTAAAAAATTATATAATCAACCCCTGTTACTTTAAAAAAGCCCTCAAAAAATTCAAATCTGTGAAAACCTAGAACCCTAACACAAACTGTAATTGGTGTTCCGAGATTTGCGCGTTTTAGAAATAACCCTGTATACGAACTATGAATTCCGAGACACGGTTCTTCGCTTCGCACTAAACGAATACACAGTGTGTTGATTATAAGAGTTATAATTTATATAATACATAATAATGTCGTGTTACAGTATTTATTATAGAACTCCCCCGAACGGCCACGCTAAAATTTCTTCGAATATTTGGTAGGTTTTATAATAATTTTTAAGTCAATTAATATGGCAAAACTACGTTTGGGGTCAGCTAGAATTGTATAAACCTAATATTTCGAAAAATTAAAATCTTAGAAAAACCTCGTTGAACAAAAGTTGTTGCCGAACACAAACTCTAATTGGAGTGTCTCAGGAATTGCGCATTTTAGAAATAACCCTGTACATTGGTTTAAAGTATGAACTCGATCAGAGTCTCGATTCCCTGCTTCGAAGAAACAATGTGTTCGATACTATAAGAGTTACAATTTGTTAAAATTATCGTTATCGTCGGTGATATTGCAAAATATCATATGTCAAAAAAACATGATTTTCGTCTTTTCATCTAAATTGAAGGAAAATTTGATTCTGAATGTGAGTGTAAGACAATATATAACCTCAGCTTCAATAGGTGAGGATTATGATCTTATCTCTAAATTTACTAATTTTTTCATATAATTTTTACGAAAACATTAAAAAAAATTTTTTTTGACATCTGACATTTTACAATATCAACGACGTTATGCTACAAGAATGATGTAAACAATGTCACCTACAGCGTAACGCATTCATCTTAATAAAATGTAGCTCTACGCTACCCGCTTTATACTCTACATGGTCAGGACAACAACATAAATTTAGTTAGCTATAATGATTGTTTTGTATTTGCATGCCATAATGATACGAAGTGTCTCTCCAATACGTTCTCGTTAGTCCGGTTTCCACGGAAAATTAGAAGTGTCTCTCCAATACGTTCTCGTAAGTCCGGTTTCCACGGAAAATTACCTCATTACAATTAAGCTTGCCGCTAAGCTTCTTGTCCACACGTCAAAGCATTAACTAAATATAAAAGCCAAGTGCAATTCAAACTCGCATAACAAAGGTTCCGTACATACATAATGAGGAAATAGTATTTATATCGTACGTTATTCATTGTATTGAGCATTAAGATTTATTCCTTCGTCTAGTTCGAGATTCCAAACGGGAGCCAGCCTGACATTCGATCAGTTTTTATTGTATGTTGTTATACTATAAAACACCAAGTTTACCTATCACTTGCATGTCTTGTATACGTTGCTATTATTACATATTCAACCAATGATTAGAGTCCGCTGCTGGGCTGGGTCCCTTGCCAATAACACATATTCTGTAAATAAATCAATATGAGTTTTTCAGAATGGACGGGCAGAAAGACACGTCTAAGGCATGGACAGGTTTTTGTGATAAATATGTTTGATTTCAATAATACTGTGTTTATTTTAAAGGTGTAGAAATAACACTGATCAGAATCAACAGGGCAATTTGCAAATTTGCAAGGTAAGAAAATTGTCACTACTAGTATCTCGAAGAAAGTTGAAATGACATGTGGAAATCCAAAAGAAATCTAGAATGGGTGATGTAATTATAAATTATGAGTCTAAATAAAAAATGGTAATGATAAAAATGAGAAGTTTGCACCGTTATCGCCATGGTCATCGGTATATGAATAGGGCTCCGTTTGACACCCTTCGGTTGCGGAACCTTGAAATTACTTCTCCTATCCTACGCATCGTTCCATTAAGAAGACGTTAAAAATTAAACGGATATCTCGACAACCTCCCGTTAATGAGTCTAATCATTCATCGTCAAAACGGCCAACGATGATGTCACTATCGTATATAGATTTCAATCAACCTGAATATATCGAAGGTGGAGAATCATTAAAGGCTGATCGAAAACGTCGAATGTTTTTCCAAACAACAGATGCAGAAATGCTAGGACAGAATGAAGAGCAAAAATTTTGCCATCCTTCATACTTCTTTTTAAGGAGTTTTTTAGTAGCGTGTATCACGATTTTATCGACTTCTATAGACGACATGGAGGGATCGGATCGGATAGGTATGCCACCCACTTTTCTGCACCTTATAGTGTATTTTCTTTGTGTTTTAATAACGGTGTAATGATCCAAGCGGGTAAATTATATTTATGTGCGTCAAAATGATCTTCGTATTTTCCTCTTAATTGTAGTCGACACCACTTGAACTTCTAGTTTTAATTGCAAAGTCACTCGTGACGTAACTCAGTGCGTAAATATTGATGCTGTTCATTGAAAGGGGCCCTACGCGGTTTTATAGATTTTTAGTTTCTACCAAATTATTCATTTATTTATAACAAATGGCTATTACTAATTAGAGAAAAAATATCTATAGTGGGAATCGCGAAATCCTTCAACAAACCAAATTGACGTGTAAATCTCTCGAATTGTGATTGGTGGCTAGTTGAAATTGACACAGAGCAGTATCTTATTGGCGGATTGACCAACAAATAAAAAAACAGTTCATATGGTTGCCTGAAACAAATTGCTTTTAGTAATAAGGCCGTTAATTTTTATAAGATTTCTGTCACTGTAATTTCTGTGTACTATAAAGAATATTCTTCCTTACGTATTACCGTAACATGACATTTGTTACCGTTTTTACGAGGGAGCAAAATAAAGTAAATAAAAGACGTTTCGTGTGAGTTACTACTGTAGAACAATAAAAATTAATACTAAAATAATACTTCAGTATTCATTTGTATTGTTCGCAGGGACCCGATCTGAAATACCTAAAAAATCTAAATAGCTAAGACAAAATATATGGAACTTTCGGTCAGAGTCGCACTTGGCCGGTTTTTAGGATTCCGTATTTCAAAAAGAAAATCGGAGTCCTTATAGAATTCACTTTCATGTCCGTCTTTATGTCGGAAACGCAGGGAAGAATCGAGTTTAAATTAAAACCGTATGGTCAGGTATATCCCTTGAAGTTATGAAGAACTCAAACTTCTAAGGTAACATATTATTTATTAGGTAAAACCTAAAAAAAAATATAATATATAACTTTAATATATAGGAGCAT
Source organism: Yponomeuta sedellus (assembly GCA_934045075.1). Lineage (NCBI taxonomy): Eukaryota > Metazoa > Arthropoda > Insecta > Lepidoptera > Yponomeutidae > Yponomeuta > Yponomeuta sedellus. The sequence continues at coordinate 6,951,269 of OW203726.1, read as the reverse complement.
CGTGAGTCATTAAAAAATTCTAAAGTAACGCAAAAAAAAATTACGGCCGTTTATGCCGTAAAAAACGTGTATTTCGACACTCAAGTGAATTGACCTGTTAAACTCGTTGACCTAGAACTATGAAATTGACAGGTAATATTTTCTTATACAGAAAAAAATATTGAAACTATCAATTTGTTGGTAATTAAATCATAAAATCATTGTCTTTGAAGTTCTGGAAAAGCTCAGAAAAAACTGCCAGACTCGATTCCTAACTTATTTATGATATTTAAGTACCTTCCTACTTTGTACGGAACGCGAGGTGCGCGAGCCCGACTTGCACTTGGCCGGTTTTTTTATCTATCAAACCTACTCCATCCAGATTGACCTGGATCTTATGAAGGTTGAAAGGTCAAACGGGGGACCAGATATTGTAATGATGCTGGTATGTAAATCATAACCAGTAACCGCCGATCCCTCCTTGTGAAACGGACATAATCACGCAATCATCAAAATGCCGAATCATAGGTCGAAGGTACGAGTAGGCCTTAAAAATATATTAATACTTTACCTACCCGGACTTGGCCCCGTGGTGGAGTACGGCCTAACCTTCCTACGATGCAGGAAGAGGCCCGTGCCCCAGCAGTGGAGACGTCAAGGGTTGAGATCGAAACCTTTATTGCACTTAACCAAGTAGACAATACGGCGGGCTTAATGCCGTAAGCATTTTCTACCGGTAGAAACTCCACTCTGACCATTAGACCAGTCGTCAAGAGTGGAGTTTTTTCCCGCTGCCTTTTTCTCCACTACACTACCACCACGGCCCGAAGGCAGCGGCTTATTTTACATTGACATTCAGCAAAAAAAAAAAAATTGAAATAAAATTTACTTGATTTGAGTCAAACGCAGGTGGTGGAAGAAAAAATTGGTAGGCGTGCGTAATAAAATGTATACCTCATACTTTGCGCCTACATGGAGCTTTTGGTGCCTTTAGCCATAAAAACTTATTATACTTTGTACACACGACAAAATATAACAGAAGATAACAAAAGAAATTACAGGTACAAAGGAGAGCTTACCTCTGTAAGAGATTTCTACCAGAAAACCTTGGACAATCGGAGGAACAGTAAAAATCGGTCAACCTATAAGTGTCGAAAAATACGAATGATGAAACCGTCGCTTATATGGAGATTAATAAGCTGTATTGGATCCAATTCCGCCTTCCTTGAACTGGTTGCAAAGCCTTTCTAGGCCGCGATGCCTTTTACGAGCATATCACCGTAGTTTAACACGCCACTCGTACAGGAAGTGAGGAAGTAAATAATATACAGTGTTTGTAGTACCTAACAATCCTTTGAAGCCCGCTGTATATGCAGAGGGCAATACAAAAAAACTGTATTGTCATAAAATTGTACAAAGAGGCACTAGCCTGGGAGCCGATTCTCCCATGCGAATTGAAAGAGTACACGCAAAATATTCGAAGGCTTAGAGATTTGTCGCATAAAAATAAGATAACTCGACAGAGTCATTAGACATTTATATACTCATTCGAATTCAGTCTAGCATGGTATTCAGAATACTTGAGACACAAAAGAATACTACTTTTTATGTCGAATTCATGCCTTAGTGTCGTATACGAATTGTTTGCTAATGAAGTGAGAATTGGCTCCCTGGGAGCCGATTCTCGCCTATGCGAATTGAAAGCGTACACGCAAAATATTCGTAGGATTAGACATTTGTCGTATAAAAATAAGATATCGACAGAGTCATTCATTAGACATATTTACTCTCAGTCTACCATGGCATTCAGAATACTTGAGACACAAAAGAATACTACTTTTTAGTCGTGTACGAATCGGCTCCCTGGGAGCCGATTCGCGCCCATGCGAATTGAAAGAGTACACGCAAAATATTCGAAGACTTAGAGATTTGTCGCATAAAAATAAGATAACTCGACAGAGTCATTATACATTTATTTACTCATTCGAATTCAGTCTAGCATGGTATTCAGAATACTTGAGACACAAAAGAATACTACTTTTTATGTCGAATTCAAGCCTTAGTGTCGTATACGAATTGTTTGCTAATGAAGTGAGAATTGGCTCCCTGGGAGCCGATTCTCGCCTATGCGAATTGAAAGCGTACACGCAAAATATTCGAAGGATTAGACATTTGTCGTATAAAAGAGTCATTAGACATTTATTTACTCTCAGTCTACCATGGCATTCAGAATACTTGAGACACAAAATAATACTCTTTTTAGTCTTGTATGAATTGGTTTCCTGGGAGTCGATTCTCGCCCATGCGAATTGAAAGCGTACACGCAAAATATTCGAAGACTTAGACATTTGTCGCATAAAAATAAGATAACTCGACTGATTGATTAGACATTTATTTTCTCATTCGAATTCAATGTAGCATGGCGTTCAGAATACAGATTTTGGCTGTCGCTTGACTTTTTAATGTAAAATTCAAGACATAAGCCTTAGAGTCGTATACGAATTATTTGCTAATAAAGTGAGAATTTGCTCCCTGGTCCTCATACAGTAATACTAATGGAAAAAAATCATAATATATTTTATTACAGATCGTAGCTGCAAAAATATCTCAATTACGTCAATAGTGATTTTTAGGATCTGCAACCGCCTAGGATCACGAATGTGGGACTAGATAGCATAATACGCCAATAACAGCATTTGACGTTATCGTTAATGATATCTAGTCCTGGGTTATTTGCCTCAGGTTCACGGCCGTGCCTCCTAAAAATCACTGTGTATTAACATCATTGAGATTGACCTGACGCTTTTTACAAAAACGGCCTGCAATTTTTTTTCTATTGGTGGCGCTAATGTTACTCTAAGGAGCCCCTTAATATACTGTTGTTAGCTGTTTGTAAACAGTAGTACATCTTAATAACTCGCGATGCGCATACTTAGCTATATATTAAACAGGTCTAATCGATATTATTTATTAAGTAAAACTAAGAATTATGGTAATAACGTGTTACCTAATAAATAATCGCAAGTAAGCCCGTTTAATATTTAACTATACAGTATGTCTAAGTAACTAATATCTTACAGTATGTACTGTTAATATTAACGTGTGTACGGAAACCGGGGGGTTAGTCACGAATATGTCAACGATTCAACACGGGTTGCGAACCGTACCTACATTTTACCGGCTGCATCCATTACAAAAGTCGGTCCGCTGACGTAAAAATTACGTCAACTAGGGAAAACGGGTCGCGGACGGAACCAGTACGGGTAACCCACTGTCCGCAGCCGGTGGGTCGGTCAGTTCGCTAGAAAGTGGTCGGAGACGTTGCATAATGTGAAAAAGACAACGCGCGGCGCACGCGCAGCCACGCGTGTTGAAGACGACCGATGAATGTTAATACTATTATTTTCGTTTCATTCAACTTTGGGCATTTGTATTTGTTTTACTATCAAAGTAAAAAGAAGTATCTTCTTCTTTGTTCTTCGTCCCTTTACACCTTCGTGGAGTCTGGGACTGACACAAGGGCTTTCCATTTATCTCTGTTCATGGCTAGGGATGGTAGCTCCAGCCATGTTTTTCCCTTCTTCTTCGTCTCAGAGAGAACGGATCTTTTCCGTTCTCTCTGAGACGAAGAAGACGAGTCCGAAGGTGGCTCTCGACGTTTCCAGTCGAGAGCCACCTTCGGAATGTGGTGATCGGGTCTTCTAAGGGTGCATTCGAAAACCTCAACCTCTACTTCTTTTTGGCGTTCGCTGGGACACATGTGTCCCAGCGAAAGCCACAAAGAAGTATAATAGGCGTTAATGTCTCTTGGATTAACTGATGAGCTAATAACTTGTTAAACACTATTGCGTCTTTTGTATTTCATTATATTTATCAACATTAGTTTGTTAAAAGCTGAATGAATTGAAATATAGATATTATTATAATCCTTTCATTTCTTTGAATACACACTTACAATACTCGTATTTACCTTATCTGTCTGTGTCAATACACGAATAATCTTGAGTTGTTGAAATTAACTCAACCATTTAATGAAATAATTGAGTTTCTTCAATATCGATAAGTTTAAATTATCGATTCTTCCAATGCATGAACATAGTTTAAAATTCGAATTATTGTTATTTTTGAGGTTTTCAAATAATTACAACTATGAAGTAACAATTCTGAAAAAGTACGCTCTTGAATTATTTATTACATTGACACGTTGTATGTTTAATCGCTTCCTAGTAGCTACTACTGGCTATTAAAACATACCCATTACATTCATTGTTGTTATTATGGCACGGTAATAAACTGCATAATGTTACAGATTGTTCGTAATGTTATAGATTGTTCGTAAAGGAAACAGTCTTACTGAGTTTACGCAGAAGTTGACATGTTATTGATATTCCTCATATTATTCAGAGGTGAGTCCACGGAAAGAATTATACATACTATGTATGTCATTATAATCTATCCACACGCACGATCAATTTGTTTCCTGTTTTAGTACAGCGCTTTATGGAATTTACTTCATAGAGTTAAGAGGCTCGCCACTTAAATTCTTCCTCCTATGCATAGTTTTCATTAATGTCGACTCATCTTCTTTTTTACCTTCGATCGACATTTCGAGCGCGAGATCGTCTTAAAGAGAATTGAGGAAAAAGTGTCGACTTTGTTCTGGCATGGATGAGAGAATACACAGACTGTGGTCCAATATGGTCGCGAAACCAAACGTAAAATAGGATCTTGAAAACTTCAATTCGTTTAAGGCGTTGCGTTGTTTTATTAGTATCGCTATGATTTGACTCTCTTGCTCGACTGATTTCTCGAAAACCTGATGAGCAGCCACACCTTTTATTTGATTTAGCATCGTCGGCGTCAATAACTACAGCTTTGTGATGGGCACTTACTGTGCCACCGTCGGAATATGAGGCATTGATATGGATCAATAAAGATAAAAGACGATAAGAACATACGTATAAGATACGTTAAAATTTTATTAGTACACGTGAGCTATTATGCACGTGTGGATCTCATGAAAAAAAAATATCACACCAAATTTTAGATTGTTGGTATGTTTAGGAACAATCTTTTTTGTAAAAAAGGTATAATTACCGCAAGCCCCTACAGAAGGCTTGCGGTTAACGTAAAAACTCAGGCCGCCAGAGCGACGGAATTAGCCGGTGCGTTCACCTCACGAAATGTCAAGGAAGATTTCGCAAAATCCTGCCGATTTTCGTGTTGCTGGATAAAATACTTATTTGTCAACAGAAGCCGTCAAATCTCATGCAAACTTCAGGCAGGCGCTTCTCGTAGAGTGCTCGTGGGAAAAAGCGGACATAAATAGGGTCTATACTTCAATTAAGTTACACAGACCTAAGCTATCATAGAATAATTTGTTCTATGAACAGATACAATTTTGCTCACTAAGATGTTATCGATATTTATACAGAATAATGAATAGCTAGCAATATATTGACGAATTAGCCGTAAGACATTTGGGAACTACTAATGATATTTGAAGGGTTTGCACCTAACTCTTGCTATGCTAAGGGGTCTAACGGCCTTGCAGTTTGCAGTTTTTTTTATTATTATTATTTATTTATTTCAGGCAAGGCCCATATAGTGTTAGTAACAATTTGACTTATGCTATGTTAGTAAACTATTTACATTATTAAATTTACTGCAGTGTACAGCCTAGTCCCAGCCAGCCCCCCTGCTTGTCGGCATAATGTGCATTGACACCCAGTGGCGCTGTATGGGGCTGTCCATCCGATCAGCCAACACCCTCAGGAGACTGCTGGTACTGACCCTTACCCTGCACATCAGGGATGCTATAATGTGCATTGACACCCAGTGGCGCTGTATGGGGCTGTCCATCCGATCAGCCAACACCCTCAGGAGACTGCTGGTACTGACCCTTACCCTGCACATCAGGGATGCTATGCGTTTGCGGATTAATGCGTGAAAATCATTCGTTCGCGCGTCAGCAAACATCCCCGATGCCCTACAGCATCGGGGCAGCTCCAGCAGCAACCTGAAGGCGTTGTTATATTGGACCCGTAGGGCGCTGTAGGCTTTCTGCGTATAGTTGGTCCACAGACTGCAAGTGTAAAATGATTGGCAAAAGGCCTTAAATAAGGTTACTTTTACCTCCCCCGTACAGCGAGCAAATCTGCGGGCCAACATATTGCACCTCACCGACAGCGCCCTACGCTCCCTCTCGATATCTACATTATCAGACTAGTCGTCGGTGACCCAATGACCTAGGTACTTAAATTTTCTCACTTTGGAAAGGGGAGCGCCACAGAGCAGACAGGTGGTATGTCGTAGGTCTTTTTTCCCGCCTTAAAGATCATAATTTCACTTTTTTTAGCATTATACCTGAGGCCATGGACCACCGCATACTCTTCACAAATCTTAAACATTTTATTCAAGCCGCTGACAGTAGGGCACAGCAGCACCATATCATCAGCAGTTTTGCGTCTTTTTATAGCTTTATAAATTTTAGCATTACCGTCTCGTTTCAAAGTATACAAAGGTCGAGCTTGCCCTGTCACGTCACTAGAACTGGTCCTACTTTATGCACAGTCGCATGGAAATAGAATCATAATCGTCTCACCCCAATGTAGATACATCGATCGTTTGTAAATAGACATTTCAAGAATAGCACGTCTGTTTCCTTCGGAAAACTAGCAGGTTGCATTTCTAATTAGCATTAAATATAAAAAATGTTAACTATCAAAACAAAGCAATCGAAGCTGGTTTTACAATGACGCATTATTCCAAATATCTTTGACGTCATCGCGGGAAACAATACCAATTTTCAGCCATAACGCTTATTGGATAGACTCTCGCGGCATTGTTTGCTCTGAGATGACGGTTTGCAAACCGTACACGCAAAAAGGGTCAGTAATGTCACCGAAGATTATTCGCTAGGATAGTAGTACGTGGTAAACGCAGTCGTTGAGATGATTGCTCTTGTTCTGTGTCACATGTCATTGCAACCTTCAATTACGCCTGCATTATGTGGTATAACGAGAGACAATTTGAAATTAAATCGGTCAGCGAAGTGGTTGCGTCTAGAGTGAGGCGTATTGCCAACTGGTTTGTGTATAAAAGTGAAAATCGGTTTGTCGGTCACACAACGTCATCAGCTTATTATGTATGAAATTTTGCACACATGTTAAATCATAGTAAAGGTCTTCATTCAGGGCGTTAAAAACTGACGGTTATTTTTATTCAATAAATCGATGCGCCTGATCCAAAACCTACGGTTCCTGGATACCAAAACAAACTACTTTATCTGTGCGTTTTATTTACTTCCGACGTATATTTGTTGCTGGCAAAAAAAAACTTATTAGCATGGACGCGGTACTTTTAGCGTTCTTATAGCAACGAGCGAAGTGTAAGTCAGCGCTATGTACGCTTGATTGATGAGGTCCCGATGTTTTGAATGCGGAATTTTTCAGAAAATTTCTAATTTGGTTTGCAATCCTAAAAGAAAACTTCGAGATTTCGGAAGGTTCGCCAAGGAAAAATATTCTGAATGCGATGCAAGATACATTTATGCATAAATATGCAAAAACAGTCTTGCTTTGAACATAAATATCTCCTAAGCCGTAGATTTTCTAGGATTGGTTCTTTTAGGAAAATGTTCGTAGTAATTCAGAGAATACGTGGGATTCTGGAAAGGGGTTAGTAATTAAACATCCGATATAGCGGTAAAGCCGGTTCAGCAATTTTTGCCACTCGGTAGCTAGCTACTGTATCTTGTACACCGGCCATAGTAGTTAACAAAATGTTACTATGATCACAACGGCTAAGCTGCGGAAGTGTTGTGAAATGTATAGTTCCCATTGTCGTGACATAACTATTCTTTTTCTTTTCTTTTGGTACTTTTATTTTCAAAGTTCGACGATCGAAGGTCGACAATTTTTTTTTTGGCAAAATCGTGACACCGTTTGCAACTAAACAAACACCTATAAACTAAGCAAAAATCTGAATGCACTATACTTCGTGTTTTTTAGTATTAGAAATTTCGTAAACAAAGAAGCAGGGCTAGTTAACCTAAAAATCGTCAGCCTAATTTATATTTTTTTTTTAATATACATAACTACGTAGTTTACTGTTGAGCCAAGTAAATACAGCTTTCTATATACGTTTCAGATGTTATATCTACGTAATAATAAGCAGTAGCCCTGCTTCTTTGTTTACGAAATTTCTAATGCTAAAAAAATGTGTGAATGTGTCTACACCACCATCAGAGAGCGTACAGTTTTTAGTTACTAAGATGAGTCATTCTATCCGAGCCTACTAAGATCGTTTAGACACAGCTTAAGAAAAGTCGCAAAAAATGGAAGAAACATCGTAACTTCTGCGGCCAGAATACGGGTGCAGAACGTATGTCTGGCCGGAGTAGGCATTGGTTTTTTTCCACTTTTATTGTAATAGACTAATGTTTATTATTGGCATGTTGTAGATTGCGGTCATAAAATGTTGTTATGTTGATGATATACTTGTACCAACCAATTTATTATACTTAGATGATTTGAGAAATGGTAGTCGTTCTTAATGACCAGCGATGCTCATAATTATATATTAAGCGGATTTAGTCGCGATTATTTATTGAGAAACGATGGTCATTGTGGAGTTCTTTTTTCGCTGGCTTTTGCACCACTGCATATCGACCCGAAGACAGCGAATAACGTTGTAAATTGAATGTCCGTGGATTAGAACACAGTTTTATCAAAGTCTAGAATGTAGATCTTCAACTGGCTATAAATAGTAATCCCGTTTGGGGATGAATGCCACTGCTATCTTGTCGCCGTTTATATTTTCTATTCCGAATTATCGGTCTGATCATATCACCTGCAAAGATACAAGCTCCTAAATTAAGCGCACCAAATCCTGAACGATTCCAATCGCTTAACTGACTTTATCCACCGTATCTATTCCAATCGTCTGTCTAAATCCACACTAATTACTCTCGCAAACGTCAGGATTCCGACTGTGGTGTCCAGATGTGTGGTGAGCATATTAGACTTCAGCACTTGATAGGATCTACAATTTTAGGGTCTGTTGGTTTTATCTGTTGCTGTTACTGACAACTAAGTTAGGATTACGTACGGTCATCATTTATGCGAATATATTTAAAACTCATTAAGCTAGATATGTTCTTGTTTTTAAAATAAATTAAAAATAATTTAGCTAATAATGTTTCTTCTCTTTCACGATCCAACTTCACAACCCGGCCTTCAGGCAGTTTTAACAATATCACCCACTGACTATGCTTGGTGTTCATGTTTCATGTTGGGCAACGTGCTCCAAGAATAGTTATTGTAAAACACAAACGTAAATTATTCCCTGTTTAAAGACTTACGCATTTCAAACACCTGAAACACCTGTACCTCAATAGACTGCCGCCATTGAGATTCTCAAAACGTTTAATCTCTCCACAGTTTCATCGAAGCGGACAAGGTGTCCGGTTTCTGGACATGGATGTTCGTCCTCTCAAAGCTTCCGGAGCTCGGCGACACGGTGTTTATAATCCTGCGCAAGAAGCCGCTGATTTTCCTGCACTGGTACCATCACATCACGGTGCTGCTGTATTCCTGGTTCTCATTCACCGAGTACACCGCCTCGGCGCGCTGGTTCGTCGTGATGAACTACTGTGTGCACAGGTGAGTACCTCTAAATGCTGAAAGGTTTGGGAAACGTTTACGGAAGACTGGTTTCACAAACTTTTTTTCTTCAACGAATTCGTGGGAGGCGTGGTAATTAAGTACATACTCTCTCTGAGAGAAGGCCTGTGCCCTGCAGTGGGACGTTTAATGGCCCTTGATGAAGCGAAGGTGATCTGTCAGGATCGTGGCAATTGGCAGTCCCTGGTCTCTGCCTACTCTTCGGAAATACGGGCGAGATTTTGTTTGTTTTTATGATAATATTGTTTTTACATAACTTTTGTGTTGCTATAACATATAAAAAAGTTAAAAAAAGTAAGTGTAATTCTGAATCCGACCAAGCTGGAACCAAAATGCATTGTAGGGGATCGATGTAGTGTGAGTCATATATATGTGAACACCTGTAGCAGTAGACACCACTCTTCCACAACTAGAATGGTGTTGTAATAATAGTGGATGATTAACGGCATTATATTTTACCTAATTAATGAATTATCTTTTTAGCAAAGATTAAACTATTTCGGAGAGGCCTATGCCCAGTTGTTGACTGACACCGGCTGATTATGATGATGATCAAACAATGTATGAAAATAGATGAGGATATTAAATATGTGTGTGTGTGCGCGCGTAAGTGTGTGTGTGTCTGCGTGAGTGTGTGTGCGCGTGATTATGTGTTACTGAAGGAGATTAATTGTGCAACCGCATGTCAGTTTGGTCTTTAGTCGTAATCCAGGTTCGATAGCCACTCTTTGAACTTTTCTTTTAGCTCAAACATTGTAAGAGTCGAGAGTGTTTGCAGTATTCAAAATGTCTTTAGTAATAATACTCTTTGCTCGTTTTACGCTGTAGATGACTTATCATATTTTTCTACAATCCTACCTTCCATAGCCTCGTGTAACGCTCACCGGCACTAAATATTTCAAATTTAAATTATACCCAGGGTTAAGTGCCAAAGAGTAAGGGAACGAAGCAATTGACGACCTAATTGCTTGACGAGCCATTGTGAAACTAGATGATCGACGTAAAATGTGGCATAGTCTTGCTTCTTTGGAAGCCTTATTTTGTCCGATAGACATACAATATTAACGTAATATTGACGTAACAGTTTATTGGGTTCCACGTAAAAGTTTTCTCGGAAAGACGGTTTGAAAAATGTATTAGACTTAATATTTTCACCGGTGTTGTTATTTTCACCTTCTGGAACTACGCTTTACATATTTATTAAGACTGATTCCAAAAATGTATTTATCCTATATGGGGCCTAAACAAAATGTTTATTTATCAGGCTACTTAAACAAACAGTTTTTAAGTTTTTTAACAAAACTTATATTAAACAAAAACCCTTCACTGAAACCTGTATAAGTTTATCCTTGAGGTAATAAGTTACTCTTTGCATTATTTGGGCATTTTGGCACTTATTTGGTTCACACAAAATTCTTTCGACAGGTCCAGTAGATAGATGGTTTAAATAAATAAAATCACAACTAATTTCATTTAATAATATATCTAATTTGTTTAGTATATTTTCTTGTATTCTTTTAAATGCCACATTTTAATGGTGCTTGTAATATGTCACCTACGAATGAGAAACAATCGCTGATATCGTAGGCTTTAACTCTGATAACTAGGTATCAGAGAGGGCGGGCAACACCGGGTTTCACGTACATTAAGAATATGTAAATTTTCTGTGAACAGCTGCCGTCAGTCGTTTCTTGTTCTAAATGAAGAAGAAACAACTGCAGCATTATTGGAACCAAGTGTCGTAGACCTAATATAATAAAACCACCAACACTAAGACAAATACAGTTAATTAAGGACTTTGAAAAGACTAACTTTGGAGTTTTTAATTTTTTCTCCAAAATGATTTTGAAATGGACACCTAGTTTGAATTGTAACGTTCATTAAGCCGCAGCTTCTTTCCCTTTATCTATTGTGACTTATTTAAGCAGAGTTAAAGACGAATCGTCTTTACATAAATTGCACTGACAGGCTTTTCTTTCTTCATTCTTCTTAAAATTTGTTCGAATCCTAAAACCATTGTTTTGGCTACATAAGCTACAACACCCTCTCCGTTGTTCCAGCGTGATGTACTCGTACTACGGCCTCGTGAGCATGGGCTACTACCCGCCCAAGTTCCTCGCGATGATCATCACGTTCCTGCAGCTCACCCAGATGATAGTCGGCTGCGCGGTCAACATCTGGGCTCACAACTACCTCGCTACCGCCCCGCAGCATACCTGCCACATCAGCCACTTCAACATCAAGCTCTCCATGGCCATGTACTTCTCCTACTTCGTCCTGTTCGCGAGATTCTTCTACAAGGCCTACCTGGCGCCGAAGAATGTCGGCAAGAAGTCCAAGATGGAGCCCGAGCCTCTGCGTGAGAACGGCGTGGGCAAGAAGCTCGCCTATGAGGAGTTCCCGAGGCAGCGGAACGGCATAGCGGCCTCGCACTAGTCCTGTGATAACCTAGGTGTACGTAAGTGTACAGCGGAGGCGGCCCCCGTACATTCCACGCTCGTGATAGCTACATGCGATGCTCGCGGGGCGACGCTCGACGACGCTCCATCCGCGCGCTGCGACGTTTCACGGCAAGCCCGAGTCCGTTCTTGTTGTTGTTTAATCGTATTTATTATTACATAAAAGTGAGTGATTTTTTAAATATTATTTATTGTGAAAATATAATTTAATCGACCTGTACAGATGTAAAGGTTAACGCTTTCGTGCGACCCGCCGTCGGCGGGGCTAGTTATAGTTGTAATACTTAGACCTGTGCTTAAGCGCTTGTCAAACAAGCTGTGAGGTGTGAGCGATGTAATTCCTGCTAGTGCACGTAAGCAATATTAACTACTTTTCGTAAATTAGCTGTTTGGAGATTGTAGAGCGCCGATCGACGCGTACATGTTACTTAATTGTAATAATTTGAATAATTCCTATATTATGATAAAGTTCAAAGTAGATCCGTTAGTCAATTTGAAAGAAATTTGTTTTTCAAAGCGAGTGAAGAGTTCAGTAGGTCTGTTTCTCCAGAAAAAAGCCACTTTTTAGCTAGACGTTTGTCGCCAATGCGGAAGGGAAGTACAATATTTTAATGAGCCATTTGCTCCATAGACTCTCATCTCATACGACTTGAAAGTTAATTTTTATCCCATAAAGTTACTAGAGCAGCAAGTTACAAGTAACGTAATGTTATAAATAAACTGCCGAATTAGAAGATTCTTGCGTGGAAACGGTATCACTTGAATACTCTCGCTTTTAACGTCTAGCTGGCGTTAGCTCTGGAGCGAACGAATGGCAAGATTTTCGTTTCAAATGTGTTATTCCCGTACAAGTTATCTGTAAGTAGAAGTGTTTGTGACCAGCTTAGGTGAGATTAATGGCCGCTGAACTGTGACAAGAGTTTCAGAGATTCGCAACGTCTTTACCATTAGTGTAGCCTTGTTATAAAAAGTAAAATTACCTCTAGTTCTTGTAGGAGTTACCCCGACGTTTTAAGTATGGGTTCTAGTTGTTTCTAGTGCATAGTTCAGATCGGGTCAATTTAACTAGGTACATTTATAACAAGTCACAATTTAACTAGGAGAAGTGGTTGATCAAATAGGCTGTTAGCCGTGTTGCTTTCCAGTCCATTTATAGTTGTGCATAATGTATTGGTTATCAGCAGTAAATTGTTTTATACTGCCAAGATAGGGAGAGCTAAAACGACAAGAGATTATTCAATTCCCGCATCAACAAATGAAGAGTACTTTTGCGTGGAATGGAACTTGAAATTTTGTACGATTAGAAAAATTGTCGTATTTATTCTTATCTCGGTGGGTTTAGGTATATCATCGGTTGATGTTTAAATGACAAATGAAAAGAAGTACAGATCCTTTTCGCAGTTTTGGTAGCTGTAGCTAGCAACCAGTTGGGAATTAAGAATTTTTATTCTTTTTTCGCAACCAGATGCGAATCAAGGGAACTTTTTCCTTAACCGCAACTTGTTTGCGAACAAAAAATAACAACTTCTTAAGCTTACCTGTTGCGATGGAAGCATTTCTTAATTTTCGCAACTGTAGTAGCTTAGACTAAAACACGTCTTTTACTTTCGAGAAAATTAGTAATTTTGCAAATCAACAAAATTGAGTGTCAACAAACAGATTTTACGAACAAGAAAAACATTGTACGTGGTAAACGGTTGCGAACATTAACCATCAGAATGCCTAGATGCGGTTAAGGAAACAGTTCCCTTGATTAGCAAGTGCTTGTAAATAAAGAATAAACATTCTTAAGTCGCAACTGGCTGCGACCACAGTTACGATAACGGCCGAAGGCGTTCGGTTGTCATGTAAACGTGTCGTAGTAGAGTTAATTTTTATTCGAATTTATTGTACGTTGCTTAATTATCATGGGGTTGGATCATCACCTACGTAAACTGAGCTGTCACATCCATGATTAGCAACATTTATACAAGGCTACCTCAAAAATGCGCAATTCTTTAAACACGGCGCAAACGTTTCCTCTACATTTTTTGTGAAAAATTCCTTTAAAAAACTGTTTACAGTTTTTAATGACTTCATTTAATGGATTACGCCTAAAACGATTTGTCTCCATGTAATGTCTAAGCAGAAGCTGCTACCATGGTGGCAGAGTTTATTGAAATGATGTAAACCCTAACACTTACTACATAAAAATACAAATCAAAGTACAAAAGTTGTTACAAAACCCAATCTTTCAATCGGGTGTCTCAGGAATTGAGTATTTTAGAGGTAACTCTGTATGACAGTTTTTTTAATGCATTTATGTATATAGTATATTGTATACATGCGACAATTTTGTACATTTTTTTTTAAATTAGTATTGTGATTTCTTAAGTTCTGTTTTACATATCATTGGAGTTAATCAACGGCCATCATTGTTTAAGTTAATCAGTGCATTTTCTGGATCATTATGATTTAATGTTATCTATGGAACCGATTGTACAAAATAATGTTTAGTGAAAAACACCAATGCAAACATTGACACCACCAATGTACTGTTGTATAAAATTAGCGTGAAGGAATTCTTATTTTTGTTACAAAGTCATCCTATGATCCAGAGAAGTTAAGCTCAACGCAAATAGTGTATTAAATTAATACAACACAAATAGTGTAATAAAATCCCCCATCTCCCCGAAAACGGGAGGCTTGACCAACACAAACCATCTATAGGAAGAACTTCGAAATCGCGCAAAAATTATCAACTGTAGCAACTAAAGCCAAGCCAAGACACCAAAACGTACGGATAATAGTTGATATCTTTTGCGGTTTTTAATTTAGTCATCATGAGACAATGGCGGCGGTGTCCCAACAAGTTGATTGACGATCGATTGAAATAAATCTTATTTTGTAGAGGGAATATTTACCCTCCCCCTGTTTACATGTTGCCCTCATCAGTACTGAATCTAACAAAGGATCTATTGTTATTTTCAAGGTCAGCACTAATAAGGTTAATCACTTTCGGAGCTGTTTATTTATTCTTCTTCAGCCTATATGAATAAATTATTCTGATTCTATAGCCAACCAAGTGTATGGCTCTTCCAAAGCACACCATTCTTTAGGACTTGGGCTTTGCTTGTACAGTCTTTCCCTCTCATTCGACCTCTTCCGTCGATGTTTAGGTATCCAGACTAGCACCATTACACTCCTTATTTGGTCTTGCCTTCGGCATAAATGTTCTACCACTGTTCCACTCACTACGAGCAATCAACTTGGCTATATCGTCAGTTATGCTTTGGATTTCTGTAATTTTTTATACGATCTCGGAGTGGATACCCAAAATAGAAGAGCGGTGGTAGCGGAGCGGTGTAGAACGCCGGCTTCTGAATCGGGAGGTCGTGGGTTCGAACCCCGGCATGTACCAATGTCTTTGTTTTCTAAGTTATGTACATTTGTGAAATTATAGTAGCAATACTACTCGCTGACGGTGAAGGAAAACATCGTAAGGAAACCCTAGTGTCTGAGGTGTTAGCGTACCTCAGCGCTTGCTACGTACAATGGCCCAACTATGAGGCTAAGTGCGGAAATCTCAGGTCTAACTAACTACCCAAAATAGTTCTCTGGGCCACCTGCAGCTCGTGGACAGTCTGTTTGGTGAGTGTCCATTGGCTGGTTTCTGAATTGAGAATTTCACTTAGTAACATAACATTTACATACAGGCGCATACATTGCTTCTGGCCCCACACTAGGATACCCTGTGTCGTGGGAACCAGAAACAACGACATCACAAACATGTAAACATCCAAGACCTGGGGTTTTTCCCCCAGCCGAACCCGGGACAGATGCGCTACCGCCACGCCACAGAGGTCGTCGTAAATACTTATGTAACGTTCTGTCACGGTCTTCTGAGAAATTCGTAGAGATAGCACTACAGTTAACTATTAAATTATGAAATTCTCAATTCAGAAACTGGCCCTTAGACTACACAATGAATGGTTCTCAGCCAGTGAGGTACACTTGACCGGGATTTTATAGAGTTTATTTTACATTTGAGCCTTTTGTTGCTTAGTAAATAAAAGCCAAATAAAGCAAGACCTTTATTTATTACGTAAAACAATTGCCATGCGTAAAAAATAAGAAATGAACCTCTGCTTTGAAGTTATACCCATAGTGAAATTGGTTTGTATTGTTTATCAGCACCCTCCATTTCGGGAAGATAAAGGGATTTTGTTACATCTTGTATAGGTACATATTGTGCTATGTAAATTACTGTTTGGCTGGTTGATTTATTGCGGTTTCCTATATTCAATCCGACGATAGCTTACCTCCGGTTTCTTGTACACCAACAAATATGTTAACAGCTTTTGGTTGTTTTTTTTTTCGTATGTAGTTTGGCCAACTGAAAGCTGTTAACGGAACATTTATTTTTGTTTATATAACAGATTGTGTACGAGAAACAGGAGGGTAGCCTACCTGCAGTTGAATTTTTGAAATTTGACAGTTTTATACAACTGTATAGAAGAAATGTAAAATTTTCAAATGTAAGCTTTTCTGTGCTTGGATCGATTACGGGAAACAGCCATTGGCGTACCAACTGTACATAATGCACTTTTTGTTAGGTTTTTATATTGTACTACTTACATAGATAGGATTTTTTCATCGTCATATTTATTGCATTTACTTTTTTATAGAAACGTGTATTGGAATTTTTAAACTCTTTAGATCTGTCGCTGTTCTGTATCCAAGAAATATTCAAATTATATATTTTTTGAACAGAGATACAAAGATTTCTTGCTAAGGATAAAAACAAAGATAAATAATGTCCAAGGTAATTTATTCCTCATAGGAAATGTAATTTAAATGTTAAAATTTCATTCATTAATTTGTATTTTCTGGGCAAATAAAGAATTAGTGAGTAGGTACATTGAGGTTTTATTTGATTCGCTCAAACAGAAAACATCTAATCAATTAATACTGACATTGGCATCCGAAAAAACAACTGATATATCGATGAAGAGACTAGATCGAGGAACTTAACCGTATTATCCAGCCTTTTTCCCAACTCGCTGCCTAGAGGCAATAAAGGTTTATCTTGGTCCACATTTATATCACCCGTGCGTTCAGCTTCGGTTTTGTTCAGAAATGTATAAAAGTAATAAGCGGGGTCAGGCCCGATGTTAATGACCTTGTGGAACCTTCCAGAGACCACGTGAATGACGTCACCAGGCCCCCGAACATACGACTGGCCTTTCGAGAACTTCGACACCTCCGGCTCATATGCTACTCTGCCTTGTAGCACCGTCAACGTCGCGTTACTCAGCTCGGGTGCCAAGTAACTCTCGAGGTGGTATCCTGAAATCATATTTACATTTATTGCACACGTAATTTCTATGACTGCAAATGAAAGCTCTTACCTGGAAAATCCGCAACAAAAACGACATCAGTAAAATTGTTCCAACTGTGCACGTCTGATCTTATATCGTCCAATACGTGCCGCCATGTTTCGGCTTCAGACAAGAGTGGCATTAACCACTGAATGTCATCAAATGGAGACCAAGGGGCTTTGAGCAAATCCATTTTGGGATCGAACATTCGCTGCTGGAACCTTCCATTCATCGAACACCACACGTCAACGTAGACCGATATATTCTTCAAGGGCTTGTTTTCCAATTTGTCTGGGCTTCCTATTAGATTCTGTTCCAAGCAGCGTGCGAACTGTACGACCATGTCGCCATGTCGGTTCCACCGGTCGTTAGGAGTCCAGACTGATGGGTCGATGAAGAATTCTCGCTGACCATCGTTGTCGACCACTCTGACGACGACAGAATGGACGTCCCAGGTGTGAACCATCATATCCCAGGAGTATCCATAGAGGCCGGCGGTCCAGTTGTTGTAGCCCTAGAAAGAAGGATTAAGGGGCTCAATGCAGTAACAGTAGCGCCACCAATGGAATAAAACATATATTTTAAGGTTCCGTCGTCAACAAGGTATCCTTATATTTTCACTATGGCCGTCCGTCTGTCTATCTGTCCACGGCTTAGCACATGGACAGTAAATTACTAGAAAACTAAAATTTGGCATAGATATACCATATGCCAACAAAACGGAAAGATAAATCACATTAATACATTGTTTTATTTGCATTTTTTTTTTAAATTACTTTGTTGCGGTTGTTAGTTCTGTAAAGTAGGTACAAAACCCCCTCCTACGGAACCCTACAATGCGCGTGGCTCGACACGCACTTGGACGGCTTTTTTACAGATGGTTTTTGCAAAAAGTCTCCGACCAATCTCTCAATCAAGTTAACAATGATTTTGTGGATCCGTGGCCATGGACCTAAGTCACAAACCCAGGAATAGATAGCAGAAATGACAGAAACACCGTTTTGGCATATATTCTATTTAGCCCCAGGTCCGTGATTCTAGGTTCTCTGACATGGGTCCAAAATCACAATTAACATTAAGAGATTGTACAGACATTTTGCAAATACGATCTGTTTTTTTTAAACGTACCTATTTATGATTTTTTTCTTTGGTGGCGTTAGGTAACTCTATGCATTCCCTCAAGTTAGGCAGAGATGCCAGATTTCTGACGATTAATCATTGCAATAAGCACTATTTTGCTAAACATAGGCAAGCATAGTAAACTTCGCAAAAACTGAATTTATATGAATCTAGTGACCCACGGCCTCTTTCTGAAGAGGCCGTGGGTCACTAAACCAAAGACGCTGGGCCGTGGTAGATTACCTTGACACCATCTGTGATACTTAGGTACCTAGCTTAACCGTATTGTCGAGGTGCAAAACCAACCTATAGGTACAGTACCTTCGTAATGAAGTGTGAGTACGGCAAGAATGCCTGCAACGCCATGAAGAGTATTATCAAGCAGACTGTCATTTTACGCTGAAAAGGATTCTCTTGAGACTCCATCATATATTTTATTTCTTTTCCTTCAGAATTACTATCTTTGTGTGCATTGAGATCTTCTGTTTCTAACTCTTCATAGTTTATTGCGTCTTTAGTTTCTTCATCAATGTTTTCGACTTCATCAAAATCAACTGTTTCCTCATAGTTCTGATCTTCAATTATAGGATTGTGGAAGCTTTTGAAAATAATATCCTTAAGCTCGCTCAAGCGTTTGTAGACGATTTTAGGCCAGTCAAAGGGGTAGAACAGTGGCATTGTAGCCAAGCAAACCCATGGAAACATTCCTGTAACATAGATAGAATATTCTTTATTGTACACAGCAATTATATAAAAATATAGTACAATTGGCGGCCTTATTACTAAAAACAATTTCTTCCAGGCAACCACAGATGGAGACAAGAAAGAAATTAGAAACGGGTGGTCGAGTAGTAAATATTGAAATTAGGAATTCAATGTTAGAAATTTATAACATAAGATAAGATAATTAATTGTTTATTTGAACTCAAAAAGATTAAATTTGTTACAATATTATTGTGCCCTGACTCCTGAACTAGGCGGGAACCTGTATCTCAAGAGCCAGATTGATTGTAAGTAGTGATGAATACTTTGGTGGATAATATTGAAACCTCTGTTAACCTTTTAGGAGATATGGTCGTGAGGATACGTCACTTAGGTAAGTAGGTACTTTAAAAACCTATGTAGAGGCTAAAAATTCCACCCATGCCGGGATTTGAACCCGCGACCTTCGGCTATCCGCGCCAGCGCTTTATTTATATAAAAACAAGGATTTTTTTATATAAATAAAGTGACCGCCTCCAGTGTTAAGATAATTTGAAAAAATATTTAAGCGCTTGTGGCTTAGTCGATCCGAGTAATTGGAATCAATCACTTGAATTAAGAAACAACAGGCGCGGTAAGGTGCAGGATGGGTTGATATCGAGAAAAAAAATTTGAAACCACAAGTACCTAGTAATTTTTAGAGATTTCTTCTTCATTCGTGAATCGATTGTTTGGTTTCGCGTTATTTAACACTCGACGCGGGTAGGTACCTACCTACCGAGCGAAGGATCTAACAGTTATAGGATTCAGATTCGTACAACTTCGTTAACAATGATGAGAATAAGACTGCTTAGAACAATCAGTCTTATTGTCATTGTTAACGAATTTAAAAACCTATTTAGAGGCTAAAAATTTCACCCATGCCGGGATTCGAACCCGCAACCTCTGGCTATCCGTGCGAGCGCTCTACCGATTGAGCCAATGGGCGACTTATTACAATTGGTAGAGCGCTCGCACGGATAGCCAGAGGTTGCGGGTTCGAATCCCGGCATGGGTGAAATTTTTAGCCTCTAAATAGGTTTTTAAATTTGTTCCTTAGCACGGGTTAGGGCATTAAAAATAAAAATAGTGTAATTGTTAACGAAGTCTCTAAAATTATTCTCAAAGGAAAACTCGAACGAGACTCACTTTAAGGAAAAAATGTTCTGAGACGAGACTTTCAGCCCTCCTATTAAGTTGCATTCCACTCTATCGAGTGAAGCATTTAGACGACGCCTAAGAGTCAAAAAATGTATGCATTTGACGGCCGGAGTAGCTTAAAAAAAGTAAAAATCAACGTCACTCAACTCAGTGGATACTTACGTAATAATGCCCCAGGTCACGCTTTTATTTTGTTTAAGTAAAACCATAAAATTAGTTATCAACAGTATCGAGTCTCAGAACAATAATTGTTCTGAGTATCGAGTCATTCTTTCAGAACATACAATTAAATAAGAGAAAAAGACGAAGCTTGAATAAAGTAAATAGTAGGTAGTGCTATATATTTTTTTTAATATATTGAAAATATATTTAGATATATTTTCAATATATTTCCAATATATTCCTACATATTCCTGGTCCTAATCTGGGATATACTGACCACGAAACACGGTACAGTCTGTTAGCATTTAGAATATACCTCGGTCTCTAGGGTAGGCTTCGATTTTCGCCGAAATTACAAGAGTGTAATACTACTTATTGCTCTGTATAAAAACTTTTCTTCATTATTTTGAAAAGTTATGTTAAATTAAATGTCATATTTGTTCCGATATTTCTATTACACGAATATATCCAATAGTAGCTGAGGTATATTCTAAAATCTAACAGACTGTAATGCAGACAAGAACATCACAAACAAGGATTTTAGTGCATGTCAAACGGCGGTCTCCAGTGACAATTGAACCCTAGTTTTCCGTATTGGTAAGTTACCGCTAGAACAATGAGACACTCAAAATTATTAGGAAAATACATCATTACTTAGTTAAAGGTACCTATACTGTGTAACAGTATGTCATGTTAGGTTTTGTCAAAATAAATGATTTGATTTGATTTGAACTACCTCAGCGCTTGAAACTGCCAATCTGAGGTGGGCACTCGTGCTGATTAATCACATACTCTCTCTTTCGGAAAGAAGTCCTAGTGGGACGTAGGTACATAAAAAACCTGTAGTACCGGAATATATGAATGAAATTTTTTTTAAGATAAGAATATTCTTTATTGTACACCAGAGCACATATTATAAAACATGTAAAGATACAAAGTACAATTGGCGGCCTTATTGCTCAAAGCAATCTCTTCCAGACAACGGAAAGTGCCTATTAAGTAATAAGTCTTTTTTTCCGCTGGCTTTTTCTCGACTACAATACGGCCCCAAGGCAGCGGCTTAAATTTTAAATTGTACCTACATTGACATTCAGCAAACAGAATGTAAATTCGTTACGTCGAAATAAATTGATTTGATTGATTGTTTTGATCAATCCGTAGAAAATGACCAATCGCACTCACCGATCCTAAACAGTCTGATGTTCATGAAATGGAAAGCGGCGCAGAAGACCATGGCTACGTGCCTGGTTTTGGACCACATCATCCAGAAGGCCACGGTCAGATCGAAGAGGAAAGCAAACCAGTGGACGATTAGATAGTCTGTCTGCCCCACGCTTAGGAATAACCTGAAACCGAAATGAACTTGAAACATCCGCGGACGCTCCTGTGATATAATGATAATAATTATTATTAATAATACGTTTATTGCATTATAACTTATAAGTAAAAAAAATACAATGGCAATGATAAAAAAATAATATTACACAGATCTTGTTAGTAGATACTAAGTAGAAAAGTTCGTTTCCTAGTTTGACCCGACGAGGATCGAACCCGAGACCTTCGGTTTTTACAATCATCGTGCCAAACCGCTGTTTGGTTTGGTTTGGGGGAATGTGGTTTCAAACTGTCGCTAACGTGGGATCCGGTCGTCAACAAGTGTTCGAGTGGAAAAAAGTCGCATAGCTTATCGTCCGACATTGTCAGTGTAGTGTGTCGCAACCCTAATAGTGCTCTGCGATGGCTGATTGAGGGTAGTCTGAAACCTTGTCAGCCGAAGATGCGAACGGGTGCCAGCCATCAGTCTTCTCGTGACCACGATGACTGTAACGTCGTCGAAACGTCACTATATTACTACGCGGTTAAGCCCCGTAAATATTCTAACTATAAGTAGTTGTTTTTAGTTATTCTGCAAACTACCTCGAAATTGCGCCTTATTGAAGACATTTGCTTGTTACACATTAGCGGCCTTATTTATAAAAACACTCGATAAGCGCCAATTCAAATAGTCGTGGAAATTTTGCAATGAAACGACGGAACCACAGATTAAACAAACTGCCTCTAGGATAGACCTGTTTTAACTTTAAGGCGCTTTGTATGGGGTGCTAACAAGCGCCACCACTTGATAACTGCGACAACAATTTTTAATTTTTAAAAGTCTAGGATTTTAATGGATTTTCGGCAAAATGGCTGTTTTTAGCGAAGACCGATTAAAGTCCTAGGATGTTGATACTATGTTCTAGGCTGTGTGTTCTAAAAGTAGTTCTCACAAATATTAAGATTTTTTTACTTTTTGAAGAATTTTCTTCAAAAAGTCAAAAAAGTATTATAAAACAAGTTATGATTTTTATCCATTGGTGGCGCTAGTTAGCAAAGCAAAGCGCCTTAAGGAATAGTGGCATAAATAAGACCTTTAAAGTGTTAAAGTAGATAGATTTATGCGTCTCAATTCACACAGCAGCACACAGGCGTTGACACGCACAAATTCACAAATCAGCACTGCCTCAGCAAAATAATAATTATTATTATTCAGCCTTCCGCATTATGACGACTGAAATGACTGACTGCTCTGCCCACACCCTGTGCACATTTGCTAAGGATGTGGGCGATAATTTTAATTCAGACAACTTGCGCAAGCCAGTGAGTATAGATTAGATTAGAATGTTATTTATTTATACAAGGAAAAATATCTCGAACGTGGCTTGACACGCTATCGCTCTGTTTTTTATAAGTCAAGTTTTGCTAACAATTAAAAAAACTTATTAAATTTATACGACCTTGTTTATTTATGGTTTAATGGCACGGTCCTATTCATAAAAACACATTTCCCCAAAACATTTCAACCTAAATAACCTGTGGTGGAGATGGACGGACAAAGAAACCACGTTGTAGATTAAATAAACAGACTCTACGGATCGCTCTAAAGGAATCGTGTTTTAATAAGGTAGGCCGATAGTTGAAGTCTAAAAAAACGTTTTCTAATAGAATAGTAGACACATAAATACATTTATAATTTGCTTCCTTTGCGACTTGTGACGTCACAGCTTTCGCCCGATTTGCATATGTACCTATGCACCACGTGACTAGACTTACATTTCGACAGGCTATAAATAAAATGAAAATATATTATACCTATTTATAGCCTGTCGAATATTTATAGTATATTTATAGCTATAAATATAATAAATATTACATAAAAAATTGGTCATTATTATTTAGACCGAAATGTGAAATCCAAAAAGTGATCCATTATTTCAAAGCTTGTGATTTCTAGGAGAGAATTTCTAGATTCTGTTTTACCGGTTAGCTTGACTTTACCTGAACGGAGAGAAGACCCAATGCTGGCTCAAATTCGGCAGCGAATACCCAGTGAGCCACTCGGCAGAACCTTTCTTGAGTCCAGCTACAAAATACAGGATGAAAAACTGGTACTTGAGTACGAAGTAGTTCCAATAGGGCACAGTTTCGCTGCGAATACTGGGGTTGAAGTAGGCATCTAGGGACCTGGAACACGGGACTAATAACTGACATGTAATTTATTTAAATTAATTTTATAATGAAACATTGACATGTTATTTTATTATTATGAATAAAGTAATCCAATCCCATGCCATGCCTTTAATTTTTAGGATACCAAATCCAAATCAAAAATTTTATAAAAAAAAATTAGCCCATAAACGTCTCACATGCAGGGCGCAGCCCTTCTCTCAGAGAGAGAGAGAGTATGGGTTTAATTGCTAAGCGTGCCCGCCGCGGATTGTTATTTCAAGCGCTTAGGTATTTGAACATCTCAAACGCTCAGGTTTCCTCACGATGTCCTCCGTCATCGGTTTTAAGAAATCGTTTTTTACAAATAATTCTGTTAGTGTACGAACTACCCTTTGCATTGGCAAAGGGTACACCAAAGGTTTACCTCCAACACCAAAGGTTTACTGGAAGAGATTATTCCATGTTAAGCCATGTCAGAGGCCTTATGGGCGGCTTGATAACTTCTGCCAGTAAGGCCCGCCACTGCCTTGCAGTCTACCAACTCGGACTTGGCCCCCGTGGTGGAGTATGGCCTAACCTTCCTGCGATGCAGGAAGAGACCCGTGTCCCAACAGTGGGGACATACAAGGGTTTATAACACAACAACAATAAAAGTCCCTACCAGTAGCAATTAGCCTGCGTCCCGATGAGCAGCAAAGACACGAGCCCAAACAGGTAGCTGTGATTATTCCAGAAGCTCTTCTCAATGAGAAACAGGTACCAGTAACATACGGCGAAGACTGTGGCACTAGTACGGTATTTGTAACCACACATGATACCAAGGGCGCCTGAAAAACAAACATCATAGGTAATCATCCTACATAACCTCACGCCTGTGTCCCAGAGGGGTAGGCAGAGACCAGGGACTGCCACTTGCCGCAATCCTGACAGATCACCTTCGCTTCATCAACGTTCATAAGTCGTTACATGCACGCACGCCGCGCCGGTGCATGCGTCAATATAATCATCCTACTAATATTATAAACGCGAAAGTTTGTAAGTAGGTATGGATGGATGTTTGTTACCCTTTCGCGTAAAAACTACTGAATGGATTTTAATGAAACTTTACAATAATATAGCTTAAACATCTGAATAACACATAGGCTACAATTTATAAAGATATTGTGTGAGATTTTTCAAATGTGACCCAAACGATAATTATGTGATTTTAATGTCATACTCATAATGTTAGTTCTTTTCTACGCCATGCTTAATATAAGCTACTCGAAATTCTCCTGCGCAGACGAAGTCGCGGGCATCAGCAATCCATATATACGCTCTCAGTTTGTCCTGTCCTATCTTCTATTTGTGTGAATTGTTCTTGTGTTCTATGAATGTTTTCTATGAACTTATAGGTATGAGTGGTACCTATGACTTTTCTTTCCTGTGATGTGTTAATTTGTTTAACAAATGTCTTTCTTTTTTTGTTCCTTTCTTTCTTCTTCCTCTTACTTATATTATAAGCAGACCATTTAGAGAATTAAGCACGCCCTTGTACATTAACTCATGTAATTAGTGAAATAAAGAATTAAAATAATAATAATACGTCTAACCGCGTGGTATAGGTAAGCCTTCTCTCAGTCTACTGAGAGATAGTCGCGGTGTGTGTCCATATTGGCAGTTTCAAGCATTGGCAAATTGTGAACACCTCAGACGCTCAGGTTTCCTCACGATGTTCACCTTGACCGTCGGCGAGGTAACTCATAGGGTATGGCGCATTTTTGAACTTTAAACTTGCGTAAGCACTGCACACAATTATCTGAATGCCGGATTCAGTTACTTGACTGATTTCTCTGAAGAGTCCGACCAGATTTCTCTTTGAACCGCAGAAATCAGAAATCAGTAAATGGGAATAATGTAAAGCGCATTAATAGGCTTACGTTTGAGGTAGTGAAATCAAATCAAGACATTATTTGTCGTAAACACAGGTGTTGATTACTATGATTTGATTTTGGTGATAACAAGTCATGTTAGTTTTACTTTGTGACGTAATAAGCCCTCCCCCACTGCAAACACATTATAACCCCCCCCCCCCCCCTCGATTTAGGGGGGGATTTGGCTACCTTTGCCTCCGACTTCCGCTTGAAAGCCTTATTGCTGACCCTGCAGTTTTTATCTAATTATCAAAATTGGAATAACCCAATTACTTTGTCTGGAAGAGATCACTTTTAGTGATAAGGCCACCGTCTGTACTCTTAGGTTAAGAAATATCTGTGTAATTTTAATTTTTATGTTTAATAAAGTGTTCTTTATCTCTATCTATCTATCTATCTCTACTTTGATGTCAAGAAGAGCGAGGTCAAACAGTAGACATTACCCGATAAGGAAGGATTATTGGAGACATACCTAATCATTAAAATCTCCCGTTATTATCAGGTACACATGTACGTCCCACTGAAGGGCACAGACTGTCTCTTAGAGAATGTATGAGTTTAATCACAAAACGTGCCAAACGCGGATTGACGATTTCACGAGCTAAGTGACGTTTCCTCCCGATGTTTTCCGACACAATTAGCATTGGCATTGTCGCATTGGAACTGCTACTACGAACTCACAGACGTACGTAACTCAGAAAACTAACAACCATATAGATAAAAAAACACCTTTCCTTAAAACACTTCGAAACGCTCTGACTAGACCAGTCTGTACTGAAGATTTTACAAGGAAAAGACGAAACCACAGATTAAATAACACGGCTCTAGTATTTTAGTGGAATCGCAATTTTATTAATTAGGCCGTGGAGATAAGAATATTCTTTATAGTATACCGGAAAAATTGTTACAGAAACAGTAGATACAGAAGAGCCTCGGAGGCCAAGAGGAGGATCCAGCTGGGCTGGGCAGCGTTTGGGAAACTATACGCAGAGTCTTCTCGTCATCCATACCGCAATGTTTAAAAATAAAAGTTTTCAATCAGTGCGTTCTAGCTGTGATGACCTACGGAGCCGAGACATGGACACTCACGAAAGGGCTGGTCGAACAGTTCAAAGTCACTCAGCGAACTATGGAGAGAGCTATGCTCGGAGTTTCTCTGAAGGATAGGATTCGTAACAAATGCATTCGACAGAGAACCAAAGTTATCGATATAGCTCAGAGCATTAGCGAGCTGAAGTGGCAGTGGGCTGGCTACATCTCGCGAAGAACCGACAACCGTTGGAGTAAGCGTGTTCTTGAGTGGAGACCACGACTCGGCAAAGGTAGTGTAGGACACGCTCCGAGCAGGTGGGATGACGATCTGCGAAAAACTGCAGGCAGATGCTTGATGCGGCAAGCTGAAGACAGGGCGCTATGGCGCTCATTAGGGGAGGGCTATGTCCAGCAGTGGACTACATAATATAGCATGAAGAAGAAGATACAGAAGATAAGATACAATTAGCAGCCTTATTGCTGGTAGCAATTTATTCCAGTCAACATCGAATTGGAGAATTTGTCGAAGGAGAAAGAGATACGGGTAGTCGGTGCAAATACCGTATGCCTTTGGTACCTACATGCCAGGATTCGATCCCAAGGCCTCTAAAACGTGAGACTAGCGTTCTAAGGTTACTGTAGCTTCGATGTTACTTGAGCGGTAGTCTGATGATAAATATGATGTGTGTGATAAACTGCGATTATTGTAAAGACAAGTGTTTAAAGGAGCGTTCTGTCTGTGGTACAGTCATGTAAGAATTACAGCGATGAAACGTTGTCGCTAACTACTCCACCAATTGAAAGTTTATGAGTGAATACTAGTTGAAAATTACTAATAATTCAAACGTAATAAATCGAAGTAAATAAATAAAAGTAGTTCTTAATAGGTACGATGTTCTGAATATTTACAATGTTTACATTCAAATGTAAAAATAGAAGTATCTCATTATTATTAATCTTGACAATGATAGATAAATAATTCTACAACTACTTATCATAACATATTGACTTCGGCACGTGGATAGACAATTACCTACATGCGAAGTCGTAATTATCTATCGCTGACAGTTGATAATGCAAGGACATGGATCAATGACCCAAGTGTCGCGCATCATCGCGTCATTTCATGATACCGGTTGCTCAGAGTAGATTTGATTTTTTTTATTATTTTTGTGGGCTATATTGGCAAGAATGGACTTCTGATAGTTAAGTAAAAACAAGTGGTTTTTGATTATATTCTTTTTGTTTGTTGCACTAACCCGTGCTGAGGACAATTTTAAAAACATATTAATAAACCTATTTACCTAAATAATACAGAAAATGTTGTAAAGATAGGGGATGTATTAGCAAAGGGAAAGATAAAAAGTACCCGGAACCGGCGTGCGTGCATGCAACGACTTATGGACGTTGATGAAGCGAAGGTGATCTGTCAGGATCGTGGCAAGTGGCAGTCCCTGGTCTCTGCCTACCCCTCTGGGATATAGGCGTGCGGTTTTGTATGTATGTAATATTGTAAAGAGGTCAGAAATTTCGCTGATGCCGGCACTTGCCCATTAGCTCAGTTGGGAGAGCGCTGGTACGGTTAGCCAGAGGTCGCGGGTTTGAGTCCCGGCATGGGCGGAATTTTTAGCCTCTAAAATATGTTTTTAAAAAAGTGGTCTTTGGCGCAAGCCCTGCTTAGGACCACCAGCCACAAGATAGAAAGAAAGAGAAACATTTATTGCAGCAACAGTCATACACACAGAACGTCTAACAGATACGAAACAAACTTAACGGAGAGCATCAAAAGGTAAGGTAGTAAACGCAATTTAAGCAGTTTTGTCGCGGTGTTTCCGTTGCTGCAGAAGGCAGCTGACTCAGCATTTTGCTGAGGGTGTGAGCCCTCAGCGCTGGTTTTCAGTCAGTACCAACATGAGAATATCTCACGAGTGTCCCAGTGCGCGGCTCGGTAAGTCGCAATATAAATTATCTATGGTATTTGGTTTTAATCCAATAACAACCAAATATCTACCATATGCGTAGCAAATATACATAAACAATAAAAAAAAGATGAACAGAAGACCTCATCCAAGGGGCTGGAAAACACTAGAAGCAAGCAGCTTCCAACCGGTCTTTCTGGAAATCCATGGAGGAGGCCTATGTCCAGTGGTCTTCTTGAGGCTGAATGATGATGATGATGAAGTGGTTGTAGAGAGAGTGAAAAACAGAGGTTTAAAACAGAGCCTTTGGCGGACCACTTTGATATGCTTCCGTCAGTCCGTCTTCCTATCTGTCAAGACTTTATCACGGAAACGCGTGCAGGTATCGAGTTGAAATGAACACCATACACGCAGGTGTGCAATCAGTTGAAGTTGTGAAGAAATCATAATCATGCGGAACGGGAGGTGCTCGTGAGGGAGATCTCAGGAAAGTGCGGTGACGAGAGCAATTTGGTGAGATTATTTTACGTCGTATTTGAGTTAAGACTATAATTTTAGGAGAGAAGAGCTTTATTGGAAGTGTGGAAGTATCGTCAATTACTGTGCTAGAGTTCCACGTTGAGGGTGTAGCAGGCTCCAATGGGTACTTTGAAGGCATGAAGGAGTCCTCTCTCTTTATCTTGCCAGGACAGGAGAGAGGGAGAGCAATCGCCTTGGTTTACGAGA
This sequence comes from Yponomeuta sedellus, assembly GCA_934045075.1. Taxonomy (NCBI): domain Eukaryota; kingdom Metazoa; phylum Arthropoda; class Insecta; order Lepidoptera; family Yponomeutidae; genus Yponomeuta; species Yponomeuta sedellus. The sequence goes on along the minus strand of OW203726.1, from coordinate 6,921,526 downwards.
TTCATAAGGAGAATCCGAGTAGCATAACGCCTAGGATGGCAACCTAACGCCATTAAGGCCGATCCTCTCCTCACTGAATTTACTTGTGACCTTTTCTTAAGTACAGTCGACAGCATTTCAACATTTTATCTTTTGGTGTCCTTTACGCAACTGATTATAGTGCACTTATGTAACGGTGGATGTGTTGCGACTGAACATGGTGACACTAACATCATACCAGACAGAGAATAATTATAAGCGGCCTGTACGTAATACAGAGAATATTTAAAAACCTATTTAGAGGCTAAAAATTTCACCCATGCCGGGATTCGAACCCGCAACCTCTGGCTATCCGTACCAGCGCTCTACCAATTGACCCAATGAGCGACTCACGGCATCAGTCAAATTTCGAACCTCTTTACACTATTCTCTGTATTACGTACAGGCAGCGACATCTGACTTAAGCAAATTGCATTACTTACAGCCCCGACCACCCAACAGAGAATATTGTAAGAGGTTCGAAACTTCACTGATGCCGGTGAGTCGCCCATTAGCTCAGTTGGAAAGAGCGCTGGCACGGGTAACCAGAGGTCGCGGTTTCAAATCCCAGCATGGGTGGATTTTTTAGCCTCTAAATAGGTTTTTTAAAATTAATTACATTCAGTGATTCATCATCTCCTTGGTATTTTTTATGGCGTTGTAAGTACCTCTGTATTATGCGCACCAAATCCTGAACAATGTCAGTCGTCTGCCAAATTCCATACAAACTGCTCTTATAAACGTCAGGATTCCGATAGCATTTGTTGCGCATAATTAGGCCCCTGCAGGTTTTTCTATAAGGGCGTTTCTATAAGTATCACAGTGAATAAATAAGTCGCAAAAGAAAACGTTACCCATCCACAAGGCAGCGTACACCAGTGCCATATAGGGCATAGGAAGGGCCTGTAAGAAGGGCAGTAGAGGGAAGTGACAGGTCTGGGGGTCTCCCCATCGACGCGCCATGGTGGCTCCGCCGCGCTCATCCGGAATGTCAAACAGCATAGCTAGACCTGCACGTAATAATAATATACAAGGTATTTAGTTACATATTCGATTCGATTTCAACCCTGTAGGTATGTCCCCATGGTTAGGCCATGGGGGCCAAGTCCGGGTTGGTGGAGGGTTGTAAGACAGTGGCGGGCCTTACTGTCAGAAGTTATCAAGCCGCCCATAAGGTCTCTGATATGGCTTAACGACTGCCATTACATGACAGCCGGCACCCACGGCTTAACGTGAGTTGCGAAGCTAAATATGAAGTTACATATTATAAACGGGTCAAATCGCGATTAGTCTACCCGAGACCACGGCAACTGTAACGCTGCGGAAACGTCGGGAAATAAGGTAATTACGTTTTACCTAATAAATAATCGCGATTTGACCCGTTTAATATATAACTATGTATGAGTATCGCGAATCATTAAGAAATACAACGTATTTTTTCGAATTAAAACTTTAGTCAGCATTATTAATTAATTTATATCAATGCAGCGCTCGTGACCTAGGCGAACCAAGTGATTGGAGTCAATCATTTGAGTTAAGCAACAAGAGGCGCGGTCAAGTGCAGGATGGGTGACCGTCCCGTGACTAACGCTAGTGGCATTTTTCCGGGCGCTTCCAAGGCACCTTAAGCCGTTGGTGCCGGCTGTCATATAATGACAGTCGTTAAGCCATGTCAGAGACCTTAATGGCGGCTTAATAACTTACGACAGTAAGGCCCGCCACTGTCTTACAATCCTCCACCAACCCGAACTTGGCCCCTTGGTATGGCCTTACCTCCCTGCGATGCAGAAGAGACTCGTGTCCCAGCAGTGGGGACATATAAGGGTTGATATCGATTAATTTATGCGCCCGTTCATAGTCAGAGACATTGTGATAGAAAATCCATTGTATTTAACACCATATTTAGTGGAATGGGCATTTTCTTTTCGTCTGTCAGACAGCGCCACCACAAAGCAGGAAGACTTTAACAGAAAGTATCTACAGAAATGAAACTCTGACGTAGATAGGTACATCGGGATCTACAACAAACATGGCGCTGGTTTATAATTTCGCTCTGTGCCGAATGCCAAAAGATCCGTGCTAAAACGTTGATATTTTATTTACTGAAAAAACATTATGAACAAAGAAGTTCATCAAGTAAGACTATTCACTAATGCTTTGGCATTTAAAGTTATAGATGGCAAACATGAAATCTTATCATACGTATAGGTGGTGGTCAAAACATCCTTGAATCATTTATTCTTGAATTATTTGTCACCTAATGAATGAAAGTCACATGCATGAAATCATTGTGATATAACAAAGGTATTTTTTTTTTTCTTTTTATGATGCATGCAGGGCAATACGGCTTTTTTTTCTTAGCATATTGTGTGTTTAGTTTTAAGTAATGTACCTAAGTTTTAATTTCTGAACCGATAATAAATATATTCAATTTTTTTTTATCTGACCATCCAAAAGATGGTCAGAGTGATTTTTTTTTTCGCTGCCTTTTTCTCCACCACACTGCGGCCCGAAGGCAGTGTCTTACATACATTTGACATTGACACTTAGCAAACAGAATGTAAATTCTTTACGTGGAAATAAAATTGATTTCATTTCATATTAGTATCCGATATGAATATCTTTCGGGTCGAAAGTTTTGAACAATGAATATATCAGGTTCAGGTTAAAAATGTTACATTATGTATTAAGAAACATCAACTTACCGAATAAAATCCTGGTAACAGCCAAGCTGGACGCGTCCTTGGGCATATAACAATATTCAGTTACCTTCGCCAAACTTACATCATTGACTCGAAAACCGAATTGCGCTACGAACTTTTCATTAAAAATGTTGAATATATGATCAATTTTGTCTTTATATTTCATGATTACATGAATTTCTTTTTCTCCTCCTAGTATGTTGTGTCTACGACATCTATCTCAAGACTGAAAGTGTCTGGGATTAAGCTGGAACCTTCTCTTCATAATTATGCCCCTACGTTTGTGCAAGCCCACCCCGTCACATTAATTATGACAATCTAAATAAATGCGTAGGTTGATTTGCATAATCACATAAAGCTGACATGTTTACAGGTCACTAAGTTTTCAGAACAGTTTTCAATTGAATAACATGAAGACGTTTGGGGTGTTATTTGCACCTGAGTAGATCTTACGAACTCTCCCGTAGTGGAAGTATTGAGATATTTTGGGCACATCCTCTGGGATACAATTTACTTAGCTATATCGACTGAGATGTGGCAATAACTCCTATCAAATTTTTTTGGTCAAAACACTTTTTGACTTCATTTTGTCATATATTCCAAAATTTACCGAGCTATATTGTGACATTTTGACATTCGTTTCATAATTCGCAAATAATTTGACTACATTCAACTCTTATTACAGTCTGTTAGCTTTTAGAATATACCTCGGCTACTATCGGATATATTCGTGTAATAGAAATATCGGAACTAATGTAACACAAGTTTTATACAGAGCAGTACTAAACTAGTATTAAACTCGTGTACTTTCGGCGAAAACCGAAGCCTACTAAGCCGGAGCTAAGAGACTGTATATCTATGGAGTTGAAAACATGTTTTTTGTCCGTATTGTAAAGTTGACAAATTACAAATAGGACATATTGCCAAATCACAGTTGATATGCTGCACATAAAGACAAAGCAAGTGATGAGAAAAAAAGAGACGAAATTTAAAAGTAAACAAGCAATCTTTGCCAGACAATACCGCTAAAGACAAGCGATCTGATAACAGCTAATTGAGCGTCCTAAGCCCTGGAAGTAACAGTTACTTGAAGTCTTCCAAAACTACGTAGATTTTGAAGAACTTTTTGCTTCTTGTTGTCAAAAGATGATGAGGAATATATTGGTCCTGGAACAGTAAGTTTTCCGGACTTCCTACTAAATCATTGGGTGTGAATTAAGGTTATTCGTGATGTCCTATAACTAAGAGGCCAGGGCTTAGGAGGTTAAATCATAATTTTTTTTTCTTGAGACTATTTGTCCTTGTTACCCCTAGTAATGATAACCAACAAATACCTGTTATTCATTCAGCCTAATCAATTAAGACTAATGGAAGCAATCTATACTAAAAAAAAAAAAATGGTTTACGGTTTCAATTTTACTGCGAGCGTAGTAAATCCATTTTGCCTTCACTTAAGGTTGGCTAGAAGAGATCTCTGTTAGAGATAAGTTCGCCTTTGAAACAAATTTTATGTAATGTTATTTCGTTTTTACTGTTTGCAATAAAGAATATATTATTATTAATTTCCCTGTATTGTCCTGTCTTTCACCTTGTTGATTACTATCTTCACCGACAGGAATGGCCGAGAAATTTGTATAATAAAAAAGTGCAAGTGTGCTGAACATATTTATTTATAAATATCATCAATGTTGATACAGATAGCTATAGACATTAAATTATTGTCAATTATATAATTTCGAAACAGCGATATTTTCAACAACTATATTCAATATATTCTGTCAATCTTCTGACTAACCAGACTAGTCTAAAACTTAACATTTTTGCTGAGTTTTTTAACATTTTAATAGTGCTGTTATAAAATAATTGCTAATTGACACCGTGATTTGGCAATCAATATGTAATATAGAATAAGATACAGTTCATATTCTAACTTCATCAAATCGGTACATAAAAACACAGGATACAAGTTGCAATGCTATACTTAACTAAATCACATACACGTTTTAACTTATATAATGAATAGTATGTTTTTATTAAATACGCTTTTTCTTGTTATGTTTATCAAGCCTAACATATACGCAGGTATATGAATGAAAGATTAAAAACATTGAAACCTTTAATTTCGTGATGGCTGATATTACTTCTTAGACATAAATCCGAATTGTCTCTAGAAGCAAAGTAATTTATTTCTTAGGAACTTCAACAGCAGACTAATAAATAGAATAATACAATAATCTAAAACTCTTAAGTTTATACTATAAGTGAAAAACGACGTAAGCCTTTTTTCCAACCATTTACATAATTACACATTGGAATAATGTAAATATTACCATTGGCCATTCAATTTGATGTCATATGCCTAGTTACGGATGTTCTTTTGTGTGGCACGTCATTTAGCAGCGAAAAAAACGCTCGTCGATGTTAATAATAAACAAATAATACTTGCTAAAACAATTTATAACATTAAAAACAAACTGACAGCATAGAATTTTAACAAACATGTGTATGTAATATCATCGTTACAAAATATGACACATTCACGAGATCACGAAAATCGATAAAGACCAAACTAGTAACTTTGGTGATGTTGTATGATATAATAAGATTGTAACAAATCGTTACTCATTCCCTACAGAATTATTACGTCACACTGTTGCTTATTGTTAACGAATGTGATTTCAAAGCAACATCAAAACCTTTAGGATATCGATAGCATTTAATTTTGATGTCATATTATACATATATTATTGCATGTGACATTTCTACACGCAAATAGCTTTAATATTTCTTCGGTATCAGTAAATACATATTGTCTTAGTCAACGATAATATCTAATCTGATAACGGTTCACGACAGGCAGATTCGCCGATCATTCCTGAGACTAGATTCCGAAATATTTATACTACTCTGTCCTTGAATCTGATTCCATGGCTACATATGCATATTATCTTACTTCTAAAGCGTTAATTATCTACATCATATCGGAAAAAGAGACTCAAACGTACCTTCATTTGGAAAATCATACATCCTAATCACTGTATCACCAGCAACTAGACATTTTGCACGTCATTACTCATTATTTTTCCGCGTTTCACTTATTTCCTCATTGGCTGGAGATAGCTAGGTGTTTGTCGTATGAGGATTTTTATATAGGAAAGCTGCTTCATTCAACCGCAAAAAATATTTAGGCTTTCTAAAAGTTGCAACAAAGTACGCGTGAACAAATGAAGATTTTCACAATGATGGCTGCGTTTCAGTGCATCCGTTTGTCGATACGAACGGATACGATATGGACTTACACTCAAGATGCTCAGTGGCTGGCTATTCGCTAACGAAACAGTACATACTAGAACCATAACTCGACGCTTTCAGGCCCAGTCTCGACTCGTCTAAGCGTAGATTCCCGCGGTGCGCGATATTGCGTACCAGCACGGGCGAGCCCGCACCGACGCACCATGGCAAGAAAGGGCCTCGCTCGTGGAAGTTTGTTGTAACGCGGACACGTGCGGTCAAGTACGTCGGATCCAACGCATCAAAGTTACACTGCGGGCTCCTTAGTACGCAATGACACGGTGCGTTGAGTCCATGTGAATGCGGCAGACGATTGCCATGTCGTTAGCGGATAGACCCCCTGGCACTTACGTGGCTGGAGATAAGGTCGAGAGTGGCACGCCAGCTCAGTGGCTGTAGATGACGCCACCTGGGCCGGGCAAGGTGGAGCTGCCCGTGAGGAAGATGTCGACGGCCCGCGCCGCCTGCCGCCCCTCCGAGATTGCCCACACCACCAGCGACTGTCCGCGGCGGCAGTCTGTCAAAGGAATAAGGGTTATCTGCGGCCACACTTGAAGGCGAAGATTCGTTGTCGCGACAAAATGTCGTGTTCGCTCTACGGCGAAGAGCTTGACCACATCAAATAAACCTTCGCTACGTCGCGACAATCTAGGTTGTATAAACCCTTTGATGAGCGGCATTTTACCGACAGCGGCGCGAAGGGTGTTTGTATTCGCGATGATGATTCGCGATAGGACGAATTTTTTGGCCAGACATGTCGCGACAACGCAAATCTTCGCGTTATCGCGATAGTGTGGCCGTCCCATGATTTGCTGAGAGCGTTAGGTTTGATCAAAATGTACTTTTGTCGTGCCATGTTTTATGGCCAATCGGAAATGCTGTGTTAAATTAGACGACGTAGCGGTATATTATTATTATGATTGATTAATACTTATGTAAATGTATGGTTCTCGGTCTGAAATAAAAACATTTCATTCGTTTCATTTACATTCATTTATTACTTATTGCAATTATAACTTGTTTTATAATACTTTGTTTTTTTCAAAAAGTAAACATGAGGTATATTAATATCGGTGGTAACTATTTTTAGAACATACACCCTAGAACGTAGTATATAGTATATCCTAGGCCGTTTTTAGCGGAAATTGATTAAATCCATATATTGTTAATCCTACATTCATAAATAGTTATCACAGTTGTTAAGATCATCTTAACTATATTCTTTTTAATGCACTAAACCGTGCCTGTACGTAATACAAAGAGTATTGTAAAGAGGTTCGAAATTTCAGTGATACCGGTAGGTATTACCGGTGAGTCGCCCATTAGCTCAGTTGGAAGAGCGCTGCCCTTCGGCCACTTTCGAAACCAGTCTCGAAAAGACAATGATTTTTCTTTATTCGAAACCAGGTTTCCTAAAAAGAAAAATAATTCTCTTTTCGAAACTAGTTTCGAAAGTGGCCGAATGGGAGCGCTGGCACGGTTAGCCAGAGATCGCAGGTTCGAATCATCTTAACTTTTAGATAAGTACATATAATAAAACAAGTTATGATTTTTATTCCATTGGTGGCGCTAGTTAGCGCCCCTAATCGCCTTAAGGAATATCGTACTTCGTACAGATGGCCTTTTTTGGGACACTTTGTTTGGGCCGTCCTATAAAGGGTTAAGCAAGTGTTCTACCGACCAACGCATAATCGCCAGAATCGTTATCAACCCTTGTTGTTCCCACTGCTGGGGCACGGGTCTCTTCCTGCATCGCAGGAAGGTTAGGCTATACTCCACCATGGGGGCCACGTCCGGGTTGGTGCAGGATTGTAAGACAGTGGCGGGCCTTACTGTCAGAAGTTATCAAGCCGCCCATAAGGCCTCTGACATGGCTTAGCGACTGCTATGATATGACAGCCGGCACCAACGGCTCAACGTGACTTGCGAAGCACGGAAGCGCTCGGAAAAATGCCACTAGCGGTAGTCACGGGACGCTCACCCATCCTGTACCTGACTGCGCCTGTTGTTGCATAACCAAGTGATTGATTCCAATCACTCGGTTCGCCTAGGCCACGAGCGCTTCGCCAGAATACTAACGTCAAAATATAAACATGCACTCATCTCGGCGACAAGCGTACAAACCACCAATTTGCGTCGAAATTGTCTAATTCTAACACCACAGCGCTAATGTTTCAAAAAGGTTGTGAATTAACATGTGCCGTCTTACGTAAACGAGACGATGTTGGTACACGAGAACATCATAACAATTTTGTTATGACACTGACAATGCGACTCATGACCGAATTTGGAACTTCCGATAGCGAACTCTGCACGTGAGCGCGTTGGAATGACACGTAATGTTTACTTAATATTCTTGTTGTTTCCATGAGATAAGTATGAAAACGGCGCCGTCATTTTAGAATTATTTCCAGTTTATTTATTATTGGTTCTTTGATGCGCTTCTAAAGCTTTAATATCCATAAATAAATAACTTCCAAGTGGGATGACGATTTGCGAAAAACTGCAGGCAGATACTGGATGCGGCAAGCTGAAGACAGGGCGCTATGGCGCTCATTAGGGGAGGGCTATGTCCAGCAGTGGACTAGTATAGCCTGACGATGATGATGATGAGACAGTGATAGTGCATTACTTCTACACAACACAAACTTATCGATATCGACCAGGTTATGTCCCCACTGCACGGGATCCTGCATCACAAGAAGGTTAGGCCATACTCCACCACGGGGGCCAACTCCGGGTTGGTGGAAGATTGTAAGACAGTGGCGGGTTTTACTGTCAGAAGTTATAATGCCGCCCATAAGGCCCCTGATATGACTTAACGACTGCCATTACATGACAGCCGGCACCAAGGGCTTAAGGTGCCTTGCGGAGCACGGAAGCGCTCGGAAAAATGCCACTAGCGGTAGTCACGGGACGGTCACCCCTCCTGAACCTGACCGCGCCTATTGTTGCTTAACTCAAGTGATTGATTCCAATCACTCGGTTCTGCTAGGCCACGAGCGATCTATTGCTCTTGGGAAAACATTAATTCACTCTTTCATTCATTCCATCCATCTCTACAACAAAATTTTAAACTAATCTGTGTACTTTTGTTTGACGAAATTAAACAAAAGCTGTGTAATTTCGGTGGAATTACAATTTCGGCACAAAATCTTATTTGCGATCATAAATCGCACATGTTGTCAGTAAAATGACTATGTAATCGCATCAAATAAAACATTGTGATATTGTTGGTCAGGTGTTTGCTTTGGCGTGTATTTTTCTGCCTAAATTTTTCCACTTATATTTACTTATTGGAATTATTTTGTTTGTATTTTACATTATCATTTAAATAACAACTGTATGTTAACCCCTTATTCATAATGGTCCGCTAACTTAAAACAGCTGCTAATGAGTGTTCTTATTCATTCTGTCTTAGGTCAATAGAATAAGACAGAGCGAGAATTAGCAATGCTTTAAGTTAGCAGACTATTATGAATAAGGGGGTAAGTACTATATTGTATATATATATATATATATATATATATATATATATATATATATATATATAAGTATTTAAGACGACCCTTTTACTTTTATATTTACCACGACACACACCCCGTAGTACCATTACCGGTTACCTCGGGCAATGACTGAAAATCAGCGCTGAGGGCTCACTCCCTCAGCACAACGCTGAGTCAGCTGCCTATTATAGCAATTAAGACACACCACAGGCTAAACCTCCGTTTACCTCTGTCTTTTTAAAAATGTCTTTTTTTTATATTGTTTCGTTTATTATTTTTTTATATTGTTTCGAAATATACAAACTAGCGAAATATACCTAGTTTGTATATTTCGTTTATATCTGGTGTGCTCATATTATGTTAATTTTTCTGGTTTTTTGTTTCTGTGATGTGTCTTGTTGGTGCAATAAATGTCTTCTTTCTTTCTAAAATATAATGCGTTTGTGCTGAAATTAGTGTGTAAGACTAAATGTGGCAGCCTGAACTAAGTGATTCTGCTGGAATATCGTGGTTTGTGATCGAGTGAGGATTTTTTTATGTAGCCAATAAACGTCCCACTGCAGGGCTCAGGCCTTCTCTCAGAGAGAGAGCGTAGGGGCCTAATTACCACGCGTGTCCACCGCGGATTGGCAAACTCAAGCGCTGAGATGATTTAAATAAATAAATATTCGTGGACATATTACACAGATCTCGTTAGCCCTATAGTAAGTGCAACTAAATGACTTGAATTACAGGTGCTAACTCGACGATAGATTTAACACAATAAATACATTGATAAAATCTAAGACCCGAGAAAAACTAGAAAAGTTCGTTTCCTAGTTTGACTCGGCCGGGGATCGAACCCGAGACCTTCGGTTTTACAGGCAGCGTGCCAAACCGCTGCGCCACCGAGGCCGTCAAATTTGACACATAGATATATATTAAACGGGTCTAATCGCGATTATTTTTTAGGTAAAACGTAATTACCTTACTTCCCGACGTTTCGGCAGCGTTACAGTTGCCGTGGTCACGTGGTCGTCACACAACGTTTGACCTAATAAATAATCGCGATTACCCAGGTTCGATCCCGAGTGCGGGCATGTACTAATGACTTTGTTTCATTTCAAAGTTACGTACATTTGCGAATTTGTAGTCGCAATACTACACGCTAACGGTGAAGGAAAACATCGTGAGATCGTGAGGAAACCCGCGGCTTGGTTGGCTCCGCACGTCTTTCCTGTGGGCTAGGCCGACTAATCTATCAGGATGGTATAGGTGCTGGGCAAGCCTACACCATCTATAAAACCATGTCCCAGGCACTATAGCGTCGGAGTGGTCCCTTCACCCATCTAGTGTGAGGATACCACTGGACGCTGTATAAATCATTACGTAGATGCAAAAAGACCAGTCATAAGATAAGATAAGATAAGAATAGTCATCATCATCATGTATGAGTATAGCGAATCATTAAGTAATTTAACACCTCCGACACCCAGGTTTCCTCACGATGTTTTCACGAGTGATGATTTTTTACTACTTTTGTCGAGTAAAAATGGATCTATTATAATAGAGTTCTCGACATTATTGAACCCTCTTAAGTGGTCCTTACCTCCGGCGGCAAAGACGTTGTTGACGGGCGTCTTGTAGATGGCTGTCTTCTCAGTCTCGATGTTGCTGCGGGCGTCCAAGGGCAGATCTGCGAACATCACAATGTGACGTCAGTGTTGAAAATCAAATAACTTTTGTTCATAGTATTTCTTATAAAGTATTTTTTTATTATTAATCATTTATTTACACTTACACACACACGCAATAAAAACAATATTAAGCAGACTATACGTACAAGAGAAGAAAAGCAACAACAATCCGATACACAATGAAACAGAGACACAGAGCATTTTCCAATGTGAGTACTGTGGGTGTGGCAAGTGCAAAAGGGCTCTGACTCAGCATAAGCTGGAGATATGATACTCCAGCGCTGGTCTTCCGTCAGTACCCGTGAGGCGGCATGCAGGCCTCGGAGAGATACCTAGTACGAAATTTGAAATTTAATTTTCAACACTGACGTCAGTGTTGAAAAACAAATTACTTTTGACCATAGCATTTCTTAATGATTCGCGATACTCATACACAGTTATATATTAAACTATTTATTAGGCGAAACGTCGGGAAAATAAGGTAATTACGTTTTACCTAATAAATAATTGCAATTATACCCGTTTAATATACAACTACTTTTGTGCATGCCCTGAAACTGCAAATAAAAAGTAGGGTACATTTAAAACAAATTCAGAAAACAGGTCGATTGTTATGGTAAAAAAAACTACATACTACAACGGTGTTATTTATGATTAATCTATGTTTTAAACGGCGGATAAGATAAAATTGTGGAATTTAATAAGAATATTAAAATAGATTCTTCGAAAGTATTTTTAATACGAAGTCAAAGCTGGTCTATGGTAAGATTTCCTCTTATAAATTTGCTTCAAACCAAATATGAAAAGATGTTATCGGTCTAATGGGTCATATTTATTAAAAGTCGATTCCACTAAAACGATCTAAGAATGAATTATAGTTATACAAATCAAAATATTATGAGGCTTTTCCGTAAGTTTTTTCTTGTAATTTATTTTATATATTCACACAGCTCATTAAATTTCCATGCCCACGCTTTGATTGTGTGCAAAAAGTGCGAATCGGATTCAAACTCCACCACGGGGGCCAAGTCCGGGTTGGTGGAGGACTGTTAGACACTGGCGAGCCTTACTGTCAGAAGTTATCAAGCCACCCATAAGGCCTCTGACATGGCTTAACGACTGCTATTACATGACAGCCGGCACCATCGTCTTAAAGTGCTTTGCGAAGCCAATAGAATCAAGGGACTGGTACTTTAATGAAACTGCTGTCTCAAGTTGTTTAGCCATGATATCTTTAGTCTCCTAGGGGTCTGTTTCATACAAATACAAATCATGGTTTACTATGACAGTCCGATTTACATTGAGAAGCCGATTAACAAGTAGGCGAAATGTATATCGAATTGTCATAATGAACTTAACTTTTTATTTTTATTTTGGTTTAAATTTTAGTGGATTATTACTTTAGTTTTTATTGACATTTTTTTATTAAATTATAATTGTAATGTATTACTTTGGAAACGATTCGTATGCTTATTCAGGTAGAGCAAATAGCAACTTATTTTTTTATTTATAACATCTTTATGTACTTGTGACTCACGGATAATAAATTAATTATGAATAACTACGAATTGTAGTTTTAGGAAACTCGGACCAGCGTCTTGATTACGTAACTTTTCACGTATACATCTGCGTGCGAAAACGGAATGTTTACTTAGCTCTGCCGTATAGATATGAGGTAATTTATCTCATTTAAAGCCGGCTTTTCACTATTGTATGTAATATAATATATATTACATCTTGAGTTACAATAATTTATAGCTCGTCATACATTTAGTTTTATAGCTATAATATTATTATAGCACAGTCTGAACCAGTCACTACAAAATGTATGACGAGCGATAACTTATTATATCTCCAGATGTTATATATATTATATTATATTATATTATATTATATTATATTATATTATATTATATTATATTATATTATATTATATTATATTATATTATATTATATTATATTATATTATATTATATTATATTATATTATATTATATTATATTATATTATATTATATTATATTATATTATATTATATTATATTATATTATATTATATTATATTATATTATATTATATTATATTATATTATATTATATTATATTATATTATATTATATTATATTATATTATATTATATTATATTATATTATATTATATTATATTATATTATATTACATCCCATTGTCAAAAGCCGGTTTAATGGATACCGCATTTCAGAGGATATCTGATACGTGACAATGATATTGTGACACATAGTACGACAAAGACCAGTAGATATTTCGTTTTTCCACACAAATGTGTACGTTAAAAGTTACATGATCAAGGTGCAGGGCGCTCCTTTTAGCTACAGCTACTTACCAAGTTGGTTGGCGATGTAGCGCTCGGGGCCCAGGAATCCCATGGCTAAGAGCACCAGCTCCGCGCGGTAAATCTTGTCCGTCCCGGGGAGCTCCTTCATCTCCCAGCGGCCGCCCGGGCCGCGGGTCCACTCCACCTCCACGGCTGACACGCCGCACACGTTGCCTTGGCCTGAGACAGAACACAATATAAGCTAGGGGAGCACAAGGTGCACAAAAAAAAGATAAGTTTTTCTTGCATATTAGACAATAGTAAACGCCTCCCGCTTTTACACTATCTGAATGAATGAAAAATTCTTTATTGCACTAAAACAAATTTGTACAAAGGCGAGCTTAGTACTAGATAGTATTTTCTGCCTTAGCTATAAGTGAGAAATGTTTCATAGGACAGATAAGTCCATGCCCAATTTTGCACCTACCGGCTATAATCTTTATGCAATCCAGTCCATCCAAAAGTTGGCCGGTAGAGATCGCTCTAAAAGATAAGACCGCCAATTGCATAACATTACTTAGATTTAAGAAGTCATGGTATTATTTTTCTGATTAGATTTCTATAAAGTGTTCTCTATCTTTTTGTCGTTACAAAGAGAGTGAGATGGCGAGACTCTGTATCGTGGCCATCTCACTCTCGCGTGGAGTGAAATGATGCGGTGAAGTAATGCAACTGCACTGTCACTGTCTCATCCTTAGGCTATATTAGTCCACTGCTGGATATAGCCCTCCTCTAATGAGCGCCATAGCGCCCTGTTTTCAGCTTGCCGCATCCAGCATCTGCCTGCAGTTTTTCGCAAATCGTCATCCCACCTACTCGGAGGGCGTCCTACATTACGTTCGGGGAATCGCGGTCTCCACTCAAGAACACGTTTACTCCATCGGTTTTCGGTTCTTTACGAGATATGGCAAGCCCACTGCCACCTCAGCTTGCTAATTCTGTGAGCTATAACAACCACTGTCACTGTCTATTAGGATTAAACTGTTCAGAGTTTATGAAGGTTTAACCAAACAAACTTGACGGCCTCGTGGCGCAGCGGTTTGGCACGCTGACTATAAAACCGATGGTCTCGGGTTCGATCCCCGGCCGGGTCAAACTAGGAAACGAACTTTTCTAGTTTGTCTCGGGACTTGGATGTTATCTATGTTTTTATTGTATTAAATCTATCGTCGAGTTAGCACTTGTAACACAAGTCATTTAGTTGTACTTAGTATAGGGCTAAGATCTGTGTAAAATGTCCATGAAAAAGTAAATATTCACCATCGTCGAGGAACTCCTTCGTGAGCGTCGCGAACTTTCGAGGGTCGTTTCCGAACTTCACCTTCACCTCCTCATGTCCGTAGTCCACTCTGCAACAAGCAGAGCTCGTTAGACTAGATTTAAGGTCACAACCGCGAAATATGTTATCTAATATTGTTTAGTTGCGCAGACTACCCGTATTTCAGTTTCCGTTTCTTCTTTTCCGTCAATGGTTGTCTGGAAGAAATTACTTTTAATAAGGCCGCCACTTGTACTGTACTGTTATTTTTAAGTCTCTTGTGTAATCCCTGGTGTACATGCAATAAAGAATATTCTATCTATCTACAGGACCTCAATGAAGTAATTATAAAGTCCAAAGCACAGAACATATTTTCTGTTAGCAATAAAAGCTGGTCAGAGTGGAGTTTTTTCCCGCTGCCTTTTTCTCCACTACACTGCTGCGCGAAGGCAGCGGGTTACATCTTACATTGTTTATTGATATTCAACAAACAGAATGGAAATTCTTTACGTTGAAATAAACTTGATTTGATTGGTCAATGTCAATACAGTTCAAATTCACCATCCTGAAGACTGAAGATTTTTTTTACTCTATGTAGTACTAAGTTGCTATGCCATTGGGAAAATCGGTGAAGCCGTTACAGCGGAGGTAGACAACAAGCACACACGTGAGATTTTTATGAGATATTACATTTTCTTCACATTTTTTATCTTATATTATTTTTAATGCACTAACCCGTGCTAAGGACAATTTAAAAAAAACCTATTTTATAGCGCTGGCACGGATAGCCAGAGGTCGCGGGTTCGAATGGGTGGAATTTTTAGCCTCTAAAACAGGTATTTTAAAAATTATTTAGCTTTTAAAATTATTTTAAAAACGTATTTAGAGGCTATTTTTTTTTTAAATTAATCAAAAACATGGATTACTTTTCAATAAGTGTATAATCCAAAATCATGATTTCTAAAGTTAACATACTACAGTTTAAACGCTCCGACCTGGCCCTGTCGTATTTATATGAATAATTAAAACAATAAATAGTTTTAATATTTCCTGTTAGTATGTATACCTTTGTTTTCCTGTGATGTTCTTTCATTTTCGTTCTATTGGCTTCTTATGTGGGTTGATACCATGCTTTTTAAAAGTGTGCGTTGAAGTTAATTAATCTGACAAGACATATAGCTTTAATACTAGCCCACAACAACTTAACCCTATAAAGTGTTAATACACAACCTCTAGGCCATTTAAGCGGTGGTAGCTCAGTGGGTAGAACCATGGACTAGCAAGCAAGAGCCTCAGGTTCGATCCCGAGTGCGGGTATGTACCAATGACTTTGTTTAATTTCAAAGTTACGTACATTTGCGAATTTGTAGTCGCAATACCACACGCTAACGGTGAAGGAAAACATCGTAAAGAAACCCGCGGCTTGTCTTTCCTGTGGGCTAGGCCGACTAAGCTATCAGGATGGTATAGGTGCTGGGCAAGCCTACACCATCTATAAAACCATGTCCCAGGCACTACAGCGTCGGAATGGTCCCTTCACCCATCTAGTGTGAGTAAAGATACCACTGGACGCTGTATAAATCATCTCATTAAGTAGATGCAAAAAGTCCATTAAGAAGGCCATTTAAGTTACAGATTGTTTCATCTAGTTTTGGACACAGGAAGGATCTCGACCGACGCGATAGACTTACAACCTTAATGTTCAAAACCTAAGCAGGTGGGGCTATATTGCACCAACGGAGGAGCAATCTGATTGTGGAGCCTTATCGCAATCCATGGTGCACCTGCTCCAATGCCCATTGTGCCCTCTGCACTCTGGAGGACCTAACAGAGGCCAACGCTGCTGCAATTGCAGTAGCCAACTATTGGGCAGGAAGAATATTAACTGGTCGAATCGCTGACAAAAAAAGAAGAATGTTCAAAGTCCACTAACCTGAAGACTCTAGGCCACTGAGGCCACGGGTTATCTTGTCCACGCGTAGGTTTGGGTTCAGGAAGGATCTCGAAGGTCGTTATGGACTTAGCGCCTTGTCGCAGCGATGTGGCGATGCAGTCGCACCTGTCAGATTAATAAGGTAATAAGCGAAGAAGAAGTTCACAAAAATCAACACAAGGTAGTGGTAGTTCAGTCGGGAGAACAATGGACCCGAAAGTTAGAGGCCCAGGTTTGCCTGTTGACAAGGTTTATTTATTTTTATTTTATTTAATCACAAGAGCTCACAGCGCAAATACAATTTTGGCAGACAATTAATCAGACTTAACATAGGCCAATTACGGCTAAGGACTCACGAAGCGGTTTTCACCCGTGCCCGCCGCGGTGGCGGAATGGAGTTTTATTTCCAAAACTCACGAGACCGGAGTTTTGTGCGGTTACGCAACCGTCGCGGTTGCAATTATCGCTCGCAAACTTGGCGGTTGATAATCGCAAGAAGGGCAGTTAAACGATCAGTTGAGTTCCAGACCGTCATGGACACACACCAGAAACGAGCTGTTGCGTTTTACTTCCTTCACAGAAGAATTAAAAAAAGAAGGCCTAAAAGGTTCTGGATCTAACCTCCCCCCGCCCCCCGCTGTCCACGCGGGGTCGCCCGCCAACCGACCGCAGAACGCGCGGGTGCAACCCGCCGCGGCTGCGGGACCGCGACCCGCGCCCGCTGGTACAAGATGACCGCCGGTGCAGCGGGACCCGCAAACAATCGCACACGCCGCGGGCGTAAAACGCGTCGTGAAATGTGCTTTAATTTTTAACATATCTGTATTGTACAAAGGCTGCGGGCCCGCAACCGCGGCGGGCACGGGTGAAAACCGCTTCGTGAGTCCTTAGCCTACGAGCTTTTTTTAAGTTGCGTTAAGGTTGCCTGGAAGAAATTGCTATCAGCAATAAGGCCGCCAATTGTACCTCTTCTTTTGTAACTGTTGTCTCTGTAATTATTTTCTGGTGTGTACAATAAAGAATATTCTTATTTTATACTATCTTAAGTATTTTCAAAGTAAAGCACATCTGCGATTTTTTAGTACCAACACTGCACGCTAACACTCTAACAGTGAAGGACAACATCTTGAGGAAACCCGCGGCTTGGTTGGCTCCACATGTATTGACGTCTCTCTACTGTGGGCGAACGGACTAAGCAGTAAGGGTGGTATAGGTGCTGGGCAAGCCAACGCCATTTAAATGCAATGTCCCACGCATTACTGGTCCGAGTGGTCACTTCACCCATCTAGTGTGAGAGAAGGTGCCACTGGACGCTGATAAATCATCACATTACATAGATGCAGATGCCAATACATTTATTGCACTTTTACTAAGTGTAAAACACTGCTACTGCGGGCTTGACACCAGAAATTAATTTCGATGAAAATAAGCTTACAGGGCGGCAAAAGTGCACTCTGTTTACCGGCTGGTTAGACAGACATAACTTTTATTTATTTACTGTTGCTTTTATTGCACTGAACGTAAATGTTATTACATAGATGCAAAGGACAAAGTGTATAACGACATGATAACAATACATCGATTGATATCAACCCTTGTATGTCCCCACTGCTGGGGAACGGGTCTCTTCCTCCATCGAAGGAAGGTTAGGCCATACTCCACCACGGGGGCCAAGGCCAGGTTGGTGTAGGATTGTAAGACAGTGGCATGTCTTACTGTCAGAAGTTATCAAGCCGCCCATAAGGCCTCAGACATGGCGTAACGACTGCCATTACATGACAGCCGGCATCAACGACTTAACATGCCTTCCGATAACAATACATTCATCTAGAATAATCACGTGTTCTGGTCCCAAAATAGAATACCCTGCGATGTGTTTGAATACCCTGCGATGCGCCAGAAGTAAGGTTATTTAAAGATTAATTTATTTTATAGATTATTTGTCATTCAATTACATAATCATAAGTTGTTGACATGTAAATAGTAACAAAAAAACTGTTTGCAAAAGCTGTTAAGGCAAAAAATGTAGAAGCAATTTGTTGTAGCCATTTTTACAAACAGGAAAAAACACCCAGAATTTAGTCAATATGAATATGCATGTATTTAACATTGCAAACACCCCGGTTTTTACCTGTAATTAATGATAAATTTAATAAATACCGAGCGGTTAGTAAATGACTACTAAGATCACATGCGCAATACATTCAGGGCCGAATTACATGAAATTACGATTCGTAGTTCATTATCGCAATCCATGGTGCACCTGCTCTAATGCCCATTGTGCCCTCTGCACTCTGGAGGACCTAACAGAGGCCAACGCTGCTGCAATTGCAGTAGCCAACTATTGGGCAGGAAAAATATTAACTGGTCGAATCGCTGACACGAAAAGAAGAAGAAGTTCATTATGACAGTTCATAGTAGAATCTACTTGTTATCATCGTCATTAACCTCTAAAGGCTATATTACACCGGGGCAACACTGTGCGGCATTGCGGCATGCCACAAGGCCGCATGCTACAAAATTGAAAATGTCGCACATTGTGGCAAGAACCGTGCGGCATGGCAACACCTTGCGTCATGTGGCAGACTGTCGCAGCTTGTATCCAGGCACAATGGATTTCATGCGCCATTTTTCGTGCGACATTGACATTCTGGTAAAGTTTTTAAATAAGGCACCATCGTCTGCTTTAATTTTTGTTAGTAAACTAGTACGTGGGCCATTCTGAAGTAATCTTCTTTCCACCAAACGTTTCTTCTTCCGTTGTTTAGCTGCATGGCTTAGTACTAAATAAGCAGCTGCTAAAGTTACTTGATCAGCCATATTCTATGGTGTATTCCTTCGATCAAACAAGTAGGTACACCAGAAACACTCCATAAACATCACGATGCTTTGGAAATTATCTAGGCACGATGTTGCCTCGGCGTAATATAGGCTGCCGTATGCCACATATGCCGCAAACTGTAGCATGCGTCAAGGTGCCGCATGCCACAATATGTAGCATGCGGCATTGTCGCACGTTGTTGCCTCGGCGTAAACGAGCCTTTATGTTCGCACCGAGGGGCACGGGACTCTTCCCTGAGGAAGGTATAGGCCATACTCCACCACGGGGGCCATGTCCGAATTGATGAAGGCTGATCTTACTGTCAGAAGTTTTCAAGCCGCCCTAAGGCCTCTGGTTTGGCTTAACGAACGCCATCTATCGACAGCAGCCGGCACCGCAACTCCTTAACGTGCCTTGCGAAGCACGAAATCGCTCGGAAAAATGCCACTACCGTTAGTCATAGACGGTCGACCATCCATGCACTGAACGCGCCCTATGTTGCCATTCGTGATCGTTTAAGATCACTGAGGCAGCCGGGGCTACGAGCGATTCCTACTTGTCAATCTGTGGGTAAATCGACTTTGCAATGTAAGTACCTACATAGAATTCTATTTTACTTTGATATCAACCCTTGTATGTACCCATTGTTAGGGCACGGGTCTCTTCCTGCATCGCAGGAAGGTTTACTTTATTGGTGTGTAAAAGAGGTAACAAGCAATCAATAACAAACATATTAATAGGCTTAACCGTGAAGATCTAGAATATCACCCAAAGCCACACGTTATAGTAAATCATTAAGTGTAGATCTATGAAACACGGCCGCGATAATTAGAAATTGTTGTCTAGTAAAAAATAATAAAATAAACTCGTATTACTTGACCTATTGTCTAGTAAAAAAATGTGGGATTCACATGAGAATAAAAAAATAAACTAAACAAGAATTGTTTTCATGAGAACTATAAATAAAACTGGTTATTTTCGTAACTGATTTGCTTAATTGAATCGTATGGTGCCTACATTAATGCCGAAGGTACTAATTGTACTAACAAATTACTGATGTTCCACCAATGTTATTCAGTTGAACAACAACCAAATTAGGAATCATTTATTCAAATGAGCTCATCAAATTAAGCTTGAATAAATGTTTACCTTAACTTAACTGCCAAAGATGTTATTAATTCACCCCATAAATGAGGGACGGAAGCGCTCGTGGCCTAGTCGAACCGAGTAATTGAAATCAATCATTTGAGTAAAGCAACAACAGGCGCGGTCAGGTGCAGGATGGGTGACCGTCCCGTGACTACCCCTAGTGGCATTTTTTCCGAGCGGTTTCATGCTTCGCAAGGCACGCTAAGCCGTTGGTGCCGGCTGTCATGAAATGGCTGTCGTTAAGCCATTTCAGAGGCCTTCTGGGCGGCTTGATAACTTCTGACAGTAAGGCCCGCCACTGTCCTACAATCCTCCACCTCCCGGACTTGGGACCCGTGGTGGAGTATGGCCTAACTTTCCCCATGTGCCCCAGCAGTGGGGACATACAAGGGTTGATATCGATAAAATGAGGGACGTAGTGTTCATGCAGATGAATTTGCATACCGAAACAAAGATTTCATAATAAGCAAAACACTAAAACGGCCACCTTGCATTCAAAATGTTGTGGGTTTGAATCCCGGCATTACCAATGACTTTGTTTTCTTCTTCTTACATCTGCAAATTCTTAGTAGCAATACCTTTCGCCAATGCTATCTTCAGAGAAAACATCGTGAGGAAACCTGAGTGTCTGAAGTGTTCAAATACCTCAGCGATTGAAATTGCCAATCCGTTAGCGAGAGGTATTGCTACTATGACTTCACAATCTTTCCTAAGTTACAAAACAATGTCATTGGTGCATGCCCTCACTGGGAATCAAACCTGGGTCTCTCGCTTTCGATTCCATTGTTCTACCCAATAAGCTACAGTCACTCATGTAATTACGAGGTTGCTTACGAGTATGTATACAAGTCCCAAAAAAATGGTATGTGGGTGTTTTATAAATAAATATTCGTAGACATAGTACACAGATCTCGTTAGCACCATACCAAGTACAACTAAATGACTTGGGTTACAGGTGACTCGACGATAAATTTATTACAATAAATACATAGACATCCAAGACCCGAGACAAACTAGAAAAGTTCGTTCCCTAGTTTGACCCGACCGGGGATCGAACCCGGGACTTTCGGTTTTACAGTCAGCGTGCCAAACCCCTGCGCCACCGAGGCCGTCAAGTTATGGCCGTTATGTATGTGTGAGTAGTCTGTAATAAATGTTCTCTATCTTCTAATCTTACCAATATTATAAACGTAAAAGTCGGTATGTATGTTTGTCACTCATAACGCCAGAACTGCTGAACCGATTAGAATGAAATTCGGCACAGAGATAGATCATACTCTGGAATAGCACATGAAAAATAATTATCAAAATTTCTTCCCGAACTAAGTCGAGGGCAACATCTAGTACTAAATAAATAATTAAAGTATACTAGGCATCTCAATGATATTCAATGCGACTGGGTACCTAGCGGGAGGTAAACATTAATTCCCGAACTAAGTCGAGGGCAACATTTAGTACTACATAAATTTAAAGTGTATGAGACATTTCAATGATAATTCGACTGGGTACCTAGCGGGAGGTAAACATTAATTGACAGTTCCAAGTGTACAATACTAACCCGGTGTCCCCGCCGCCGATGACCAAAACATTCTTGTCCTTGGCGCTGAGCTCGGGATTGTCCTTAGGTTGGTGCCCCTGCTGCAGCGGGCCCATCTGCTTCTTCTGCCAGTTCTCGAGGAACTCCATGGCGTAGTGGATGCCGTTCAGTTGGCGGCCCTTCAGCGGAAGGTCACGCGGCCACGTCGCCCCCATGCAGAGGACTATCGCATTGTATCTGTGCAGAAGGGAATGGGCTCGTTATTCGTTAGATAACATAACATAACATTTACATACAGGCACAGACATTGATTCTGGCCCCACACTAGGATACCCTGTGTCGTGGCAACCAGTTACAACGGCATCACAAACATGTAAATATCCAAGACCTGGGGTTTTTTGTCTCCAATATAGGTACGAGTAAATATATAATTATAATAAACATAAACTTTCGTTATTGCCCAACAAAAATATTTCTACAAAGGCGAGCTGAAAATTAATAAGTATTCAATTTTTAACTAACAACTAATGTAAGGGGTAGTGCCAGAAAAGAGTTCTTGAAAGAATTATACATAGAATATCAAAAAAAATATATAGTTTATCTAACTTTAGAAATTGTATTGCATTGTATCTGTGCGGAAGGGAGTGGGTTATGAGGGACGAATTCATTATTACCCAGTAAACATACAAAGGCGAGCTTAATACCAACAAGTATTTGATTCTACCTAATATTGGGTAATGTGGTTAATGGAAGGGGTAGAGTCAGGAAAGAGTTATTGCAAAAAATATACATTATAATAATGACATAGTTATGGCGCTATACAGAAAATTACAAAACATATTCATAAACATCGTTCTCTTCCTGCATCGTAGGAAGATTAGGTCATTCTCCACCACGGGGGCCAAGTCCGGGTTGCTGGAGTGGATTCATATACATAAATACCTACTGTTGACGACAGGTCGACATGGCAATTCTCTAGTGACGTGACGTTTTCAATATAGATATATTTTTATTATGTATGTAACAAAATGTGAATAAAATAATACCACGTTTTCATTTAAGTTAATATTTATTCATCTGAATCATCTAACGTATCGCTACAAAAACTTAAAGAATCTTCGTCACTGGTATCTCCGACTTTTATAATAAAATCTTCCATTTAATTTTCCATTCCCATATCTTTTTCCCAATATTCATTTTCAAGGTTCTGGACATGTTTTTCGAAATTGCTCCAGTTTTCTGCCGTGACTGACAAAAATGCATTCGTTGTTATCTCTTTAAGCTTTGTCAAACACAAATCGCTCTTTATGTTGTGTTCCCTGACGAAGCGTTTAACGGAGGCCCAGGCTAATTCAATAGGATTTAAATCGCACATATATGGAGGTAATCTACTAATATCTAGTAATCTAATATTTCCGTTCAATGTCACAATTTTCTAGCTAGTTCTCGAGCTTGAGAGTGAATTATTGGTTTTTTTGCTTGAACACGGGACGAAGATGCAACCGTAGCCATTTTTAAAACACAATAGTAATAAATTATGTGAGCAAGATTATAATCGATAAACGCGGTCGATACGGACTCGGGCGACACTAAGACTAAGACGACGCGGGGACTGTGCGGGTGTGCGGGGCGACCCCGCCTCAGCGGCTCACCTCATGCCCCGATTGCCATGTCGACCTGTCGGCAACTTTACAATACACATCATAGGATCATGAGCCGACGGAAATGCTGGAACAAGACAGTAGCGAATACCGTCACGGGGTATGTTGAGCTTATGTGACAGGTAAGTTAACATAACATAAATCCCACACAACACAATCACTTGACCTGGTCCCAAACTAAGATACCCTGTGCTAAGGTAACCAGGCAGGACGTCACAAACAAGAAAATACACCCAGACTGAGGCCACTTGTGCAAATGTACGGCAGCAGTCAATGGGAATCGAACCCATGACCTCTGACTTGGTACCCGAGCGCCTTAACGGCTAGTGAGGTGACACAGACATTGGAGCTAGATGGTGGCGAATGCTGTCACTGGGCTGAGTGTATTAGGATATGAAATGTCATGTCCTTTCCTACATCCACGTTACACTTGAAGACTTGAAGACCACACCCTCAGCTTGCAGCAGTCTCACGCGCCGCCTCACCATGTCTTTGCCGATCTTCATTATGAGAACACTAAACACTAAAGTCATGAAAAATTTGATCTCTTCTTCTTCCGGCTATATTAGGCCACTGCTGGACATAGCCCTCCCCTAATGAGCGCCATAGCGCCCTGTCTTCAGCTTGCCGCATCCAGCTTCTGCCGGCAGTTTTTTGTAGATTGTCCTCCCACCGTGGGTGGGAATGTAAATGAGACTTAATTCATACTAAAAATTTATAGTAGAGCTACTACTAAAAGATCTCGATTGTGAGGTAAGTAGAAAAAACCGGCATTACAAGAATAAAACAAGTAAAAGTTTTCTATTCCCGCCTATTCAAGAACGAAATTGAGTGTCGTCGTTCGATATTTAAAATTACTCACACGAACACAAGGCTGAATAGCAAAGCTACCTCTTTGGTCTTTGGGCTGAATGCATGATGTCTATTGCCAGTATGATGGTTAGTTGTGATGGTTGGTTAGTTTTTTTGTTGTTTTTTTTTTCAAATTACTTACCGCCCTAGGGCTTTTCTAGCTACATTATTACCCTAGAGCGCTAATTAGTCACATGTAAGCCCCATTTTGAGGTAATAAGAACATACTTAAAGAACATGAAAGATGTAAAAATGTATACACTCACTCGGCAGCTAGCTCGTTGGCCGAAATGTCCTTCCCAACATCCACGTTGCATTTAAAGACGACGCCCTCGGCTTGCAGCAGTCTCACGCGCCGCCCAACCACGTCTTTGCCCAGCTTCATGGTGGGAATGCCGTACTGGAGCAGGCCGCCGGGACGGTCGTTACGCTCGAACACCGTCACTAGGTAACCGGCCTGGGAAGAGAAACGTTGCATTCAGTTGCATGTCAACGCGCCACCTACTGGCAATGGTTTTAAGCTTTTTCGGAAGCTGAGATGCCTTCAGGTGGCCAGCGGTGACAACAGGAGAAATGCTCTAAGTGTCAAACTCAATACTAATCGAATTAGGTATCGCAAACGACAGGATTCCGAATTCCGAATTCGGTGCGCAGAGTTAGTCCTCAGAGCACTGCTGGCCTGCTGGAAAGAGATAGTAAGATATCATAGCTCTGCTACGTACAATGGCCCAACTATGAGGCTTAGTGCTGTAAGTTCAAACAGTTAAGTGAGACTTTTTTATAACTTGGATAAAATATGAACTTAATTTCTGGTGCTCTTTAAAATCCAATAAATATAATACTATATATATGATCTATTTATCAAATCGTAGCGAGTTTTGAACATAATAACGTGGAGAGTAAAGGAGGCAGGTCTAACTAACCGCCGGTTTCTCGTATACTAACACTCCTTTATACACTGCTAACAGCTCTCAATTCGCCAAAATATATACAAAAAAAACTATTGATAACCGTCAAAAATAATGAGCATAGGGAAGAGCGGGTGATCGTGCTCTTCCACTGTAAAGGGAAATTTCCCGACAGGCAGACCGTATTCCTGGGGACGGCAGGTCCGACTGTTGATAGTCGGACGTTATATATATGGTATGTCATTGAAACACTTTAATTGCGCCATGCAAGAATGTTGGAGTTTGTAGTGCTCGCGCAGAGATGACATGTGGTTCCCACAATGAGAAACCGATGGTTAGTATGGTAATGAAAGAGTTCCCGCTTGACCAACTAGGCAGTAAATTTACTGTAGTGTATGTAGGTAGATAGGTATGCATTTCCTTTTTTATCTACAATAAAATGTTCTCTATTTAGATAACTGAGGGTAGACACTGGTGCGCAAACCGGCACGCAGGGCTGTTAAGTGTCAGTCGATCATTCTACCGGAGGCCAGACGGTCGTGTCGGGAGCGCGCGTGAGCGAGCCAGCGAAAGTTAATGAATATTACATTACCTTATTGAGTTGATGAGCGCAAGCCAGACCAGCGGGCCCCGAGCCGACGACGCCCACAGTCATGCCATTGCGGTGTTCTGGCGGCTGCAATACAGAAGCATAACTAAAAAGTGTACGTGCATTATTTCCTTCCTTTCCCTGCTTTACTTACCTTCCCTTCTTTAATAGTTGGAAAAAAGCAGCTTTACCTCGGGCAAAGCGGTGGTAGCGGAGCGGTAGAATGCCGGCTTATCAATCGGGAGGTCGCGGGTTCAAATCCCGGTACATACTAATGACTTTTTGTCAAGTTATGTATATTTCTGAAGTTATAGTAGCAATACCACTCGCTAACCGTGAAGGAAAACTTCGTGAAGAAACCCTAACATACATCAGCTCTTGCTACGTATAATAGCCCACTATGAGGCTAAGTGGACACATCGGGTGTAAGTAGTACCTCGGGCACGATCCAGCCGCTTTCGAAGGCGTGATCGATGATGGCGCACTCGATGTTCTTAATGGTCACGGGTGGCTCCGAGATCCCTAGCACGCACGCTCCCTCGCACGGCGCTGGGCACACGCGCCCCGTGAACTCTGCGGGTTAAAGTAATATGACATAACAATACTGCGCTCCAGAACTAAAATTGTCGATGTTGGAGTTGCAACCTCTAAGCTGAAGTGGAATTGGGCGGGCCACGTAGGCCGTATGATTCAGTAGCGCTATGCCGACTATCGCCCTATGCCGACTTGTATATTATTATATTTCCTTACAATAAGTAGCACCATGCCTACAATGCGAAACATCCCTACTTGGAATAGCTCTATGCCGATAATAATATGTTATAGTAGCGCATCAGGGATGTATGCGGAAGCGCGTGTAGAGTACGGGAGACAGGGGGCGATAAGATATAGTTAAGATTTTACTTTGAATATTGTTTTTTTTATTTTTATGTTCTAGTCGTCGCGGCAGTTTTTTAGTAAAGAATATTTAGAGAAATAATATCTATGTGATGTCAACACTTTAAGGTGTTGAATAGTATACAGATAGTGGCTTTACGCGGACGGGAGACAAGGGAAGATGATGCGATTTGGTCAGGACTAATCTTTGATTAATATTTTGTTATTATTTATTTTTAAGAAATAATCACCGGGGAAATTGTTTGTCTGCAGCAGCTGCGCCAGCGCCGGTCGCCAGTCGCCTGCTAGATAAGGTCGTTCCACTTGAGGGAAGAGCTTGTAAGAGAGGGCGGGAGACAGGAGGCGATAGCATTTTAGTATATTTTATTTTTTATTTTTAGTTCCAGTCGCCGAGGCAGTCGCAGCAGCTGCGCCAGTGCCGGCCGCCAGTCGCGTGGTAGATAAGGTCGTTGCACTTGGGGGAAGAGTATGTAAGAGAGGGCGGGAGACAAGGGAAGATGATGCGATTTTGTCATGGCTTATCTTTGATTAATATTTTTTGAAGCGCTCGTGGCCTGGTCGAACGGAGTGTTTGGTATCAACCACCTGAGTTAAACAACAACAGGCGCGGTCAGGTGCAGGATTGGTGACCGTCCCGTATCTACCGCTAGTGGCATTTTTCCGAGCGCTTCCGTGCTTCACAACGCACGTTAAGCCGTTGGTGCCGGTTGTCATTTACCGGCAGTCGTTAAGCCATGTCAGAGGCCTTATGGGTGGCTTGATAACTTCTGACAGTAAGGCCCGCCACTGTTTTACAATCCTCCACCAACCCGGACTTGTGGTGGAGTATGGCCTAACCTTCCTGCGATGCAGGAGGAGACCCGCGCCCCAGCAGTGGGGACATACAAGGGTTGATAACGAATATCGAATCGAATATTATTTTTAAGAAATAATCACCGGGGAAGTTGTTTGTCTGCAGCAGCTGCGCCAGCGCCTGCCGCCAGTCGCCGTGGTAGATGAGGTCGTTCCACTTGGGGATGATGTTGCCTAGCGGACAGCCGTGCCCCGACTGGCAGAACGGCACTCCGCACTCCATGCAGCGCGCCGCCTGCCAACAGACAACACAATAATAACAACACAGAGATAATGGTTTTCAAAACCAAATTGTCCAAAAGCCAAGCTTTTTTTACCCCTGCTTCAAAAACCAGGTCCTGAAAACCAAATTGTAGAAAAGCCAATCTTTTTTTACCCCTGCTCCAAAAACCAGATTCTGAAATCCAAATTGTCCAAAATCCAAGATTTTTTTACCCCTGCTCAAAAAAAACTTAGATTTTTTACCACTGTCCTAATAACTAAGCTATTTTTAACCCTGATTTAAAAACCAAGCTGTTGTAACCCCCTTTTTTGCTGTCCGGAGGGGGGGTTTTACAAAGATACACGACTCTTCGGGGACAGAGTCGGGTTATGTAGGATTTCCACCTACTAAAACCCCCCGGTGGCCTAACTCTTACATGGTAGGAGGGCCCGGGCACTCTGACGAACTCATCCGGAGCCTCCCTGGCACTTGTGCGTGGTGCACCTCGCCCTGATTAAACCGTAGCCCTCCACGGGTACTACGCCACCCGCGGCACCGCAGGGCCGCTGTTGTTACCCCCTAGGCCAACCTGTCCTAGGGACCATGCTATTTTTACTCCTGTTCTAAAAATCAAGCATTTTAACCCCTGTCCTAAAAACCAGGCTGTTGGTACCCGTGACCTAAGGGCCAAGGTGTGTTTACCTGCACGCGCAGACCACGCCGCACGTGGTTGAAGTTGTATATCTCGTCCCAGTCGCGAAGACGCTTCTCTGCCGGTCGGTACAGTGAAGTCTCGCGCGGGTACTTTATGAAGCCCCTGTGTGTTGGAGAGAATGAAAAATGTTCTGTTCAAACATCGTTCTGTTTGTTGAATGTCAAGGTACAATATTGTCTAGTTGTACTAGAGAAAAGGCAGCGAGAAAAAAACTCGGAACATCTTTTCTCTATAAGGTAAGTGTTAAGGCAGATGTAATCTAGCCCTGTATATGTAATCTACCATGTAAATAAAAAATACAGGCTAAGTGCGAGTAAGAAGTTCAATACCATGCCCATAAATATAATATTACCTCACAATGGTACGGTACAAGTTTCGGTACTAATAGAGCCAATGCACTATACCGTATCGAATCAAATAAGAAGTAGGAGACCTAAATCATAAGTTCAAAAATCACCGATTCGTTCAAACATCCGTCATTCAACAGATCGCTAAACAATTTATACGCACAAGGCAGTTGGTACCGGCTTCCGTCGATAGATGGCAGTCGTTAAGCCAAGTCAGAGGCCTTAGAGCGGCTTGAAAACTTCTGACAGTAAGACTAGCCACTTGTCCTGCATGCCTCTACTAATCCGGACTTGGCAGCCATGGTGGAGTATGGCCTATACTTTCCGCAGTGAAGAGACTGCTGCCCCTCGGTGAGGACATAAGGGGTTGATGATACGCACGAAAAGACTTGGGGTCTTACCTCGTCTTATCAAGAACCTTCTCCAGATTCTTCTTCTCCAGTTCCACGTCCCTCACGGCCTCCTCGATGTCGACAATCCCGTTCTCCTCCTTCCCGTTGGCCTCTGTTTTGGCCACGGCGGCCTGTTTGGTGAGGGCCAGTTTCTGGAGCGCCTTCTGATACTCGTACGGGAACACTTTCACGAACCGCTTGGCCGGCTCTGGCCACGTTTTTAGGAGATCTTCGGCGATTATTGATCTGGAGAAGTGGTGAAACGTTTGTGGGGTTATTGCAATTTTTTAAAAACCTATTTAGAGGCTAAAAATTCCACCCATGCCGGAATTCGAACCCGCGACCTCTGGCTATCCGTGCCAGCGCTCTTACCAACTGAGCTAATGGGCGACTCACCGGCATCAGTGAAATTTCGAACCTCTACAACATTCTAGGTACCAAAATTGTCCTTAGCACGGGTTAGTGCATTAAAAATAAAATTAATATAATTATTGCAATGTATTTAAACTTTATAAGCAACCTTAGCAATAGTTTCTTACACACTTTAGCCCAATTAAATCGGACGATTCCTGTGATTGTGGCTTTGGGGACATGGGTGGTCTGGTTATGTATTTAGGTGTTTTTGGAATCAAATAACGATCAACGCATGGATCCGATATATTGTGTTTGCCGTTTCTAGCCCACGGTAATGGGCATTGAATGCATAATATTGCGTCAAGTACTATAGTTAAAAATCACGACTTGCATGATTAAGAGATATAAAAATATTTTTTTGTAAAAACCATCTAAAAATATATATTTTTATTCATTAGTGAATCTTATATACCTTTAAAAGTTATAGATAACGGAGAGCCTTTATATGACTCGTGTAATTTTACGAAACTATGGCTTGCCTTATCCCGCTGTTTTTTAATAAAATAAAATAATCCCAGCCTGGGTAATATGGCGAAACGATTCACGCGTTTTGTAGGACTAAAATGACAGATTTAGACAAATAACGTACTGTAAAATCGTGGCTTTTGTCTCTCGTCATCGTACTGTCATCGTACCTATGTAGCACACCTATCGCACAACGATCTATAACTGGAATTTTCACTTAGAAATTATCGATTAATTTTGAAGCACCTATATCGATCTCAGTCCCTTCCTTACCCGGTCAACTCGACGAACTCTTCCAGCAGTGTCCTGACGTGATCCAGGTCGTCCTCCAGCTCCAGTGGCAGAAGCTCCACCATCTCAGGGTTGCACTTGTTTTTGAAGGAGCCGTCCGTATCGTAGACGTAGGCGATGCCACCTAGAGAAACAATGTACAGTCTGTTAGCTTTTAGAACACACCTCGGCTACTATCGGATATCGAATCAAATCGGGTGTAATAGAAATATCGGAACTAATATGATACTTAACTTCGAAAAACTTAGTTTTATACAGAGCAGGAAGTAGTATCATTGAATTTCAAATTCAATGGTAGTATTACACTCGTGTGCTTTCGGCGAAAACCGTAACCGTCTAGAGCCCGAGGTATATTCTAAAAGCTAACAGACTCTATAATATAATTTTATTCAGGTTTTTGGCGACTTGGCAATTCGTATTTGCCAAATAGGCGAATATTTACCATGACTATAATAATAATATGATAAATCATCTATATTTGGCAATAAAGCCCATACCAAAATACCTTAACCTTAAACTAAAATTATAAATACAACAATCACACTATCAAATCACACAAATATTATAAAGGCGAAAGTTTGTGAGTGTGTGAGTGTTCCGTACCGGAATCAGTTAAGCATTCCTTTTCATGTTCAAAAATCATTTTTCTATTTGTCGAGTTATTTTCTACTCATTTATGACAGAAATACATGGTAAATCTGCTAAATATTTAATGTAAATGGATGGGAAATGACTAATTGCCTATCGCCTGTCAGCGCCGACGTCACCGAGGAACCTCGCTCTGGTTGGCCAACACGGCGTCAACCTACACGCCTAGCGCCCTCGCGAACGGCGACGGAGGGCAAGAGAACTAAGTCCCGCGCGGCCGATGCAACTGCGCCCGCTACTACAAAAGTCTAATTAAATATTAATATTCTGCGTTCAGTGTGTTGCGGTACTGTTCTGTGAGTTCTGTGACACGGACAACGAGGATAAGCATCGCCAAAGAACCTGTGGATGTGCCGTACGTTGGGGATCACAAAAGTTGATGGTCAAGGCGATCCCGCTGCCGGCGAGCTTGGAAGTACGAGGAGGCGTTCGGTGGCTGGTCAGGTAGGGCATCAGTCTACTCCCTAACAGTGAGTGTGTTATTTCTTCACGTCTAAACGGCTGGAACGATTTTAATAAAATTTTGTATGGAGTTAGCTGACACATAGACTACATTTTATTGCGGGAAAGTATCTTATTCTCATGAGAAAATCGATGCGCCTGCGTCTGCACCGATCAACCGCGCGTACCATCGCGGGGCACTGCTAGTAAAATATAGTCATCTTAAAGCCTATTTTGGTTTGGGAGTTTCGTTGAACACAATCCCTTTGGCCACTATAGCCCACTGGATTAGTGTAAGTTAGCAAGGACATTATCCCGCTCATGACGGCGAGCAAGGAGGCCGAGAGGGCTAGCTTAAGAGGCCCATGCCCATCAGTGGACTGGAATGATGCTATCAAGGACATTAAATGCTCACCTAGAACGGGGACGGAACGGTGCAATTGGCAATTTCAAGCGCTGAGGTGACTCCTCGATCTTTCAGGCGTAACCACGATGTTTTGCTGGTGTTGGCACAGTTGTATTTTAGTTAGTAGAGGCACAAACCGCTCATGCCGGCCGCGAAGTTCCGTCCGGTGAGGCCCAGTATGAGCACGGTGCCGGCAGTCATGTACTCGCAGCCGTGGTCGCCCACGCCCTCCACGACGGCCACGCAGCCCGAGTTGCGCACGCAGAACCGCTCCGACGCTATGCCTCTGTTACGTCAAAACGAGAATACGGTCGGTCATCTCCTAGGGCTGCTCAAGAATGATAGTGTATTACTTAAAAACCGCGATTGGACCCGTTTAATATAAACTAAGAATAAGATTTCTGCACTTAGCCTCATAGTTGGGCCATTGTACGTGGCATGCGCCGAGGTATATCAACACTTCAGACACTAAGGTTTCCACACCATGTTTTTGTTCACCGTTAGCGAGTTGTATTGCTACTATAACTTAACAGATATACATGACTTAGAAAATAAACTCATTGGTACGTACAGGGATTTGAACACACGACCTCCCGTTTGAGAAGCCGATGTTAAGGCCACGTACGTTACCTAACATCGGAAGTTAAAGTAATTACTTTTGATCTAATTAATAATCGCAATTCGACCCGTACGTACGTTACCTTAACATCGGAAATTAAGGTACACAATTACGTTTTACCTAATTAATAACCCTCGTTCCCAGTCATCACCACTGGCAACGTACACAAAAGTGATTAAACCCGTCTTATATATAACTATGCACTAGCATCGCGAGTTATACAGGAATACTACAGAGTAACTAATTCGTGGTTACTTCTTTACCTTGAAAACTGTCTACCACAAACTAATTTATAAGGCGTTTTGGACTGTTTTAACGAATGGTGTTTTTATGACTGACACCGTTATCTTTTTCTGCTACTTTGACAGGGCTGCGTTTCACAAAACTACAAAATAATCATACTTTATTACGAAAATTCTGTGCCCATTAGTTAGCCGAGTCTTTCTACTGGTCTCTGAGCAATAAGGCCGGCAATTGTAGTGTATCTTTGTAAAGTTTTTTATGTGTTTTTCTTGGTGTACAATAAAAGAATATTCTTAATCGATTTTGCAATTTACATCGAATTGTAGTTCTACGAAACAGGACTCAGGGAGTCAACTCTCGCTTCATTAGCATATAATTCGTATACGACTACGACTAAGGCGCCACATAAAAAGTCGAGCGACAGCAAAAATCTGTATTCTGAACGTCATACTACATTGAATTCGAATGAGAAAATAAACGCCTAGTAACTCTGTCGGGTTATCTTATCTTATTTTTATGCGACAAAAGTCTAATCCTTCAAATATTTTGCGCTTTCAATTCTCATGGACGAGAATCAGCTCCCTGGTCGTCCATTTCGTTGGTTGCCTGGGGCAACCAATGGTTGCAATGGGGCATCCTGTCCGACTTACCTGAAGTAAGCGCGGCCCGAGGTGGCCCCATAAAGGCACACGTTACCCACGATCACGTTGAGATGCGACTCGAACGGAGATACCTTCGGCGGGTAGATGATCACCACTCCGCCAGACAGACCCTTTCCTGTGAACAGATTGAAGCTTGATAGAAAATCTTCTCTGGTTAAAACATAATAGATTTGTCAACAATATTCGGCCGACGTAAAATTGGTTCACTTGTACGGTTGCGAGTGCTGGTTCGTGCGTTCAGAGTGCTTAGTGCGAGTTTTTTAACTACTCAATCGCGTTAACGTAAACTCATATTTCTATGGCATCGAGGAAGCGCCACCTAGCGACAAGTATGGAAATTAAAATTGCTGAGGACGAGTTGTAATGGTTTACATTGAGAAGTTAACACGTTTACCAGCCAAAACACGAATAAACGCGAGTGCGAGTTGTACTGTGACAGCGTTTTGCCAGTTCGAACGGTTAACTTACTCATACTCACTACTCAATGCTCGATTAACGCAGTAGTAAAGTTATTCGATTGGATCTGTCAAACTCGCACTAAGCACTCAGATATCTCACAGGTTATTATTAACAAATGTCTCAGACATATAATGGGGATATTCTGGCTACAAAGAATTCGGTACCAAGACATCTGGCAGTGTACCAATCAGATACTAGTCCACCTAGAAATCCTGCATAGGAAATGGCGCTGGATAGGACATACACTATGCCGCGACAAGAGATGCCTGACAAGACAAGTACTTACGTATAATTACCACGCGTGCCCGCCGCGCATTGACAATTTGAAGCGCTAAGGTATTTGAATATCGCAGACAATTAGGTTTCCTCACGGTCACATGTATAGCAAACATTAAACTTATCTAAAACCTATTTAGAGGCTAAAAATTTCACCCATGCCGGGATTCGAACCCGCAACATCTGGCTATCCAAAAATAGTGTAATCATGTGGGTACAGTGATATCGTTCCGATGTTAAACCTAACTGCAAAGTAGGTAGTCGGGGCTGTAAGTAATGCAATTTGCTTAAGTCAGATGTCGCTGCCTGTACGTAATACAGAGAATATTGTAAAGAGGTTCGAAATTTCACTGATGCCGTGAGTCGCCCATTGGCTCAATTGGTAGAGCGCTGGTACGGATAGCCAGATGTTGCGGGTTCGAATCCCGGCATGGGTGAAATTTTTAGCCTCTAAATAGGTTTTAAATTTGTTCCTTAGCACGGGTTAGTGCATTAAAAATAAAAATAGTGTAATTAAACTTATCGCCACCGGTGGTCTTTTTACTGATCTTTATGTAGCATGTATTAATGCATGCATAGTTCTCTGAAAGAGATCACTATTAGTGATAAGCCCGCCGTCTGTACTCATTGGTTATTTTATGTACAATAAAGTGTTCTCTATCTATCTCTATCTATTAACCAACATCAAGCTTTTCGGTATGTACTCACCAACATAATCATTAGCGTCGCCCTCCAGAGTGACGGTGAGTCCCGTTGAGAGAAAGGCGCAGAAGCTCTGGCCCGCGGAACCCTTTAGCGATATGTCGACAGTCGTGCCGTGTGGGAGTCCTTGGTCGCCGTACTTCCTATTGGGAACGTCGGGAACCTTGAGATATTGCTCGCTCTGATGTTGCGTTGTATTCATCTGTTTTTTTTTTCTCGAAATACGAATCCACTTTTTCATTTCATGTTGCGGACGGAAGAAAATTTTCCACATGTTTATTTGGCGCATAAGGCCGCCGTCTGTGCTTTGTCTTTTTAGGTTAAGAAATATCTGTGTAATTTTTATTTTTGTGTAGAATAAAGTGTTATCTATCTGTCTATCTATTTGCTAGTGGAACGAAAGATCCCTGACCATATACTGTTGACGTTAATAAGTAAACGCCCTATTTAATTTTCGCGCAATTCATCAGAAATAACGAATGTTTCAGTCATAAGAAATAGCATAACATTTTTCATAAATTGTAGAGCGCGCCGGAAATAGAAGTCATGCTTTGGCTAAATTATTAAGTAAATGCATTAAAACACATCTTTTCCAACGAAGCGTTGAATTTGGGGGCTGCATCGTTGACTAAGAAGCAAGTAAATGCTTAATTAACGTTCTGTCACACTCTTTGCTGAGAAAATCGAAGAGACAGCACTGCAATTACTTATTAACTAAGCGAAATTCTCAATTAAGAAAATGATTATTCAGCACTATATACTTGCGGCTTCCAATACAATTTATTTATTAGTGTCCACGTCATGTTTAGTATTGAGTTCGCACACCTAGAGTCCTCATATCATAAATCTACAACTTACATGGCGATGTGGTAAGATAGAGTAGAGGTGAAGGTGCGGTCCTCATTGGTAATCTTCATCTTGATGTCGACATGTTTCTGGGTACCGTTCAGAATACCGGCGCATTGTTCGATCAGCTGGTTGTCTAGACGCTTTTCTAATTGGAAATCCTGAAATATGGCAATATTACAATGCTTCCTGTTTTTTCTTACGTTATTACGATATCGTACCAACGATAGGGTGCCAACAGGACAATATGATATGGTTATAACGTCTGTTTGTGTGTCTGATTTATAGTAGGCGTTTTCCCTTGAACCGTGAAACATGGCAGGTTAAAGTTTTCTTGATGAAAAGGGGATTTTGTAATACACTGCGTAAGTTAGTCTTTTAAGTTACCTGCGACTTAGACCCGCCGATAATGTTGACGCCAGGGCGCATGTGAAGCGCGTTCTTGAGGATGAGACTCAAGTTGAGCAGGCGCGCTTTGGGGTTCTCATTGTTCTCGCGAACTTTGAGCAGATCAGTACGTCCAATCAGGTCTTGGAAGCGCCGCACGCCGACGTCGGCCATATGTTGGCGGACCTGGAGTTTGAACGATTTTTTAAGTTATTTATTCAACGAATTTTACAATAAAAATCCTTCACTGAATCCCTTGCAGGTGCATCTGTACGGTGGCTAGTTGTTTAAAACATTTCATTCTACGTATTTCTGGATACAAACACAAGTAAACCACGCTCTGCTAGCAGATTTGTAGGTTGATACAGGTTGTATACAGTCTTAAAATGTTGAGCGGGCAAAACAGTAAAATGGATTATATGTTGATTTTATATCCAAATGTTATTTGTGGACAGAAAATAAACAAATATCATCTAGTAAAGAATTTTACCTCTTCGGCGAGCATAAACAGGTAATTGACGACGTGTTCCGGTTTTCCGGCGAACTTCTTCCGCAGCACGGGGTCCTGCGTGGCGATGCCCACGGGGCACGTGTTCAAGTGGCACTTGCGCATCATTGTGCAACCTGGACGAGACAAACTACTTGATGCATTGTGACGAGGGACGAAATGGCGAGATTAGCTTGACAAGGAGGACTTTTTTAAAAACCTATTTAGAGGCTAAAAATTCCACCCATGCCGGGATTCGAACCCGCGACCTCTGGCTATCCGTGCCAGCGCTCTTTCCAACTGAGCTAATGGGCGACTCACCGGCATCCGTGAAATTTCGAACCTCTTTACACTATTTCTGTATTACGTACTTATGTATTTAGCCTCTAAATAGGTTTTTAAAATTGTCCTTAGCACGGGTTAGTACATTAAAAATAAAAATAGTATAATGAGGACTTCCTAGTATTTATTCCTTTATTTTTTCTCAATTTGTATGATTTTCAAACCTGATATCAAGAGGTAGTCAAGAGGCAAACAGTGATATAAGAGCATTTCTGGTCTACTGGAAAAGTATAGGCTGGCTGAAGTCATTTGAAAAGAGTACCAGATACTTATTTAAAGAAGAAGAAATGAAAAGGCAAACCATACATTCTCAAATACGCCGCCCGATGTCATACCATATAAAATGCCAGGAAGCAGAAGCGAGGAAACATTTTGTGGGCTGACGATAGATCCTGTGTTCACTATTACTTCATAAACGATTTATGTCGAAACAAAGACACACAAAATTTATACAACCTTGTAGAAGTTTCAAGTGATCAAGTCGGCAGAGAGGCTGTGGAAGCGGATGGTGAGAGATCGCGCAATATGGCGTGACGGGCCAAAACACAGCAGTGGTCAGAGGTGGACTGATGATGATGACGTAGAAGTTTCTTACCGAGGGCAATAAGAGGCGCGGTACTAAAGCCGAACTCGTCGGCACCGAGTAAAGCGGCCACCATGACGTCGAAGCCCGTTCTGATCTGACCGTCAGCTTGCACCACCACCCTGCGAATGAGAGGCCTTATTTATCTAGGGATAAATGGAAAGGACGTTCAGTCCATGGATGGGTGACCGTCTATGACTAATGCTAGTGGCATTTTTCGAGCGGTTCCGTGCTTCGCAAGGCACGTTAAGTAGTTGGTGCCGGCTGCAGTCGATAGATGGCAGTCGTTAAGAGAGAGAGAGAGAGAGAGAACTCGTTAAGCCAAGTCAGACGCCTTAGGGTGGCTTGAAAACTTCTGACAGCATGGCCAGCCACACTAGTCTTGCAAGCCTCCACCAATCCGGACTTGGCCCCGTTGTGGAGTGTGGGCTCTACTTTCTCTAGGGAAAAGTCTCGGTGGGGACATAATGCGTTGATGATGATGATGATGAAATGTAAATGGGGTAGGGGTGAACACCTCGGACACTCAGGTTTCCTTCATTATTAGCGTGTAGTAGGTATTGCTACAACTTCACACAAGTACTTCTTCAGACTATATTAGTCCACTGCTGGACATAGCCCTCCCCTAATGAGCGCAATGTTGTGCCATCATTAGGGGGTAATGCCCATAATCCCCACGCTGGGCATGCGGGTTGGGGATCGCAGTTTAGTGGAATTGTACTGCAGGGGGCGCTGCTGCCCACCCTGCGGTTTATGTCCCTTAGTCGCCTTTTACGACACCCGCGGGAAGAATTTGGGTACACACATGTACGTAAATTATAAAACAGAGTCGAAAATCTCGAACTCCGAAATCTCGATTGAGATTTCGGAGTTCTACCGCTCTGCTACCACCGCTACAGGTTGATGTTATGTTTTGTTGGCGAGACTTGGCACCGACTGAATACCGCGCGGCCTTCATCGCAAACGGAGGCGGCAAGAAGACAATGACGGGATGACCTCGACAAATTCTTATCGGAGAGGTGGCAAACGACCGAAAATGTTGGTCTAAAAAGAGGGAGCCCATTGATCTGCAATGGGGCACCCATATTATGGAAGCAACATAAAATGTTTTGTTCTACATAGTGCTATGGATTCACCTGGAGCGCAGGTCATCCAGCACAAGCACCTGATGCGTCTCAGTCACGCCCAGCTCCCATGAGAAGTCAGCGCTCTTGATGCCAGTACAGGAAAAAGTGGCAAGTGGCAGACCCTGTATCCCAGAGACGTAGCCAGACACCTAGCTACGTCTCCTGGATACAGGCGTGAGTTTATGTTTTGTTACATACACAAACAGTGCTATGCACTCACCTGGAGCACAGGCTGTTAAGCACGTGCACCTTCTGCGTTTCAGCCATGCCTAACTTCCACGCCAGGCCGCTCTTGATGCCCATTCAGGAAAAGTGGCAAGAGGTAGACCCTGGTCTCTGCCTACCTCTCCGGGATACAGGCGTGAATTCATGTTGCGTGTCGTTACACAAACAGTGCTATGAACTCACCTGGAGCGCAGGTCATTTACCATAAGCACCTGATGCGTGTCAGCCATGCCCAGCTTCCACAGTGACTGCTCTTGGTGCCGGTCCCGGACAAAGTGGCAAGTGGCATACCCAGGTCTCTGCCTACCTACCTCTCCATAATACAGGCGTGAGTTAATGTTATGTTTTGTTACACAAACTCACCTGGAGCGCAGGTCGTTCAAAACCAAAACCTGATGAGTTTCAGCCACGCCCAGCTCCCACGGGAGGCCGGCGCTCTTGATGCCCGTCCAGGAAGAAGCGCCCGTGCCGCCGTCGTGGCCCGATATCACGATGTGCTCCGCCTTGCCCTGTGAAAGGGCAGAGGCTTAAACTCGACGACATAAGGCATATATGACTGCAGCATGAAGTCTGCCGTATTGATACTGTAAGACTTACTTATGTACAATTATAATAGAGGGAATTCATACGTACGTTTTAACCACAAGAAAATATTCGCCGCCAGGGTAATTTGTCAGTCCGTAATAGTCCTATGTTTCACCCAGATTAATTAAATGGTTTTATGTTTTGTGCTATGGACTTAATACATTTCAAAAGGGAGCCTTGGTCTTTGCGCACTCGAATAGGATACCAAATCGCGTTACCCTCACGACTCCAGTAGCCACCTCGCCCAGATCAACCTCCAAGAGCAAATTGACGGAGATGCGAGCCCGGGGATTGGCCCATTTGAGGTCATAGATGACCCAGGCTAGATCCTTTTTTTCACACTTAAATCTTAAAACAAAATGGCTACAATCAGAAAACAAAATGGCCGTACCTTGACGACTCCGGAAGCCACCACGCCTACGCCAAACTCAGAGCAGTTTCACGGAGATACGAGCCCTGGGGTTGGCGCACTTAGAGTCATAATTGAGCTCGACCAGATCCTCTTTTTCACATTTAAGTCCCAAAAGAAAATGGCGACAATTAGAAAACAAAATGGCGGTACCTAGATGACTCCCGACGGTACAAGCACCACTCCCGTGCCGATTTCCGAGACCAGTTTGACAGAGATACGAGGCCTGGGACTGGCGCACTTAGGGTCTCAATTGAGCTCGGCCAGATCGTCTATTGCGCACTTGTCCCAAAAGATAAACAGAAGACAAAATGGCTGTACCTTAGCGACTCCAGAAGCTACAACGCCCACGCCAACCTCCGAGACCAGTTTGACGGAGATCCGAGCCCTGGGGTTGGCGCACTTGAGGTCATAGATCAGCTCGGCCAGATCCTCAATGGAATAGATGTCGTGATGCGGCGGCGGGGAGATCAGCCCAACGCCCGGCACGGAGCATCGGGTCTTGGCGATGTCTTCCGTAACTTTGTAGCCTGGCGACAAAAACAGCTTTCAGTCGTCGATATCAACCCTTGGTCTATCCCCACTGCTGGGGCACGGGTCTCTTCATGCATCGCAGGAAGGTTAGGCCATACTGTGGAGTATGGCCTAACCTTTCTGGTTACCTATCCAGCAACAGACCGCGCTTTTTGTTGCTTAACCAAAGTGATTGACTCCAATCACTCGGTTACACTAGATCACGGGCAATTCATTCGCCATTCACTCGTTGGCCTAGCAGTAACACATTTGACTGCCAAATTGAGGGCGTGGGTACGTTTCCCGCTGTGTGTATCTATCGAATCACATAAGATATGATTCGATAGATTAAAAAACATCATTTGTAAGCCTATTACGGTACAAATAGCATATTAACTTTATGTGTAAAGCTGAATGTGTGTAGTAAAACAGTACCTGTACTTATAGTAAGGAGAAAAAAACGTGAAAAAAGTCATGGACATTGAGTCTTTGGAGCCGGAAATATAATAAAAAAACTGGATGCATGTTTTGCGATATCCTTGTCTCGTAAA
Organism: Yponomeuta sedellus; assembly: GCA_934045075.1. NCBI lineage: Eukaryota > Metazoa > Arthropoda > Insecta > Lepidoptera > Yponomeutidae > Yponomeuta > Yponomeuta sedellus. The sequence continues at coordinate 6,880,191 of OW203726.1, read as the reverse complement.
AAAAACTAAAAAATGTGTTACCAGGCAACTCTCCGCCTTCTCCCGGCTTGGCCCCCTGTGCCATCTTGATCTGAAGGTCATCGGCGTGCGCGAGGTATGAAGCCGTCACTCCGAAACGGCCCGACGCCACTTGCTTGATGGCCGAGCGCTTGTTGAACTCCGGGTCCTGGCAGAAGAGACGTCAATGAATGAATAAATACATGAATTAATGAATGAACTCTCAAACTGGTCATGAAGAAGTATTTTCTTACAAACCAGAAACGGTTCAATTTGTGCTTCCAGAGCAAATGATTAACACTTACCTACCCTATTATAGCACCATATTTGTGGTCATAATGGGTCTACAAGGACGGAAATACGTAGATATATATTTTTTGTCTGTTGTTCAATGACGTACTAATCTAATGTAATTGGACACACCAAGTCTTTGATAGAAATTAAAACTGTTATAACAATAGTGAAATAAAAATAATCAACAAGCAGACTCCTGAACGACTACTAAGCAGACGGGACCAACATACCGATTTTCTTGTAAAAAATACATCGGATTTTTTCAAGATTTGCTTTTTGGTTGGATTTGTGCTTATTTCGTATAATCGACGAATCGATTGAGATGCTCTCCGTCAAATTCTGACTTACGGCAAAGGAGTTATGAGAGAACAAAGAATCAGACATACATACATAAAAGCCGAGTGGTCTTTTCACCCATCTAGTGTGAGTTCACCCAACCCGCATGTCCAGCGTGGGGATTATGGGCATTACCCCCTAATCATGGCACAACCTTGCGCTATGGTGCTCATTAGGGGAGGGCTATGTCCAGCAGTGGACTAATATAGCCTGAAGTAGAAGAAGTGTGGGTGAAGGTACCACTGGACGCTGTACTTGATACATATCTGTGTAATTTCCATTTTTATGTACAATAAAGTGTTCTCTATCTCTATCTATCTACATTTTGACACTTACACATTCGAATACTTTAGACATTCCGTCACGTGAACAGCTAAAACCCGGAACGGTATAAATAATCTCATGACGTAGATGCAAAGGCCAAAGATTGTGTACATCAGAGCCAAACACAATACAATTTATTATGGGCTCCGCCAGTAAAAAAAAAACTATATTTCTCGCCATCCTTACCTGGTTCAAATAACGATCGGCGTTCTCACCGCCCTCTCCAGTATTGGATTTGCCACCAATGCGGTTCATAGCTATAGCCAAAGTGGTGTGAGCCTCCAGCGATATGGACCCGAAAGACATAGCGCCTGTAACAAAATAAGATCAATGAACAAAAATTTGTTTGTTTGACTATCTAAGGCACAAAATAAAAATATATAAATAAATAGAGTATAAATAGCTTAAGGGATTACGTAACTGTGCAGTTTGCAATATATATTGCCTAATCCATAACGGCTTAACGTACCTTGAGAAGCACGAAAGCGCTCGGAAAAAATGCCACTAGCGGTAGTCACAGAACGGTCACCTATCCTGTACCTGACCGCGCCTGTTGTTGCATAACTCAAGTGATTGATTCCAATCACTCGGTTCGGCTAGGCCAAGAGCGCTAACTAACTCACCTGTCGCGAATCGCTTGACAATTTCAGCGGCGGGCTCGACTTCGCTCAGTGGAATCGGTTCGTCTAACTTGACCAACTCCAGTTGACCTCGCAGGGTGCACGCGCGCACCGACTCCAGGGCGCTTTCCCTGTTAGACAAAAGTGTTAAACTTAGTGAAGTTGACTCTAAGGCAGTTTTAGATACTTAAAGATAAGAATATTCTTTATTGTACACTGGAAAAACAACAAATACAAAACAATTGCAAATATACGTACAATTGGCGGCCTTATTGCTAAAAGCAATTTCTTCCAGACAACCTTACGATGGAAAGTTGCTGAAGGAAATTAGAAAGACGGGTAGCCAGTGCAAATTTGAATAATGATACATACTTATACTTAATAATAATACACTTACATACCCATACTTCCAGTCCTTCGTATTCATAAAAATACGATTCCCCAAAAATACTTCCCGATTTCAGTCTAAGTAGTTTGGCGGAAGGAGAAATACCAACTTAAACTGCATTTGAAAAGTGTTTTCAGGAAACATATTTTTTATAAATAAAATCTGTGATAAAACTAAATTCAAAGTTGACAATGCATGATCATGTAGTGCTCAGTAGAATTGACATATACTCGCCATAAGTTGTTCAATTACTTTGTACAGTACGCTTTTACAAAGTTAACCGTGAAAATATCGCGAGGAAACCCGTGGCTGGGTTGGCTCCGCACGTATTTACTTGTCTTTCCTGAGGGCTAGGCCGACTCAGCTATTAGGATAGTATAGGTAAAAATTTACTGTTTATTTTTCATAGTAGTAAAAAAAGTACACAAAAGTTTTCTTGTTCTGGAGGCTAAAAATCTTTCATATAAGATTATAATATTAGGTGCTAGACTAACTCCATCGAAACCAATGTCCCAGGCACTGCACCGTCCGAGTGGTCCCTTCACCCATCTAGTGTGAGTAAAGGTGCCACTGGACGCTGTTTCGTCCTATAGGGAAGAGCGGGTGATCGTGGTCTTCCACTATAAAGGGAAATTTCCCACCAGGCAGATCGTATACACGGGTCGGCCGGTCCAACTGATCCAACTGAAGCTGTTCGTCGGACGTTATATTTATGGCATGTCATATGGAACACTTTGCTAGCGCGATGCAAGGATGTTGGAGTTTATAGTGCGCCCACAGAGTTGAAATGTGCTCGCCGTCTCAATAGGGGTCATCCATAAATTACGTCACACGAATTTCGAGATTTTTTTACCCCTCCCCCGTCCTTATCGCAGCTGGTCACATTTGTGAGCCTCCTCCCTCCCTAGTGTGACGTCACATATTTTCCAATTATACATTTAGAAATTATTGAATTCAAACAGCAGTTCCGAAATTAGTTTTTTAATACAGTTGCTTAAAAAGTGGCGTATTACAGGGACGTATAGCGTACGGGATGGGGGCTATTACACACGCGTGCTTTTTTTTTACCTTTACCGCACTCGTGCCTTTTCTTTCCCAACTGTCAAAATAATGTCTATTAAAAAGAAAAACCAACCATGAAGTTTTTACTAAAAAAAATCATAGAAGTTTTTATGAGCTACTAATTTGTTTCAATATCAGATTTAATGATTTGATTGAATGAGTTAAGTTAGGTTTCATTTCATCTCATTAAATTTCATTTTCATTTCATATCAATAAAAAAAATCTACTGAAGACTTGGCTGTATGGGCATAGCTCCCTTTGCCTACTAGAATAGGTGAAGAAAAAAAATCTCTGCTTATATTTTTTTACGGTTGGCGCCATTTTCCAAATATTTTTTCTTTATTAAATTGCTTATTTTTTTCGCAACTGTATTAAAAATAGTCGTTCAGCACACGTGCGGAACCGTCATTGCAACTTGTTCCGACTGTCAACCCTCGCCTTCGGCTGCGCCTCGGCTCGGGTAGACATTTGTCGGAACTCTTTGCAATGACAGCCTTTCCGCACTTTTATTGAAATATACTATTATATCAAAAGTTGTAAATGTTTTGAGTACCTATTTCGTTAATAGTGCAAAGCTCGTGTTGTTGTTAGATGTGACGTTTACTTTAGGACTCCTCCCACTCTCCTGTCACCCAATGTCACACTGCGTCGCCCCCTCCCCCCTTAACGTGTGAGATAATTTATGGGTGGTCCCTTACATAGATGCAAAGGCGAGAAGTTTTTTCTACAAGCCCGAGAGTAGGTACATTAGGGACTGACCTGTATTTGTCATAGGCCGAATGGCTTTTGTTGCCAGCAGCTTCTTGGAGGTTCGCGATGGACATCGGATCGTTGATGTGCTTCTCTCCGCCCGCGCGCCAGTGGTAGAATCCGGGGTTTCTGTTACACGAAAACGGAGCTTAAAACGGTGGGGTAAAATGGAAATTTCGTTTTCATTTCATTCTTTATTGTATGTACACCGGGAATATTAATTGCCTACGATACAGGTTTCCTAGTGTAGACAATTATCGACTTCATTATTTGTACTGTTGTATCTTGGAAACAATAAAGTATTATTTTTACATTAGCAACACTGATTATTTATTTACAGAGTTCTTGTAACTTAACAGTGAACACCAAATCGTTACAGAACTAAAGACAATCTCTCACAACGATCTCTTTATCTTACATTTATCCATCAAAACTTAACTATATATTACATTTAAGACCTATTTAGAGGCTAAAAATTCCGCCCATGCCGGGACTCGAGCCCGCGACCTCTGGCTAACCGTACCAGCGCTCTCCCAACTGAGCCAATGGGTAAGTATAGCATTAGCGAAACTTTAAATCTCTTTACAATATTCTCTGTATTATTTACAGGCAGCGACATCTGGCTGAAGTAATTTGCATCACTGGCAGCCCCGAGCATTACATTTAAGACTTCAACAATAATAAAGGATAATACAATTATTGTTGACGTGATTCCGGATTCATTCACAGTACAATACAGGACAATTGGCGGCCTTAATACCAAAATTAATTTCTTTCACACAACATTTGACGGTAAAAAATTAAAGAAGCTGAAAAATGAGGTGTAGTCGGTAAAACAAAACCCTGTTCCTCTCAGTCGAACACGTGTTTGCAGATTATTTTAGTTACATTACGAAAACAAACCACGCGCGGCTGCATTTAGCCGAATCCTTTGTATTTTTTTCTATTATTAAAAAAAAATAAATGTATCAATTTACCTCAATATCAGAGCATCTCTATAGTCGCTGTATGTCAAGGCGTGCCTTTCAAAGATCTCCTTGGATAGAGTTTCAAAGTTGATTCCACCTGTAAACAAAACAATTATCTTAAGTAATGAATATAATAGACAACGTTTATGTGGTATCAAAACATCATTAGAAATAAAAACAATAATGCATTGTTAATTGTAATTTAAAATATTCGAGAATTTTTAAAGGAATTTTTTGTCTTGCTAGCACAATCGATTTTTAGTGGTCCTAAAAATAAAACAGTATACTTTTGTCAAATATAGTCTGATGGTTTGACAGATAATAAAATTACGGACAAGTTGAACACATTTTACCTAGGTATTAATGGAGAAAATTTGTTTCCAAAGTGATTTTTAGTATCAAATATTCTCAGTCAAAAGCCAAGAAAAAATATGTCTTGAGTGTTCGTAATTATATTATAACCCTCTGACCACAATTACCCTAAGTATGCGATCAATATAATTCATTTTATTGCAATCATTAAAAATGGGGTCCAAATTGGCTCAACTAAAGTCTAACTTCCGAAAATGGTCTTACTAACGATTTGTACTCCGAATGATCACTCTTCCGAAAATTTTGGTTCCTAATTTTTTCGTTCATACAATTTCTAGTACTACCGACGAAGATCATAACACTCTGGTTTCCGATTTTTTTTATTACTAATATTACTACTAAACTAATCTAAACTCCTAAGTGTTTTTTACAATAATGTTGTCATTCATAAACATGTTTTTCATAATATTGTTACTCATATTATCGATAAGTTATAATTCTTATTTGTATGTATGGTATGTATTTACAGACTTTGATATCTTTGTTCAGTTGTTTTGCCCAGATGTCTATTTCGGTAGCAACACTGACCAAAAAGTACCATAATTTGACTTTTGGTTGGTATGTTTAGTTCCAAAGTAGTTTTTTTTGTAGTTTTTACATGTTCTAACCTAACCTACATACTGCCCAGATGTTAATTTCCGTAGCGTCATTGACCTAATAGTATCCTTTTCTGACTTGTAGGTAGGAAGGTTTCGTTCTGAAAACAGTATTTTTTTGTTGTTTTTACATGTTCTAACCTAACCTAAACTACCTACTGCCCTGATGTCGATCTCAGTGGCGGCATTGACCTAATTAATAAGTTCACAAAATGAATGTAGGTACCTATATCATGTAAAATTTTAGAATAAAAACAATTCTACTAACAAATATATGATTTCGAATAATAGTGTAAAAAACAGTTATTTTGAGAAAATATCGGAAAACAAATAGTAGTACAATAGATGTTTATTGTTACCGACATTATGAAGTTGGATGATTCGGAATTAATAATATTCGGAAGCGGAACAGAGTAGTTATTAATAGTGATTGTTAGGATGAAAAATTTTAGTAATAAAATTTACGGAGTTACAATAATCGAGGTAGGAATCTTCGGTCAACTTTGGCGCACCCTTAAAAATGTTATAATGTGCGAGCGAGACAGTATGTCAAGTGTTTAGTCCCACCGCCTCGTAGATCTGCCCCTATATTACGCGCACCAAATCCTCAACGAACCAATCTAACTGTCAAATAAATATGGAATTTGACAGACGATTGGAATCGCTCAGAATTTTGTGCGCATAATTAGATCACTGAGCTCATTTATACGTTTGCAGAGGGCCGATGCCCATTTTGGCCACGTTGGTCTCTATTGCCTTCTGGTAGGCCTAATTCTGACACTTACCAATATGCGACTGCGTGCCCTTGAAACACTGGTAAAACATATTCTGTCAAATTACTGTGGAATTTCACAGACGACTGGAATCATTCAGTATTTGGTGCGCATTATTAGGCCTCTGAGCACTTCTGTACGACTGCAACGTGCCGATGCCCATTTTGGCTGTGACCTTGGCCGGGCCGGGTCTATGGGCTTCTGTTAGGACTATTTATAACACTTACCAATATGCGATTGCGTCCAAGGGGACACTTGTCCGTGACGTCTTTGTTCGGTCCCACCGCCTCGAAGATCTGAGCACTTTTGTACGACTACAGCATGCTGATGGCCATTTTGACCAAGCTGGTCCTGTGGCCTTCTGTTAGGACTAATTCTAAGACTTACCTATACGCGATTGCGTACCCTTGAAACACTTGTACACAACGACTTCATTCAGTCCCACCGCCGCGAAGATTTGAGCACTTGTGTACGACTACAGCGTGCTCATGGTCATTTCGACTATGCTGGACCTGTGGCCTACTGGTAGGACTAATTCTAACACTTACCAATACGGGATTGCGTGCCCTTGAAACACTTGTCAACAACGTCTTCGTTCAGGCCCACCGCCTCAAAGATCTGAGCACTTTTGTATGACTGCAGTGTGCTGATGCCCATCTTGGCCATGACCTTAGCCAGGCCGGTCTCAATGGCCTTCTGGTAGGCCGTGTAGATGTCTTCGTCGGTCAGAGTGGGGTCGATGATGCGGTCGTTACGCAGAGCGAACGTCAGCTCGAAAGCGAGGTACGGACAGATGGCGTCGGCGCCGTATCCTGAAAGTGAGATTTAGGGTTAGATGCATATCTTTAATTTCCAGCGCGCCAGATTCTACTTAAAATTGTGTCAGTGTTTGGAAGAGCGTTGCCTACTAGTTTATGCTCAAAAAGTGACTTTTTAATTCTATTTTCTCTGTGATACTACAGAGGAAAAAAGTAACATCGTAAAATAAGGAAGCCCCCAAAGACAGATTTTGTATTTGTATCTGGAGGTCGTCAACACAGTCGGGTACAGTCTGTTAGCTTTTTACCTCGTGCTCCAGAGTAGGCTTCAGTTTTCGCCAAAAGCACACTACGAGTGTAATACCACTTCCTGCTGTGTATAAAACATTTCTTCACTATTTTGAAAAGTTATGTAAATATTTCCAATATTTCTATTACACGAATATATCCGATTCTATCCGATAGTATCCGAAGTATATTCAAAAAGCTAACAGACTATAAGTGCTTGTTTGGAAAATCCATATAATGTTTATTTATAAGGAATCTGCCATTTTGACAGATTCAGGGGACAATTTCATATAGCTACAATTGACGGTTTACTTTGACTGTTTGATAGTACTACAATTCATTGTTTACTGTAACAATTCGATGTATATTGCAAAGCCACAGATTAAAAAGTAGAAATAGTCATCTACGCAATGTTGCATAGCTAACTCTTCCGCGTAGCTGATTCTTGACATGGAATTACCATAATAAACTATAAAATGTGTAGTGCGTATGAAGTTTTATGAAATGGAGTCCAGGGGTAAGTATGTTGTGCAGTTACCGAGCAGGACGCTCATGTGGTGGACCTCGCGAGCCTCGGCCGTCTCCACGATGATGCCGACCTTCATCCGCTGCCGGGTCTCGATCAGGTGATGGTGCACCGCGCCTGGGGACAAACCATCGTTGGAATTACCTTCAAATACGTCACTACTTTAAATACACTCTGTTTCTTTTCACCTTCTTAGTTTCTCTCTTTCTTTCTTTTCGATAAAATAATTTTTATTCACTACTAGCTGACCTAGCGAACTTCGTACCGCCTAACAGTCGATTCTTTAATTTTTTTTATTTTTCTCTCCTTAAGAAACATCCTCGTACTACAAGGAATATTCTAAAAAAAAAATTAGCGAAATCGGTTCAGCTGATCGAGATTTGCGCTAACCAACACATTCAGCGATTCATTTTTATATTATAGAATAAAAACAAAATGTTTTCTTAATGAATGTCAACGCCGTTAGTTTCACAATTAATACATTATGTGGAGAAGCAGCTAATAAACACAGTCCATATTTATTGTTGCGCATATCGTGCGAAAATTCGTCGCACGATATGCGCAGCACCCTGGTCCACAAGGAATGAAGAAATACACAGTTATCTTGAAATGTCAATAATTAAACAAGAGATAAACTCAAGAATAGAGTCGTACAAACTCCGTCTACAAAAGAACATAAGTCGTCTTGCAAACGAGCTTTTGACCACAAATAATGATGCCGCAAGACTGAAACGTCCCAATATATTAAACTTTAGCCAGTGAAGCAAAATTTACAACAAAGATATTGCCTTCAATGAAAGGCAGCTTCCCAAAACAAACAATCTGGTAATGGCATAGAAGCTGATGTCAGATAGACAACAGTAAAGTACTTCCTCACCCAAAGCCAGTGGAGAATTGATAGGGACGCGTTCGTGCCTAGAGCATCTATCAGAGACAACCAGCACTTCCTCCTTACGCATACCAGGAAATTACATAAAACGTTTCTTCTACTTACGTTTCTAAATTTATTCTATTTTATCTACCTCCCATTCCCTCTGTCTCTCTTTCTTTCTTCCTCCGTTAGAAAAGTAGTTCCTCACCCAAAGCCAGTAGAGAACTGATAGGGACGCGCTCGGGCCCAGAGCACCTATCGGAGACCACAAGCAGCTGGCATCCTGAGCGGGCGGCTGCTTCCGCTTCCAGAGAGATGCGAGTCAGCGCTGCCTCCAGATGGGTCGGGCTCTCAGAGTAGCTGTACGTACAGTCGAGGGTTTGTGTCTGAAACGGGATAAATGAATAAATAACTGCTACACCACACAATCACTTGCGCTGGATCCTGTTTTATGGTAACCAGAGGAAGGTGCCACAAACATGAAAAATCACACAGACCAGCCCATTAGTACAAAGTTGGCAGCCCGCGGTGGGTATTGAAATCTCAAGAGTGTTACCGCCAAAGACTAAATGATCAGATAATGAGAATATGTACGCTCCCAGTCGCAAGCCAAACCGTAGTGCAACAAACTGTGGTTTTACACTGCAAAATTTTTTCGATCACAGACAACTACTAGACTACTACTGACTACTAATAGGTGTCTAATTAGCGTCAGAACCTCACCCCATGTTCAATTGTGCCAAGCAATTAGAGCTAGATCAGTACAACCCGCCGGAAACATCTAGGCTCCGTCGCCGATAGACCGCCATCTTGAGAGGTGCTTAGACATTTGCGACGGGTTAGCATCATTAATGTTATATTCTTTTTAATGCTGTAACCCGTGCTAAGGACAATTTCAAAAACCTATTTAGAGGCTAAAAATTCCACCCATGCCGGGACTCGAACCCGCGACCTCTGGCCAACCGTGCCGTGTGCCTCTGGCACGGTTGGCCAGAGGTCACGGGTTCCAGTCCCGGCATGTGTGGAATTTTTAACCTCTAAATAAGTTTTTGAAATCATTAATGTTTCAAATATATTAATAAACTGACCTTCCAGCCTCTGTGGTTGGTGCGTTTCAACGCGTCCAAATCCGGCAGCGATAGAATGGGCTGCGGCAGGAACAGGCGGTGGACGAAGTTGGACGAAGGCTCCAGAATGTTCGGCGCAGGTCCGATGGGGCACAGGAGAGACATTACGATCTTCTCTCTATGGGAGATTAGTTCACATTAAACGAGACCTCAACGAAGGCTTCAGGATGTTCAGGGGCAGTCCAAACGGGCAGAGAAGGGACATTATGATATTCTCTGTGGGAGATAAGTTCAGGCGAAACAAGGCCTTGACGAATTTTTCAGAAAGTATTAAAATCAAATAGTTCTGATTAAATGTTGTATGAATAATTTTAGGCCAAATCTCTTAAGTAAATAAACCAAATAAACTGAGGCCACTTCATCAGCCATAATGTTCGAGGCGGATCCGAGCGGGCAGAAGGACATTATGATATTTTCTGTGGGAGATAAGTTCACCCGAACCGAGGCCTTAACTAAGTTTTCAGAATGCGCTAAAATCAAATAAATTTTGTATAAAGGATTTTTTTATTGTTGCACTAACCGGTGCTGAGGAATTTTTTTTAGCCTTTAAATAGGTTTTTAAAGAATTTTAGTTAAAAGCCGCATTCAAGAAAGTGGTGCATGTCAGCCTAATCTCCTAAGTAAATATACCAAAACTGACACATCATCAACTTTCGACTATATTACTGCTACAAAGCAGGTCAGTTTCTCTAACAAGTACTTGCCTGAACGGGTCAATGGGCGGGTTGGTGACCTGAGCGAAGAGTTGCTTGAAGTAATCATACGGGAGTGGCTGGAAGCGAGACAGGCACGCTAGCGGCGCGTCGTTCCCCATACTGCCGAGCGCCTCTTTCCTGGAAGAATACAGTGTGTTATATTTTTCAGTAAGTAAGTAAGTAAGTAAGTAAGTAAGTAAGTAAGTAAGTAAGTAAGTAAGTAAGTAAGTAAGTAAGTAAGTAAGTAAGTAAGTAAGTAAGTAAGTAAGTAAGTAATTACACTATTTTTATTTTTAATGCACTAACCCGTGCTAAGGACAATTTGAAAAACCTATTTAGAGGCTAAAAATTCCACCCATGCCGGGATTCGAACCCGCGACCTCTGGCTATCCGTGCCAGCGCTCTATCCAACTGAGCTAATGGGCGACTCACCGGCATCAGTGAAATTTCGAGCCTCTTTACACTATACACTATATCTATACACAAAATACGAGTATAATACCATTTGAACAATCAGGACTTATTCCTATGTGAGAGGCTGGGGTCTATACTAGGAAAGATCCTGTGTGAAAGATCTCCAGGCCCTCACTAAACTTTCAGTTCATTGTTTCTCAATTGTATTTTTTTTATACTATTTTTATTTTTAATGCACTAACCCGTGCTAAGGACAAATTTAAAAACCTATTTAGAGGCTAAAAATTTCATCCATGCCGGGATTCGAACCCGCAACCTCTGGCTATCCGTGCCAGCGCTCTACCAATTTCGAATCCCGGCATGGATGAAATTTTTAGCCTCTAAATAGGTTTTTAAATTTGTATTTTTTTTGTTTCAATGAAATATAATCTTATTATAATAAGTTCGATTTCCGGTGCGGGCATGTACCAATGACTTTTTTCTATGTTATATACATTTTTGAAGTTATCGTAGCAATACTCGGTAACGGTGGAGAAAAATATCGTGTCTCACCTCAGTATCTGAGGCGTTCCCATGAAACCTTACCATCAACTTAGCCCATGAAATTGCCAATTCGCGGCGGTCACGCGTGGTTATTAAGCCCCAACTCTCTCCCTCTGAGAGAAGGCCTGTGCCCCGCAGTGGGACGTTTATCGAATACATAAAAATAAATAGAAAAAAATCGCATGGTGCGGCTTTACAGAGCTAAAAAAATGTGTATTTTTTTAAAAACCTATTTAGAGGCTAAAAATTTCATCCATGCCGGGATTCGAACCCGCAACCTCTGGCTATCCGTGCCAGCGCTCTACCAATTGAGCCAATGGGCGACTCACCGGCATCAGTGAAATTTCGAACCTCTTTACACTATTCTCTGTATTACGTACAGAGTAAATAGGTTTTTAAATTTGTCCTTAACACGGGTTAGTGCATTAAAAATAAAAATAGTATAAAAATGTGTATTTTTGTTAGGTTAGGTTAAGATCGAGAATAGGTCATATGTTTGATGAAATATTTGCCTGAGGAAATTAATAAATCTGGTAAGCCTTAGAAGAGAGAAAAAGGCCTGTGCCCCGCAGTGAGACGTTTATAGAATACATTAAAAATATATACATAAAAATCTCATGTCACGCTTTCACCCTTTTAAAAAAATTAGAATTTTCGTTAGGTTAGGTTAAGGTCTAGAATTAGGGTTGCCAGGTGAGTCGCGAAATAATACCGGACAACCCCAACCGGTATATGCTAGGTCGCAAGAAAATACGGCCTAGCATATAAGTTAGTACCGGCTTGGACCGCGTTCAAGGTCCAAGAAACTGAAGCTACTAAATATCGAGTTTTCGAACTGGAACCACTTTTCCAAGACAGCTCGTAGATAAGCAATCAGAGCGTGTTTTTTGAACTCCTGAGTTTCTTCATCCGATAGGTACTGTTCCTCGAAATACCGGACATTGTTCTGTCCGGTATGACTATTTATTTTTTACCGGACAGGCCCCAAAAATACCGGACTGTACGCTGTTAAATACCGGACATCTGGCAACCCTATCTAGAATAGGTCATATGTTTGATGAAATGATTTGAGCTCAACACCACCTGGCTAAGACTTACAAACGATCGAAAAAGTCCTTCATGTACCTTAGATTCTAAGGTACTTAAGTCTTCGGAAGGTTGAGGTCTTTTGCGACAGTTTGCTCTCACGAAAGACGGGGGTAATTGAAATGAAATGAAAATAAATTTATTAACACACACGTTTAGCTATAACTAAGACATTTGCAGTAGCCACCACACAAGGTCGGGCCCGAATCGTGGTGGCCTATGTTTGGGTACATTGTTGCGTTTTTTTTTTGGTTACAGGAGTGTCTTTTAGTTATTAATTATTAGGAATTAAAATTACGTAACAAAGTTATGTAATTTTTAACCACTACTTACTTATTCTGGACCATGGGTAGGAGCAGCATATTGATAGTCTCAATCGTGTAGCCGTACAATGCTAGCCGCTTGTCTGAGAGTCCAGATATGGGCGAATGGTTGTCGGACCCGTTGGCGACCGCCGTGGTCTGCGAGGCCACGGACTTGTGGATATCCTCCATCGTTATCTGGCGACAAGGTGCTTGGTTGAACTAGTTGAAGATAAAAAAGACACACAACATAATCACTTTACCTACGCCTTGATTACGTAACTTTTCACGTACACATCTGTGTGCGAAAGTGGCATGTTTATGTGGTGTGTATGTATATGAGGCGTAATATGTGTCATACGTAGTGGCTACCGCATTTCAGTAGATATCTGATACGTGACAGTGATATTGAGCCACATAATTGTACAGAAAGGACCAGTACATATTTCGTTTTTTCACACAGATATAAGTGAATAGTTACTTAATCAAGACGCTGGTCTCAAGCTAGGATACTCTGTGGTAACCAGACAAGGACATTACGAACATGGAAATACACACAGGCTGAAGCCAGATACGACGACACGAGTTCCGTCTCTACTCACCATGATTAACCTCTGCGAATCAGAGTGAAACCTGGTCGGACTCTTCCAACAAAAATCTATTAAGTGAATCAGGCTGAAGCCATTTGTACAGACGAAGTAAAGCGGACTCCAACGGGAATCAAACCCATGACCTCTGTTTAAGATAACTGTATAGTAATCGGATGGCTGGACCAGTCACAGTTTGTCCATTATGTTAAGGCGCTAAGCCGTGCTAACTAGCGCAACCAATGGAAAAAAAAAACTTTTCTTTTGTAACGCGTCTCTAAAAAAAGTGAACATTATGAATCTTAATGAATATACGTAGTAGTTTTTTTTTAGAACCTACTGACGAGTACTCAGGTCCAAGAATCTAGGACTTTAAAACAATTTTGCCAAAAAAGCCCATTTATAGCGGAAATGGATTAAAATCCTAGATTGTTCTACTCCTTAGGTTTTAAAAATAGTTGTTATAGTTGTTAATATTTATGATGTTCACTTTTTGAAAACACCTGTCACAAAACAATTTATGATTTTTATTCTATTGGTGGCGCTATTTAGCACCCCGTAGCGCCTTAACCTTGTTTTTTAAACGCTGTTATGACATCATACGCATTAGTAAAGCGGTGTATTTAAGTCATTATTGTACTCCCATTCATTTTCGAGTAATGTACAATCACAAGAGTCTCAAAGGCATACTGCTGTATAATTTTGTCAGTCAAAGCAAACTAATAAACCTTTCAGAAGCAGAGGTGTTTTGAAGCAAATAGCAACCTACTTGTCTATGAAGTGGTGCCAAAATACTAGTTTTAAGCAAGCGAAAGTTTGGTCTATCTACCGAATGGTGCTAGAAAAAGAGTAGATGTTTTCCGGAACTAAAACTAGCAATAGTTTGTAAACTACCTCTAACTGTACTGACCCAACGAGACAAAACATTCAAACTATATCTCTCAACCCAACTATCGACCTAATTAGGCTCTTAACATAATATAAATACAACTCAAAATTCTATGAACACTAAGAAGTATACACAGAAAACAACAATCGCATGCACCTGATATTTCACTCACCATCTGACAGATAAAATATTTTCAATTTTATACAGCAACCCGTCACCCCGCAGCCGCAATAGAAAGGAAGGGAAATAATGTAAATAACTTTGCCTTACACACGATTCACAACTTACTAACTAATAGAAATAAGGTCTTAATTCTACTGACTCAAGTGAGTATTCTTCACCATAATATAAAGTATTTTATTTAATTCATTTCAGACATGGAGCATCATTTGTGTCTCCGTAAGGCAGAACCGCGAACGTTTTATTTTCTGCTGCGGTATGAATAAAAGATTATTTTACTTAGAAATTCACAAAGTTTATAGTATACCATTTGAGAACTGCATGAATTGACGTCGAGTGTTATTCTGAAGCCAGGCTTCCCTGCTCATGTTTTTCATCAAACATTGGATAGAACAATCGGTTTTCAATGCGCAAAACACAGTGTCATATTTTTGTTGCTTCCCCTAGTAACAAAAATGTTTATGGTTTATGGTTTTGCCTTGTAAAACGGATTGTTTTTACACAATTGGATAATCGTGTATTTGTTCGTTTCTTTACTCCATGATAACTTGTAAACGCTTGAAACTATTAAAAGTGCCTGGTGTTGTTAGGAACTAATATATGGTAACTAAAATACTGTTCAGTCAACCGAGTAATACCCATGTCGTTTCATTTAAATTACCAAAATTCAATCGGGATAAAGAAGTAAAACTAGAAATTAGATGTTTCCATAAGCATGAATAAAGATAAAGAATGTGATTAGGTAAATGTTCTGGATATTTGTCTACGAACTTTTTTAATGCTGGCATTCTTTCAATAAGACAGTTCCCATAGTTTTTTTGGTTTCTATAGGCAAAGACGAATAAATTCGTCTATGCTATAGGTTATAACAATTTAATGTACATTTTTATCCGTTGAAGGATGTTTCACAGACAAAGGTCTAACCTCTAAGCAATTAACTCTAAACAGGTTGTTGACGAGAATCAGTTGTTATTTTTTATCCAACTTAAAAATACTCAAAAACCTATTTAGGCCAATAGAACACCGCCAAAAGTGGTAACCTCTTGTTAACATGCGAGAAATTGAGGGCAACTAATTATAACGATTATGAGACTTATATTAGAAATAATAGAAGCGCTCGTGGCCTAGGCGAACCGAGTGATTGAAATCAATCGCTTGGTTAAGCAACAACAGGCCGCTTAACGTTTCCGTGCTTCGCAAGGCACGTTAAGCCGTTGGTGCCGGCTGTCATATAATGGCAGTCGTTATCGTCTTATGGGCGGCTTGATAACTTCTGACAGTAAGGCCCGCCACTGTCTTACAATCCTCCACCAACCCGGACTTGGCCCCCGTGGTGGAGTATGGCCTAACCTTCCTGCGATACAGGAAGAGACCCGTACCCAAGCAGTGGGGACATACAAGGGTTGATAACGAGGTACAGCCGGGACAAAGTGACGTAGATTGTAAACCTATGCTGCAAAGCTTACCTGCTCCTTCAGCCATTGCGAGTGCGGGCGGCTGCGCGCGATCTGCATCTTCAGCTCGACGTCCTGAATCATCTTATGCTCCACCGTGTCGACCAACAGCATCCGGCCGGGCTTCAGGCGGCTCTGTGGGCACGCGATTTTGGACCGTATAAATAAGTTACTAATTTCATTTGTTTATAAGAAAAGACGAAGAATCACATGCGTCATATAAACTGCTCAAACATAATTATGTTTGAGCAGTTTATATGACACATAATTATGTGATAAAGGTATAGTTTTTCAGTACGTTAAAGCGCAAACCACGTGGCGCTGATCTGTTATCTTAGTTTATTGCTAAGATAATTTATTCATTGTAAATTATTCTGTTCTGTGCTTGTGCATTAAAGACTGAACTTGCTGTGAAGTGTTGGATTTATTGCGCCGCTTCCCTACTACAGCTAAGTACCTACACCTAATAGTCTTTGCTTATCACACACCGGAACATCTAAAGTCATAACATTTATTATCTATTATTTATTAATTTATCAATAGCCTTGTTACCCGCACATATATGCTGTTTTACCCCCGCAGGTATTACAGTTTAGTCTCTATACTTGAAGCCAGCCAACTTTAAAAGTATTACTAATAGTTTAATAGTCATTGAAGGATAGAGATAGAAGAATAGGACGAGAGATATCTTACCTTCAAAACAACCTTCTCAGGATCGACGTCATAAACACCAACTTCTGAAGCCATCACAAGAATGTTCTCGTTGGTGACGTAAAAACGCGACGGCCTCAGCCCGTTCCTGTCCAATATTGCACCTGGAAACAGATTATTGGTATGTGTTGTATGGTATTTTCTAAGGTTAACACGAGTACTAGACATAATAAAAACTGTATTTACACGGATTTTACTCGTTTAATTTTAAGATTTTACAATTTTCCGACGTTTCGGCACTTTTTCAAGTACCGTGGTCTCGGAAGACTGACTCGGACTCAGACTCGGAGACCACGGTACTTGAAAAAGTGCCGAAACGTCGGAAATTGTAAAAATGTAAAATGAAACAAGTAAAATCCGTGTAAATACAGTTTTTATCATGTGTTGTATGGTATTGTATCGTACGTTGTGCGATTTTTCGCGGACCAGTCCCTTGCTGAAAATAAGTGCTGTGGGCAATAAACCTGCAGCAATTACTGGGCCTGAGGCCGTTTTACCGGACATGGCACGTATCCCCTTACTGTGTTTTGTCGTGTTTTATTTTTAGTCCCTGGTCTCTGTCTACCCCTCTGGGATTCAGGCCTAAGGTTATGTATGTATGTATGTATGTATGTATGTATGTATGTATGTATGTATGTATGTATGTATGTATGTATGTATGTATGTATGTATGTATGTATGTATGTATGTATGTATGTATGTATGTATGTATGTATGTATGTATGTATGTATGTATGTATGTATGTATGTATGTATGTATGTATGTATGTATGTATGTATGTATGTATGCATGCTTGTTTTTTTTATTTAGTTTCTGTTTTACGTTTTGTATTTATATGTCTGTGTAGCGATAAAAAATATTATTTTTTCTTCTTCTTCATGTGGAGAAGGGATCAAATGATATGGTTCGAAGCGAACATTGTAGTATAGATAGAGAACACTTTAAATTGTTTAGAGTTTTAAATTAAATGTGAAAATACTGTTGGAGTGTTAATAAATAATAATAATAACACTTTAATGCGCAGCCAGAAAAAAAGGCGTTTAGTCGTGTAACTGTTCTCTGAATGTTTCTTTTTAAACTAGAGTCAAGCCAAAATGCTCTATTGTCTAGCATTCTGAGTCATGTCACGTCTGTACACTTAGGTTAAGATATATCTGTGTAATTTCCTTTTTTATCTACAATAAAGTGTTCTCTATCTATCTAGAGGTACACAATCCTTAACATGAACTCTAACTCACCGATATAACGCCCGTCCGTGAAGGAGATCAACGCGGGCCCGTCCCAGGGCTCCATAGCGGACGAGGCCCACTGGTAATAGTCCCTCTTTTCCTTGGGCATGGTGACGTCATTCTGCCACGCCTCCGGTACCATGGTCATGACAGCTTCGGGCAGGGATCGCTGGCCAGCGTGCAGGAGGAACTCGAGAACGCAATCGGCCGAGCCGGAGTCCGAGAGGTTAGGCTCGACTACTGGGTACAACTTCTTGAGCTCTGGAGAGAAAATTTCATTGGTTTCGCGTGTGAACAAAATTTTCATAAAGTGGGGTTTTCAAGATGTCGTTTCATGTTTGTGATGTCGTTGTTTCTGGTTCCCACGACACAGGATATCCTAGTGTGGGGCCAGAAGCAATGTATGTGCCTGTATGTAAATGTTGTTAAGATCTTAGTTCTCTAGTTCGTTTTAGTTCTTAGTTCAACTCACTTAGACCGAGTGTGTGGAAATGGCTACTTGAATGCCGGCGATCTTAGCGCTCTCTCATGAAAACAGCCAATTTTGGTGCTGCAATCTCTGGGTATACGATACGATTAGTTTCTTCTCCTTCTTATCGTGTCAGCGATTCAACCAGTAGCTTCTGACTCGCTAAAATGCTAAGGCCACTCTCTCTGAACAGATAAAGATCCTATAAACGCATCTTTGGACACAAACCGCCTTCTCCTTTCTCCTTCGCCTTTCCTCCTTTGAATTGGTAAAACGGGTAGGGAAAGGACCCTCTATGAAAAAGAAAAAAGCTCGGCGTGTAAATAGATTATGGAACTAAGAAAATATACCAACACCCACAATCATTTGGTAATTGTGCCTCTAAGTTGATAATTATTAGACAGCATATCTTCTTTTTAAACAGGTGTTTCAGAAAGATCCGGTGAAACGTAGGGATGACCCGTACCGAACGGATTCGGATGTCTTTTGCGCACTTATTCTAGTTCGTACAGTTGCGCCCGCACGCCCGGAACGTGGATAGACCTAAACTTCAGTTATATAACAATAGGGTAAAGGTAGAAGTTTCAACGGACCTTTCCACAACATCAAGTAGTAAATCCCTAAAATAATGTAGTTTATTCAGAAACTTACGGTCCCCAAACGTGCTACTCTTCATGACTCCCTCGCGAGCCTTCATCAGGTTCACGTTACCTCGTAACGTATTTATTTCGCCATTGTGGGCAAGTACCCTGTAAGTAACGAGAAAATTTAGAAAAAAATGTGGAATACAATTGATCTTTTTAATAAGTACTTTTTCAACAAAAAATAACCCAAGAAAGAAACGTATGGTGACTCTATACTGAACATCATCAACAGAACTTGACGAAATTGATAAGGACCGCCCTGGACGCACTAATTTTTAACAAAAAATAATAATCAGACAATTAGTAATGATCACTGACCAGATATAAAAAAAGTCGAATGCACAATCTCCTTTTTTTTTGAAGTTACTTTATTTGGCTTAGCTATAAGGATTTATTTTTCAAAAGGGCCATTACTTTATGAATAAAGAAGTTCTGAACTTGACGTAATTATATGTAAAGTCTAAATACTTTTCAGACAGATTTAATACCCGTTATTTAATACATATTTACATCCGACGGTTCGAGCTGTTTACGGAACCCATAGTCACGGAAGGCAGGGTTCTCGAAAAAGCTCGACACATAAGATTAAAATATTTTAACAAAGAATGTTAAATCGGTGTAAGTGTATATAGATTTGTTTTCATTAATTAACATTAATTCATGTATATTTCATGTGGTTGCGGAAAAACTGTTCTATTCATGATAGTATACTGAAGTATTTCTTAATAATTCGTTATTCTCATACATAGATATTAAACGGGTCCAATCGCGATTATCGCTGCCGAAAAGTCGGGAATGAAGGTCATTACGTTTTACCTAATAAATAATCGTGAATAGACCCGTTTTATATCTACCTATGATAGTAGGTATACTTTGCGATTAAGCTTCACACTGAAGGTTTGCAGATGGTGTATTCCTAACCATCTTGTAAAAGCGTAGCCATTGTGTGACGTGCAAATTGAACGTGAGATGTATCTAAACAAATTGAAGCCAACCTTTTGTAGCAGTGACACACAAATTGAATGAGGCAACATTTATACAAATTTGACAAAGTAATTAGGCTGTTGGTGCTAAAATACAAATATGTCGCCTGAGTCGGAGTACTTGGGTTAAATATTAAGGGGCTACCCGGAGCTAAAAAAATCGTATAATAAAAACTTTCGCACAACACAATCACTAGGCTTGCTCCCAAACTAGGGTGACCTGCGCCATGGTAATTAGACAAGGACATCACAATCATGGAAAAAAACACAGAGCGAGGCCATAGGTAAATAAAAATTCAGCAGTGGGTGCCGAACCCACGATCTCTGTTTTAGCCATCAACCTTGTTCGCAACTAGACTAACGAGGCAGTCAAAACGTGCGTTTCTGGTCTAGGTTAATGGACTTAAGTGCCACGCTGTGGGTTCTAAAAATAGCGATCACCATTACTGGTATTTATGATGATCACTTTTTGCAAAAACATACAATTAAAGAAGAAATTATGGTTTTCGTTCCGGGTAGCTCTTTAACGAATTCCACGAAACCCAACAGACAGTGAAAGGTTACGTCATTTGATTGCGGATGTCAGGGATCTTGATTAATTTTAGGTCGCTACGCCAGCGACATCGAAGAATGAATGAATGAATGAATGAATGAATGAATGAATGAATGAATGAATGAATGAATGAATCTACCTCTCAAAAAGACAAAGGAATGAGTCTAATCATTGGGAGGCAGGAGAAGCATTGAGTCAAAGCATAGTTTTAAATCACAATTGAAGATACATCTGTTGAATAATCAAAAGATTGCCACAGCTTATATTCCCCTTGCCCAAGGTAGCATGCCCTAAAACAACTAAAACAACTAAAAACAACAAACAATAAATAAAATCCCAAAGCCCAATTTAGGAGCTTGCATTGGATATGTGTATGATTTAGAGCAAATTCGATATATTTAGTGTAACGTTTATAATATGAAATTCCACAATAATTAAATGTACCTATGCAAGTAAAAATATAAATACAATGTAAACTACATACCTACTTAATCTCACTTCGTCTTGTTTGTAAGCATAAAGTTATTGTTTTGTTGATTCTCGTGACTGTCACCCTGGGTCTTGACAGAATACCAGCGTTACGGGAAAACTCGTAACACAATGCTGAGTCAGGTACCCATTTATTGCCACGACACACAGTTTCGCTTTTGTATTAACTTTTAGTTATAAGTGTCTAATGTTTTTCTTTGATTGGTTATTCTGTGTTAAAATTATTCTGTGTTTTGTGTGTAATAAATAAACCATTTCTATTCTATTCTATTCTAATCGTGATTAGACCCGTTTAATATAAAACTATGTATGAACATCGCGAATCATTAAGAAATACTAAGACAAAGGAAAGTGACAGAAAGTGAAATTACATGCCTCAAAGGATGGGCTCGCTCCCAACTGGGGAACGTGTTGGTGGAGAACCGGGTGTGGACCAACGCCAGGTAGGTCGTGAATGCCGGGTTGCACAGGTCCTTGAAGTACTCCTGCATAATAAGAGAGACACGATAAATTTCATCGCCCGTGGAAAGCAAAAGATTTGAGAAAGAGAATCTCATTACTCTTTTGCAATAAATATTTTTTAATACAGTTGCTCAAAAAGTGGCGTATTGCAGGGACGTATAGCGTGCGGGATGTGGGCACACACTCGTGCTTTTTTTTTTACCTTTCCCGCACTCGTGCGTTTTCTTTGCCAACGGTCAAAATAATGTCTATTAAAAAGAAAAACCAACCTTGAAGTTTTTACTAAAAAAAATCATAGAAGTTTTTATAAGCTACTAATTTGTTTCCATATCAGATTTAATGATTTGATTGAATGAGTTAAGTTAGGTTTCATTTCATTAAATTTCATTTTCATTTCATATCAATAAAAAAAATCTACTGAAGACTTGGCTGTATGGGCATAGTTCCCTTTGCCTACTAGAATGGGTGAAGAAAAAAAAATCTCTGCTTATGTTTTTTTACGGTTGGCGCCATTTTCCAAATAATTTTTCTTTATTAAATTGCTTATTTTTTTCGCAACTGTATTAAAAATAGTCGTTCAGTACACGTGCGGAACCGTCATTGCAACTTGTTCCGTTTGTCGGAACTCTTTGCAATGACAGCCTTTAAAATATACTATTGTACATATCTACTTGTAGTTGTAGTGACATGCTTGAAGTGTGACCAAAAAAAATATCATCAAGACAGAAACATACTCAAGCCTCCATGCCGGCTAATATTTTAATAAGAATGATAACTTTCACACACCACAATCACTTTACCTGGTCCCAAACTAGGATACCCTGTGCTATGGTAACCAGGCAAGGACACGTCACAAACCTGAATATACACCCAGACTGAGGCCACTTGTACAAATGTACGGCGACCCCCAGTGGGAATCGAACCCACGACCTCTCTCTTGGTAGCTAAGCGCCTTAACGGCTAGCCGTTTAGTTTTGATCTAGACTGCCTCGTTGTTCTAGAACAACGAGGCAGTCTAGATCAAAACTAAAACTAAATTAGACAAACATGATATTCCCAGTAGCCAACAAAATACGAGTATAATCATAACATAATCGTTTAAACCATATGACTTGCAGTGAGGTGTATCGTGTATGAGAGCGGCACAAAGTCGCTATTTTTATATTTATTTACTGCGTTGAATAGTGCGTCACTGCTGCGCACAACCCACTCCGAACTAAGATTATACTGTCAAGATAATTCGCCTGCAGATTTATTTCATGAAAGACAAATAAGGCGGCACTTACCCATAGCTGGTTGGAGGTAAGCAGTCCCTTGTAGACGACAGTCCTCAGGGACAAGCTGCAGATGTAGAAACGCGCCCCCGGCACGACCAGCTCGTGCGACGCGCGCTTGCGCAGGACGAAGATCTACAAGGAAACAAGATACAAACATCGCAAAGAGGAAAACTGCAGACTCCGAACAAACAGTAATAAATTGGCTTGTCATGCAATTTACGTTAGCAACGCGCCTCCGTCCCGGCGCCGGTCCAAGGCCCGCGGCACAAGGATCTGAAAAAAATTCTATAAAAGTGCCATGCATGCTTATACGCTCAACACGTCTGCATCCATCACCGGACACACTTAAACGAGCTTTGATTCGGAGCGTCAATTCACAACTTCGGTTCTCCGGTTGCGATTTCACGCTCGCACACATTACAATGTCAAAGCTGGTTTAGTTCCCTTTCGCCAATAGTGTATGTGTTGTGTGTCTTCGTTTTTCTTTTGCATTTCGTCTTACCTGTCGGGCGAGTTGTTGTTCGTCTTCAGTATCAGCCGTAACAAATACTTGACGCATAAATGGCTCCGAGTTACGAGCCACCTGACCTGTAAGCACCAGTCAAAAGTGGCCATTACTAACCTGCGCTATATGGGCTATTATTTCACGTAGCTAGAGGTTGTTAGCAAAGTGAGATCTTAATTAAGCGTAAGATAATGGAGAGGCGACACTTTGATGGTAATTTTTGATTCGATTGTTGTGGCTTCGCAAAATTAATGTATTTGATTTGAAGTGTCATAAATGATATACGAATATTATGATACATTTGGATAAAAAATAACAGAGGTGCGTTTCGCTCTTCGATTAACTTTTACATTTATGACATTTCGGATTCTTGCAATGAAACGAATTGAATAGTATTTACCATCGAAGTGTAAGTAATTCATTGATTCAATCATTTACTAGTAAATAAATCCTTGACATTAGCTGGATATTCATTAATAAAATTTTATTTACTACAGCTAAGTGTGGCACTGTATAAAAATAGTCATAGTTGAATAATTTTAACGCCGTAATCAGTTACAACAAGATGCCTTGTGTTTATTAATGAACTCCAAGCTGAGTTATCTAGAATTCAATGGGTATGTAGGTATTTACTTGAATGTATTTCTAAATAATAACGGCAATTTTATCTACAGTTTTATAGGCACTTCGAGACTTGGCATTTTATGTACCTGGCAGCTGGGAAACAACACATTTTGTGAAATATAGAAAGTGTCATCGTGGAGGCGATATATTTTTATGAAGATAAGATATGAAAGATTTCATAACGCTGAAACGCACTTCGGTAAAGAGCAGAGGTTGTCGGGTACATAAAAGGGCAATATCTCGAGTCCCACTTGAATGGTAATGTTAAACAAACCGGCAGATCATGTAATAGCATGACCGCTCCCCTCTGTGACTATAAACGGTACGCACCGACAATCGGTTACTATGACAACCTGCAAAGTCGCAAAACAATGGACACGGAAATGTGATCTTCATGGAGTAAGCAAGTGAAAAGATCATGAAACCAACATACATATCCCATTTTGACGTTGTCGTTCATCAGTTATTATTTTCAGCAACACATTTTCACACTCAAACACCCAGTTCTATGTGTAAATTACAAACAATATCCTAGAATGTATAAAATAACAGCATTATAAACTCTATAAACTTTTTCAAAGCCCAGCATGCAGGCCACAAACGAAACAAAGAGATGACATAAAAAATCCAGCTAAAAAAGAAGTAAATACTGACCAATGGTGGAGTTGTTGGTTGGCACAGTGCGCCAGCAGATCACGCGCAGATTCAGACTCTCGGCGAGCTCCAAGAACTTCTTCTCGATGTCCTGATGGTGGAGCTTGTCCAGGAAGAATATGCCCGTAGCATAGCGACCGAACGGCGGCAAGTCGATTTGGTGGGAGTCTCTGCAAGAAAGAAACAATAATTCGAGTTATATTTTCTAAACATTCTCTAATTTCGAGTAGACAACTGCGACTTTTAAGCACCGCCCGTTTAAAAATGGCGGTTAATCATAGGAGCTCGTTTCTTTTACTGGCAATAATCAACATCAAACAACATCATAATCAACATTAACAGCTTTAATAATCTTCATGTTCGTCAAAATGTAAGGCCCGAAGGCAGCTGTTTACATTGACATTCAGCAAACAGAATTTATATTATTTATGTTGAAATTAAATTTGATTTGAATTGATCTCACGAACTACTTTATTCAAGCATAATCTATTACAATTTAAAGCTTTTGTCAGTGAATTTGTCACCTGCGTTAAAATGCCGAAACTTTGTTGTAGGTACACCATTGAGTAAAGTATACGACTATCATATAAATAACTTTAAATAACAATACCAACTTAGATGTTAACGTGACCGATTTGTATCTTGAATGATGTCCAATGAAGATTGAAACAAAAATTGAAAAAAATATATAATAAATTTTTGGCCGAAGTCAAATCCAGCCTGTCAATTGACAATGAGCCTGATTCCGTTTAACGTTTAAATTCCGATTATAAACGACTACTATGGTTGTGCATTACTAAATGGTTTACTAAATTTAATGTAGATGTTATTATACCTATTTGTAGTAAAAGGTAATACTGCTCTACTTAAATAAATATAAATACGTACAAAGTTTAAGACCATTTGCAACATAAAATGGAAACGTGGCGCATTTAAATCAGCTATTCTATTTTCATTTAAGCTTTAAATACTACGTAATTCCAGAAATTAACGTATTTCAGGAATTACGCAATATAAGAGTTCGTGTTTACGTTGCACTTGATTTTTGGTTCAGCGAGTTGATAATCATCACTAGCCCAACTCGCCACGCCATTCGTCGCGGTCTCACGCCATTCTCATCCACGTGGTTCCCGCCGACCTGACCTCATCGTCCGCCCATAGGGAAGTTGGGCAACGAGTAATGGCTCCTATTACTCGCTGCCCAACTTCCCAACAAGGA
The DNA here is from genome assembly GCA_934045075.1 of Yponomeuta sedellus. Lineage (NCBI taxonomy): Eukaryota > Metazoa > Arthropoda > Insecta > Lepidoptera > Yponomeutidae > Yponomeuta > Yponomeuta sedellus. The sequence continues at coordinate 6,854,171 of OW203726.1, read as the reverse complement.
AAACTTCTCATAAACAACAAATAACGGGGTAATAAGCGGCCATTTGTATGTTGCATAAATTTTATAGAAAAATCACGGATGTAAAAGAAAGAGAAAAATATTTTGAAGTTGTTAAAAAGGCCGTAGGGTTTCGTAGGAGAGGGTATTTTACCTAATATACCCTCTCCTAGGAAACCCTACGGCCCGAAGGACATGTTATCCTTCAATTTCGATTACGGGAACGAGACAAAATAATGGAACCACGAGAAAACACCGCATAGAAAGATACTTCTGTATTTTTATTTGATAAAAATCTACAATCAATCAATTGCGCGTATCCTGACACGAAATAAGCCAGTTTATTCTTATGCCAAAATTGGGGCAACACCTCTCTAACAAAGAACAGAATATGACGGTGCCCAATAGTGGGACATTATTAGAGAATAATCTGTTGTTTTATTTTTTATTATTATAATTCACAAGTTATTCTAACATTTACAAAAAGTGAATCGAATATACAAAAACATGACTAAATTTGCCGGCGCACGGGGTAATGCGGCTAACAAAAAGCTCGGCTGTCAATGTGTTAAATATAATTCATTCTATATAGGTTCCTCAATAAAATTATAAAGATTTAAGCAACATTTTTCAAATTAGGGATTAAGCGTAACACGACCTTCTTATGAGAGACGGAGCTTTCAGCGTGCGTGACGAATTTGGGGCAAGACCTTTCCCTGACTCTGGGTCACAAAAGGTCATATTGGAAATCGATTTGGGCCATACTTCGCTGATAGACATTACAATTTATACGTTCAGAACAAACTTTATTTTGACCAAATAACATACGTAACATAAAAAATTGTGAAGTAGAACATTAAACGAAACCATGAAGTTTGCATTAAGTCCTTCGGCAATTATATAATATCATGAATAATGTAACGAGAAATACATCAAAAGCAGCTGTGTAACGTTGATATAGAACCTATATTTTCCATATAACGTCATGCAAGTATATACAGCAAAAAAGGTCAGACTGTCATTGAGCATGGGTGGGAGAGAGACGCAGCTATGCGCGCGCACTCTGACGTCACGTCTGAAACCTATCTGCAGGCCCAGAGTTTGTATTGACTGACTACACTGCCAAGTGCGGAATACGTCTAGTAGAGAAGCTACCTATTTCTCGTCTTGGCTAGCGGATTTGGTCGGTTAACGTGTCTAGCCTTTTGGGGGAGGGTTTGCGGAAAATTTCGCCGTAGCCGTTTGGGAAGTGGTTACGTAAATAGAGAGCCGCCTGCAGTATATATAGTCTATGTAACGGCAGAGTAAATGTGAACTTGACAATATTTGCTTCCGCCGATAACGCTAATGGTTTTTTTTTGTTTTCTTATCGGCGGCTTTTGACGTCGCTCTTCGATTGCGGTGGTCACCATGGAAAATTATCTATTTATGGATCACCTCGATAATATTACAGTCACCTAATACTACTTAGCCATATCTAGTTGTGTAATAATTATGCAAGGAATCCGATAACATAATTGTCTTGGGTCAACTTCATCATTCTGGAAAATGTCCGAGGGCATCGCAAAGCTTTTGTTTATATATGCCGACTGCGCCAGAAGCAAGGTTATACTTCTGGAATTTTATATTTTTTTGTAGCTTAAAAATACTGCAGGGCGCAGGACTTCCCCCACAGAAAGAGAGTATGAACTTGATCTGTACTATATTGTTCTATGTTCTATATTAGTTTTTACCCGCGCCTCCCGCGTGGACTTTAGTTTTTTACAACCCCGTTCACTCCCTTAAGGATTAAATAAAAAAAAAAAAAATAACGAAACACGTGTGCAATCAATTGTGTTGAAGAGTATTTATTTTAAGTTTCATGAAAATTAGACATTCTTTATACCTCCCGTACAAACTTTGGCAACCCTTTTCGCCCTTGCCTACATTATATATAGACCCTCTGTGCTAAATTTCAGCTTCCTAGGTCCAACGGCTTGGGCTGGGCGTTGATGAGAGAGTGAGTGAGTGAGTCAGTCAGCCAGGACTTTCAATTTTATTTATGCATATAGATATACTCTAATAAATAATTAATTACCACGCGTATGAAACCTGAGTGTCTGAGGTGTCCAATTACCTCAGCGCTTGAAATTGCCATTCCGCGGTGGGCACGCGTGGTAATAAAGCCCAAATTCGCTGTCACTCAGAGAAGGCCTCTGCCCTGCAGTGGAAGGTTTATAGGCTACATAAAAACAAATATTTTTGCAATATGCTTAAAAAACAATCAACTCGGGCTCTTTCGGCACCGTTTAACCACACTGTAAGTGATGCAAATTACTTCAGCCAGATGTCGCTGCCTGTACGTAATACAGAGAATATTGTAAAGAGGTTCAAAATTTCACTGATGCCGGTGAGTCGCCCATTAGCTCAGTTGGAAAGAGCGCTGGCACGGATAGCCAGAGGTCGCGGGTTCGAATCCCGGCATGGGTGGAATTTTTAGCCTCTAATTAGGTTTTTTTAGTAATTAATACGCAGACTTCAAATATAATACATACCTCTATATTAAACTACCGTTGGCAACCCTAGTTAGCTACTTCATGTTCTGTGGTTAGTTCCCTTGGTGAAATTGGCAGTTACCGATAATTACTTGCAGTATCAACATAAATACAGAGTATCAGGCTTCGCATTTATTATAAACAAACGATTCGAAGAGGTCGATTAGCCGAAGAAGTTGTCAATGAGGCGTTATGCAATGCGATAAACCACATGAGTACAGTTTGTATGCATTTGCCAGAGATAATGGATGTTTTGTCTATTTAAAGTGACCCAGTCTTCTTCTGTTTTCCATAAAAAAATATACAAAATAATCAGTTTTCAATGGGCAAAACATTGTTTTGACTTTGCTTCTCCAAACACGTAATTTTATTCAAAATTACACAGAAACTGTGACTTATTGAACGGTACAAAATAAACTAGGTGTCCTCCTGGATACAAAAATGTTTATCTTATGGAAAACGGGTCAGTCCAGCCCGGGTACTACCTACGATAACACAAGTCACGAGTTTTGTGGCGAAAAATGTCAAAATTTGACAATTAATCACACTATCATCACATCACACTAATGCTCGTACCATAAAAGCGAGGTTTGTGAGTGTGTATGTTAGTTACATCTTCACGTCTAAACGGTTGGAGCGAGTTTCATAAAATTTGGTATGGAGTTAACTGCCACCCTGAATTAACACATAGGCTACATTTTACTGCGGGAAAATATCTTATTCCCATGTGAACATCGATAAACCGCGGGTAACATCGAGGGGCACAGCTAGTGCACTATAAAGTCGTGACTAGCCATTCAAACCGCGCGACTAGCATCGGCGTACTACACGGGCTCCTCTGCAATGTGTCCGAAACTCGGGTCTCGGAAAACAAAACAATGGATCATGGAAAACATAAAAAAAATGGCTGGCGAGGCACCATTTTGTGATTTTTTTTAAACTGCAACAATACTATTGTATATTTCATTTGATAGATTAACCGTAGTTTTAGTTAAACTAATCCTTTCGTCGCACTTGAAATTGTCAAACCAAGGTGGGCACGCGTGGAATTAAGCCCATACTCTTTCTCTGAGATAAGGCCTGTGCCCTGCAGTGGGACTAGGAAGAGGCTAGGCTACAAAAGAAAATCCTTTAGTCGGATTATGACAGTTGAATGAACCTAAGTCGCAATCAACACCGACGTTGATAACAATTATGTTGCACTGTTATCCAAATGCTAACGCAGCTTGCCGAATTTTATTGGATACCACCCAGTTCTGTATCTTTTCTGAATAAAAAAGAAAGTTGAAATTAATTATGAAGAGGTTGAAATGAACACCTGAAAAGGTAGACTATGGAGTAACTACAACCGTTAAATTTAACCTATGTTTATAACACAATAAAATTCATCCATTCATTGCACTGTATCCTTTCTAAACAAAAAAGATGGGAGAAATAATGAAAAGGTTGAAAGGATCACCAAAAAGGTAAAATATTGAGATATAATTATTGTGTAAGTCACTACAACAGCTAAATGTAACCTATGTTTATATAACACAATAAAATCAATTATTAATTAATTGCACTGTATCTTCTAAATAAAAAGTATATTCTTCTTTTTTTTAATCTTCAGTCAGTTTATGATATAGTTTAGTCACAGACAAAATCCAATAATTAAATTCCTAGAAAAACCTTATTAAGACTACGTTTCCATATTGCTATCCATCCATGGTCTATAATTCTACAATGCTTTGCAAATGAAGTTGCGAGGACACCTATTTTGATAAAGAAAACCTCATTGTTGTGATAAAAAAACGATTGAATTGATTTCATTAAATACGAGTAAACAGTATTGAATAAGGCCGCCAATTATATTTTTTTCGTGGTACTTTTTTCTGGCCTACAATAAAGTATATTATAATCTTATGTAAAAAAAACATGATTTAAATTATACCAAGGTCCGTCAGACTCGCGGTATAGCGATTCCTATGAGTTTATTCATAGCGACGCTACCGCTACCCTACGCTTCCAACAACAAGTGAAGTCTAAGCAAAGAATGGACTGTACTATCAGCCTGATATCTCTATGTCGTTTATCACATCACACTTCAATTCACAATAATATTATAAAGGCGAATGTTTGTGAGTTACTTCTTCATGTCTAAACGGCTGGAGCTATTTTGAATAAAAAAAATTGCGGAATTAGCTGACACCCTGGATTAACACATAGGCTACGTTTTACTGCGGGAAAACATCTTATTCCCATGGGAAAATCGATGAAGCGCGAGTGTGACCGCGGGGCATAGCCAGTATCAAATAAATGACAACAATATGCAAAAATATTTATAGTACATTCATAACCTCTTAAAAGCTCTGGAAGACCTCCGCTTGTATTCCACAATAGTGATAACATTACTTTTTATCGCAAAATAATGATACCACCATGAGGGGGCACGCCCTACTGTAACAAAAACTGCTGTTTATAGCTTAATACTTCGCAAACGGATCTCTAAGTTTAAAAATTATTTTTATACATCCAGAATATTTTTATCGACCAATCCAACGATACATACCCCACACTATGGTGGAGGCGAGAAAAAAATCGTGCCCTAGAGAATTCTATAGCGCATTCATTACACTCCAGTAGAATAGCATTCATTACACAAACTCTACTGGAAGCCGTATTAGATCTCAATAGCTAGTCAAATGTCTAGCCAGCGGAATGAGGCGACAAAGTGATACTTATTTAGTTGTTTGTGCGCGGACATATTTAGCATAATAATATGAATAGTACCCAAGTATAATTTCGTCTCTTTGAGATGAAATAGGTTGTTTGTAGATAAACTTCTCTATTAATATTACAGATACTGAATAAACGGTTTTCAGGTTCTGCGTTCTTTCAAGTAACAAAAATCCAAACTATTTCATCTCAGAGACAAAGATACATACATACATACATAACCTCACGCCTGTATCCCAGAGGGGTAGGCAGAGACCAGGGACTGCCACTTGCCACAATCCTGACAGATCACCTTCGCTTCAACGTTCGTAAGTCGTTGCATGCACGCCCGCCGGTTCCGGGTACTTTTTATCTTCCCCTTTGCTAATACATCCCCTATTTGGTCGATGTATGTCCGCCTGGGACGTCCCGTGCGATTGCAAGGGACGTCCCAGGGATTCAGGGATTTCGAAGGGATTCCTTCCACTCAAATTCGCAACATATATTTGTTTCGTCAATCTTTCTTCCGATCTTGCTCAAAGAGACATTATTTTACTATTCATGATTCGCGAGTCAAGTTAGCGGGTTAGGGCCCGCGTTTTGCACGCGGCAAACGATAAAAAATGTCGTTTGCCGCGTGCAAAACATTTTTGTTTCTAGGCGAAGCGAAATAATTAATTTTTAGTTATAATACAACCGCGATTAGACGTTATCTCTCTAATCACTATTGTTTACTGGGTAAACTAAATTACCTTAATTTAAAAACCTATTTAGAGGCTAAAAATTTCACCCATGCCGGGATTCGAACCCGCAACCTTTGGCTATCCGTGCCAGCGCTCTACCAATTGAGCCAATGGGCGACTCACCGGCATCAGTGAAATTTCGAACCTCTTTACACTATTCTCTGTATTACGTTTTTAGCCTCTAAATAGGTTTTTAAATTTGTCCTTAGCACGGGTTAGTGCATTAAAAATAAAAATAGTATTACCTTAATTTAGTTTACTGGGTAAACTAAATTACCTTAATTCCACTTCAGTCTACCCGTGACCATGAAAACACTGACGAAATTAACAGTGCTCTTACGTCGAGCATGCAGTCTTGCTCGAATAATATACCATATTTTTTATGAAATACGCATGAAAATTATTTGGTAGTCAGCTTATGTAAATATTCTTCCGATATATTTTATGTACCTAACTCTCTTCATCTTTCAGTTCTATCCATCCTAAGGTTGTTGGGAAGAGATCATGTTGGGAAGAGATCGCTTTTAGCGATAACACCGCCAGTTGTATATAGCATAACTAAGATATGTATTATACTTTCTGGTGTGTACAATAGAGTTCTAATTTATTGTAATTATTTTTTTAAGAAAAATATATACTCTTTGAGATTGTGATCTGAGATTTTGCTATTTCATTGAAGTGGTGCAGTATGACCTAACCTTCTTGCGATGTAGGAAGACCCGTGCCCCAGCAGTGGGGGCATACAAGGGTTGATATATTTCATTCAAAAACTTTGATAGCGAAACAAAAAAAATAAGTTATGGTAACTTTTACACTCTCTGCAAAATTCATCGAACAATGCGTAGACGCAGGTCAACGATGAACTGCGTTTACGCATTGTGAATAAAACAATTGCCATGAAAGTGAAAACCACAACACATTGTTGTACCAAAAGTTTGTCACTTAGGCGTAGTCAGTACGAATTAGAACTGTAGCCAATAATATCACGTAATGTCAAAATAAAATAAATATACACAGTCTGTTAGCTTTTAGAATATAGATAGATAGAGAACACTTTACTGTAGATAAAAATAGAAATCACACGGATATTTCTTAACCTAAGAGTACAGACGGCGGCCTTATCACTAAAAGTGATCTCTTCCAGACAACCTAATAAGTATACCTGGGCTACTATCGGATAGAATCGGATATATGCGTGTAATAGAAATATCGGAACAAATTTAATTTCACATAACTTTTCAAAATAGTCAAGAAAATTTCTATACAGAGCAGTATTACACTCTTACTACACGAAGTAGTATTACACTCGTGTGCTTTCGGCGAAAACCGAAGCCTACTCTAGAGCCCGAGGTATATTTTAAAAGCTAACAGACTGTGTTTACTTTTCTTTTTTTATTACGTAATGAGCTGAATTTATACCCACACCATATTAGTCATCTATTTACGACTTGTCCCACCTCTAATTGCATATTCTGATCTCGCATGAATGACATATCTTTCCGCCCTTCCCTTTCGCATTCCTCTCATCAGAGGGAGACAGTACTGAAGAAAATCGGATATGCGAATGAGGGGAATTTACAGTCTATGTTTACGACGGGGCAACGACGCGTCCCGAGTTTCCGACTAAGAATGGAACTGTCCGGCGAAATGCCAAAATCCCCACGTAGAAAAAACCTGTGGCCGCTTACTTGCACTGAATCCAAGGACTCATCGAGACTTCAAAGGAGTTTGCGAGTCAAATTACTCAAGCAATCACCTGCCAGTAGGTGAAATTGACCACGTCAATGATGCGACGGGTACAAAGTGTTGACCTACCGGTATACAGTACACAGTACAGACAAATTTATTAAGAAACAAATTGTTTGGTAGTAAACAAACGTGATGCAATGTTATATTTTGGTAGAGATGTTTACCAACTTTTTCGAAATGACGCATCTGAAAACCATTTCTCCACTATCGATTCAATAAACCGCTTTGAATTAATTTCGAATAGGAAATTATTAAACTGGGAATTTCATTCCCAGTTTAATTTTATGAAATTCAAAGAAAAACTGTACACACCTGAAACAATATAATTCGACGAGTAGTCTCTATGAAAAAAAAATATAAATAATAATTGTAATTGTTGAATTGATCCAAAAACCTATTTAGAGGCTAAAAATTTCACCCATGCCGGGATTCGAACCCGCAACCTCCGGCTATCCGTGCCAGCGCTCTACCAATTGAGCCAATGGGCGACTCACATTCGCCCGAATCCCGGCATGGGTGAAATTTTTAGCCTCTAAATAGGTTTTTGGATTTGTTCCTTAGCACGGGTTAGTGCATTAAAAATAAAAATAGTATAATTGTTGAATTGACTCAAATTAATTACTGTTTAATTAATTAACAATTGTTAATTAAACAACATTGTTATCAATAAAATGACAATGAAACAATAAAATGACAATTGTTTAATTAACAATATAATGGTGCCGTCTGCTGAACTAGATGGGGACATGTACATCAAAAGCCAGAACTACGCAATTTCAAGAGGCCCGAGGAAAAACCACAGATTACGAAATAAATTATGTTTATTTTTAAACATAAGTGAGAAGGTGATTGATAATAAAATAATAAGAGCCACTGCGACACCAGACTATCGCAGTTTGACGAGGTTCAATAAGGTCACGGGCATTACAAATATAACATCCACGGACGGAAAACAAACTGAAATCCGGTCACTGGTGCATTTTTAAGTCGTTGTCGAAAATCTAATACCTAAGTATTAGATTAGACTATACTTTTAAACGATAAAATTAGGATATCTGAGTCGCCGGGAAGTTAAAATTAAAACTGAGAATGGTTACACACTTTAGATTATAAAAATACAGAACAACTACTTAAAGCACGTAGATAATTATTGAGCGGTAGTAGCGGAGCGGTGGAACGCCGGTTTCCCAACCGGGATTCGGGAGGTTCGATTCCCGGCATGTACATTGTACAATGACGTTGTTTTCTAAGTTACGTACATTTGTAAAGTTATAGTAGCAATACTACTCACTACTACGTACATTTGTAAAGTTATAGTAGCAATACTACTAATACTAATTAAAGCAGAACATCGTGAGGAAACCCTAGTGTCTGAAGTGTTAATATACCTCAGCGCTGGCCACGTGCAATGGCCCAACTATGAGGCTAAGTGCGGAAGGTCTAACTATAGGTAATTGTTAGTATTAAAACAGTATTATAGTCTACGAATGTGAATTGACCAAGTACCATGAAAGATGATTTCATAAACCTATCCGGCGACTCGGTTACGTACCTTAATAATTGTAAATTTTGACTTAAAATATTTGACTATTATTAATTAATTAATTAATAAACGCATTGTGTCTGGCTGTGAGGCCATTGTAAGATGCCATACGATAAATAAATAAAAATCGTAAGTAATTATTACATGTCTTGATCTGATCTCAATTAAGCTAAAACATCATGTTTTACAATAGGTAATTACGTTTTATAAGCCGATGGACCTGTAATCCCTAATATATATACAGGTTTTAACATCTACGTAGTTCAGATGTCATAAGTTCGACTTTAGTCGTGTCTTTGTGTACTATAAATAACCTCTGTGCTATTACTGAGTGTTATGTTTAAGGCAAACATTTAATGAGTGTATAAATAAAGATTATGTACCTATCTTTACTTGTAACAAGAAACAAATTTCTTGTTTCTGAACAATATTCAGGCTATAGAGCTGACAATAGTACAAATTAATGCAATTGGAACTTCCAAGTTTCCCCACAAGGAACTTAAAACTGTGTGAATTATAATTACGATTTCAGCAAGATTTTATCAGCTTTAGTTTTATATATAGGTAACTGAAAAACCCAGTTTCTTGTAAACATGTAACCTTAATGACTCAGTTGTAACCTACATTTAACCTAATGACTTGAAACTTGGCAAGCGCATGTTTCAAATCATTGCGACTTGTGAGAAGAAGACCGTCTCAGACGTGGAAGAGATCCGTTCTCTTTGAGACAAAGAAGAAGGAAAAAACTTGGCTGGAGCTACCATCCCTAGCCATGAACAGAGATAAATGGAAAACGCTTGTGTCAGCCCCAGACTCTACGGAGGAGTTAAGGGACCAAAGAAGAAGAAGAAGAAGATTAAATATACTTTAGTAACATCTAGCTGATCTGATGATGACGCCTGAAGTAGATAGTGGATAGTCCAATAAGAGCAACGTGTAGTTCAGGCATTGTTGATTAGGTGGTGGTGTTACCACAGAACCACTCTGATTTAAACCAAGTTTTAAATTAAAATATATAACATAACATTTACATACTGGCACATACATTGCTGCTAGTCTTACACTAGATACCCTGTGTCGTGGACACCAGAAACAGCGACATCACAAACATCCAAGACCTGGGTTTTTTCTTGTCACCAGCCGGAGATCGAACCCGAGACCTCTCGCATGGTAGGCAGATGCGCTACCGCTGCGCCACAGAGGTCGTCATAAAACACGCCTTTGTCGGTCTACCACAACTAAAGCTCCGTTCAATTAATTTCAAACTATAAGATAAGTAAGTTTTAAAGCTGGAACAGATGAATTGTTTAATTAAAGATTACCCACTGTTTACAAAGATGGTTATTGACACTAACCACGGCATAGTGGCAAAACATATCGCTTATCAAAATCACGCGGGCGATTACGAGCGCGGCGTGTTTTTCGGTACATTGAGAAATTCTTATACAATGGATGGGTAGCCTACGACGGCACGAGTCACGCATTTTGTGGCGATAAATGGTCAGAATTTGACAAGTGGCGATAAAATGTACTGGAACTACGCAACTTGTAACTATCTTAATTATTAAAACAAGCGACTAGCGTCATCGTACTACGCAGCAAAGGCCTAGATTCTGCGATTCTGTTAATGCATTGTAGTACAATGATTTCATATCAAAATTTCATAATTGCGCATCAAGTCTACGGCGCACACGTGACCCAACCGTGTAACTGTCATTGTGCTACAATGCACTATATAGTACATAGGCTGCTACTTATGAATGCGGAATCTGGGATTCCAATAATTTTAAACGCAATGTCTGACCTCCATGGTCAAATTCGTTCTTTTTTTAAATACTGTCCGCTAATATTTTTCTCTTATATACGTTATTGTTTTGTTTTTGTTGGGTTTAAAATGTCATATCGCTGAAAAAATGGAACTCACTCGTGAAAATATTCGTGCTATGATTTATTACGTTTTTGTCGTGGTTTAACGCAACAACAGTGCGTAGATCAATTAACTTCGACTTTTGGTGGTGAAGCTCCATCAAAAACGACTGTGTATCACTGGTTTAGTGAGTTTAATCGCGGGCGCAGTAAGCTCACGGACGAAGTTAAAGAAGGTCGCCCGAAATCGGTGGTTGTGCCTCAAAATATTGAAGCTGTGCGAATACTAATAATGCAAGACCGCCATGTTACGTATCGCGAGATAGAGGCTATTCTGTGCATATGTATGACGAGCATTCATAGGATATTACATGAGCATTTGTCTGAAAAAAAATTTGTTCGCGTTGGATCCCGCACAACTTAACTCAGGATCAAAAAGATGCTCGCGTCGAATGGTGCAAGAAAACCTTAAAAATATTCAACGGAGGCGATTCAAAATCTGTTTATAATAGCTACACAGGTGACGAATCCTGGATCTACGCGTACGATCCCGAAACTAAACAACAATCAACAGTATGGGTGTTTCAAAATGAGCCGAACCCTACGAAAGTGGCTCGTGCAAAAAGCACTGTAAAGCAAATGGTGGCCTGCTTTTTTGGTATTAATGGCCATGTGGCTACAATACCACTGGAGAATCGCAGAACGGTTAATTCGGAGTGGTACACGACCATTTGTTTGCCGGAAGTATTTGAAGAAATACGCCAAAACAACCAGCGACGCAGAATCATAGTTCACCATGACAATGCCAGCTGTCATACATCTCAGGAAACAACTACATTTTTGGATGGTCAAAAAATAGAATTTATGGGTCATCTACCGTACCTTTATTTGGAAAAAATAAACAAATGCTAAATAAAAGCATATTTAGCATTTGTTTATTTTTTCTATTCCGCATACATAAGTAGCAGCCCTCGTACAACGAAAACAAGGGTCAGGCCTTAGTACACTATGTCCAAAAAAATTGTAGCATTTCTTAATGATTCGCGATACTCATACGTAGTTATATACCCGTGACCACGGCAACTGCAACGCTGCCGTTAATGCCGCGGGAATTAAAGTAATTGAGTTTTACCTAATAAATTAATTAATTTTGTGCACTTACAAGCATTATAATTTCTAAAAACCTATTTAGAGGCTAAAAATTCCACCCATGCCGGGATTTGAACACGCGACCTCTGGCTATCCGTGCCTGTAATTAGGTTTTTAAAATTGTCCTTAGCACGGGTTAGTGCATTAAAAATAAAAATAGTATAATTATAATTTCTGTGTACAATAAAGAATGTTCTATCTATCTAACTACAAAAAAACTGTGGCCATTTCCTTAAAAAATGGATTGTGCTGAAAGAACGGTAGAAATGTCTGAATTTTCGGTAAAACTATTAATATAGTTTCACTTCCGGCTTCTTGTAATTATGGACAAACTCTACTCTTAAATTTTCTGGATTGGGTAATTTTAGATTGATATATTCGCGGCTACCACAAACTTTACAATTAAGTAATAACTACTAACTAACCATATTCACCAATGCATCCGTATACTTGAGACGCACAATACTTAAATTAATAATGTCTGATATTGATCTGTACATTAAGTACAAAAAAAAGTAATTGTCAAAATACAGGACCACCTAGTTTGGCAATTAGTTAAATTGATAATAATTGTACCATTAGCCTTTAAGTCATTTTGTATAGCTCTCAAGGCTTATAATACCCCGCCTGAATGTTGCTCTTTATGGTGAGAAATAAACTTTTACTTTACTTAGAGTTATTGCTAAAATTGTCATTGACGTGCGGAACTTTAATTAAAATTTATTTAGTACTTACAGCATTAGTTTAAGCATGTTGTTTACGGCAGTTTTCTTTGCACTAAATCTCTCATACAGTTGCCCGCCATCGCTCATTCGAGAAGACATTCAAGGTCTCGTTTGTTACATTGCGAGCATCATGCATAAGTCATGATGGCATGAGTGCTGCATAATATTTGCGGGCAGCGAGATTGATAATATCTCCATTATTCTTAGGAAAATTGCTCAGGCAGAGTTGACTACGACTAGACTTCTAGTGGAGTGACAATAACAAATTATCGAATACAATAGCGCACAGCAGGTTGGCGACTTACTATTACCATTGAATTAATTCAATGCTATTACAGATTTGCAACACTAAATTTGAAATGACAAATTTTAAAACCTTAATTTTTTTTGTACATTTTTCTTTAAAATTATCTACATTTTAAAATGGGGCCTATTTCACCCGTCTACAGAGTATTATTGTCCATTTTACTTTAAAATAATCTAGATTTTGATATGAGGTTCATTACACTATTTTTATTTTTAATGCACTAACCCGTGCTAAGGAACAAATTTAAAAACCTATTTAGAGGCTAAAAATTTTTCACCCATGCCGGGATTCGAACCCGCAACCTCTGGCTATCCGTACCAGCGCTTTACCAATTGAGCCAATGGGCGACTCACGGCATCAGTGAAATTTCGAACCTCTTTACAATATTCTCTGTATTACGTACAGGCAGCGACATCTGACTTAAGCAAATTGCATTACTTACAGCCCCGACTACCTACTTTGCAGTTAGGTTTTGACATCGGAACGTTATCACTGTACCCACATGATTACACTATTTTTATTTTTAATGCACTAACCCGTGCTAAGGAACAAATTTAAAAACCTATTTAGAGGCTAAAAATTTTTCACCCATGCCGGGATTCGAACCCGCAACCTCTGGCTATCCGTACCAGCGCTCTACCAATTGAGCCAATGGGCGACTCACGGCATCAGTGAAATTTCGAACCTCTTTACAATATTCTCTGTATTACGTACAGGCAGCGACATCTGACTTAAGCAAATTGCATTACTTACAGCCCCGACTACCTACTTTGCAGTTAGGTTTTGACATCGGAACGTTATCACTGTACCCACATGATTACACTATTTTTATTTTTAATGCACTAACCCGTGCTAAGGAACAAATTTAAAAACCTATTTAGAGGCTAAAAATTTTTCACCCATGCCGGGATTCGAACCCGCAACCTCTGGCTATCCGTACCAGCGCTCTACCAATTGAGCCCATGGGCGACTCACGGCATCAGTGAAATTTCGAACCTCTTTACAATATTCTCTGTATTACGTACAGGCAGCGACATCTGACTTAAGCAAATTGCATTACTTACAGCCCCGACTAACTACTTTGCAGTTAGGTTTTGACATCGGAACGTTATCACTGTACCCACATGATTACACTATTTTTATTTTTAATGCACTAACCCGTGCTAAGGAACAAATTTAAAAACCTATTTAGAGGCTAAAAATTTTTCACCCATGCCGGGATTCGAACCCGCAACCTCTGGCTATCCGTACCAGCGCTCTACCAATTGAGGGTTAGTGCATTAAAAATAAAAATAGTGTAATCATGTGGGTACAGTGATAACGTTCCGATGTCAAAACCTAACTGCAAAGTAGGTAGTCGGGGCTGTAAGTAATGCAATTTGCTTAAGTCAGATGTCGCTGCCTGTACGTAATACAGAGAATATTGTAAAGAGGTTCGAAATTTCACTGATGCCGTGAGTCGCCCATTGGCTCAATTGGTAGAGCGCTGGTACGGATAGCCAGAGGTTGCGGGTTCGAATCCCGGCATGGGTGAAATTTTTAGCCTCTAAATAGGTTTTTAAATTTGTTCCTTAGCACGGGTTAGTGCATTAAAAATAAAAATAGTGTAATCATGTGAGTACAGTGATATCGTTCCGATGTTAAACCTAACTGCAAAGTAGGTAGTCGGGGCTGTAAGTAATGCAATTTGCTTAAGTCAGATGTCGCTGCCTGTACGTAATACAGAGAATATTGTAAAGAGGTTCGAAATTTCACTGATGCCGTGAGTCGCCCATTGGCTCAATTGGTAGAGCGCTGGTACGGATAGCCAGAGGTTGCGGGTTCGAATCCCGGCATGGGTGAAACATTTTTAGCCTCTAAATAGGTTTTTAAATTTGTTCCTTAGCACGGGTTAGTGCATTAAAAATAAAAATAGTGTAATCATGTGGGTACAGTGATAACGTTCCGATGTCAAAACCTAACTGCAAAGTAGGTAGTCGGGGCTGTAAGTAATGCAATTTGCTTAAGTCAGATGTCGCTGCCTGTACGTAATACAGAGAATATTGTAAAGAGGTTCGAAATTTCACTGATGCCGTGAGTCGCCCATTGGCTCAATTGGTAGAGCGCTGGTACGGATAGCCAGAGGTTGCGGGTTCGAATCCCGGCATGGGTGAAAAATTTTTAGCCTCTAAATAGGTTTTTAAAAATGAGGTTCATTTCAAAATGTAGTAACTTCTAACGTTTATTAAGTCGCAGTTTCTGTGTTACTTTAATTAAAAACGTGTTGATTTTGAGATTTACCTTAAAATACGAGCCAGAACATTATCCTCCTTTCGGTCTTCATGGTCAGCTAAAAATAGACTAGGTAGGAATAACCCAAAGTAGAGACGTACACGTGAAATGGCGTATACATGAATTGGCGTACACGTGAAAAAAGTTAAGCGAAAGAAACCGTACCCGTAAATTGTGTTGCAAAGCTATTGTTTTCAAGCTGCTTTTATAAAGTTGCTGCTATATTTTAAAGCTGTTATATTTTAGCGTCAGAGCCCAAATGGAGGGTAATGCGTTAGGGTCGTATCTATGTATGTAAGTAAATAATTGTACTATGTATATTTGCAATTGTTTTGTATTTGTTGTTTTCCAGTGTACAATAAAGAATATTCTTATCTTATCTTAAATCTTAAATAAATAAATAAATATTCATGGATATATTACACAGATCTCGTTAGCCCTATACTAAGAACAACTAAATGACTTGTGCGTGTCACAGGTGCTAACTCGACGATAGATTAAATACAATAAATACATAGATAACATCCAAGACCCGAGACAAACTAGAAATGTTTGTTTCCTAGTTTGATCCAGCCGGGGATCGAACCCGAGACCTTCGGTTTTACAGTCAGCGTGCCAAACCGCTGCGCCACCGAGACCGTCAAATGTCAAATGTATGTATGTATGTATGTATGTATGTATGTATGTATGTATGTATGTATGTATGTATGTATGTATGTATGTATGTATGTATGTATGTATGTATGTATGTAAGTGACTAACGTAAGTGGCATTTTTCCAAGCGGTTCGGAACTTAGCAACGCAATGAACGCAAGGCACGTTAAGCAGTTGGTCTCAGCAGCCATCAATAGATGGCAGTCGTTAAGCCAAGTCAGAGGACTTAGGGCGGCTTAAAAACTTCTGACAGTAAGACCAGCAACTAGTCTTGCAAGCTTCCACCAACCCGGACTTGGCCACCGTGGTGGAGTATGGCCTATACCTTCCTTAGGGAAGAGACCCGTGCCCTTCGGTGGGGACATATGGGTTGATGATAATGATGACACATTAAACGGGTCTAATCGCCCGTTTAATGCGGTTCGATTTCCATGTACCAATGACTTTGTTTTCTAAGTTATATACATTTGTGAAGTTATAGTACCAATGCCACTAACTAACGGCAAAGGAAAGTAGCGTGAGGAAACCTGAGTGTCCGTCGTGTTCAAATACCTCAGCGCTTGAAATTGTCAATCCGCGGTGGGCACGCCTGCTAATCAACACAATTGATTGAACACGTGTTTCGCCGTTTTTCTAAATTTAACCCTCAAGGGAGTGTACGGGGTTGCAAAAAAAGTCCACGCGGACGGAAAGCTAGTTAACCCTAAATTCTGTCTGCAGTGAGACGTTTATAGACTACATAAAAAATATTTTTTTTTTAATAACATTACAACAAAGTTAACCCTAAACTCTGTCTGCTGTGAGACGTTTATAGACTACATAAAAAATACTTTTTTTTAATAACATTTCAACAAAGTTAACCCCAAACTCTGTCTGCAGTGAGACGTTTATAGACTACATAAAAAATACTTTTTTTTAATAACATTTCAACAAAGTTAACCCTAAACTCTGTCTGCAGTGAGACGTTTATAGACTACATAAAAAATACTTTTTTTTAATAACATTTCAACAAAGTTAACCCTAAACTCTGTCTGCAGTGAGACGTTTATAGACTACATAAAAAATACTTTTTTTTTTGATAACATTTCAACAAAGTTAACCCTAAACTCTGTCTGCAGTGAGACGTTTATAGACTACATAAAAATACTTTTTTCTAAATAAGATATGAACTAATGTATCTTTTGTGTACCTATAATGTAAGTTTCGTGAACATGTTTTACCATTGTGTGTGTGTGACTGTGGTTGTAAATAAATTGTATTTATTTCTTTTTATCGTTGTAGATTGAGTTTGTGGCACAGTCAAAACTCTTAAACGGTCAAAACAAGTTGTGACTGCTAAAATCAATCAAAAGTACTTTTTTTTTTATTATACTTTGTTACACTTTCGTCCAAAAAAGCTTATATTTGAGATACCAAATGGTAAAAACACTAAAATGATGCATCACTCAATCTGCGACAACAAAAATACAGGTGCGACGAAGCGCGTAGCGTAGCGGAGAGCGAAGGAGCGTGTTAGGTTGAACATGTACGACCGAAAACCATCTCGACATTGTTGGATACATATCAGAATTTTACTTTATTTTTCTGCAGTCAATACTAGTTTTGACTAAATTTAAGACTTCTGACTGCAACATTGGCACGCATTGCCCACGTGAGGCGTGCGTCTGTCGTGCGCGAGTTTATCACGCTAATCTGTAACTTAATCTGCCGTAGATAGGTATCGACTGCATTGACTGAACAATAATCCAGGGGTCGGAAGGAGAGATCTCTTAAACAGCGAACGATAAGATAAATCCTATTAACATTTGTGTATTAACATGTATTTGAAGCGCTCGTGGCCTAGGCGAACCGAGTGATTGGAATCAATTACTTGGTTAAGCAACAACAGGCGCGGTCAGGTACAGGATGGGTGAGCGTCCCGTGACTACCGCTAGTGGCATTTTTCCGAGCGCTTCCGTGCTTCGCAAGGCACGTTAAGCCGTTGGTGCCGGCTGTCATATAATGGCAGTCGTTAAGCAGAGGACTTATAGGCGGCTTGATAACTTCTCACAGTAAGGCCCGCCACTGTCTTACAATCCTCCACCAACCCGGACTTGGCCCCCGTGGTGGAGTATGGCCTAACCTTCCTGCGATGCAGGAAGAGACCCGTGCCCCAGCAGTGGGGACATACAAGGGTTGATAACGATGTATCTGTTATTGACCCTATTTGTTGTTCTTTTAGTATCAGCACTATCATTAATAAATCTCGCTGTTGTTCATTAATAAATCTCTAAGATCTAAAAATAAACATAAATACCAACATTAGTTCTTTATTTTTCTTTTTATATACATATCTAGGTCTAAATAAGTAATTAGTAACTTTCATATTCTAAGTTACATTATTACCTATTATACCACCTATTTGCGTATTACTACCTGTTAATGTTTTCTCCATAAGCTAGCTGGTAAGTAGCATTAAGCTCGCTTATGTGCAAAATGATATGTTTAATGCAATAAATAATTTTTAATAGTAATAATAATCGTAGAGTAACATAATTATTAATCAACATTTTGATTGCCCTTTATTAAAAATACATGCCAATTGTTATTGCTGTTGTCTTTAAAAACGTTTTTATTATTTCATTAAAGCAGGAACCTTGGTGATATGATTATTTTTGATTGCTCTTTATTGCAATTTTATTTGATAACGTTTTTATTATGTTTAATTTTTTGTTTAATGTTTAATGTATGTGCCAGTATGTAAATGTTAATGTTAATTACAGCAGACACCTTGCCTTGGTGTTACGATTATTGATAAAGGGATTTAAGGGAAAGGATAATAATTTTCAAGATATTTCTATGTATAGACTAAACAATGATTATAGTTTATGAACAAAATTAGGACTTATTAGAAAACGTCAAGAAAAGCCCCAGTCAGATTACCTGTATTACAGAGCCGTCGATGTTCCTTAAATTCAGTTTGGCACCCAGACAATAATATTGACACGATCAATAATGACGCAGTGTAACAAGAAGTGCTAACACAAACTGGCGGGCAAGTATATTGAACAAGAATGGATAATAATTATAATTAATTGTTGGCTTTAAATAAGGCTACGCATCTTGCATCAAGAAGCGCTCGTGGCCTAGTGGATCCGAGTGATTGGAATCAATCACTTGAGTTAAGCAACACCAGGCGCAGTTAGGTGCACCGCCCCGTGACTACCGCCAGTGGCATTTTTCCGAGCGCTTCCGTGCTTCGCAAGGAATGTTTAGCTGTACTTGAGGATTATAAAGAAAACAAATAAGGCCTTTGCACACGATGTTATTTGAACGCGCTGATGACGCGCGTGGAACGCAATCAGGCAGCTCAGCAAACGCAAGACCTGACTACGGCACAGCACTCTGTAACCTTTGCACACGATCGTTTTGTAATCTAGTAATACGCGTTGATAACGCGCTCAACAAAGACGCGCGTCGTCAGCGCACAAAAAAAAACGTCGTGTGCAAAGGCCCTAGTCTCATCACAGGCGATAATAAAACTATTCAGATTCAAGTGAAGAAGATAAGCGTCTCGCATGACCGTACCAGTTCACAGGACCACATATGCAAAATTGCAGGCTTATGTTAATTGATACTGCTTAGTACATGACGTAGGTAACGATAGAAATGTAGCAGTTACCTCACTAGTCTAGGGTTGTCAGATGTCCTCCTTTTTACAGTCCCATTGAAACCCGGACTTGTACATATACAAGGCCGCTGTCAAGCGGACTAGCACGCACGACTCCCGTTTTCGCGGGCGCGGACAAAGGAAATGATGCCCAAAGTTGGTCAGACCTTCAGGGATAAATTTCCGGCTTATTATCGACGTGAGTCGGGCTTTTCTGTTGGGCCTGGCAATCCTACACCAGTCAGTAGTTAGGTAGTTCAGTAACACCCGCTGCGTAGATAACTCACAAGGTCGCCCTCTTGACTTGCTTGTTCGAGTGTGATTACAATTATTGGTTGTTATTGGTGCCGTGTTATTGGTAATATGCGTAGGGAATAATTTACGAGCCGTGGCAGGACTATTTGGTGAGAATAAAGCAAACTGCAAAGTTTCCACTGCACCTAAATGAGAGTGCAGTTGCCACGGAATTTTCTCAGGAAGGAACACTCGATCGTCTGCGATAGGTTATCTAAATCGGTCGATAAGGAAAGCACACTCTAGCAGACTGATAAGAGCGCCATATCAGTCGTCATTAATAATCTTCAGAATGTGGGGTGAGATAATGAGAATTGCAGCCGATCTCTGAATCGAGAATTATTTTGAGTAAACACTAATGTAAAACACTTATTAAAAACACCCGATAACGCAGGTGGAGCCATGACATTGAGGTGAGCAGAAACTGGAAGAGAAGAGCCGAAGATCGGGCTCAGTGTAGTGTCTTGGGACTGGCCTATGCCCAGCAGTGGCCTGATACCAGCTGATTATGGTCATTCGCAAAGCGGTGAGCAGTGACTGGAAGAGAAGAGCCGAAGATCGGGCCCCGTGTCGTGCCTTGGGAGCAGCATATGTCCAGCAGTCGAATAACATCGGCTGGTTTAGGGCCAGTTTCTAAATTGAGAATATCGCTAAGTAAATAACTTGCTGTGTGGTGTCGGCCTAGAGAATAGCACCAACCCAATTCTTCCCGCGGGTGTCGTAAAAGGTGACTAAGGGACACAAACGGGGGGGTGGGCAGCAGCGCCCGCTGCAGTACAATTCCACCGAACTGCGATCCCCAACCCGCATGCCCAGCGTGGGAATTATGGGCATTACCCCCTATGATAGCACACCGTTGCGCTCTTTAGGAGAGGGCTATGTCCAGCAGTGGACTAGTATAGCCTGACGACGAAATAACTCCACAGTAGTTCTGTCTCTTCGAATTTCTCAGCAAAGAGCGTGACAGAACGTTACTTAAGTATTTACTTAGTGCAATTCTGAATTCAGAAACCGGCCCCATGATGATGATGATGACAAAAACACCATCCCTTGAAACACTCCAACGTTTGTAGAGAGAAACACCGTCTATTAAATAAAAGTAAACACCAATTTTATAAACATATAGCACTAAAAACAGTGAAACATTTTAAACGAATATGACCTTCAAATTCGATGTACCTAGACTGAAAAATTATAGTTTGGAGCTGGTGCTAAGTTACAAGACCAGCGCATATATTTTGAGCACCGACTCCAAAATATATTTCTAAAATACCTACACAGAATTTAGAGGTCATATTAGTTTCAATTATTTCTGTTTTTGCCCAGATGAATATCTGATGGTCGGCAAAGGGAAACAACACGATCAATGACGAAGGTTATGAACGTTTTAAACAGCTTCGAGAACTATTCGCGAATGACATTACTGTTCTCAAATAAAAAATCCGCTTCCTGTGTCAAGAATTAATTATGGAAAGAAATGAGTATGAAGGTCGTGGATAGAATCAAGATACTTTATGGCTTGATACCAAAACACATTTCAACGATTGCGCAGTAGAATTTTAGCGATTTCCAATTTCAATGCTCGCGATGATGAGGTGTCAATTGATTTCAGTCACGATTTCCGAGTAAGAAAAACTTGAGAAACCTTGCAGCAATAAAGTTCTTGTTATCGGTGCAGCGAATATAGTTAACCTTTCAGCATCGGTATAGTACTTCGTGTATGATTCTTCTTCTACAAGTTATAGTCCGTTAGCTTTTAGAATATACCTCGGGTTCTAGAATAGACTTCGATTTTCGCCTATTTTCGCCGGTTTTCGTACTGATGATCGGGTTCTGGTTACGAAATGAAGTGTCATATTAGTTCCGATATTTCTATTACACGAAAATATCCGGTTCTATCCGATAGTAGCCGAGGTATATTCTAAAAAAAGCTAACAGACTATACAGAAGTTATCCTTTACTAGGTTTTGCTATTAGGAAAAATAACTTGGTGTCAGCTTCAACGTTATCACCAAACAAGACAGGAAAAGGACAAATGGGACAAAGTATTGATGCAAGCGAAGCAGGGGGATGAGTCTCTAAAATGCACAGTTTTTCAATAAAGCCATATTTGTTCGGTAATGGTCGTTTCATTCACACTTTTGGTAGTCTAGTAACCAATCGCATAGCAATGGTATAACCGGTGCTACCTACTTAACTCGGCGTCTTGCGCGATTCGATTTTCTTCCCGAGAGATGCCTACTTAATTTGCGCGGGTTATACCTCTGGAATTACATTGTACTGCTATTGCTTTGCAGACTACCAAATTGAGGCAAATAACAACCATTGTCGTGCTTACATCATTCTATGGAAAAACTATGTCAGTATTAGACTCTAGGTAAATATTTGACTCCAGGTCTCTTGCAGGAAATTGCTGGACCAGACACGGTTGATGAGCAAAGTGTTTTCGTTCTTTTCTTTTAGCTTGATCAAAGGCGCCCAAACCTGGATTTATTAGTCGCAAATTGGTCTCAAACTGGGACAAGCGCCAATCTAAATCACTGCAATTTACAGTGGACAACTCGGCACTGTTAATTTATAATAACGCAGTTGAGAGCGTTGGTATTTTTTGTCCTATCAGGCCGTCTGACATGCAACCCTACGTTGTAGCAAGTTAGTTCTTACGGCGTGCATGAGAAGGTCGAAATTCGACTAATATTGGGTAATTTATGATGATGTTAAAGGTTTTGTGCATCGTTAAAGTAATAACACTTACGTAGTCACCGGTTTCTTGAGATAGTTAACAGAAAAACATTGAAGAACCGTTTGGCTGGTGACTCCTGGCTGTGGTATCGATCGATATATTTATAGAATTACGCACATTACATCGCGATAGCTTTGTCAAGTTTAGTTGCTTTTTAATATTGGATTTTTCTTGCATGTCATGGTTTACATAATATGTTTAAAGAGGCGAATCAGCTGCATTTATTTTCCCAAACAATCGAACAGTGCCAATCTAATTATTGAATGTCTGCATTCGGTCCTCTCCCAATAGACAGCACCCATTTATTCCCTGCTGACGATCCATAACAAAGGGGCCAATCTGCGGCGAGTCCTTGAGCGAACAAAGCGAGAACCGAGAACTGCGCGTCTATTTACGTTACTTGCTATTAGTACCTGCCTGGACAAAATATATTATTTATACTGTCAGCCAAAAGTAGTACGTAATGCAAATGCATTTTTTCGACTTTTCAGGCTGATGTGACGTGACTACTATTTGGTTAACAGTGACTTCGAACTTCTACACTATTTCTAACGGGAACAGAAATAAGGTTATGTATGATTGTTAAATGGGATTGATTTGTAAGGATCAGGATGTAAGTTGGCAGGATGTAAGCTGGATGCGGCAAGCTGAAGACAGGGCGCTATGGCGCTCATTAGGGGAGGGCTATGTCCAGCAGTGGACTACATAATATAGCCTGAAGAAGAAGGATGTAAGTTGCATTTGCAAATTTTGGTTTCCGGTGTGCTTTGTGTCGGAAAAATTAGGAAAATGGTAAGGAAAAGGTTGATTCTCTCCATTCTCACCGAAAACGTAGTTAAAGGTTACACAGCTGACTTATTGTATGAAATATATGCCAATAAACAGAGCATTAACGACTATAGTTCCACTTGGATAAAAGCCAAGGAACAACAATAGCATAACTTGAAAATGTAACATTACACCACGGCATAGAAAGATCCCACTGCTGCATGCACTCTAGGTTGGTATAATATTGCAGCGATAGATTCTTACTTGTTAGTCCAACTGTGTCGCGTCGTTACAATATTGGAACGTTTACACTGTGACTTCAGAAGCATCTTTGCACCATCGTGCCAGCCCTAACACTCATTTCAATGGTTTGGCAGGATCTATCTGGTCAATGCATAGCGGCTGTTTCACCAGAACTACATAAATATTAGAAGACGGAGAAGGGAAGTATAATAGTAGGATTTTTTAGAAGTAGTGGCAATTTTTCCGAGCGCTTCCGTGCTTCGCGAGGCACGTTAAGCCGTTGGCACCGGCTATCATGTAATGGCAGTCGTTAAGCCATGTCAGAGGCCTTATGGGCGGCTTGATAACTTCTGACTGTAAGGCCCGCCACTGCCTTGCAATCCTCCACCAACCCGGACTTGACCCCGCTAACCTTCCTACGATACAGGAAGAGACCCGTGCCCCAGCAGTGGAGACATACAAAGGGTTGATATCAGATAATAGTAGCATTATTATATCACCGACACCGTTGTAGAAGTCTCACACTTTCCACTGAACCTTCTATGTTAGACTATGTGATTCTGGCTTCAAGCCAAAGGAATGAAAGTTCCAAAAATCGATTCAGTGCGTGTCGCCGGGTCTGCGTGTTATATTATAAGAGACGTACGGAGCCAAATGTGGAGCTTAGTAGGGAAATGCCAGGCTTTTATAAAACCTAAATGGATAGTTGGTTAGAGGAGTCCAACGCATTCAACGCACACACTAAAGAGGTGCGATATAGGATCTTTAAAAACCGCCCGGAGGTATCGAGTTGAAATTAAAACCATACTGTCACTTGAAGCTCCTTAAAAAATCGGAACTTTTATGTTAACGTAAAAAAATATACGGCCATTCAATCCGCAAAAAAACGTAAATTTCGATACACGACGGAATCAAAATTTATAGCATATTTTCCGCTGACCTATAACTATGAAATTTGGCACGTAATATCGTCTTGTACTGTTAGTACAGATAAATGTCCGAAAAAACATTTGTCATTCAACTATTTTCTTTTATTGTCTGAAGTTCAGGAAATGTTCCGAAAAAACTGCTAGACACGATTCCTGAGCTATTTATGATATTATGTAAGTACCTAAAAATTGTACGTAATAGTCGGTGGGCGAGTCCCACTTGCACTTTTCCGGATTTTTACAACTACAATTTCCTCGTTGCAGTTTGTCGTTTCATATTCGCTTCTATCGCATATGGTAGGGTTACCATGAGCCAGATTTGGTGAAATATACAAACGGTCGTACGATATATGGCAGCAAGGGAAACTATGAATCTTTGTAGCCATCTCCTATCGGAGGTCGGCTGTCATTGTAGCTATTTTGTGCCGTTATGTTGCGGCTCGGAAGAGTTCTATGTTTCTCGTGGTGAACCAATCTGCAAGACTTTGGAGCCACAATGATTTACTAAGGCCAGGTCTCCTGCGTCCTTAAATTTTGCCTTGTAAAATGAGTTGCAGCAGATTGTACTTGTGACTTACGCACGCATGACTTGACCAAAGTATTGTAGTGTTCTCCATTTGTAGCTAAAAGAAAACTTTGATAGGGGACAACATGTACCGTTTAAAGCAACTACCAACTGCATTCTCAGATTTAGAAATCACAGTACAGTTCGCAAAGAAAGGCTTCGGAGGCACTAAAAGTAGCAGAAGAAAATATTGCTTGTCCTAAATTCCACGGCCACTTTGCAGCATACTGAAGTCTGCTGAATAAAGTGGTGAAAATGCATTTGGCTGGGAATAAACGACCGCGAAGTCGCCGCTCAAGACCACAGCATTGTGAAGATCAAGATCTTTTATAAAGGCTTATAACTTAATATGGGCCTAAAGAGGACTCAGCGCATGTAAGTAAGAAGAGGCGCAGTCTCACCTCAATTGAGCGCAGTAGAACTGGTGCGGGATCGCAGTCAACACTCCTGCGCCGTCGCCCGTGTCGTTGTCGCATGCGCACGCGCCGCGGTGCTCCATGCGCTTGGCGAGCGTCTCGGCATCTCGGACGATCTGTTCGGGCAGAGGTTGCGATTTTAGGGACGGGATTTTTTGGCGTGGAAGGCTTTTATCATGTCACGGTTGTTAGAATGGACGGCACATGAACCGTTTGCAAAGTCACGCATAAAGTAACTGAGACCAGCATGTGTGATAAGGTTAAGGATGGTGTTGACGGTACTGTATACGAGGGCTGCTACTTATGTATGCGGAATTGAAAAAATAAACAAATGTATATGGCTAAATATGCTTATATTGTTTTTCAAAGTATTCTCCACTATGATCGATGCACTTTTGCATTCGATGAAACCAATTTGTAAAACACTTTTTCCACTCTGATTGAGGTATCTCCAAAACGTGCTGTTTGAACGCATCTACGGCATCTTCACGGGTCGAAAATCGTTGACCACGTAATTTATTCTTTACATTTGGGAATAAATAGAAATCATTGGGAGCCAAATCAGGGCTGTACGGTAAATGGTTGGTGGGTAAAGTTGGGGGCGGCGGAGTAGGCGTTGGGGTGTATGCATGGGGGCACTATAGAAGCCCTATTGGACGCAAAAAAGAAAAAAAAAAAATTTCCTTTAAAAAAATTTTATATTTTTTTGTTCTTGCATTGTGTAGGGGCGATCTTAGGGAGCAAAAAAGTTCCCGTGACTCGGTGCCGTAAAACGCACCGTTTCCGAGTTACGAACGAAAAACGAAAAATCACTCGTAAATTTTATAAGTGTCGGGAAGCAGTAGCCATGTAGCCTTGGGGGTTGAAATTTTTTTACTTTATTTTTGGCCGGGAATGGGTCAGGGAGGTCTTAAAAACGCACCGTTTCCGAGTTACGAACGAAAAACGAAAAATCACTCGTAAATTTTATAAGTGTCGGGAAGCAGTAGCCATGTAGCCTTGGGGGTTGAAATTTTTTTACTTTATTTTTGGCCGGGAATGGGTCAGGGAGGTCTTAGGGAGCAAAAAAGGTCCCGTGACTCGGTGCCGTAAAACGCACCGTTTCCGAGTTACGAACGAAAAACGAAAAATCACTCGTAAATTTTATAAGTGTCGGGAAGCAGTAGCCATGTAGCCTTGGGGGTTGAAATTTTTTTACTTTATTTTTGGCCGGGAATGGGTCAGGGAGGTCTTAAAAACGCACCGTTTCCGAGTTACGAACGAAAAACGAAAAATCACTCGTAAATTTTATAAGTGTCGGGAAGCAGTAGCCATGTAGCCTTGGGGGTTGAAATTTTTTTACTTTATTTTTGGCCGGGAATGGGTCAGGGAGGTCTTAAAAACGCACCGTTTCCGAGTTACGAACGAAAAACGAAAAATCACTCGTAAATTTTATAAGTGTCGGGAAGCAGTAGCCATGTAGCCTTGGGGGTTGAAATTTTTTTACTTTATTTTTGGCCGGGAATGGGTCAGGGAGGTCTTAGGGAGCAAAAAAGGTCCCGTGACTCGGTGCCGTAAAACGCACCGTTTCCGAGTTACGAACGAAAAACGAAAAATCACTCGTAAATTTTCCGATCGCTGACCTGAAAAAATAAAACTCGCTTCGCTGCATACAATCACGCTCCACATGCATACCAGTTAATCAAACATACCCTTACACGCACTCGCAAACACTTCTTGCACACATTAAACTGACATCCTTTCATTCCATCTATCTTACACACAAAATTTAAAATCAATTTTAATATAAATAAGGTAATTGGAATATTATAAACTACATAATAATATTGTTAAATACATGTCATACTTTAATTAATACAGATAAACATATTCAACAATGTAATAAAAAATATATCGTATAAATATAAACTTAGCACAAACGTAATTATTATTTATCTATATTGCACATTCATCATACATCATCATTCATTCATTCATTCATTCATTCATTCATTCATTCATTCATTCATTCATTCATTAAAGACCCCTAATTGACCCGAAATTACATCCTAACGCCTTGGGCAGTTGGGTTGGCATCGACAATTGTTTGCCTTTATTGGGTTTCGACCCATTCCGGGATACACCCTGTGTATATCCCGCACAAAGCGCGAGGCAGTTCTTTCGGTACATATATTCACTCATGTACCACTTGATCCTCCTATTGCACCTGCAGGATCGACAGCATTTTTTGAGCTCCCGCCACTGTCGTTCAATCGTATTGGTGTGCACCTTTACGCGGACCCTGTTTGTGTCGGGAATTGGCGTCCCCAAAGCAGGATCGACAGGGATTGATACCCTCCCGGCTACAAATTGTTGGCTGTGGTTAACGCTCGAATGCCCACGCATGCCCAGTCGTTGGTGCACACCTATATATGACCGGTGTTGGTCTGACATAATATAAGTGTTAGGCTTGACATTCGCCGCTATAATTCGGTCTAAGGTGGGGCGGCTTTTGTCGGGAATTATTTCCACGTGGACCTTTTTTGTCTTCCGACTTAACACCCCAAACGCCCATGTTTGATCTGCCAACACCCGGCCCCTATTATATTTACGGGTAAAAAGATGAGTCTCATCTACTTCGACTACGTCGTCATCCCCACCCAATTGCTCCCGGTCGTGAGCCTCAGCCACCTCGCACACCTCCCTAAAGAAATGATAAATTTGGATAGCAGTTTTTCTGGTAACCCTGGAATTGATCGCCGCTTTAGTCACTGAGCGCTCATCAAAAAAGTGAAGCAACAGCTGCATTGTTTGCAGAAAAGAAATGTTACTGCGCTCAAAAAATGTTCCCTCCAAAGGAGACTTGATGATGCCGCAGCCAGCTCTGCGGCATCGGAACCTAACACTTATAAAATTTACGAGTGATTTTTCGTTTTTCGTTCGTAACTCGGAAACGGTGCGTTTTACGGCACCGAGTCACGGGACCTTTTTTGCTCCCTAAGACCTCCCTGACCCATTCCCGGCCAAAAATAAAGTAAAAAAATTTCAACCCCCAAGGCTACATGGCTACTGCTTCCAGACACTTATAAAATTTACGAGTGATTTTTCGTTTTTCGTTCGTAACTCGGAAACGGTGCGTTTTTAAGACCTCCCTGACCCATTCCCGGCCAAAAATAAAGTAAAAAAATTTCAACCCCCAAGGCTACATGGCTACTGCTTCCCGACACTTATAAAATTTACGAGTGATTTTTCGTTTTTCGTTCGTAACTCGGAAACGGTGCGTTTTACGGCACCGAGTCACGGGACCTTTTTTGCTCCCTAAGACCTCCCTGACCCATTCCCGGCCAAAAATAAAGTAAAAAAATTTCAACCCCCAAGGCTACATGGCTACTGCTTCCCGACACATAAAATTTACGAGTGATTTTTCGTTTTTCGTTCGTAACTCGGAAACGGTGCGTTTTACGGCACCGAGTCACGGGACCTTTTTTGCTCCCTAAGATCGCCCCTACACAATGCAAGAACAAAAAAATATAAAAAAAATTAAAAAATTTACAAAAAATTTTCCGTCCTAAAAAATTTTTTAAAGGAAAATTTTTTTTTTTTCTTTTTTGCGTCCAATAGGGCTTTTAAAGTGCCCCCATGCATACACCCACCAACCGTTTAATCATGCCAAATATATAGTCGAATAACTCCACAATAAACAATGTTATAAAAAAAAGTCAAAGAACAAAAACGTATTATTTTAACGTGTTAAACCGATTGCAAAAAAAAAAACAAAAAAATAATAATAATCAAATTTGCAAAATTTTTCTAAGTCCTCGGCCCATAGCGCCCCCAAGGCTACACCCCAACCCGGTGGATGACCCATCAATTCTATTGTTTGACCATCCAAAAATATAGTTGTTTCCTGAGATGTATGACAGCTGGCATTTTCATGGTGAAGTATGATTCTGCGTCGCTGGTTGTTTTGGCGTATTTCTTCAAATACTTCCTGCAAACAAATGGTCGTGTACCACTCCGAATTAACCGTTCTGCGATTCTCCAGTGGTATTGTAGCCACATGGCCATTAATACCAAAAAAGCAGGCCACCATTTGCTTTACAGTGCTTTTTGCACGAGCCACTTTCGTAGGGTTCGGCTAATTTTAAAACACCCAAACTGTTGATTATTGTTTAGTTTCGGGATCGTACGCGTAGATCCAGGATTCGTCACCTGTGTAGATATTATAAACAGATTTTGAGTCGCCTCCGTTGAATTTTCTTAAGGTTTTCTTGCACCGTTCGACGCGAGCAGCTTTTTGATCCTGAGTTAAGTTGTGCGGGATCCAACGCGAACAATTTTTTTTACAGACAAATGTTCATGTAATATGCTATGAATGCTCGTCATACATATGCCCAGAATAGCCTCTATCTCGCGATACGTAACATGGCGGTCTTGCATTATTAGTTTTCGCACAGCTTCAACATTTTGTGGCACAACCACCGATTTCGGGCGACCTTCTTTAACTTCGTCCGTGAGCTTACTGCGCCCGCGATTAAACTCACTAAACCAGTGATACACAGTCGTTTTCGATGGAGCTTCACCACCAAAAGTCGAAGTTAATTGATCTACGCACTGTGTTGCGATAAACCACGACGAAAATCGTAATAAATCATAGCACGAATATTTTCACGAGTGAGTTCCATTTTTTCAGCGATATGACATTTTAAACCCAACAAAAACAAAACACTAACGCATATAAGAGAAAAATATTAGCGGTCAGTATTTAAAAAAAAGAACGAATTTGACCATGGAGGTCAGACTTTGCGTTTAAAATTATTGGAATCCCAGATTCCGCATACATAAGTAGCAGCCTATGTACTAGGGAAATAAATTAAGATGTGGATAGGGTCTTTTTGCTCTCCTCTACATTAACTGTGACATGATATGCTATACCCTGGTGAACACTTATGTCATGCCATGGTTATTTGATGACCATGTTAGAGTCAACATAGTCTGATAATTAAGTATTTTAAATTTAAACATTTGAGGGCTAGTTGCCGCTCAAGACTTTTATTGCTGACAAAAACGGTATTTTTTGCTGAACATTTAAGAAAATATTATACTTTTATCTATGTGATTGTTGTCTACACTCTGTATTCATTTTCTGATGTACTACAAAGAATATCCTTATCTTATCTGTACACAATTGAAACTTGACTTTAGGCAGGAGTTATTAAACCAAGCATCTGGAGGTGCAGGGATGTGAAAATGCTTTTAAATAATAATCAGTGAGAACCAAAAAATAAACCCGTTTCCGTACTTCACTTTATTCATATTAATGAACTTGGCGAATATTAAAGATTTTCCTCCTTGCAATACCAGTTTTGATGTAAATTTTCCGCACTAGGTACTGCAAGAAGTGATCTTTAGGATAAATTGTAATATTTTATCTTATGACTACGCTTTCCGTCGATAGCAACCACAAAACCAACACCACAAACCTCGTGTTCGTTCTGAGAGGCGTACAAGCCTGGAAGTGATATTTAGGATAAATTGTAATATTTTACCTTATGGCTACGCTTTCCGTCGATAGCAACCACAAAACCAACACCACAAGCCTCGTGTTCGTTCTGAGGGTCGTACAAGCCTTGCTTGGGCGGCCCTTCCCACTCCATACCTGAAAAAAAATTCTAATTTAAAAAATTATGTGGGGATGGCCGATTAAAGCACTTATGTGCTTTTGTACACTGGGATTTATGCTTTGGACTTATGGTCAAAACGCCATTTTTGGAGACAATAAAAACTTATTATAAAATTGCTCTATACTATTTTTCAACCATCTCTATCATGCAATGGTAGTCGTCAAGCCATATCAGAGGCCTTGTGTGCGGCTTTATAACTTCTGACAGTAAGGCCAGCCACTGTCTTACAATTCTCCACCAACCTGGACTTGGCCCCCATGGTGGAACATGGCCTAACCTTCCTGATGCAGGAAGACTTGTGGACCAGCAGTGAAGACATACAAAGGGTTGACATCACATCATAACATCTTTATTACCTTATGTTAGTTGTTTAACAGGCAGTGGTATAATAATTTCCACCATAAATTGAATTAGATCACTTTGAAATAAAGTCCAAAACTGATAAAAAAAATATACTAGCTCTGCCCGTTAAAGGGTTAATGGAGAGCTGTCATGACACAATAAATTGACTTTTTATAAAAAAATTAAGCAAAGTGCTATTTAAATTACTAATGTTGAGAAGGACATTAATTTGGTAACTATTTGACTTCTGTGACTAGTCCAGCGACCCACGGATTATTTGATATTGATATCAACCCTTGTATGTCCCCACTGGTGGGGCACGGGTCTCTTCCTGCATTGCAGGCAGCTTAGGCCATCAAATCCAGGTTGGTGGAAGATTCTAAGATAGTGGCGGGCCCATTTAAGGGCGTAGAATTATTAAGATGTAAAATGAACTTTGGCAAAAGACCAACATCAAAGACGGTGTACACAAATAATCAAGTTAAAGTGGAGATGGGTAGACAATGTAGTCAGGTGACAGCATACTCAGTGGACTAAATCTGTCACAAAGTGGTAGCTGACTATGGATAAATGATTGTTACGCAAACCAGTGACCTTGATGTTTTTACTCTAGTCATCAGAAAGGAAAACTAAATAGAAAAGTGGGGGAAAAAGCAAAATCAAACAGAAGATAATAGAAAAATGGATATAATTTTTGGTTTTTTTTTTTTGAACTTTATCAACACAAATTTTAACAGGAAAAATTTGTAACTTTGTAGTGTGTAGTAATGTATGTACTCGTAGTCGCGGGTACTGCTAGTTTGTGATAAACTACAAAGAAATAGTCAATATTTAATCTTATTTGAGTTTAGATAAGCCAAATCATAAAATTTTAATGGGTTTAAAATATGCACACTTTGTTCTGTGAGAAACATTAGAAAATTAAGTCAACATTAATACCATTACTTAGAATCCTAGATTTACTCTCGGGGCAAGATATCTCTTTGACCACCAAAACCTACCATGGATTATTTACTCTTGAGGCGAGATTTTATCCATTTATTTATTACGCTTTAACCACCAAAACCTACCATGAATTATTTACTCTTGGGGCGAGATAATATCTTTTTATTTATTGTATTGCGATTTGACCACCAATAAACCACGCTTTGACCACCAAAACCTACCATGGATTATTTACTCTTGGGGTGAGATATTATCTATTTATATATTACGCTTTGACCACCAAAACCTAACATGGATTTTGTTTGTGACAATGTTTCAACTAGCTTATATGATACATGCTTTCTTTTCACTTCCCTATGTAGGTCATATTAAACTTTTTTTCCTTAAAATGTCATCGTTATCAACCCTTGTATGTCCCCACTGCTGGGGCACGGGTCTCTTCCTGCATCGCAGAAAGGTAAGGCCATACTCCACCACGGGGGCCAAGTCCGGGTTGGTGGAGGATTGTAAGACAGTGGCGGGCCTTACTGTCAGAAGTCATCAAGCCGCCCATAAGGCCTCTGACATGGCTTAACGACTGCCATTATATGACAGCCGGCACCAACGGCTTAACGTGCCTTGCGAAGCACGGAAGCGCTTGAAAAAATGCCACTAGCGGTAGTCACGGGACGCTCACCCATCCTGTACCTGACCGCACCTGTTGTTGCTTAACCAAGTGATTGATTCCAATCACTCGGTTCGCCTAGGCCACGAGCGCTTCTGTCATGTCATGTCATAAAATGTCATGTTTATTATAAAATATTCATCATACGGCAAATGTAAATTGAGTCAAGCTTACAGCAACTTTTTAAAATATTTAAATCAAGTTGTCTATGGTAACTGATAAATAAAATGAAAAGGACAGCCACTGATAAAAGAGTTACAGTGTTATTTATAAAAAAATAATCTCTCTAATACTCCTCAGACGACGTAATAAGACTGTTAAGCATTTTATAGCATGTATTAGCAGCATAAATAAATTAGCTGTATTGACAGTCCTTGCCCTAGATACCATGGTTCAGCAACAAGACAGTCAAAATAAGTGTGTTTTTATCAGTTCCGCAACAAAGTTTTCTAACTAATAAAAAAAACAACTTATTTTGGATATGTTTACTTTTTTACTCCCCAGTTCCTGTTTCGTACACTCAAAAATTTATTTCAAGGCAATGTCATATCAAGGGTCAAGAAAACATTTTATTGCCTGGGATACAACTAATGAATAAGTTTAAACTTTTGACTGGGTAAGTAAATACCTATATGCACTTTATATCCTTACAATTGCAGTCAAATGAGACACAATATAAACAACAAATGTCTGCAGAGGCACACCACTATGATGAAATTATCTGTAATCAATAAAGCTAAAATTACAGCCTTATCCTTTGGCTGAGAACTCTGTCTGCTTATAGGCTTAAAGCTAGTGCTGAGCTTTAAACTAAGAATGACAGTAATTGAACATATAGCACCTTTTACACATTGCCTTTTGGGCAAAAAAGAATTATCTATTAATAAAATAGCAAAAAACTATTTTTCTCTTTTATGAGTGCAATAACAACCAATCCGATACTGATTCAACAGGCAATCGGTTTGGTGTAAGGATGCAAATTCATTGCAATTTATGAAATTGTGTACAAACTGTAATTTTGGTTTCATCAAATTTAGGACCTTTAGCACGGAAATCAATTATTGGCAGAGTGCGTGACAGAGTACCTACTAAGAAAGGCCGGCAGCGGCCGACCTATTTCTGATCGGTACACGTGTACGAAACACCGGTCGTACGGAAAAAACGAGTAAGAATTATTCAGAAAACGGCAGTTTTAGCTCTGCTGCAGTCTTGAAGCCCTTACCTCACAGTTAGCACAAAAATATAGTAAATTCTTTCTGAAGCCGACACTATACTAACGTCTCACTGATTGAGATAGCAAACAAGTGTTCAGCAACAATAAAAACGCTAGAAAACTTAGGTTTATCACAGAAATCGCCGGCAAAATCGCAGTGACCCTCGACAGCCGACTACGACAACCGGTGAACCGAAATGAACTGAAACCACAGAGCAAAACTTGATTTGAGTGAACGAATTGAGATTATTAAGGTGCGTTTCAAAATCTCCACTTCGTCGGTTGATAACTGTGGTTGATAAATTGTGTTGCACATCATGAGTTTTTGAACGCAAATAGTACTTAGTGTTGTATTTTGCCATCACTTTTCAACAACATCGATTTTAATATTTTTTTTCTATGTAACTCGTAAACTCGTCATTGGTAGAAAGTCCGTAGGAAAGTCACAAATCAATCATTTTGCTTTCTTATTCAATATGTTTTTACTTTCCCAGTCACTCCAATTTAGGAATGGGTCGTTGTCCGATTTTTCGACGACGAAACGCAACCGTTTTTTCTGGAACGAAAACAGGTCCTCGAAACGGTCCTCGTTCGCAACTGGTTTCATTGTATGCGAACGAGCAAGGCGCAGAGGACGGTCAAACGAGTGCGAACGAGACGAAATCACGAAACATCGGAAAAAATAAGTTGTTTTACACGATAATCGACTGTATACTCATAGACATAAAGATTACTTTATTGTATCACAGACCAAAACAAACGGAACGGGCCTGCAGGAACACACACAGTACGATTTGGCAGTGACACTGCAAGCAGGCCCTGCAGATCGGGCTTTGAGTGGGCCGCTATAATCAGAGATAGATATTTAGACGTAATAATCTTTTTTTTTTCACATACATCGATAACGACACGAAGGGGTCATCACTAAGGTGATAATTCATTCACTCATTCTTCTGTCAATGTCAACATCATACTCATTCTGAAAGAATTCGCAGTGTTGCCAGACCTACGATAATTATCGTACATGTGTGATAAATTCGACTCACGTAGCTGTACTTGAGCAACATAGAGTGTGAACTAATTGAGGGGTACTGTACATATGACCACCCCAATAGTGTGATCAAATAATTTTGACATTTTTATTATTGTTATACGATTACGTAAAGCCGTTGGTGCCGGCTGTCATGTAATGACAGTTATTAAGCTATGGCAGAGGCCTTATGGGCATGTTCATAACTTCTGGGAGTAAGGCAACGCCTCTGTTTTACAATCCTCAACTAACCTGGACTTGGCCCCCGGGGTGGAGTATGGCCTAACCTTCCTGCGATGCAGGAAGAGACCTGTGCCCCAGCAGTGGCGACATACAAGGGTTGATATCGAAAGTAATTCGAGATATTTTTTAGAATTAGTTAACCAACCAGAAAGTTAGCCACTTATCAAATAGGCTAATAAAATAATTTTTGAAAATTTGACCAATTTGAAACTTTGCTACATTCCCTATTTGCGAACTTAACTCTGATTAAAAGGAAAGAATGAATAAACTGACAATAATTCGTCAATAACATTGACATTTGTTTCTTGTTTTGATAGATTAGATGGGAAATTAGATTTTTTTGTATTTTTGAATGATTTTAAAGCATTGGGTAATAATTTTCATCCCACTTCGGAGGCGAGTTGCAAATTATCGTACGTACGATACAATTTGTATATACATCGTACAGCTTGGCAAAATACGCAGTACGAGGTGACACGTGCACCTAAATATTTTGTTTACCTTACTGTCAGAAGTTATCAAGCCGCCCATAAGGTCTCTGACATGGCTTAACGACTGTCATTACATAACAGCCGGCACCAATGGCTTAACCTGCCTTGCGAACGGCTCGGAAAAATGCTACTAGCGGTAGGGACTGGACGGTAAATAATCCTGCACCTGACCGCTCCTGTTGTTGCTTAACTCAAGTGGTTGATTCCAATCACTCGGTTCGACAAGGGCTCGAGCGCTTCGCGAGCGAGCGCACGAATGACTTCAGCTCCAATGATCCTACTCTTATATAAAAAAAATAAGTTCTACGATAACTTTTCAGCTGGTATTTGATGTAGGTACATACGATAATTTTCGAATACCTATTTATACGACAAGACAATTCTCTCGCACTCGTCTGGCAACCCTGTGAATAATGTGAATTCATTCATTCAATAATTTATTTTCATTCTATCATTTGAGCGCGAAAGAGTTGGGCGTTTGTTTGTAAATATTTAGAAATACAGTAAAATACGAAATTGATCCAAATAGTGCTTCTAATTTTATTCCAGTACATGGATACATTACAAGAATAATTTAGCCGTTCTTTGTGTATTTTCTCTCCCGGTGCAGTGCAAGTGGTTTATGCCAAAATCGAATTATACAACAACCGTAGAAACTCGACTAAAACCAGTGGCGTAATCGCGTTTTCTCCTCAAATATCACACCAAAACCAACAAAAATGAGTTTAAGCCGCCTGAGAAGTGTCATGAAGCCGGAGAGCCTAGTGAAAGTCACGCCGCAGTGCTTCAGTGTGGTTTCGAAATTACTGGGGCCTTGTGCCAGTCGCGGAGTGAGTACAACGCGTCCGGAGCATGGGTCGATTGCCCAACAGTCTGCCAAACCAGACTGGAATCGCGCCGTCAGTGAGGCGGAGAAGATTGTGGGCTATCCGACCTCTTTTCTCAGTCTGCGGTGGGTGATGAGTGATGAGATAGCGAATGTAGCCCTACATCTGCGGAAACTTGTGGGCAGTAACCACCCGCTGCTGAAGACGGCCAAGTAAGTTTGTTGGGAAGCTCAGGAGTCTTTGCATTATGTTTACCATTGGTTCAACTGAGATTTTGTTTAGGTAGGGCAGCCGTCCAGTTGAGTGTTAGTGTTTCTTGTAATTAAACAGTTAGCAAAATTCTTCAGCGATGTTGAGGGTGGGCAAAGAAGTTACGCCCACCCTCAACAGTAAGACCATCCTTGCCCTCCCCCCAGCTACAACTTTGAGATTTACTTTGCTGTACCAAAATAAAAAACCACTAACTAGAAATTTTCCTAAATGTCTGGAAACCAGTTCCAATGTAGCATTGGGGGGGATTTTTATTCTTTTTGTTCTTGGCGGGAATGGGTCAGGGAGGTTTAAGCTAGGTTCGCCGCCATGGAAATTTGCCATTCGACATTTGTTGACAGCTGGGGGAAACACTGAAATAGTTGCACACTCGCTGATTTCCCTGTAACCCTATGTACTGACAGCATGAATGCTCACTGTGTAACATGTTACATTACACTTAATAACATTGGGCAGCACCCAGTTTTACAGGAGCGTGAAAAGTCCCGTAACTATTATGATACCGCAAAATGCAAAATTATTGAGTCATGAATAAAAACTGGCAGGGATACTATTATGCTCTAATCTGTCTCTGAGAGAAGAAAATTTATAGTTATTTGAATGTCATATAATGACTCTGTGGAACTCAATCGGCAAAATAAATATGATTTATTATCAGAATAATATTGAAGCATATAGAATAATAATAGCTGATTTACAAGTGTAATAGATCTCTACCTGAAAAGTTGCAGAAGCAAGCACAAAGATAAAAAAACATGACACTTAGAAGTTTTGTGTGAATGCTATTAAAAGACACATTTCTTGATCTTAGCAAACAGTGAAACATTATTTTACGACATAACTTGAATATTCGTAATTACAGTCGCGATAAGGTGTTACGTTCAAGTCGTAACATCATAGTTGAAGTCCGATTTGTATGGCGAGTTTTCGACTTAGACAGCCCCTCACATCATGAAAAGTATTAGTTGTAGAAAAAAAAATAACCATGTATATTTATTGTTTGACATCGCCTCTCCCATTACATTAAACATTTTTGGTGCAAGTTCTCCATAAACAGAGTTTTCAACATAAAGTTACACTACACTAGACACATTTGTTCCCATTTACATAATGATCTGAATCCCAAGAAAACCAAAATGCAGAAAAATCTAGCATAGAATT
Source organism: Yponomeuta sedellus (assembly GCA_934045075.1). Lineage (NCBI taxonomy): Eukaryota > Metazoa > Arthropoda > Insecta > Lepidoptera > Yponomeutidae > Yponomeuta > Yponomeuta sedellus. The sequence continues at coordinate 6,815,480 of OW203726.1, read as the reverse complement.
AATTCCAGCCAAGGATTAATCCAGCCAGCCAGCTTTTGTTATGTACTTATTCCCTCAGGAACCTAATTTACAATGGCAAGAACAACACACAAGCATGGGGCCTCATTGTCCTGCTGGTCTCCAAGGCAGCTGGACATAGCCCCGAAATTCCTGACATGGAGCAGGATAAAGCTGCTGGTGTACTACACAGGTGAAAAAATTGCATTTTGAGAATAATGGAAACTAGTGAAAAAGCTTGACAAAAATATTGAGTATGCTACAGTTAAAAAAATATTATGTTAAATTACATATTATTATGTTAAAAAATCAGGTAAAAATTGCGAGTAAAACGCAAAAGAATTGTTTGCCTTTTTAAAGAATCGTTTTCCTTTTTATTTATTTTATATCTGCCATCATTCCGTTATCACCAGGCTACCCTAACTATATGTACCTAACCCCAAAACCTTCCACAGCCAGCGGGCCCTCGCCGAGGTGACGGAAATGATCCGCACGAGCCACCTAGTGCACAAAGGTTTGGTGAATATGAACGTGCGCCAGACGCCGTCCATCTGCGATGCCGATGACATGATGTTCGGAAATAAAATCGCTCTGCTTAGCGGCGACTATCTGCTGGCCAACTCCTGTTCGGAGCTCGCCAACTTGAGGTGAGTCAATCGATCCAATAATTCTTTTTATCAAACGATAAAGGTAGAACCACGCTGATGCAGATACTGATGCTACGTACAAGATGGACGCGATGCGACTTCGAGAATTGTGTGCATACTTGTCTCACGCGACGCACATACGTCCGATAAACGTAAGTCGGGGGACTTAGGGATCAAAGTTGAGTCCTCTCCACCATCTTCCGATGCCGATTTCGGCTCGACGTTGCGTCGGATGAATCGCATAAGAAGGCGTAGGATAAGTGGCTTTCTAGGCATACAAAATAGCGGCTAAAGCCCTAGTGGAGTCCTGTACATTAGTGGTATTCTGACCTTCAATATTTCAAATCGACAATCTATCTACATCAATATTTCAATATTGTGGGTCATACAATCGATGATCCTCACGATTCATCTCGCACGTTCATAATGTTTGACAGACGTCGTCCGTCGGCGATTCAGACGGCATTGTGTTTGAAAACACCGTTCCTATGCTCCGACTTAGCGTTCTGATCGCCAATTTGAAGGGACTCAATCATTCAATCGAACAGACAAGTTTAGATTAACATTTTCGTTCCGTCCAAAGATGCTACCTCCTGTTCAACTTCTGCTCAATGAGTTCGTCAATCAGTAAATTAACCTACGCTACGTACGTGCGTTTCCACTGTTGCGTTTTTCTATGTAGATTTCACAGGTGTATCTGCAGGCGCCGTTGCTTAAGACGATCTTTGACGTTCAATAAGTAAATAAGTTTTGTTTTTGTAGTGAATATTTTTTTTTACTTTGACGTGGCGTCTAAACTTAAAATTAGGAAATTCAGCCAGCATATGTAATATTATTTGTTTCTTCGGCTATGGAAACTATGGGGGATGAGGGAAGAGTTTTCTTTCGGGAAGTCTGCGTGACCATCATTCTGGGACATACCTGGTGCAAAGTTGTTCCCTGGCGGTGCAGCGGAAAAACGCTGCTAGCGAAATGGGAGCTTTTGGGTCTAGTTTGTGCCGAGAAGGTATTTCTGCTTAATTTAGTTTTATGTTGTGTTTGTTGTACCACTATTTTACCGGGTCCGGGTTGGTGGAGGACTGTAAGACATTGCTTACAGTCCTCCACCAACCCGGACTTGGCCCCCGTGGTGGAGTATGGTCTAACCTTCCTGCGATGCGAAGAGACCGGTGCCTCAGCAGTAGGGACTTACAAGGGTTGATATCGATATCGTGTTAGAAGTTACTCATGTGGTTGGTTATAAACCATGTTAGTTTAAATGTTGTATTAGAAGGCATATATATACTTATGTGATGTATCGGCAACTTTAAACTTTAAATTCTAGACTTCAAAATTTACGTGGCTGACGCGCGCTTTGGAAAAAACATGCTACACCTACTCAGATGCCTTAAAAAGCGATGTCGTAAGGAAATGAATGCATAAATGTTACGTATGAATTAAATTACAAAAAAACTAGTTATGTCAACCGGATCGCCGAGCCACCGCCGAATTTTTAGAGAGAAGGCAAAAGAATCAGAGCGTTACGACCGCATACATCTTGTGCCATTCAAACAGCATGCCAAATGTCCAAAAAATCAAATATTGCACACCAGGGAGCCAATTGGAATTCTACTTATGACTTGGTATTCTACGTAATAAGTCGAGCGACAGCCAAAATCTGTATTCTAAACGCCATGCTAGATGTAATTTGAATGAGAAAATATATGTTTAATGACTCTGTCGAGTTATCTTATCTTATTTTTAAGAAACAAATGTCTTATCCTTGGAATATTTTGCGTCAAATATAAAAACTTTCTAGCACTCGTAGATGCATAGATCTCGTCCTATGCATCTACGAGTGCTAGACGAGTGCGTAGTAAATGAACTATAGATTTTTTTGTAAGATTTACAATAGGCGACGACATGACGGTAAAAAAACTTGTTTTATTTAATTTTTATTTTATTTATTCAACAAAAATCCACAGCAATACATAAAATTAAAATAAACAATAGTTACTTAATAATTTGTTCATGCAGCCAATGATGGATTTTACTAAGTAGTTCACAAAAATATATTGTAGTTATTATCTCAAACTCTTATTTTAATTAATTAATTAATTAATTAATTAATTAATTAATTAATTAATTAATTAATTAATTAATAAATTAATTAATCAATTAGTTAATTAATTGTCTTTCTTAAACCGTCTTAATAACCCCGAAATGCGCGATTGTTTAATGAAAACGCAAATAAGCGGACTACAGTCAAATCTGAGGGTGTCATAAAAGGGAAGTATTTTCCCTACTTACCTATGTGAGGAATTTCTCGAAAAAAATTAATTGAAAAGTGAAATTAACGAAACTGCCTACCCTTCCACACATGCCTCGTGAGTTTATTTAGTGTAACGTTTACTCAGTAGTATGAAGCGGTGGGCTGATGATGATGAACGAATAAAAATAAGTAACGTTGGTACTTCCTTGCTCTTTTTACAATTTTGCAAAATTTCATCATAATTAGTAACCAATTTTTTTTAAGTTATATCGAAAATAAACAGCCATAAAGAGAATTGTCTACACATCTTGCAGTCTATTGCGATTAAAATATATATCTCTTTTACCTTTAACTAGCTATAACCTGCGGCTCCTCCGGCGTTAGAAATTATCCCTCGGGAAGGCATCGAACGCATATCCTATGTCTTCATTCAGATCTTTGCTAAGTTTCATGTAATTTAGCATCAAGCCTTTTATCGGCACATCACACCAAGCGTCTTAAGAGACATAATATACTGGAGCTAGAAGAACGACACTAGCCTCCCTACATATTTATTTATTTATTATTTATATACCAGTATGTATAGCACTCTTCACTGGAAGATGCATACTAATCATCCATGACACTACAACACATCTGCTTATGGTTGATGAATGGAAAAAAGAAGTTTCATGTAATTTGGTTCACGTTATCACGTGGTTTGAGTAACAAATACCAAACATCTTCACATTTATCAGGACCAATCCTCTGGGCGATATAGGTCATGTAACGAATGTTCCCGTACCGGACTAAAATACTATTTTATTCGAATATAGAATGAATGTGCGGGCGTGCGCATTTCTTAAGATACGCACATCAAAATGTACTCTGTGCATCAAAACCTTTCTATGAAAAACTGTCGTTTACTGCACGGTTGTAGATTTACATCCGTGGTTTACAGGTATTCCTTGATTTCTCTGTGTCGTGCAATCAGCCGTCATGCACAATATTGAGGGCATGGACCCACGAATAGAGCGCGCCGAACGCATATCCTGAATAATAGAAAGCGTACAACAACACAAACTTGTCAGTGAAAGGAGTAGGCCATTATACGAACAAAACGAAAGAGAAAGCCCACGCGAATTCATCGAAACTCTATTATTTCTAAGTCGATTCGACACCGAATAGGTGGGCTACAGCCTGTTATCGTATAAAAGGTCTTTATGAGGTATCTTTAAGGTTCAATTTGCATTAAAAAGTAATAAAATGCTAGGGAACAAACTAGTTACACGGCTGTTATTGTAATGGTGGTAATTAGCGCCAAAATCTAACTTGGTATTATTTTACACGATTGGAAACTTATGGATTTTTACTACCTACATAAATTGTAGTTTCTATTTTACAGCATAAAGTCATCACTCTGCTGATTCATCAATCTACTCGTGCATTTAATTAGACTTTCTTGTTGAAATTAATATAAATTGCCTATCATTTTCTTAGATTTTCTTTCTTACAGTCAGGAATTTACTGTCACGGGGTATCAGAACACCATAGAAGTTTAGTTCCCCAGGCCAACCTGCTTTCTTCAAAACACGTCACGTCATTGACATAAGCACTCAATGAGAACTGTTGCACTGAGAACTTCCAACAATTATTGACTATACGTATTTGTTTAGGCTCATTTTAAAACAAGGTGCATACAGGGTGACTTTGTCATTCACAGTTTTTTTAGGGAATAAAATAATGACTTAAAAACTTAAGGCAGTTTTAGACACGTCAGTTTAAAAAAAATTACACACCGTAAATGTGTCGCCCATAATCATTGCACATAAACAAAAATAGGTATCTATCTATACAGATGCCCACTGTTGGGCATAGGCCTATTCACCGTTACGCCAACCGTCTCCTTCTAATCTTCGTGGCCATTGTCGACCATCCATCATATTCATATACATAGGTATTATTAGGGACCCGTGCCCCAGCAGTGGGGACATACAAGAGGTTAATACCATATTATTGCTGTTAAATAATGTATGATAAAAAGCATAATGAAAAGAACATTCTAAAGATTTTAAAATTACACTAGAGACGTATACGAAGAGTTCAGCCAGTCATTTGAAAGAAATTCTATCGGCCATATTTATAAAAACACGATTTCTCAAAACACTCTTTTAAAGCTGACTAAATAGTCTGTGGTGTCGATTTTACGAAGAAAAGGCGTAATCACAGATTAATAAACAGACTTCAAAGAGTGCTTTAAAGGACTTGTTTTTTTTATAAGTAAGACAGACAGTCTAAAAAACTTATACAGCCTTACAGCCCATATCAATCAATCCGTACTCATCCACGCGTCCACAAACGTACCATAAAATGCCCTGTGACCTGGTGGACCGACGACATTCCAGCAGTGACTGGAATAGAAAAGCCGCAGAAAAAAGCCGGGCTTAGTGGCGTGTCTTCACAACGGCTGATTATGATGATTGCACTGCTGGACATAGGCCATCCCCAAGCTACGCCACTTCCATCTGTCATACAATTTTTAACAATAAACCACAAAGTCTCTACGTGGTATCTACCTCTCACAGGAATCAAGAGCTGGTGGAGCTGATGTCTTCAGCGGTGCGCGACCTCGCCGAGGCGGAGTTCCTCGGCGACCGAGATGAGCAAAACAACCCACTTCCCTCCAGGCCTCTGCCGGAAGGCTCCAGGGATACCCCTCCAGGTAAACCTTAGGCAAGATGCAGCAATTGTATGAATTAATGTATATGCCTGTATGTAAATCGTTATCGTTCGTTATCAACCCTTGTATGTCCCCACTGCTGGGGCACGAATCTCTTCCTGCATCGCAGGAAGGTTAGGCCATACTTCACCACGGAGGTCAAGTCGGGATTGGTGGAGGATTGTAAGACAGCGGCGGGCCTTACTGTCAGAAGTTATCAAGCCGCCCAGAAGGCATCTAATATGGCTTAACGACTGCCATTGACTGTCATTACATGACAACCGGCACCAACGGCTAAATATGTAAATGTTTATGTTTAATTCATCAGGTTAGGCCATGAATCAGCCAGTCTCATTTGCCTAAAAAATGGAGAATTTCTGTTTTAAGAGATTTCCGTGTTGGTTCAACTGACATGGGAAGCAGATTATCACCATTTTTTCACCAACATTTCCATCTTAATGGTGGCAACAAAACTGTACAATACTCTGTGGTCCGACTCAATGTGAATGTTAAAATTACAGTAGATTTATAAATTTTAAACTGAATTAGCAACACAACTTAATTTCCACGACATTGCTTGGTATGAACTTGCAAACACTACTCTGGTTTGGTTTGTTTGACTTTGGCAAATATGCCTTTTTAGTCCGAGGTCAGTCGTTTGAGAAGATCGGTTGAAGAAGACTTTTTATTCAAATATAACACCCAAGCATTAAAGTCACTTTTCCTAGTCCCAAACTAGGCTACACTTTTTTTAAAACCTATTTAGGCTACACTGTTTTACTGTTACTAGGCCAAGACCTCAGAAATGTAGAAAACATTCAGAGAGACCATTTGAACAAACCAAAGTCGGCGGCTCCAGCGGGATTAAACCCACGACCTCTGTATTGGTACTCAAAGGTTTTACCGCTAGACCAACGAAGTTGGTTTCTGATGCAAACAGTCGGTCATCTCTCCACTCTCTTTGTTAATATTACTGATCTATGTTTTTAGTCGATCAGTAGGGTATCCCAAGGATTGCTGTCAGTGGAAAATGTGCTCAAATACCAGATGGGTGGAGGAAAGTAGATCACCACAGAAGGGCTTGGTGCAGAGACACAGTTATATATCGACTGTGAACACAGTGGACAAACCGTATTTTGGTATTAGTAACCAAAACTGCAATAAAAATTAATTTTTAAAATTTTTGTTTCTGAACAATAGCATCATACGGGTCCCAGGACCATTGGGACCCGTATGATGCAAAAGCCGTTAGTAAGAGTTTTAGGTATAAAAGCTGTAAGAGGTGTAATTATTATGATCATAAATCAAAACATGACCAATATAACAAAAGAACTGAAAGTAATTGACATTGAAACATAACACAATTCGTAACAAACTAATTGTTACTAGTTATTGCCAATCAAAACCCTAACATCAACACGAAGCCTACTTCGTGTCAATAGTACAGTTCCATGCACTAACATGTAAACACGTTAGAATCTTGTCACATCAAGCTGTTTTAGCCTGTTGTGTGAGAAATCGGGTAAATTGACTTTGACAAGGTACTGATTTTTAGCCTCTAAATAGGTTTTTAATATCGTCCTTAGCACGGGTTAGTGCAATAAAAAGAACATAATCATCTGGGTACAGCGATATCATTCCGATGTAAAACCTAACTGCAAAGTAGGTATTCGGGGCTGCAAGTGATGCAAATTACTACAGAGTAGTAGATGCCTGTAAGTAATACAGAGAGTATTGTAAAGACGGAGATTCGTGTCCCGGCATGGGTGGAATTTTTAGCCTCTAAATAGGTATTTAAAAAAGCTATTGATGTGCATACACGTGACCGTACAATGAAAGGCTAAGCGAAATAATTGGTGACGAAATATCTTACTATACGCACAATAACATAACAGTCAATCCAAAGCAATCTTGGTATTATCACATCACACTTCACACTATAATATAATCAGAATCGCACTAATATAATAAAGGCGAAAGTTTGTGAGTGTGTATGTTTGTTACTTCTTCACGTCTAAACGGCTGCAGCGATTTTAATAAAATTTGGTATGGAGTTAGCTGACATACTGGATTAACACATAGACTACGTTTTACTGCCGCAAAATATCTCATTCCCAAGTGGAAAATCGATAAACCACGGGTAAAACTGCGGGCCACAGCTAGTGGACTATAATTGATAGTACTAGTAACTCCGATACAAGCATGCGTGGTTGCGTGTTTTGCACAATTAACTCATTACTTTGTCTAATAAGTTGTTTGGTACGAGTAACTGTTGTACAGGATTTCGCAATGAATATATATGTAGTCATATTCAGTGAATTATCTATCGTTCCGACTGTAGATAATTAACTTGAATCCATCACCAAAAACCGGCTAAATACGTGGCGCGCCACGCGCAGTATAGGGTTCCGTAGGAGGGGTTTTTATCTGTTTTTCAGAACTCACAACTTCTTAATAACATGTAACAGGTTCTGTTAACTGGTTCGATCCCCATTGCGGGCATGTACCAATGACTTTTAAATTCAAAGTTACGTCGCTCAGTGGGTAGAACAATGGACTCGCAAGCGAGAGACCCAGGTTCGATCCCCAGTGCGGGGAGGTACCAATGACTTTGTTTAATTTGTCCATGAATATTAAAAAAAAAACAAATTTTTGCGAATTTGTAGTCGCAATACATCACGCTAACTGTGAAGGAAAACACCGTGAGGAAACCGCGGCTTGGTTGGCTCCGCACTTATTGACTAGTCTTTCCTGTAGGCTAGGCCGACTAAGCTGTCAGGATGGTATAGGTGCTGGGCAAGCCCATCCATCTACAACCATGTCCCAGGCACTACAGCATCAGCGTGGTCTCTTGACCCATCTAGTGTGAGTGAAGATGCCACTGGACGCTGTATAAATCATCTCATTACGTAGAACAAGTTATTTTCAATGAAATTTGTACGATGTTTCGCTTTTGTAAATAGGTAGACTATAACCCGTTAACTTGTGAAGCCTACTCAGCTGTGATAGTTTTTCCTTCCTGATTTTTTTCATGTTTTACAAGCAATCGTTTACCCAGGAAGCCGCTCTGCTGTTACAAGAATTCGCGCTTTAAAGCTTAATATTTTGCCAAAACCTTACGGTATTATAGACAAGAGAAAAATCATTCCAAATTTAAGTAAATTTTTTTTTGTTAAAAATATTGTTAATAACCTATTTAGAGGCTAGAAATTGCCGGGACTCCCATGCCGGGACTCGAACCCGCGACTTCTGGCTAACCGTGCCAGAAGTCGCGGGTTGGAATTTGTAGCCTCTAAATAGGTTTTTAAAATTGTCCTTAGCACGGGTTAGTGCATTAAAAAGAATATAATATGTTTTAATGTCAATTTAAAATTTTAACTATTAAGATTTTATAGCAGATATATAGACGGACACGGGTATAAGGGGTTTGGTGACTACGGAACCCTAAAAAGGCAAAATCCATTAATATAATATCAATTAAATAGAAACATAAGCACGTACTTACAGACGACAGCAACTCGACCTCGAACAATGAAGAAATCACTACATTAATAATGGAAGGTAAAAAAATGCGTATGTAATAAAATAAACCTCTATGATAAAAATAAATCTATCAAATAGTTTCTATCGCTGTAATAGAACATATTCATAACATTTTTAAAATACATGGTTACACCATAATATAAAGCTTCAATGTGACAACACGGTTTATAAATTTTGAAAAGAGAGAGTTGTAATGTGTTGTTTAATTAACTGCAGTCTAACGTGTACGTTGTCAAGCGGTGGTAGCTCAGTGGGTAGAACCATGGACTGGCAAGCGAAAGCCCCAGGTTCGATCCCGAGTGCGGGCATGTACCCATGACTTTGTTTAATTTCAAAGCTATGTACATTTGCGAATTTGTAGTCGCAATACCACACGCTAACGGTGAAGGAAAACATCGTGAGGAAACCCGCGGCTTGGTTGGCTCCGCACGTATTGACGTGTCTTTCCTGTGGGCTAGGCCGACTAAGCTGTCAGGATGGTATAGGTGCTGGGCAAGCCTAAAAACTATCTATAAAACCATGTCCCAGGCACTACAGCGTCGGAGGGGTCCCTTCACCCATCTAGTGTGTGAGTGAAGATACCACTGGACCCTGTATAAATCATCTCATTAAGTAGATGCAAAAAAACGTGTATCGATAACTCATTAGTGTTGTGTCATGATTCCAATATGGAGGACCCGGGTTGCATACGTAGATGTACATAGTCAATCTTTCTTTCTTCGTTAGCTTACTCTACTCATAATATATTAAAACTATGAAACAAACTAAGCTTTGACGTTCATTTATTATACATTTTTGATACATTCTGTCTTATAGTGTATATATTTTTTCCATTAAACTTTGTCTTTATTAGAAGCACATGAAAACACGAAGAGAAGAAAATATTAATTAAAAGAAAAAATAAATTGCTAATTTTTTTTTACTTGGTGCCATCTATTTAGTTTATAGACCATAAGATGGAGTAGGAATTTCTAGTAAAATGTATCGTGTTGACGCGCAAAACTTCATTTTCGATTAGATTTACACCCTGTAGAGGTTCCCTATGGGGATTTGGTAACACCATGTATGGCATTTCATGCCAATATGTCACGGTAAATTACTGTACAACTGGTTAGTAAAAGTGTCGACGGAGTAAAGGCAATCTTGACTAAAGGTCAACAAGTTCAACATTTTTGAATCACCAGAGATGCGCTAGCGCTTTTTCCTGCATTTGGCTACATGGGAATTTCGTCTCTCATATTTAGTCAAACGAGAATCAGAAGGGCTATAATTCTCTAACACCGCGTGCATGTAAAGTTTCTTTTGTAAACGCGCAGCGCGGTCGACCTGGAAGCTTGAAACGAAAGTGCACTTAACTCTCATCACGACGCTTGTGATTCTACTCGTACATCTGCACCGCTAGAAAGTGTGTTAAGGTTGAGAGGAATTGTCAACCACACCTTTTGTGTGTCTCTGTACTTTACAGCCAAGCACGCTTTACATATTTGACTACCTATTAGAAGATGCAAGAAAGTAGAATTAATGCAGAAGAAATGAGGTCCTTGAGAAGTATGTGTAGTGTTACTTTGAATGATAGGATACGCAATAGTCTGATTAGAGAACGTTGTGGACTGAAAGAGGATGTAGTGATTAGAATTGAGACAGGAATGTAGCGCTGGTTTGGACATGTGGAGAGGATGAAAGAAGAAAGATTAACGAAACAAATATATATTGCGAATGTGAGTGGAAGGGCTGGTAAGGGACGTCCCAGGCGGACATACATCGACCAAATAGGGGATGTATTAGCAAAGGGAAAGATAAAAATTACCCGAAACCGGTGTGCGTGCATGCAACGACTTATGAACGTTGAATAAGCGAAGGTGATCTGTCAGGATCATGGAAAGTGACAGTCCATGGTCTCTGCCACCCCCCTGGGATACAGGCGTGAGGTTATGTATGTATGTATGTATGTATGTATGTATGTATGTATGTATGTATGTATGTATGTATGTATGTATGTATGTATGTATGTATGTATGTATGTATGTATGTATGTATGTATGTATGTATGTATGTATGTATGTATGTATGTATGTATGTATGTATGTATGTATGTATGTATGTATGTATGTGTGTGTGTGTGTGTGTGTGTGTATGTGTGTGTGTGTGTGAGGGTGTGTGTGTGTGTATGTGTGTATGTACGAGTATGTATGTATGTATGTGGAATTTATGGTAGGCTTGCCGCGTCTGCCAGGTTACTTTCTCAAAGATTATCAGTGGCAGTGGTTGTACAATTATTGCGGAAGACAGAAGTGACGTGCCTTGGGGGAGGCATATGTCCAGCAGTGGACGTGTACGGTCTGACTGGTTGATATGGTACGTATTTGTTCCTTTATTGTGTATTTTGCTTTATAAATTTTACCTAATGAGTAGTCGCGACTAGACCCATTTAATATACCTGGTCTGTCGCTCTGGGGCATATCTCATGCATCGCATCTCCCTGGCTGTTCGACGTGGTAATGCAGTCAGTATTATGGAGAAATTTGCACCAGATACATAAGATATGGCCCGGAGGGACTAAAATTTTGCTTTATGCTTTCACTTAGTTTAGATGGACTTTTAAAATGTTATCCATTTAATTTCTTGACGATGCCTGTGCTATGTGCATCGTCAAGAGATTAAATGGATGAACTTTTAAAAGTTTACATAATTTTACAATTTGGGTACTATAACATTCATACAAACATTATTTAAACAAGAAATAATTGTTTCTTCAATGTTTGAATGAATTTTATAGTAAACTATTCATTGTTATTCGCTGGGTCAGCACCCAGCGAACTTCGTACCGCCTAGCAGTCGATTCTTTATTTTTTTTTCATTTTTCTCTCCGTAAGAACCATCCTCGTACTTCAAAGAGTATTCTAAAAAAAGAATTAGCGAAATCGGTTCAGCTGCTCTCGAGATTTGCGCTTACCAACACATTGAGCGATTCATTTTTATATTATAGATTGTAAAATTATGTGAACTTTAATTTATAGACCCTATACAAATGTTGCATCCATATGATTTTATTCAAACTTCTATTAATCAGGTCAAAAAGTAAGAAGTAAGAAGCAGGTGGTTGTAACAATATTGTGTTAATTTGCTACATTCTTCTTCGACATGTTATTGAAATATAGATAAACTTGGAAACCGTTTCTTCGATATTGTGAGTCCTAGTCCTAGGACCCTAGGGCGATTCGTCAAAACTCGGCATAGGTTTTTGGCCCTAGGTTCCTTAGATTTTATAGCTTAAGGCATGTAAAGATACAAAATACAATTGGCGGCCAATTGTATTTTGTATCTTTGTTTTACAAAATGCGCTCTGGTGTACAATAAAGAATATTCTTATCTTACCTTAACGATATTTATATACTTATTTACAAAATAAGTTGTATTTAAAAAAGTGATCGTTGGGGACAGTCCCCAGGACGTCGGCAGCATTCCCCCTCTGAATGGCCAGGCTGATGTGGTGACCAAGGTAGTTACCAACTCTTGGGTCGCCTGATGAGTCGATAAGGCGCGTCGATGTTTCCTTTTGAAGTATATGCACCCCGGGCCTTACGGAGCCTTCATCTTGACCCCAAACGCTGCAAAAAGATAGCTTTCCCCAATGACAGAGTATTGGTGCCGTTTGAGGCCTTCTGGCATATAACCACGGCCGCGCCCGCGCCTCTGCTAGTGTGCGCGACATGAGAAGACGCTAGTGTTTAAACTCAGGTTGCGTCCCACACTAGTGGCCTCCCGTTCTGCCATGGTACCAAAGACACACTGCCATTCAAGATGGTTTAATTTATCGATGCCAAAGAAACGGTTTTAGGGCTTTGCGTTAGAATACCTCTTATACTAAATACACATCATCATCATCATCAGGGTGTCTTAGTCCACTGCTGGACATAGCCTTCCCTAATGGTATCTTCAGTTTGCCGCATCCAGCATCTGCCTGCAGTATTTCGCAGATCGTCATCCCACCTGGTCGGAGGGCTAAATACACTCAGCTCGGCGAACCTAAGTAGGGGTTTTCCTTTGACAAAAAGTCGCTATATTCCTGACGAGGAATTTTTAACCTCGTCAGGTTATAACTATAAAAATGTGCCCTACAACATCCGCCCTGAATTTAGGCCGTTTTAAAAACAAGTGGCCTTGAGTAGACTCTATTTTTTTTATCGACCTCAATACATCAACGAAGAAGCGCCGTCTCGTTCTTACTACATCACGTAAAGCAAGATGACGCTACTCAAGTCACGTCCAGTTCGAAGCAAAATGTTTGCTAGTGGACTTGCTTTGCTATTTGCTAAGCCATTACGTATTCTCATCACAGGCATTCACACACGCTGCGGTTTAGTTCCTCAGTGCGTTTGCTTGTCCTGAATTTTAATCTTGACGTGGCAGCCGGACAATGGAATGCTTGTGCTCTATTTGTTTGAGCACTGGCTATGCATTGGAGGATCTTAAAGTGTTTCAAAGTGTCCCAACCGGCTGCTGCTAGGACTCTGAAAAATATTATTTTTATTGCCATTTATTTTCCCAAACAAATTGACATACATCTTACATCTGATTGAAGCTACATTTTATTGAAATTAAAATACATTTTATTGAAAATAAAACTATCGATCGATCTGCGAAAAACTGCCGGCAGATGCTGGATGCGACAAGCTAAATACTATGGCGCTCATTAAGGGAGGGCTATGTCCAGCAGTGAACTAATATAGCCTGAAGAAGAAGATTTAAATTGATATATAAATTAGATCATATTTGAACTTCAAAAAGTATTAGTCATTTTGTAAAATAAATCATACATTTTGAATTTTTTATATAGTTTGGGACACCCAAAGATGTCCTTTATCCCATTCCATACATCTCTGTTTAGGGCAGTCCTAGTCCAGGTGGCAGCCGGACTATGGAATGCTTTTGCTCTATTTGAGCACTGGCTAGGCATTGAAGTTCCTTGTAATGTTTTAAAGTAGCCCATTCGTCTGCTACTAGGGCCCTGATTATAATACTAAGTAATATATTGCTGAGTAAACTCATGGAAGCTCAGTTGGTCTAGTATTTCGTTAGCGTATCGGATCTTGGTAAATCTCTCGATTCTTGGTTCTTGTTGAAATAACTTCCAGACAAGACAGTCACTACAAGTATAGTTAATCTTTCTTAATAATAATAATAATAATATTGGTTAAGTACACAGAACTCCCAGCAAAAATACAATCCCAATGGCGGGTGAGCAATTTAGTTACTATGTCCATATACTCTCGGCAACTGGCGTTGTAACAAAGTCCCTACACGGTACTCTTAAAAGCTACGTAACCACCAGTGCACCTGTATTTTTCGGCAGAAAGCTGTAATCATGAATAGGTGCAGAATAGTGCGCCACCAATATAAAAAAAAATGAAGTGAAACCTAAATGAAAAACGGCACGTGCCCAAACCCCTCATTTATGAGAGAAAATAAGAAAACTAACAATAATTATATTTATTCAAGTAGCAGCGATTAAACAACTTTTTTTTTCGGTGACATCAACTCTTATCTATCACAGGATTGCACTTAAAATATTAAGGCTCTGTTTGAGCAAATGCAGTTTAGATAGAGCTGTTACGAGTATTTGCGGCGCAACCGCTTTTCATATCAAACGGCAAATATTCAGCTCACATAAGGTCCCGATCTCATCACATACAAGAAATCCGTTGGCCTCTGACCCACTGACTTTGGTGAAAGCCGTACTGATTCAATGCAGTTATAGAAAAGCATCTTGTGGTTATAGCGGTCATACCAAGCCTCTTAATTAAAGATTTTGTATGCTTGGTATTGTAAAGTATTACAATCACTCCAGTGTTGAAGAATAAATGAATGAATACGTTATGTTCGTGAACAAGTGCTGTTCGTGTGTCTGGCCGCAGCAATTATGTTTTCCCTATTTTTGTAAGACATTTAACTAAGGCTTTGGCATTTAAAGTTACTGATTGCAATCATTAAATCTTATTAGGTATACGTTTAGGTAGCATAATTAATACTGATGTATTTCGTTTAAGATGACTTAAGAAAGGTGGTCAGAGTGGAGTTATTTTTCCCGCTGCCTTTTTCTGATTTCTCCACTACAATAGGGCCCGATGGCAGCGGCTTACATTTTACGTTGACATTCAGGAAACAGGATGTGAATTCTTTACGTTGAAATAAGTTGATTTGATTGACATAATGAATGAAAATTCTTTATTGCACTAAAATCAAACGGCGGCTTAACACTAGATAGTATTTTCTTCCAGATACCCCTCGATGATGCGGACAGTGGAAGGGGTATTGCCAATAAACAATATAATATGGGAGTGATTTATTACATAAACCAGATGTGGAAAAAAGAGAAAGTAATGGGTTTTGAATAATGTCCAAGAATACCCTAAAGGTCACTATGCCATTGTACCATTATGTTGGCGTTAAAGTACGGTCTCTAACCTTGAGAATTATACAAATTCTTTATTTACCAAAAAGGTTACAAGGTTATAACGAAATATTCGATGTATGTGATCACATGAGCGCGTTTCCCAACATCATACGTGATGTCACTCGTCTCTGGCTTATTTTGTAACATAATTTAGAATTTTGCACAGTGAGTTAATGAGCGGGAAATGGCAACATAACGACGCTGGTTTGTTAAGAGGAGTTTTTAGTAGAAGTTTTTGAACCAATTCCTATGCACCGTGGCACAGTGGCACTAATCTAGGAAGTAATCAGTTACAATTTATTTGCTGTGCTTTTCTGCGGTGGTAGAGCGTCGGTAGAACCCTTGCCATATATGCAAGAGGTTTTAGGTTCGAATCCAGACGCTATTTTAAAAGGTACATACAATGTGAACATGTAGAAATACCATTCGCTAACGGTCAAGAAAATAGAAATGATCACTACCTCAGCACTTGAAATCGCAATTGGAGTTGGAACGCGTAGTGATTAAGCCCAAACTCTCTTTGAGAGAGGGCCCCGGAACGTTTATGGACTGCATACGCTTCTTTTCGCTGTCTTCAGCTAAACAAAAGATCTTCGCTTCCAGAGTGGCAGTGCGAAGTTGATCCGTTGCCAATGAATGGAGTACTCGGCGTGGCGCGGCGCGAGTGGACGGCGCGACACGTTTTGGCGGCTGGTGCGCTGCTTGGCAAGAGTTGCTCCGGCGCACTGAAGCTAGCTGGCCATGACGCGCCGCTCCAGAACCAGGTAAGTGGGCAGCGACATATGTCTGCTTCGATAGTGTATTAACATCCATCTGATTACCTTGCCGGAGGTCGTGGGTTGGATTTCCAGTGGGGCCCGTCTTACATTGTCTAAGTCTCGGAGTATTTCCATGTTTGTGATGGCTTAGCCTTGTTCTTAAATTTCTGTCTTAAAGCTCAAATAAATTTCTTATCTTATGATCAACATTGGGCCTGCACACAAACTAGAATACCCTATGCTAAAAACTAAAGGTCGACGGCCGAATGGTGGACGAAGTAACACGTTTCAGTGTCTAACGCGCTGCTGCACACTTCCCAAGTGTTGCACCGGCGCTTAAGGCGGTCCCTCAAGAAGCAATTCCCATACAAACGTACCTAGGGTTTTTATTTACAAACGACATGCCGCATGACAGTAGAAGAAAGAACGTTTTGACATTTAATGTCATTTAAAAACCTATTTAGAGGCTAAAAATTTCACCCATGCCGGGATTTGAACCCGCAACCTCTGGCTATCCGTGCCAGCACGGATCTGGCACGGATAGCCAGAGGTTGCTGGTTCAAATCCCGGCATGGGTGAAATTTTTAGCCTCTAAATAGGTTTTTAAATTTGTTCCTTAGCACGGGTTAGTGCATTAAAAATAAAAATAGTATATTTATTGTCATGCAAAGTTATCAATGGTTACCTATAGATATGAAACGATTGTATGGGAATTCCTTCTTGAGGCCTTAAGCTGGCTGTTCTTGGCGCGCCCCTCCAGTATCAGGCGAAGACATGGAATGTGGGGTTAGCTTACAACGCCGCTCCAGAATTAGGATCTTGCACATAGTTTTAGATCAGCGGGGCCATTGTCAAATTGACTTAAACTGGCTGGTCATGAGGCTCAAGAACCAATAACTTTAGGTCGACACTGTCGTTTTAAAAGGTCGGCGCGGCGTGAGTGGCTTTAGAGGTTGTTAACTAGCTAACGGGTTTTAACTGGTTACCCGTGTGACATGTGGGCAAAAAACTGCAGGCAGATGCTGGATGCGGCAAGCTGAAGACAGGGCGCTGTGGCGCTCATTGGGGCAGAGCTTTGTCCCGCAGTGGAGTAGTATAACTTGACAACCACTGCCTTACAGTCCTCTTACAACCCGGACTTGGCCTCCGTGGTGGAGTATGGCCTAACCTTCCTGCGATGCAGGTGACCCGTGCACCAGCAGTGGGGACATACGAAGGGTTGATATCGACTAGACTACCAATAGCGTCAATGAAACAGCCATTGGCGCACTAATATAAATAAAATAAATAAATATTCATGGACATATTACACAGATCTCGTTAGCCCTATACTAAGTACAACTAAGGAAGCGCTCGTGGCGTAGGCGAACCGAGTGATTGGAATCAATCACTTGGTTAAGCAACAACAGGCGCGGTCAGGTATAGAATGGGTGACCGTTCCGTGACTACCGCTAGTGGCATTTTTCCGTGCGCCTCCGTGCTTCGCAAGCAGTCGGCCGTTGTTTATTCTGGCAGTCGTTAAGCCATGTCAGAGGCCTTATGGGCGGCTTGATAACTTCTGACAGTAAGGCCCGCTACTGTCTTACAATCCTCCACCAACCCGGACTTGGCCCCCGTGGTGGAGTATGGCCTAACCTTCTTGCGATGCAGGAAGAGAGGAAGACATATAAGGGTTGATAACGAAGTACAACTAAATGACTTGTGTTGTAGGTAACTCATTGACTCTATTGGACAAAATTGCATTTTGTGACTAGCCTGTTTTACTTTTCGTCTCAAAGAATGTCGTTTCAAATACCGATGTCCTACGATTATTGTCACATTTAAAAGGTCCAAGACTCCCGATGAGTGCACGCGTAGGCTTTTACACCTTACGATATCTTTATCTAAATCTTTTTTATGGCTTCCAGGGCTACCTCTTCGGGTGCCACCTGGCGCTAGCTTGGCAAGCGTTCCTCGACCTGGAAGCGTTCAGCGGTCCCGAGCCATCCAGCTTCTCACTAGTGGGCGCGCCACTCGCCTTTACGCTGGAGTCCCGTCCGGAACTCTACGCGCATATAGAGGCTGGGCGCCGCAGCGTACACGATGTCGACTATCGCACGGTGAGAACTACGTCTGTTATTTTATTTCTTGGTGTAATAGGCCAAGTAGGTAAAACAATGGACTTGGAAGCGAGAGCTCCAGTTTCGATTCCCAGTGCGGGCGTGTGATGACTTTGTTTTCTAAGTCGGCCTCTGTGGCCTAGCGGTAGTGCATCTCCCTAGACATCTCCATCACCCCGACTGGGGACAAAAAAAATACCCCAGGTCTTTGATGTTTACATGTTTGTGATGTCGCTGTTTCTGGTTCCCAATGCACAGGGTATCCTAGTGTGGGGATGTTATTAAGTTATGCTATAAGTTCTGTACTTTTGTGAAGTTATACTAGCAATACCACTCGCTAACGGCGAAAGAAAACATCGTGATGAAACCTGAGTGTCTTAAGTTTTTCAATTACCTCAGCCCTTGAAATTACCAATACCCGGTGGGCATGCGTGGTAATTAAGCATACTCTCTCCCCTGTCCCTTTTTCTCTCTCTCTTCCCCTCTCCCTTTCTCTCTCTCTCCCCCTCTCCCTTTCTCTCTCCCCCCTCTCCCTCTCCCTTTCTCTCTCTCTCTCTCTCTCTCCCTCTCCCCCTCTACCCCTCTCCCTCTCTCTCTCTTTCTCCCAACTGAGAGAAGGCACGTTCCTTGCTTGCTGTGGGACGTTAATAGGCTGCATAAAAAAAGTCAGATTTTTAGCAGCTGTCAGTTGGGTTCATCAAAATTAATTATGAGATGGCTCTATACGCAACCCCGTCAGGGAACGACATGGAGCAAGGAGCGTCATCGACACAGAGTATAATTATGGGCATGTCGCCATACTCGTAGTTTTATTCTACCAGAAACCAAAGAAAACTCGCTGCATAGTATCTGCTATGCAGAGAAGTTTTTTTCTTTTGTGATCGGTGGTTCTTTCTTCATTCAAACAAGGTTTGCGTCAGCGCCGTCTATCGTAAATGGATTTCGCGAGTGATATGTATTTTAAGTTAAAATATTAAATAAATTTTAATTCCTTCTTTTTGTCTTCCGTTATTTTGTTAATACATTCCCTTTCTTAAGCGCCGTCGTATAATATATTTTTTTTACGTAGCCTCGTTTGTGTCCCACTGCTGGGCAAAGGCCTCCCCCAACTCAGACCAGATGTTTCTGTCTTGTGCCACCTCAGACCACTCCGGCATGTGTCGGTCGAGATCGTCTCGCCAACGTTTTCTTGGCCTACCTCTCCTGCGACAACCGCCTAATGAATTTAAAAACAAAAATCTCTAAAATCTGTAAAACGAAAGAAAATGAGAGAGCAGCAAGAGGACAATCACTTTCTTTAACTAAACGTGTTATAGCTGTGGCCTTTGATGTCAATGTTTTTCCGGTGTCACGTGGTCACTGAATTAGCTACAAAGAAGTTTCTCCAATGTTCACATGAGGCAAAAACGTGATTGAATGAATCGCGTTTATCACGCGACCTGAACACTTATAAGTATATAATTATGGTCGGGTATTAAATTAAAGTAAATCATGAAATTGTAAATGAATAGGAAACACCACATTAGAAATAAGTGGTGCTTGCTTATTGTAGCAACATATTGGAAAGTCTAAGGAAGATTTTAAGACTTGCTCTTGGATCCATCCATTTTAAATTGTATCGTAAATTTCTTACACAACTGCCCTAATAAAAAAAAATGTTGCAGGGTATGTAAATTTGTCCGTTATTTATCCCACCATAACACATCTGGAGCAAATAATGAAATTTGTTGGGTTATTAAAGACCACGAGTTGCCAGTTCAATTGTATCATAGTATATATCTACTGGCGAGTCCCATACGGTGACTGGCAAATCCTTTCACCACGATGGCTTACCATCGACACGCTAAGTAGATCTGCCGAACTGCCCTGAACACCACTATTCTCTTCCAGCTCTATAAAGCCGTAATGGAGGGCGACGGAATAGCGCAGACGAAGAAACTGCAGCGCGAACACATCGCCGCGGCCTGCGACGTTCTCGACAAGTTCCCCAACTGCGACGCTCGGACTGCGCTCGCCAATATCATAGTGGCAATGCACCACGACCACCTGTGAGACACCTAGGTAAGATAATATAAGAATACTTCTAAGAATTCTTTATTGTACACCGATAAAGACAAACAAAACAATAATGACAGATATTAGGTAAGTGAGCTGTGTGGTGTCGGCCTAGGGAATATCACCAACCCAATTCTTGCCGCGGGTGTGGTAAAAGGCGGCTAAGGGACACACGCCGGGGCAGCAGCGCCCCCTGCAGTACAATCCCACCGAACTGCGATCCCCAACCCGCATGCCCAGCGTGGGGATTATGGGCATTACCCCCTATGATAGCACAGCGTGGCGCTCTTTAGGGGAGGGCTATGTCCAGCAGTGGACTAGCATAGACCGACGACGAGGTAAGTGAGAGATCGGCGTGTAATACCAGTTCTTCAACTGCAATATCAGGCCGTGTACCACGACCACCTGTGAGACACACTTAGTTAAGATAATATCAGAATACTTGTAAGAATTCTTTATTGTACACCGATAAAAACAAAACAAAAATGACAAATATCACGTAAGTGATTGGCGTGTTAGACCAGTGGTCTTTGTGGTCATGCACCGCGACCACGTTTGAGACATCCGCTAGGAGAGTAAGAGATCTACTCGCACCGCGCTCACCAATATTATAGTGGCCATGACCACCTGTGAGACTCCGGCTAGGTAAGATAAAGTAAGAATGAGGTATGAGAGAGCGACGTGTTAACCCAGTTCCTTAACTGCAAATCATTGTGACTATGCACCGCGGTCACCCTTGAAACGACGAATGAGTAAGAGAGCTACTCGCACTACGCAGTGGACATGCTTCACGACCACTTGTAAGACATCCGCAACTTGAGAGCCGGAGAAGTGCTCGATAGGATTTCCAACTGCGACGCTCGCCAATATCATAGTGACCAATGACCACTACCGATAACACACCCGCTAGGTGAGATAAAGTGCGAAAGGAGTGGCAGAGAAAGACAGAGAGAGCAAATGCAGAGGTGTTATGGCAACCCATGACCTGCTGATCTGTCTAGTTTCAGCAATATTTAATTGTATCATTTTCTTTGAGCTACTGTATCACCGGTTGTCGTAACAAACACTGACCTTCACTGTCCACTGTATTATTCTTATACTTTCTTAATACATTAATAGTTGCTCAAAAAGTGGCGTATTGCGGGGACGTACACCGTTCGGGATGTGGGCTATTACACACTCGTGATTTTTTTTAACCTTTCCCGAACTCGTGCGTTCTCTTTCCCAACTGTCAAAATAATGTCTATTAAAAAGAAAAATCAACCATGAAGTTTTTACTAAAAAAAATCATAGAACTTTTTATGATTCATGCAAATACGTAAATTTTTAAAAAGAAGCTACTAATTTGTTTCAATATCAGATTTAATGATTTGATTGAATGAGTTAGGTTAGGTTTAATTTCATCTCATTAAATGTAATTTTCATTTCATATCAATAAAAAAAATCTACTGAAGACTTGGCTGTATGGGCATAGATCCCTTTGCCTACCAGAATGGGTGAAGAAAAAAAAATCTGCTTATGTTCCTTTACGGTTGGCGCCATTTTCCAAATAATTTTTCTTTATTAAATTGCTTATTTTTTTCGCAGCTTTATTAAAAATAGTCGTTCAGTACATGTGCGGAATCGTCATAGCAACTTGTTTGCAACGACAGCCTTTCCGCACTTGTAATGAAATATACTATATTGCACAGAAACATTTCACAGGACATTACATAAGAAACAACAAGAATAACTGTAATAATGATATTGTAATTTGTTTTGCAAAGATGCCAGTCAGAGAATAAATGTGGAGTTACTACTTTGTTACCTTCTTATCTATAAAATCGATTAATTGTAAAACTGACAACCTTGACGTTCATTAAGTAAGCATTTAGTTTTTATAGTGAATAAAATGTTTTGTCTCTCGCAATTTCATTAACTTGTAAAATATTATATGTGTAAGTATATAATAATGTGGAAGGTTGTCTTTTTCCTTTTTTTTTTTGCACGCCTGCCAAGTTTTCGTTCTACCTCCTGCGGTTGACTGGTAGAAAATGCTTATGGCATTAAGTTCGCCGCATTGTACAATTTTATGGTGCAATAAAGTATTAATAATAATAATAATAATTTGTTTACAGACCATGATGTTACACACACTCAACGTATCGTTCTCCGGGAGTTTTGGAGTAAGATCTTATTCCTTATAATTTCTTAGTTAGTTCTAATCCCTTATTCTGTAACTGTCAACTTCGTGGATTATCCATATTATTGAATCCGAAATGACAAAATACACATGTGATGATAATTTTTGTTTAATGACTCCAGCCGGTAGACGCTAACAGAATAATGGCGTTGTGGTATTGCCCAACGAAATCACTGATGGATCTAATTGTAGCTGTAGTTGTTGAAAGATTTTGTAGTCGCTTGCTCATGGCAAAGTTGTGTAAATATTAAGTAAAAGATTTACGGTTTATAAAAAGACGATTCCTTAAATCACTCTAAACGCTGCTCAAAAAAAGACTGGTGGAGATTGTACAAGGAAAAAACGTAACTACATTCTGTTAGCTTTTACAATATACTTCGGCTACTATCAGATATTATGTAGAATCGGATATATTCATGTAATAGAAATATCGGAACTAATATGACACTTTTACATAACTTTTCAAAATATTGAAGAAAAGTTTTATACAGAGCAGGAAGCAGTATTAGACTCGTGTGCTTTCGGCGAAAACCGAAGCCATCTCTAGAGCCGAGGTATATTCTAAAAGCTAACAGACTGTACAGATTAAATAAACAGACTCTAAGAAGTGTTTTAGAAGAATGGTCTTTTTTTATAAAAATACCGTTACTAATATTTTTTAATAGTAAACTTTAAATTTTTATTCATTCCTTTGGTGCTGTTAATTTTTTCCGGTCACTATAATGGGGCCAAGTTACCATTTTGTATTGTTTTTACTTAAATTTTGTAAGATTTTATTACGTTATTAATCTACGAAAAAGTGATATGTTGGCTCAACATGTATGCTCAACGTTTATATTTGTACGGAATATTAGTATTTAATGAGTGCCTACATTGAAATTACCTGGGCAATGCAGGGTTGACATATTTTGTTATATTTAGGCTAAGCGCCGTAAGTATTATACCAAAAACGGGCCAAAATAATACTCTTCTATGTCTCTACAAAAATCAAAGTACATTTATGCGTACATACACATAAGTAAATATGTAAATAGAGAAGTATTTTGATAAATATTTTCCACGTAGTCAAGGGTGTCCTTTTCGTAGTCAGCTGTCAACTTAGTTGTAATTTTGTACTTAAATAAAGTAGTTCTAGTACTTACTTGCAATGGTTTCCTTTACTAACTGTGCATTTGTTCTAATGAAGTCTGACTTTCAGTTCCTATGCACTTATTTTTTAAGTGACACAGTTTGACACTTGGTCCCACGACTGATGGTAAGCGAACACGGGGCTTAAGATGTTATGAGCTTGATCCTAGTATTATAGATAACAACGTAATAATTATTTAATTTTACTTTCTAATCTATTAATGATTCACCCACACAACATAGTCCCAGGTCCCAGCGGAAATCGAATCCGCGACCACTGTTTATGTATGCGTGTGATTGCTAGTCCAACGAGACAGACATAACATAACATTTACATACAGGCACATACATTGCTTCTGGCCCCACACTATGATACCCTGTGTCGTGGGTAACCAGAAACAACGACATCACAAACATGTATACATCCAAGACCTGGGGTTTTTTTGTCCCCAGCCGGGGATCGAACCCGGGACCTCTTGTATGGAAGGCAGATGCGCTACCGCTGCGCCCCAGAGGCCATCGACAATAATACTTTTTTTTTAATACACTAACCCGTGCTAAGGACTATTTAAAAAACCTATTTAGAGGCTAAAAATTCCACCCGTGCCGGGATTCGAACCCTCGACCTCAGGCTATCCGTGCCAGCGCTCTTTCCAACTGAGCTAATGGGCGACGCATCAGTGAAATTTTGAACCTCCTTACAATATTCTATGTATTACGTACAGGCAGCGACATCTGGTTGAAGTAATTTGCATAGGTGCATTTTAAATAATACTTTTACAATAAAATTATCATTCATTCATAGGCCTTCGCGTCCGTTACGGACGATTTAAACAGTCCCTAAGAGTTTGACACTTTATTGAGTAACATATTTTAAACTTTCGTGACTTATACACATAGAATATTTTCGGGGCTTAATCGCGTAGTAATTTATTGCTATTTTACCTCGACGTTTCGACGACGTTACAGTCATCGTGGTCACGAGAAGACTGATGGCTGGCACCCGTTCGCATCTTCGGCTGATGAGGTTTTAGACTACCCTCAATCAGCTATCACAAAGCACTATTAGGGTTGCGACACACTACGCTGACAATGTCGGACGATAAGCCATGCGACTTTTTTCCACTCGAACACATCTTGATGACCGGAAAAAAAATAGCAATAAATTACTACGCGATTAAGCCCCGAAAATATTCTAACTTTATTGAGTGACTAAAAAGTCCGATTCGAGAGCGGCAGGTCCTACTGCATGTAGGACAGATAAAAGAAGAGCCTGGAGTCGGGTCGGTATGAATTCGGTGCCTCCTGGCTCTCTTATCCGCCAGTCCCAAGCACCATACTTCATCGCAGGTCTTGCGGTCTCCCGAACTCCTCTTTCCAGGCGTCACGATTCACGACAAATTTTTCCCAGGTCTGGTGATCGATTCCGAAAGCCGCCATGTCGCGGTTGAGGCAGTCCTTGACGCGTAGTAGCGGTCTTCCGACGCGTATCTTGGCGTGCGCTACTTCACCAAGCATGACAGCTCTCGGCAGACTAGTAGAATCCATGCATGCCCCAGCCAACGCAAACGACGACTATAGTGTAATATTAATAGCACTAACAGCTAAAAAGAGAACTTACTATACTATTCGGAAACTTAAGGAGATTTTTATACATGGTGTACAGTCACGGGCACTAACATTTTGCATTTGACAAGGTACTCAAATGCAAAATGTTAGTGCTCGTGACTGTCAAGTATTAGTGACTGTAAAGGTCAAAATAGTCAATTCCTCATACATCAAGCTAGAAAAGCATAATGTGATAATGTGGCAAGATTCTAAAGTTTTAGATGGTTTTAGTGCACGCGACTTTACACCATGTATAAAAATCTCCTTAAGTTTCAGAATAGGATAGTTCTCTTTTTTAGCTGTTAGTGCTATTAATATTACACTATTGATAATTGTAAAAGTATTATTGTCTGTCTCATTGGACTAGCGATAACACACATACCTACATAAACAGTGGTCGCGGATTCGATTTCCGCTGGGACCTGGGACTATGTTGTGTAGCTGAATCATTAATAGATTAGAAAGTAAAATCAACCCTGCGTTCCTAGATGCGATGAAATCGATTACAGTGCGAATCTTATAAGTGCAACAGGCACAAAAACCCAAAAACCCTATTTCGTGCGAGATACTTTGGGACTACTGCGGGGTAAATACGGCATACGGACATCGTAGACATTTTTTTATCTTCACATTTTTGTTGAAAGTTTGAGGAGTATGCAGTAATTACGTTTTTTTTATTTAAAAAGTACTGGAGTGCGTGCATGCTACGGATGAGTGTTGCAGAAGCGAAAGAGAGCTGTCAGGTAGCATGCCCTGGTCTCTGCCTACCCGGGATGGGGGTGTGGGTTTGTCGTCGTCGTCGTCAGGCTATACTAGTCCACTGCTGGACATAGCCCTCCCCTAAAGAGCGCCACGTTGTGCTATCATAGGGGGTAATGCCCATAATGCGGTGGCGCGTCTGCCTGCCATGCGGGAGGTCCCGGGTTCGAATCCCGGCTGGGAACAAAAAAAAAGCCCAGGTCTTGGATGTTTACATAAACATGTAAACATCCAAGACCTGGGCTTTTTTTTTGTTTTGTTTGAAACAACGACACACAAACGTGTGTCGTTGTTTCTGGTTCCCGCGACACAGGGTATCCTAGTGATGGGGCCAGAAAGAATGTATGTGCTTGTATGTAAATGTTAATGTTATGTTAATCCCCACGCTGGGCATGCGGGTTGGGGATCGCAGTTCGGTGGAATTGTACTGCAGGGGGCGCTGCTGCCCACCCCCCGGTTTGAGTTTGGTGTGCGTTTGTGTGTGTGTAAAAAGGACACATATAGGATAAAAACATGAGTCTATAATGTCCGTATTTTTTTTGCTTAGCTCGCTTAGACCATTTATGAAATGCGCCCTTCGACAATCATCACATGTTCTGCGAGGGAGTGTAAAATGTACTTGTCAAAATCGAAAATCAAATTGTAGTTACGGAAGATCAGTTCATCAGGGGCGTAATTATGCACACCAAATCCTGAGAGATTCCAAGCGCCTAACTGCCAAAGTCCATACTAATTTCACAGACGATGGCAATCTGTTAAGATTTGGTGCGCGTAATGCGGTGCGGATAGATATGAGCATCATGTATTTTTGAGCGGCGGTAGCCCAATGCTTACCTAATAGTGATTAGAACAATGGACTCCGGAAGCGAGACCAAGGCTCGATTCCTATAGCGGGCAGTGACTTTGTTTTCTAAGGCTAAGCGCGCACGGGTTACTTTTGTCACCGTGACTGTTTCGTCACTCCGTAGATATGTATGGAGATGCGCGAAATGTCACCCAGTTGTCACGTCGTAACATACGCGCATCTCCATCCACGGTCTTGATAAGAGTGACGAAACAGTCACGTAAACCGAGCGCGCTTAGCCTAGGCCACTACAGCCACCAGCCACTACAGGCGCGCACTACATGGATTTCGTACAAATTGCCTGTCTTGCTTTACTTCTGAAGAGAAGAAAAAAAAGAGAGAAGGTATTCATCATTACTGGATTCATCCTTTCACAGCAGAAAGATGTGTCAAAGATTTCTTTATCTGAAATACAACGATCTTCGGCTGTATCCCAAAAAAATCTTTGGCTATTATCGAATGAAGATTCAAACATTTGACAAATTACTGACAATTGTTGGACCTCAAATTAAATATAAAAATACTAATAATCGGAGTATGTATGCAATTTTATTATCGCAATGCGCGCGGAGCTGTAGAACTCCATAGGCCACAGTTTAGTTTTGCACAATCGCGTCGCGAGTAGTCGCGCAAAAATGTAACAAATAACAATTTTAAAATAGCTGCGATTTTTTTGTAGCTTATGCGCGCAGACATAATAACTCATACGTTATATTTCTGCGACAAAAATATCGCGCGATTAAATATCGTAGTGCGCGCATGGCCTATATTTGTGAAATTATAGTAGCAATTCTTCTTCTTTGGTCCCTTTACTCCTTCGTGGAGACTGGGGCTGACCATTCTCTGTTCATGTCTAGGGATGGTAGTTCCATAAATCCGTATAAAAACAGTTTTAATTATGGTAGTTCCAGCCAAGTTTTTTCCTTCGCCTTCGTCTCAGAGAGAACGCATGTCTTCCACGTCAGGGACGGATTTGTAGCAATACCACTCGCTAACGGTGAAGGAACTCATCGTGAGGATTCAAATACCTTAGCGCTTGAAGTTGCCAATTGTTTGGTGGGCACGCGTTGTAATTAAGACCATACTTATCTCTTTCTCTGAGAGAAGGCCTGTGCCCTTTAGTGTCACGTTTATAGGCTACATAAAAATACGTATCTAGTATATTATTCGGGTTCTGTCGTTTGCTATGTTGGTAAGTTTAAATATTTTACCAAAAATAAAACATGGATCTCCTTTTAAATTATTGTATTAATAAATAATGGTAGTTCTATTTACATGACACATTCGATTACTCTTTTTGTTTTGGCAGAAGACAATAAAAATATCATTAATTAATATTAGACAAAGGTTCGTCGTAACTTAAACGTAACTACGAACATACAGCGTTCGCGCGTCTAAAGTAACCTCACAAAAACTTCACATTGGTAATATATCACCCGAAACACGAGGATCAGTCAAGTGAATTCCACAATTTGGTTACAACATTTAGAATACTGGTCGACCTTATTTGGTTCTTGCGGCCGTTTTCATTTGACGAACTACCCACAGATTGGTTTTAGGTACTTACAGAAATATGTCCCAATGAATTGCGATGCTCATTTGTAGGTAGTTATAAATCTAACGGGTCTAATCACAATTAGAACTGTTAAAGGTACTTGGAGAAATTGACATTATGCGTGTACATTATTATTGATAATGTTTTGTCAAATTGTATTTGCAGTATCACTAATCTGTGGACAGATTGTTAATTAAAAACGTGCCGGTAATCGAGAATATTCACACGAAACTGGTATTTGATCTTCCTATTGTTTCTAGTTAAGTTTTACGAGAAAATACTCATTGAATTTTCTGCGGGATTGCCAGAAAGAGAATTCAAACACCAGTATTTCATGTTTCTATTCTAGACTTAACAACAAAACGGTGTAACTAACAAATAAGAGAAATGAAATCTTCACATGCTCAAACACACTGAAGACAGACATACAAGCACTCGTGAGTTTAATGGTTATATCACAGGTTTCTAGTGTGTGACCTAATTGGATAGAGCTTTTTACTTTTTTCATTATAAAAGGCCGATTAATACATGCAAAATTACATCTCTACACATTTATTACTTTTGTTACCTTTCACATAGTTTTGGTGCAAACTTACGCGTCTGCGAAATATTTCTACAAAAGTATCAAGCGGCGATGGAAGTTTACTGGAACTTTGTGACACTATTGTATGTATTACTTTACGTGGTTTATAAACTTGTTCATAAGTAGCGTGCTACAATTAATTAAAATACTGTGATTGCTTCTGATATGTCTTGTCGTACAATGCATCAAGAATTGAAGAATGAAAAGGAATTGTTCCATTACAGCGAATACGTACAATGGCAAGACACGTGGGCGTTACCAATGTCACATAACATTACAGCATTGAATTTAAAGTTCAATGCATTACAGTAATCAATAATATCCAAGAATAAGTTTAGGCAAATTTTGTCGAGAATTCCAACATTACGCGCCATAAGACCGATGACAATATCGCACCATTCGTTTTTATTTATTTTTTTAATAATATTATTTTCACTCCTACGTTAAAATGTACATAGACTCCGAAGTCTATTATTGCTTATTTTTATAAGTTTTGTTCTCAAAACTTTAAACCTATAAATAATTTCACGTCCGTCCCAATAAATTTACCATTCAATAAATACGTACACGTAAAAAATATAAACTATATCAATAGTTTAATCTTTAAAACAAACTTTGCTTACCCTAATTATATATTAATAACTATTCATTCAGTATGTTTTCATTCATTTTCAATAATACGCCTACTTTATATTCTTTCCAAGCGCCTGAAAAAATGTTTATTTGCAAGTACATAATTTTATCTTATAGCTGATAGATAATTTTATAATCTTTTATTGTTAATCCACTACGTTATGATTTTTAGTTTCTCCCTTGCAGATGGAGGAGAGCCCATTGCTTCACAAAGTTATAAGGTCACATTTTTGGTAAAGATCAGAAACTTATTTGTTTGGATATTTTTCTCAATGTACCTAGCCGAAAAAGAACAGGCACTCGATTTGAAAAGTAAAGAAGGCTGCTTGAAAGATGCCTAAACAAACTGCAATAATTTAATGTCACGTGATAAATGAAATATATTAAATATTACATAATGTCTATCATAATTCTAAAATATTACAAAGAAAATGTTCTGATTGTGTTTCACGTAATACGTATAAATAAGTTAAATAGTCTAAAAAGTTAAAAATACACACGACATCTTAACCTAATTGAAAAGCACTCACATCTTGGTAAAATACATTAGCGTATACCGCCATGATTTCATTAATAATAATCATCATGATCAAAACAAATCGCTATTTCATAATAAGTCAGAGGAATAGAAATAAACAAAATGCAAACAAAGGTACAAAAAATATACATGCGAGTTTAACAGTTTCGCCGGAATAAACCCAAATCCTCTCAGGAACAACGTACAACCTTTTTGGAAATGTGATGTTTTGTACTTCTGTTCTCAATTATACTGTTACATGTAGGGTTAGTAGTTTACTTTATGAGATCATTTTATCGCACAAAATAAGATTATGCGTTACATTAGAGAACATTCACAAAATATGCAGACAAATCATACATTAAGGAGCCTATTTTACAATAAAACTTGTAAATTAAAACTAAACGTCGAGACTGTAATGAATTTAGCTTCGGTAAAGTCATTGAAAACTAAAAAATACCACAAGAATATACACAAAAACCTACTTGGCGGTTCGATCACTTTGATACGATACTTAGTTAATAAACGTAAGACTAGCTGAAATGCGATAAACACTACAAAATAACTTAAAATTACAATCTTTGATTAAAACTCACTCGGGACTTCACTACAGTATTGTGACGACTGTACGGTACAGATAGTCAATTCCAATGTTAAATGCATCAAAATAACATCTAAAACTAAATCGCTCGATTGGACCAGTCTGAGACATCAATTCAACATTGTAACTCCGTTTAGCCAAGAACTACATTAATGGAAAGCACGATTTTTAAACCACTAATCATAAGTTGATAGTTATAAGACCTACGAAAAAAGGCAACACAGACTTAGATCGCTACGGAAGGGATGTCATTGCATCGCTGCGTTTTGGAAGAGCATTGACCACTAGAAGGTCCGGGCCGGCGTCAGGTGCCCGACTCTTGGTAGGGGCCGGTTACCGTGCACGGGTGCATCGGGAACAGCGTCGTCCATGACATTGTCGTCTGTGTGTCAGTCCTCATCATCAACTGTCCGGTCTTCTTCGCCGCTGTAGTAGCTTCCACCAGCGCTGAAAGCGTTGGGTACCCCCCTGGTATGGCATTTTCGCTGTCATTCTTCCATTTTTCCGGCACTGGCGTTTGCCGATCCGGCCCTGGAGTAGTCGCTGGTGATATCGGCGGCCCAGGAGTTGAGGGCGTCGCTGGCGGTGTTAACCCTAACTTTTTCAATCTCATTTTCTCCTCCCATTCCTCGAGACCGTGCTTTGGTCGATTTAAATTACGGTGCTGGTAGAATACTAGAGATATCCTTGTCGGATTGACTCTATTTGGACTTTTGACAGAAGTTGTAGAGTGCATTTCGTGTTTAGCACATTCGAACAGTACACTCCCGTGTCCTAATGCTATAGCTACGCCACCCATTTGGCTATCTTTGAAACATTCCAGGTTATCACTAAAGTCTGTTACTTCTCCTATTGGTTCCGCTTTGGGGGGTTCTGGTGGGTAAGGAATGGAAAAGGCCGGTGGGTACAAACACCAATTAGGCGATGATTGGCACCAGTTTGGGCTCGGATTCTGGTAAAAGTTTGGCGCAAAGTTAGGGTTGTATTGATATCCATATGAGTTGTAGCAATGGGAGTTCCTAAGTAACTCTTCACGTTTATATTTTTCCGCGTTGTAATATGCCAAGCTATTATAATCATTATAGCTGTTTTCATAAGGGTTAAAGTGCCCGTACGGAGTGGGTGGAAAAGGATATGCATTTCCCATCTGTGGGTAGTTGCCATAGCCTTGTATGCTAGCGGTCTGATTTCCGTAGGAATTTTGATTGACCGCGTGGAAGCTGTTTCCTGTGAACTCCGGCTTGTTAGCTATCGTCATGCTTTGACTAAACTCATCATGGTTTATCGTGAAATTGGCCTGAGAAACTGGTGCTTGCATATTTCCATTATTGGGTATAGAAGTTCTGTTATCATACGGACTTCTGTGCTCATAGCCTTGGTTTAAATATGGCCTTTCAGATGGTGGATAGGGTTTTAGAAAGGTAGAGTTTTCTACACCTTCAGGTGCAGTAGTATGGTTTGACCGTGAAGGTGGTCGTGCTTTAGGTACTCTAAAGACTGAATTCTCATTGTCTCCTAGATTGGCAGTATCCTTTGGCTTTCCTGTGAGTGGGTCCCAATTTTTGGGATCCGGCGATTTCCAGACACTTTTCCGTTCAGTGTTGTTGCCGTGTTGTTGTTCTGTGATATTGCTTGGCGATTTTAGGTCTGGCATCATAGGTGACGCTGCCGGGGATTCGGGAGCACTTTGTGACTTTTGTGATATCTCCGTTAGTCGCGGAGAGTTTGGCATATCAAAATCAGGTAAGGATTTGTTTAAGTCTGCTGCTAGGATGTTACTTTGTTTATCTTTGGGCTCCGTCGCCGCTTTCTGAGCTAGTTGTTCTGAGTTCGGTTCACTTGTATTTGAATTTGGACTGTAATTATTAGGTGGTAGATTTAAATGTGCTGTGGTTGAATCAGGGTCTTCCTTCACGACATTGTTAAATATTTCGGCGTTGGCAAAGTCTGGCCATTGGTTTTGCGGATTGCTGGTTGGAGGGATTACATTTGGAGCATTGACGAAAGTAGTTGGATCCCTCTTCTGAAGTCCAGCCGCGAAACTTGGAAGTTGATTGGGATTTTGGCACGAGTTTCCTTCTCCCACTAAAGGAGAGACCTGACTGGAGTGGTACAGAGCATTCTGGTGATGTAGATTGTAGTTTTGATCGTTATATGGATTGTATGGTGAATCTAACACGGTGCTAGAGATTTGATTGCTCTGTAACTGCGCATCAGTGAAGTTATCGATCATGGTTGCCATGTCTAACAGCGCTGGATTTCCTAAGTTTGGATTCATCAGACCTCCCGTATTCGGGTTGTGCATATTGGGGTTGATAAATGCTGAGTTGTAGTGTCCTTGATTATTGGGAAAGCCCCCGGGATTTGTTTGGTTCAGAGCAGGAGTGTGGGCTCTCGGAGAAGCGCTACTTTGACTTCTAGGACTTGCATTTCTCAAATCAGGTGGTTGTGGTGTCCGTGGCCCCGGTGTGTTGCATTGTTGTGGTTTTTTTTGAGCATTATTAGGACTTTGTTGCGAACCGTTGCTGCCAGTGGACGTGTTATTGGCCGAATCAGTTGTGTCTTCGTCTTTTCGTTTCTTGCCATGACGTCGGCATGGCTGTAATGGCACAGATCTCACCCTCACCTCCATTTGATACCTGCAACAGGAACAAGCGTTTGTTATAGAGAGGTGCTTGTTATTGTTTTGGTAAATAGGTAAAGTAAGATCGTGTACATCACCACTCACTTGTCCAAAATCTCTAGAGCGCCGGACTTCATTTTTTCTTCTTGCCCCTCCTTAGAGCCGAACTCATCGGTAGTGTCCAGGACGTAGAGGGGCAATACGTGAAGTTGTTCATCTGGAGGTTTGGTCAGAGACCTATGCTTGGCTAGAGTGACGACTGCTGTGCAACCGTTGTTCATGTTGTGGAGGTCTCGGTGGGCGTGCGCGCAGAAATCTATGCACGCTGTCACTCCTGCAAATGACAGAGACGAAATTGTTGATCACACTAAGGTAGATACAGATTATAGATTACTAGATTTTATATGTTACTGAATCGCATAAGATTCTCTTTATTAAGAACAATACTGTATTTGACAGCATCAACAATAAATGCTTTATCAAAACGAAAATCACCTAAGAAAGTTTAACTCTTTATTTTTTTAGAAACTTTATTACGGAAAACAAACATTATGCTTTTATTATACGATCAAAACTATTTAAATAACTGTAAAGAGTTTAATTAACTAGCTAAGGTTTTTTATTAATCAATGAAATTTAAAAGTGCTTTGATAAATGGGACGTCACATGAGTATATTTTCATACCGTTTTAAAACGGAATTTTGTATGAAAACTCATTGCACTTTTAGTACCTAACTAATTTGACATCCCGTCAACTACCGTAGTACCCTGTATTCCGTAGCAAGTTATGAGATTCTTACCGGAAAAAGGTCTCCCAGGCTTGAATCCAAGTCGGCAGTCCGATGCTTCTTTCTCGAACTGGCATTGGTTCTCAAACGACTTTGGGGCTAGGTTCATGTACAGGGGGCTCAGTAAGGTCGCCAGTACATGCATGCGCTCTTCGATCTCGCTTTCCTCGGTCTTCACTGACAGACGGAATTTTCTCACAGTTTTTGAACGGGCGTACTTGCATCCGTTGTAGTACATCGACCAAGAACAGCCGAAACTGTAGGACGCGCCGCATGTCTCTGGGTCCAGACCTAGTGAAAATCGAGATTGGTATCATGTTAGTTTAAAGTATAAAATGTTGATATCAATGCAAGAACGTCTAGAAGAGTTGAACGATGTTGGGTGCCAGACAACTTTAAGCCTTCTAGTAAAAGAGGTGGATTCAGTTTGCCTTCCACTTTTTCTGTACAAAGGCTATGATTAATGGACTTTAAAGTGGTGATCGGTTCAAGATAATTGTGTCTTTTGGAGTTGTCTTTCTAGGTTGGAGTACATTCTACAAACGCTGTACTATTGCTACATAAAAATGAGAGTTTGGCGTGATGAGGGAAGAGGAAAATCCGTCGTCACATGAGAAGTGGTGAGTGGGTGGGTATAACCATCGATCTGGGGCATAGCCGATGCAAAGGATTTCCCTGGCGGGGGAACGGGGTGTATATTTGATTAAATTAGTATTTTAGTTTGTTCTGTATTTGTTGTGTCACTTTTTATCACGAAGGTTTTATTGAATGTTCGGATTTTCTTTTGAATTTTTCTTTGCACTGACTATTGCTAAAAGTAACCAAAATGGTCCTAATGTTGATGTTGCTAAATATTTGTCTCGGTTGTGAGATTCACAAAATGATATTTTCTCCCGTTAACTCTCTCTCACTCTCACTGGAAGATGACCTGTGAATTTTAAAGTCGCAAACGGGACCTTATGTTTCGGTAATTGTAACGCCATTTCGAAATTTCCACAAATGCAACCTTGTTCGTATTGACCAGTATAGAAAATCACATCGGATGTAGCGGTGAAGAATTTTGTTACATTTTGCTGCTTAGGTAAAGAAACAGAATACTTACCTTGACAAGCACAAGTGCGGTTCTCATTAGTAGCGCATCGCCTGGTTGTGGGTAGCCCATACCGGTTCAACTTGTGTGACAGCAGCGTGTAGTCTAGGTCCGCTTCCGACTGCGGTATGCCCTCCCAGGCCACCAGACAGACCACTATCCAGGTCGTTGGACACTTGTGACCGTTTCTACATTTCACAACCACTAGGACCTTTTCTGTGTAGTTAATTCGCCTGATCACCTGAAAGTAGAGAAGGATAATTATTAGTGCATAGGTCTTGTTTAGTAATTTCAAGCGGCGAGGTTGTGACCTCAGACACTTAGGTTTCCTCACGACGCGTGGTAATTAAGCCCATCATCTCTCTGAGAGTATACAAGGTGTCTCATTCAAATCGGTCAGTATGGGAAAGTCTGAAACTATAAGACATACGAATATCTGTTCTGAGGAACCATGTCATCGATTTTAATAACAAGAAAAACTGCATTCATACATTTTAAAAAACATCTGTGCTCCGTTCGGGAATCGAACCCGGTTGTTTTGAAAAAAAACCTACACTATTTCTATTTAGATATCGATTGTGTAGGTCTTAAGTAGTAAATGTCTGCACGAAACATGATGTCTAAAATGAATAAAATGGATTGATTTCACATACTTTAATTTATTTTAGTAGGTGCTCAAAGTGACCCGCCGCCTTTTTCAATAGAATATTCAACACGTTTAGGTAACGATCTTACGAGGGGCGGCTGAAAAATTTTGAGCCTAAGTACTTCTAAGAATCACTAATGACTCGCAATGTGCATCACTAATTGCGCGTATTCTAAGTAGTATAAATACCAAGTTTCATGTCATTATCATCATTACGCTTCTAGTAATTGAACATTAAACAACACCATGTCTGAGTCATCCGCGCTTTGCACGAAATTGGAGTACAGAGCTGTCATAAAATTCCTCACCAAGAAGAACAAAACGCCGACAAAAATATTTGAAGAAATGTCTGCAGTTTATGGGGATTCTGCACCTTCATTTGCCACCGTAAAACGTTGGACACGTGAATTCAAACACGGCAGGGAGTCGCTCGAAGATGATCCCAGGTCAGGACGTCCAAACACCGCCGTTACCGAAGAAAATATTGAAAAAGTGAAAAACCTTGTTCTCAAAGATCGGCGAATCAAGATGTGGCAGATAGCTGAATCCATAGGCATCAGCAAGGAGCGAATTGGTGACATTTTGCACAATCATTTGCACATGAAAAAGGTGTGCGCGCGATGGGTGCCAAAAATGCTCACGCCACTGGACAGGCAGCGTCGAGTCACAACTTCGAAGGAGTTTTTGGACATCTGTGGCGATAATCCTGACGATGTTTTTTCTCGCCTCGTCACTGTCGATGAAACATGGATCCGGCAGTACGATCCGGAGTCAAAACAAGAGTCAATGCAATGGATAGCAAAGGGAGAAAAGCCGCCACGGAAATTCAAAGTGGAAAGATCGGCTTCCAAGCTCATGGCCACTGTTTTTTGGGATTGCGAAGGAATTTTGTTCATCGACTACTTCCCAAAAATACTACAATGAACGGAGACTATTACGCCGTATTGTTGACAAAAGTCCGTCAAGTGGTTGTCGAGAAAAGGAGAGGCAAACTGGCGAAAGGAGTCCTGTTTTTGCAGGACAATGCGCCCGTGCACACTGCCCGAGTTGCGAGACGTGCCCTCGCCGAAACAGGATTTGAAGAAATCAACCACCCACCCTACAGTCCAGACCTGGCTCCTAGTGATTATTTCCTTTTTTCAAATTTTAAAAAGGACCTCCGAGGACGAAGATTTTCCAGTGACGAAGAAATGAAGGCGGCCGTAAACGAGCATTTTGAAGGCAAAGACGGCGAATATTTTTTTACCGGGTTAAAAGCTCTTTTAAACAAATGTAAGAAGTGTATTGAAATAGAGGGAGATTACATTGAAAAATAAATTTTTTATACATTTCTATCAGCATTTTTAATACCTTAGGCTCAAAACTTTTCAGCCGCCCCTCGTACGATTGCATTTTGTATCTTCATGTGGTGAATTTGCGTTGAAATTGTCTCTATGGCCACTTTTAGTTCTTCAACGGTGTCATAGGTTGTCTTTTCAATTGATTGTTAGTGTTTGATAGAAGCTTTTTTTTTTTTCAAAACATCCGGGTTCGATTCCCGAACGGAGTACAGATGTTTTTTAAAATGTATGAATGCAGTTTTTCTTGTTATTAAAATCGATGACATGGTTCCTCCGAACAGATCTTCGTATGTCTTATAGTTTCAGACTTTCCCATACTGACCGATTTGAATGAGACACCCTGTATAGTCTACATAAAAAAGGTCAGGTGACAGGTAGAAGAGCTCTGCGAAAGGGTTGGCCCTGCGTCATACGTTGATTTGCTTATTTATCTAAAACA
This sequence comes from Yponomeuta sedellus, assembly GCA_934045075.1. Taxonomy (NCBI): domain Eukaryota; kingdom Metazoa; phylum Arthropoda; class Insecta; order Lepidoptera; family Yponomeutidae; genus Yponomeuta; species Yponomeuta sedellus. Next base: position 6,777,642 of record OW203726.1, on the reverse strand, counting down.
TTACAGAACGTCTCTTGTTCATTGGCCTTTTCAAAGAGAAAGTGTAATGTAAAATGTAAAGTATGTTATTTAATACGAACTTTACAAAAATACGACGTATAAACGAAAGGAAACATAAAACAGTTTTCAGTAGTTTTTATGTCATATTTTGATTTGTCTATTTATCTAAAATATTTCAGAACGTCTCTTGTTCAATTGGCCTTTTCAAAGTGAAAGTGAGAATATTTTATTTAATACGAATTTTAGACATTACTACGTTAATACTACATAAGTTTATAAACGAAAGGAAACAAAGAACAGGTTTCTGTAGTTTTTATGTAGCATAATTAAACTATTAACCTGCTTTGGGCATCGGACCTTCCAAGGGCCTATGTCCTTAAAAGCCATTATGAAACGCTTCAACCGTTTTTTTAGTTACGACTACAGTCCAGTTATCTCCAGGCTTAAGTTGACCCGGACATGGGTCCAGGACGAGGCGGAGACGCGGCGTCCGTCCTTGCAATTTATAAATTATACAAAATGTACTGAATCGATGGGACGTACCCATTCAGAAGATACCAGACCAGGACGTAACCTTAACTTGTATACATCCCATTGTACAGTCTGTTAGCTATTAGAACCTCGGGCTCTAGAGTAGACTTCGGTTTTCGCCGAAAGCACATAGTGTAATAAATACCTGCTACTTCCTGCTCTGTAGAAAACTTTTCCTCACTATTTTGAAAAGTTATGTAAAGTTATAAATAACAATACAAAATAAACCTTCCCTTATTGCAATATAGTCGGTTTATCCGATAGGTATAAAGCTAACAGACTGTATATACGCCCCGTCCTCGCCCCACATCCCATACCGGTAAAGTTTTATTTTTTTTCTCTAGTGATGTGGGTGTTAGTTGTATGTGCGACATCAGAGCCATCTAGCTTCAGAACATGTCTACCGCCAGATGGCGCTGACGCTAACCGATGACGTCGGCTTTCTAAGCAGAGCCGGGCTTGAGAAAAAAATGGAATTTAAAAAGGTTTCGATCCATACACTCACCCACTTTGCCATCGGGCAACCTTGCGCTGTTTTGCCCTCCTTTCCTGTGTAGCAGACCTTCTCTATCCTCAGCTCCTTTCCCGATAAACCAGTTCTTGCTTCCAGCTCTTTCCTCAGCTCTGCTAAGGTTGCTGCTGCACCTGGAATGTATATTAAGCCTTTTTAGAGTTCCGTAATGCACAAGGAACTCTTATAGTTTCGCCATCCGTATTAATTACGCATACAATACAGTAGAAGAAAATCTAAAAAAAAACAATTTTTGGGTATCTCCTGTACACCTAAATTGGGGATACTTTTTTTTCGCCCACATCCTAGGGTGGAGTATCGCTGAATTGGTCGTTAAAAAAATATTGTCGGTGTGGAATACCATTTTTAGATTTAGTAATCAGTTTGGGATATATTAAGCGCCAGTTTTTGTTAGTTGAATCGCTCGTAGCCCCGGCTGCCTGAGTGATCTTAAACGATCACGAAGGTTAAGCAACTTAGGGCGCGTTCAGTGAATTGTTGGGTGACCGTCTATGACGTCTTTTTCCGAATGATTCCCAAGGCACTTTAAGCTGTTGGTGCCGGCTGCCGTCGATAGATGGTAGTCGTCAACCCAAGTCAGAGGCCTTAGGGCGGCTTGAAAACTTCTGACAGTAAGACAAGCCACTAGTCTTGCAAGCATCCACTAATCCGGACCCCCTTGCTGGAGTATGGCCTATACCTTCAGGAAAGGGACCCGTGCCCCTCGGTGGAGACATAATGAGTAGATGATGATGATTTTTTGTTAGAGTAGGGCCTCCACCTTTCATGGCAAACGGTTTGTTGTAGAAACATAAAAAAACAAAGTAGTAACACATAATGAAAACTATCAAGGCTAAGGAGGCTTTACAAGTTAACGAGTAATCGGCGATGGCGACCAACTTGTAAAAGGAAACCTTCGCACAGATTCCATTAAAAACTACTTTGTTAAAGTCGTTTATTTCTGCAAAGCAGGTAACGCCTGCGCGTGGCCCGCCACGCACTTGGCCGGTTTCTTTAAGCTACGCCCTTCGCAATGAAGGAAAATATGGCGAACTGTAAATATCAGGGTATCAGAGTTTTCAAATAATTCAACGCTTGAAATCGTTAATACGAGCTGGGCACTCGTGGTGATTTAAGCCCATAATCTTTCTGATAGAAAGCCTGTGACAGCAGATAGACACGTATAGGCTGCTGATCCTACAATTTGTTACTTAATGGCAATATGATGTTACGTTTTAGACAACGAGTACCTAAATCCTATTTAAAAATGTACCATAAAAGAAACTTACCTAAGTGGGTATAATAGCTTCCAGGCTCTGGAGGATTCTTATCGGCTGGAAAGCAATTGCAATCAGGCACTTCTGTCCGAGAGTTGTTCTTCAACTTCTCCAGATTATTAAGATATTCCTTTGAGTAGTTGAAATGGTTCGGCTCTTTCTTGACTAAGGCATCTGCTCCCGGAATTGGCGGCTTCGCTTGCTGACTTTTGGGGTCAGTTTTCTCTGCGTCAGGGTCGTCTTCGATTATTTCATCTTTGGTCTGCAACCCTGCACAAGCGCCATCTCTCAGATGTTCTGGTGGTGGCTTCTTAGTAGACCCTTGTCGGCAGCAAGCGTAACCGACCTCGTTTCTTATTGTCACTGGGCCACCATCACCAGGAAACAAATAAGGCTCACTTTTAGACAATTGATTGAAGTTGCTTTTGTAGATCTTGTGTCCTGGCGGAGAATGTTCTGATTTGATTTGTTCCACATAATACGGTGGCTTAGGTTCCGCGGATGCGCTGCGATCTGAATTTGATCGACTGTTGTCAGACTCTTTTCTGTGTTCGTGGCTGTAACTTCGGTTATATTTCTGGAAGCCCATATTGCTAGTGTCTTGCAAACGGGGTTCTTGATTAAATTGTGTATTAGGATCAAGGCTCCTTTTGGCGTAAGGATTGAAATGATTGGTTTGGAAATGTTGATAATTCTGTGGGGGGCCTTTTTGCCCGAAATTCTCTTGTTTTATAGTCGATATAGGTGGCAGGACAGTGTTCGTCCGCGAAACCATCCCATTGGGGTAATCCCGGTACACCAGTCCCGACATTTCATTTGGTTTGGGATACAGGTTTTGGCTAAGTGACTTAGGCGGCTCAGTTTTCATTAATCTATCATCTTTGGGATACTGATAAGTTTCCGGCATCTCCAGTTTAGGGATTAATGGTGCTGACGAATGCCGAAACTTTGGCTCGAAGGCCTCTCTCTCATAAGCTCTAGTTTGTGCGTTGGTGTCCCTCACAGGGGCACAGTTTTGCTGATTCATCTCAGAGACTGGTCCAATAAGCATTTTGGATTGGAAATCCTTACTATCTTGGTGACTATTATAATTTAAACTATCACTACCATAAACTTCTGCATACTTTTGCGCTTCATATGGCGCATTCGAATAGGCTGCACCGTATTGACCCGCCCTCATGTCGGCGTAGGATGGTAGCTTCTGAGGTGTTTTTGGTACTTTATTCGACGAAGCATGTTTTTCGTATTCTCTGGGGACCTCCGTCCCCGTTCCCCCCTCCCATACGTGGTGGCCACCACCTCCGAACCCGCCCGTGCCGTAGGCATGGGCGTTCTGTGTATAATTACCAGTAGCCGAGTACGAAACTTGGCCGCCTATGCGGTAATTATCTCGGAGATGGTGGCTATACGATAAAAAATGACCGGTATTATTTCGGTCATCCCCCGCGGAGGTTGGCACCCCGCCCTTGTTCTCCATCCGTGGAGGGCCTTCTCCGGGGTCTCCTTTATCCGGCGGCGTATTCGTGCCGTCACGAGCATGATTCTGCTTGTTTAATATCATTGTTTTCAGTCTCGAGTTCAAATTCACCCTGTCTGATTGCGAGAACATCTGCTGCTCAGTCTCTTCCTGTCTTTGCTGCTGCTGCTGTTGTTGTTGCTGCATTTGCTGGTTTTGCATCTGTTGTTGTTGGTGGTTCAGCTGTTGTTGATTAGACATTTGTTGCTGTTGACTTTGCATTTGTTGCTGCATCTGTTGGTTCTGCAGTCTTTGGTTGTGTTGCCACTGGCGCTGCGCCCAGTGATTCTGCTCATGCGTTCCGTTCTCTCTGTATTGCTGTTGTTGCATGTTCTGGCCGCTATTAAAGTTGCCCGAGTACCCGCTACAATCGAGTGAAGCTCGCGGACCGTTGCTCCCCTGCAGGTACCCAGGCTCGGCGTTTCCCGAATGCTGGCCATTGGGCGTGTTATCGCTCTGTTGACTCTCGCTTTCGCTGTTATGCGATTCGCCTGTGACGTTTTCGCCGTTGTTGTAACTCTCCTGCGTATGCTCGGTGCTGTAGTCATTACGCTCATAAGAGTTCTGCTGGCTCACGGTGTACACCGGTGCCGCTGATGTTGGTACAGAGCTTTGATAAGATGCAGCTGTCGCAGGCCTCGAATCGTTTCCCTGTGTTGATCCTGGCGTTGGAGCTTGTTGGGCATACTGTTGTTGATACTCGGTGGTGTAGTGCTGAGGTGCCCTTGGCGACGGAACAGGCGTGTACGCTCCACGGTTTGAAGGCGGTCTTTGGGTCGGCACGGACTGGACCCCCGTCTGGTAATACGTGTTGTTCGTGACGTCGAAGGTAGTGGCGACGTTCTGGACGGTATACGTGGTATTAGCCGTTGGGTAGTGCGGCGAGGTAGCGTAAGCGGTGGTGTGGTTGCCTTGGTAGTCTAGCGTGGTTTGACCCGTCTGCGATGGGAGTTGCTGGATGAATTGGTTCTGCCAGCCTGGAGAGCAACAATGAAACATATTAATAAAGCCTACGAATATCAGAGTAAGAGTTTTTTCTTGATGATGGATATATTGTTACCTATAATGTTACCTTGTGTTGGATCTGTTTGCCACGCCGGAAATCTGTTCGGATCGCCTGCGTAAAATGGCATCGGTGCCTGGAACAATGGAAAACAACTCCTTAAAACTCCAGTCATAATCCCACGATTATAAAGGCTTGTATGATTTCGTCCGAAATAGCAGTTCATTAAGTAAACAAACAATTTCGGTCAGCGTGTCGACCTCGGCCGGCCTATGATTACGTTAGGGCAGTTTACATGAGAGCTGTAATGTGGCAAACAATGTGACGAGGTCTCTGTTTAGCCTCGGCACCATTACCGTTTGAATGCTTAAGGAATCGACTTGTTACTTAGACGTATTTGAAAACGAATAAATTATCATAAAATAAGTTACTACAGACAGTTATCTTTTCGTCATAAGGGGAGAAAATTAAAAATTGCAAACTTTCCAGACCTACCGCTGTAATTATACTATCATTTGGTCACCCCAGACCCTGGCATACGGCAAGATTTTGAACAGAGATATAGAGATGGTAAGAATACATGAGCCTGACGCAAAGAAAAACCACGAAAATTTCCAAGAAAAGAACGAAAACCTATCCTTGTGCCGCCTAATGTAATGAAGTTTACTTGGTATAATTTGAGATATTTATCTACATATACGTAGAAAGTACGTGTGGAATGCCCATTCCTGCAGATGAATGAGATAATATGAACATTAATCTGCGTGAAACAGAACCGATTCATAATATTATAACGTTTGACAATGGTCATTGTTACTACACCGCTACACCTACTGGCAAATATTCTAACAATGTGTAACTAAAGTTTTGAACTAACGCGTAGCATTGGTACAATGGCGAGCAAACTCAATGCATAATATTATGGCTGTTTCAGAAGATTTATGACGCTAATAATTCGATTGTTATTCTGATATTAATGCTATTACTTTAAAACGTATAAATTACGATTCTGTATGGAAATTAAGTTAGGGTGGGATCTTTGATTCATCTTTTAGTACCTAACAGTGGATAATAGGGAATTAAGTAACAAGAGAACATGTAAAATAATTATATTATAACTTTTAAGTATGTAATTATCAAAACACGCTGAAGTTTTAATTACATTCAACGTACACGTTAATTTAATCTCTTTACTTTGAAAGGAATTCGCATTACTCGGGTAAAATTAAAATTGTCCGCCATATTCTAACTCGACGCGAGTTTCAAAGTAATGTTTAATTCTTCGCAAATATGTTTACGGGCGCCTTTGGCCTCGTTTCGTGTTCTCTCCTCACAACTTTAGTAATTTAATATTTTCTTGCCACCAATAAAGATGTAAAAAAAATATATCTACCTGAGCGAGTGTTCAGAATTTTTGAGGTCTATTCATTCAAATTAATTCATCTGAGCGAATATTTTTTTAAAGAAAAAAATGCGTAGACCATGTTAAAATTACAGTCTTATTTACAAAAAAAAAACCATAATACACTCCGTAGAGTCAGTTTAAATAGTCTGTGGTAAAGTGAAAACGTAACCCCAGTTTACTTAAGATGCCGCTGAGGAGTGTTTTATAGTAATCGTACGAACTTTATCAAGTAACATTGGCAGATTTTCGAAACCACGGAAATAAATATTTTTTCACTGTCTCTCATTGCTCTATCATAAAATTATCGCACATTTAAAGCGATGTTATAATCCGATCACAATTCATATCATATTCCGGAAATGTCTATATAGCAGACACTGTTTCGTTTTATGTGCAGCGAGGAATATTAAACATGAAAATGATAAATTGTTATAACTTTATTTGTATATACATAGTTTCGATATTGAGCGTGATTTGTAGTGGTTCCAATAAACTATTACACCAAGTTATTTACATTGTATAACTTCTATTGTTACGGATTGAACAGTGTAATTTGTACTTGCACCAATTTTACTACATTATCCTCTGCAGGTAAATTGTAGTTATCGTTTTATACGGTTGAATTCAGTTTTAGATTTGGCATCCCCGCGAATATATGCATCAAGTCATCTTCAAGGATATAACCAACTAGACCATAAATAAAGTTCAAGTTCGTTTGCTTCATGTGGTACAGAATAGGTCTTAACATAATATAATAGTCCGCAACATGAGCCCTGTAAGGGCACTGCAAGTTTATACGTAAGTATGTTACGTATTAGAAAAATAAGTACTTAATTATTTTTATGTAGTAAAATAGAATAAGAGTGTCATGTATTTTTGATACAATTAGTTTAGACACTGTTACTTATACCTATTTAATACTAAAAGGCTAACTTAAAACTACATAACACCAATAGAATCATTTACATAAACATAACATAACCTCACGCCTGTGTCCCAGAGGGTAGGAAGAGGCCAGGGACTGCCACTTGCCACGATCCTGACAAATCACCTTCGCTTCATCAACGTTCATAAGTCGTTGCATGCACGCACGCCGGTTCCGGGTATAACCAACTAGAAATTCCTATATTATAATTATAAAATCCGCCGTTTTTGCCGCAATAATTATCGTTATTTTTTCAAACTTACGTTTTCGATGTGCAAAGCGCGATACAGCCAGCGGGGCAGCGATAAATTCTGAACGAGGCGGGCGGGCGCGGGCGAAATTGGCAAAGTTGGCGCGCGGTTGGTGGGAAATTAAAAAATTTAAACTTCCGCTTCTTGCACTCATATGCTGTATTTCAAAACTTTCTTTATAACGAACCGTTTAGCCGGATTTTGTTTATTTGCGTGCCAGTAAACGTGATAGAGGCAAGAATGTTTTACGATAAAGGTAAACTGGCCCCGGACTTAGCCCTCGTGGTGGAGTATGGCCTAAGCTTTCGGCGATGCAGTTTTCCTCAGAATGTTTTCTTTACGTTTAGTTCGTAGCACTGTTAATACCAAATGTATGTAACGTAGAAATCAAAGTCAATTCTTCTCGCCGGTCTTGTAGCGAGGATCTCTCCGAAAGACCTTTCAGACCTCGAACCACTCGAAAAAATTTAACCGAAAATTTTAAACTCTTGCGTATTGGAAATGGTTTAACTTATCGATACTAATAGTTTGAGGACCTGAGCGGGTTACTGACTCACACTTGACCAGATTTTTATTTGATCTTGTACGAGTAGGCACTTACTATTGCGACCGAACTGTCAAAGATGACACTTAAGTTATTTAGTTTTTACGGTGGAGTAAAAGCACACAAAACAATGTTATAAAATCGAGCTATTGTATGGGCCCTGTTGCCTAAAATGGGCAATTCCTGAAGCACCCCAATTATATTACGTATTTTGCAATAAGTTTTGCACCTATGGGCTGTTCCTCCGGATTATATTTTTTGAAAAAATAAACCTTCATGAAAATTAAATCAAAAACATAAACACAAAAGTCATGGTAAATGACAAACTCTATCTACATCTTTCAGGAATTGCGCATTTTGGAAATAACCTCGATTTTTCTTATTTGTTACTGGCTAGTACGAACTGACTTCGTAGGTCCCATTTGAACCCTTTGCTATGGAATCCCAAAAACGATTCAATGGCGCCGACAGAACCAAATAAAAACTAGTTTGGTACAATGTTTTCCACGTAAAGAACGAGAGAAAAGAAAAGAAGAAACGAGAATAAATTAGACTTAATTTGAGGAGATTCCTTTATTCCCTGTTTACTTCCCTTGGAGTTTGTTCAACTTCGCTATCAGACACTAATGCGTTTTGCATTGATAATGGCGTGTTTACTATTGACCGAACATATATTTAGTTCGTAATGGACCGTAACAGATAACGCATTGAGTTTATCGTGGTATTTTTATGGAAGCAATTTCAATCATTAACGTTGTCACTGTTCAGAGGGCTTAGTGCGAGTTTGACAGATCCAATCGAATGACTTTACTACCGCGTTAATCGAGCATTGAGTAGTGAGTATGAGTAAGTTAACCGTTCGAACTGGCAAAACGCTGTCACAGTACAACTCGCACTCGCGTTTATTCGTATTTTGGCTGGTAAACGTGTTCACTTCTCAACGTAAACCATTACAACTCGCACTCAGCAATTTTAATTTCCATACTTGTCGCTAGGTGGCGCTTCCTCGATGCCATAGAAATATGAGTTTACGTTAACGCGATCGAGTAGTTAAAAAACTCGCACTAAGCACTCAGGGCCTTAATTCTGTTAGTGCATGTGGAGAGGATGAAGGAAGAAAGATTAACGAAACAAATATATATTGCGAATTTGAATGGAGGGGCTGGTAAGGGACGTCCCAGGCGGACATACATCGACCAAATAGGGGATTTGTTAGCTAAGGGGAAGATAAAAAGTACTCTGAATCGGCGTGCGGCATGCAACGACTTATGAACGTTGATGAAGCGAAGGTGATCTGTCGGGATCGTGGCAAGTGGTAGTCTCTGCTCTCTGCCTGCCCCACTGGGATACAGGCGTGAGGTTATGTATGCATTTCACTACAGTGACAGATAAATGAATGGTTCACGTGTCGTGTTTCTTATACCATTGGCGCCAAGAAAGTGATAAGTGTATGTGAAATCGCCACGTTACTGCAATTGTCATTGTACTGCAATGCATTAACAGAATCAAAGTACAGTGCGGACATATACCAATGGCATTGTTTTCCAAGTTATGTACTGTATAAGTTCTAGCAACAATACCACTCGCTAACGTAGAAGGAAAACACCGTGAGGAAACCTGAGCGTCAGAGGTGTTCAAATACCTTCAGCGCCTTTCCAATCCGCGGTGGGCACTCGTGGTAATTGGTAATTATGCCCATATTCTATCTCTGAGAGAAGGCCTGTACTCTGCAGTAGGATGTTTATAGGCTACATTAAAAAAACTTTTTTATCCTAAGGGCGCAGACATTTATCGATGACGAAGTTTTCTCTGATAGAATAAAGGAGCAATCTTGATAGAAATATAACTTCCGTTCGAAGTAAATATAAGGTATACTTAGCTAGTATTTTCTAAGGTTAATACGAGTACTAGACATAATAAAAACTTTATTTACACGGATGTTACTCGTAAAATTACACATTTTCACAATTTTACCCGGAAGACTAAGACTTAGACTTAGCCTTCCACGGACCACGGTACTTGCTAAAGTACTGAAACTTCGGAAAAATGTAAAATTTAACGAGTAAAATCCGTGTAAATACAGTTTTTACTATACTTAGCTAACTTTAATTTTGTTTTGAAAGTGATTCGAAGACACGTTATAAGTTTTTTTACAATAAAATTAAATAATACGAAATGCTTATGGCAAGGAATGTCATTCAATCGACGGGCAACTTACTGAATGACATTGTCAATTAGTTATGCAAGAGCAATTAACTATTATTATGCTGCTGCTGTATAATAAAATGTTCCGTATCTATCGATTTAACGTATTATTATCTTTTATTATTGCAACCAATCGGGCTTTAAGGAGCTATAGTCTGTTAGCTTTTAGAATATACTTCGGGCTCTAGAGTAGGCCTCGGTTTTCGCCCGAGCCCGTGCCGAAAGCCCACGAGTGTAATACTACTTGTAATACAGTGTAATACTCCCGCTCTGTATAAAACTTTTCTTCACCACTTCGAAAAGTTATTTCTAAATTAAGTGTCATATTAGTTCCGATATTTCTATTACATGAATATATCCGATTCTATCCGATAGTAGCCGAGGTATATTCTAAAAGCTAACAGACTGTACCTACCTAACTAGGGCCACCAATGGTAAACAAGACATAAATAAATAATTTCCACACAATACAATCATTTGTCCCAGGACAAACTAGGATACCCTGTGCTGGTAACCAGACAATCACATCACAATTAGTATAGAAACCCACTCAGACTGAGGTCATTTGTTCAAATATACGGCGGCCCCCCGTGGGAATCAAACTCATGACCGCCGCCGCATGGTTATCAGAAGTTATTCCGTTGGACCAACGAGGCAACGAACGCCAGGTGAGCTTCACAAATTTTAATAATGGTTTCTAGCTATTTTAAGAATCTGCAGCCTAAAACCTAGACCCAACGATCGATCGGCGTAATTTAGATTTTGTTATTTTGGGGAACTCTCAGATTAAATTCTGATAGTAAGGTAGGACAATTGATTTTGTTATTTAAGATTTTGTATGCAAAATCTTAAATAACAAAATCAATTGTTCTACCTTACTATCAGAATTTAATCTGAGAGTTCCCCATAATTATCAGCGTAAACCTGTCACACTTTTTTCTGCTCCCCTCCGCAAGACTGTACTTGTCGCCAACTCCACCATTCCCAGGTTATGCAAAGTACTTACTCAATCACTTTAGCAATACATTTGACGTATTTTCAGACAGTATAATTATTTAAAATTGAAGGAATTGTGCAGACTGACGGATATAGCAAGCCTTAACATGATTATGTATATCTACGTATTTTAAGTTTATATTCTCAGCCGCTTCTACTTGCAAAAGGCACTTATTATTTGCATGTCGTGATAACTCGTAAGTAGCCTGTGTATTTAGACTTAAATTGTGTCATATCTCCAATTGAATGTACTGATATACAAGCTGTGAGTAATCCAAATAAACAACATAAATAAAAAAATAAAGATTTTCCTCTAACTCCTCAAACGCAAAAGTAGTCTGTTATCAAGGAAAATACCAACTTTATTTAGTATGTGATAGTCTTTCAATTACCACATACCTACTACACTGGCCTGCAAAACTAGGTATAGTGCTACAAAGTTATCTGACCCGGTGGGGGTGTCAAATTTTGTATAGAAACGTCAAGTTTACTATGAGAAACGTGGCGCCATGACTGGGTCAGATAAGTTTGTCACACTACGCCTTACACTTTGACATTTTGTATTTTTAGAAGTTAGACATTTAAAATAAAAAAAAACGTTTTATAGAAAATTTTATCAGTTTTTTTTAAAACTTTAGTAGGTCTACACGAAGCCTACACCATCTATAAAAAACCCTGTCCCAGGCACTACAGCGTCGGAGTGGTCCCTTCACCCATCTAGTGTGAGTGAAGATATCACTGGACGCTGTATAAATCATCTCATTAAGTAGATGCAAAAAGGCCAATATTATTATTATTTGTAGGTAAAAAAAATATTTTTGGTAACAAATTTAAGTTCTTAATTTCGTAAGTATAAAATATATTTACATATATATATATATATTAAAAGTATGACTCAGCTTTGAATCGTGTTTAAATTAATAATACCCCGTTAATACAGTTCTTTTCTCACAAAAACTGTCGTTTAGCGGTCTCCAAATTGGTCAATTACTGGTCACGATCCTATGGCACTCATTAGGGGAGGGCTATGTCCAGCAGTGGACTAATATAGCCTGAAGAAGAAGAAATTGGTCATAACTTACCATAGGCTGGGCGCTGGGGTGTTCCTGCTTCATAGCCGGGGCGGTGGCGGGCGCCGGGCTGGGCGCTCCGGTGGCGGGAGCGGGGCTCGGCGACGCCGCCGCGGGTACGCCGGGACTCAGCCCTGGGACTCCAACCGGTACCGTCGTACTACCCAGGGGCTTGCGGCCGCGGTAGCTCTGCAAAGGCGGAAGGAGCTGGTTAGGTATGGTAGTGATGTTGTAGAAAATTTTATCTATAACTAGCTGACCCAACAAACTTCGTACCGCCTAACAGTCAATTCTTTATTTCTTTTTTTATTTTTCTCTCCGTAAGAACCATCCCCGTACTTCAACGAATATAAAAAAAAAAAAAAAGAATTAGCGAAATCGGTTCAGCTGCTCTCGAGATGTGTGCTTACCGACACGTACGTGCTTACGTAGAGAAAAATTAAAAAAAATTAAGAATACGAAGTTCTCTAGGTCATAAGTAAATAGTAAAACTGAAAACGACTTTAACTGTGTCTTGTATTATAATATGTTTTATTTATATTTTTTTTTTCATTTGCCATGGCTGTGTCCCACTGCTGGGCAAAGGCCTCCCCTTCAGATTTCCACTCCTCTTTGTTTACTTTATTTATAATATAAACAGAAAAAAATATTAAAAAAAGAATAACCTGATTGTTCTTAAAGGACGATTATTTTACGTAGTCTGGTCTGGTTATATACTCTTTGGTCTGGTTGAAATGTAAAGTAGTAATGCCAAGAAAGGAAGAAAATGGGTGATGTAATTTATAATTTTGAAAATGATAGACAGAATTAAAGGAATAGAAAATACAATGGCGTAAAGAGGTTTGCACCGTTACATGGCTCAACAGACTTTTTTGGAGGCTTAGAGTATATACTAGTATGTACTCTAAGTTTGGAGGTGGGAAAGGATGACTGATTGTAGTAGCAGACTATGATGCCGTCAGACTTTGCGAACAGTTCCTCTTAGCGTGTCGATGGCAAGCCATCGTGGTTAAAGGATTGGTCATACTGTTGTGCAAGGGGGAAAGAGCTTTGTCAGGATCGTTGTGAGTAGCAAGACATAGTTGGTCATTTCATTCACACTATCGGCAGTCTAGCAACCAATCGCATTGCAATGGTTAATCCGTACTACTTAACTCAGCGCCTCCCGCGATTCGATCTTCTTCGCGAGAGATGCCTAATTAATTTGCACGGGTTATACTCTGGAATGACTTTGAACTGCTATTGCTTTGTAGACTACCAAATTGAGGCAAATATCAACCATTGTCGTGCTTGTTTCATTCTATTGAAAAACTATGTAAGTATGAGACTCTAGGGTCTGGTTTCTGCCTACCCTGTCATATAGAGGTTTTTCTTTATGTAATATAGGAGGAAAGAAGTAGTGCGAGATGTAAGTAACGACTTATTATTCAATAGCGTGGCGAAAATTATCCTCTCCGGCACCGCGCCACCTACAGTTCGCCAAAGAGTATGTACCAAAAGTCGACTACTTTGCATTTATGTTTACCGGCTTCTGTACGTCAAAGCTATCGTACAAAAGCCGGTAAAAATCTTCACTAGGAAAAGGTTTCTAGTGAAGATTTTTTCTAGAAGATAGGAGAGAATTACCACGGAACCTCGGGATCTGGATAATTCGAATGTGTAGAGTTGAACATTTGTCTTCACTAAGTACTTAAAATCAAATTTTGCTGAAGCATATACCTACGCAGTTTCGGTACCTAGCTAAGATCAAGGAATCAGTTTTGTGATTAAGCAATGGCCAAAGATAATTATAGAGAAAAGTAGGTAGAGAAGACACAATCCCGGAAAGTTCAGGATGTTGTGGTGACTAAGCGAACAAAAGATAAGCCGAATGTTTCAGACGAAAATCTCGCAAAAATATCGACAATAGCCAGCCGGAGATAATAAATAGCCTGACGATAATACTACCCATCTATCTCAATGACTATTTCCTTTATGGAGGCAAAATACAGCGCTCTGATTGGTCGGCGAGATGCAGCCAGCCGACTGTAAACGAGCCACACGATCACCTGATCAATTTGAAATTGGAATAGAAAATTATTTAGCCGACCGAGTGATCTTGATACTAATCTCTAACTTTTCACGTTTTAATTAGATACTCGAGCAGAAATACAGTCCTATTGATAATTTGAGTCAAGAGGAATCGAAAACTTCATGGTCTAACTATAGTAAGGAGACCTGTAGTTAAGTGATTAAAACACAAAAGCAATCAATTTCAAGCCGATCGGTCCATCAAATGAAAGTTGATGGAGGCAATTTGTAAAACATGTTCGACATACGCTATTACCTACATTATGTTGTGCACACATAGTGAGTCGGATGATTACATTTATTGCTCACGAAAATTATATAGCAAGAAAGGTAATGACTGGGCAATCAATGGTTTCTAGGAAATTGTTAGTTCACCCACTGCATTAAGAATCCTTGTAACCATAAGATGCAATGTGCAACACAACTAACGTAAGTAGACGGTTCAATACCGTTTTTACATAAGACGCCGCGATCAATCAATTTTATTGCAGTAGGCTTTCAGTTTTAAACTTTGATCTCGATTATCTTTTAATTTTAGAATATAAATGTTTGATGTACAATGTGGCCTGATCACAAGACAATTATAGGACAGCAATTTTAAGATTTACTCGTGACACTAGATTCTTAACTTTACACGCACATTACCTAAACGTTGTCTTTACAAATGAATCTTGATAGAATAGAATAGAAATCGTTTTATTCACAAATTAATTTAACACAGTACAATAAAATAAAAATAGAAATAAAATTAACAATAAAATAAAAATGATAAAATAGAGCTCATTAAAGTTACGAGAAAAATAACTGGATAAGTCGAGTCGGACTCGCCTTAGGTCAAGTTCTGAACAAACAATTATATGTTATATTATTTTTAATGCACTAACCCGTGCTAAGGAGAATTTTAAAAAATCTATTTAGAGGCTAAAAATTTTACCCATTCCGGGATTCGAACCCACGACCTATGGCTATCCCGCTATCTGGCACGGATAGCCAGAGGTCGCGGGTTTGAATCCCGGCATGGGTGGAATTTTTAGCCACTAAATAGGTTTTTAAAACATTATAGACTTAACTTTGCAATCGAAATAAATATTCAAATAAAAAACCAACCGAATATTCAGTTTCGCCATCGCCAGGATCAAAGTTTTGTCTACATTTTTTCTACTCCAGGATAAGATAAGATCATAGCGTCTGCACCTTAACGTACCACATAAAGAGGAAGTTGTTACATCGTAGTCTATTTCTTTGAATTGGGTCTCAAAGCCAGCACTGGCGCAGGTGTTAAATCGAATGAGGCCGCTAACTGTTTTGCGCAGCGATCTCGTGTAGGGAATAAACTATAGGAGGTTACAAATGGCCACTCGATTTTTTTACATTTGGTTGATTTCAAACATGTGCTTTGCCTTTTTGACGCGGTAGGTACTTCAAACCTCGGTAAAATCTTAGGGCTCACCATAAAACATAACAGGCGGCTTCCTGTACTAATTTATTGTTAAAATGTATTGGTTTCTAAAGAGGATTCTCTTCTCCTTTCTTCTACTTCTTTTGATTTATACGATTCTTATACAATCGCTACAAGACAAGTTTAAGAGTTTTCGTGTCGTCTCACCGTAGCGTTGTTTTTTTACTGTTGCGTCGACTTGTAAAACTGCTGGTTGATAAAAAACCACAGAGGTGGACCGGAATCGTAAATGTTGCTACTCTTTCGCCTTGCGAGAGACAGATAAATATACGGAGTCTGCCGACCTTCGCTTGTGGGAGAGGCACCATACGAAGAACAAGAAAAAGGAGTCGATTTGTGTCATTTTTCCTCGCTCGCTTGAGTCTGTGGTACGCTTCCGTTTGTGTTGTCTAACTAGAAACAGATTCGTATTGCTAGTTCTCGCGTGTTCAGTGTAGCGAGAATTATTCCAACAAACTAGATCACGGGCTGGTGGCTTCGAGTTTCCATAGTTTCTGCTGCTCGTTCGTGTGTTTGGAAACTATTCTAACGGGGCAGAAATATTAACTGTGATTTAACATTCATTAGAAATTAATTTACCTATATAACTGCGGGAGTACGCCAATGAGTTAGTTAGCTTGTTCACTTGCCTAGGTGTGCAAACAAAATGTCATCATCATCGTCATCGTCAGGCTATACTAGTCCCCTGCTGGACATAATTGTACTGCAGGGGGCGCTGCTGCCCACCCCCCGGCTAGCAACATTTTGGTACATTTTGCAACAAAATGTAACAAAAAAATTTTTAACTTAAAAACTTATTTATGACAGAAACTCCTGTTAGAAACCAATTCTAGCTACGTCTTAAAAGCCTCTTAGTGAAACCAACTCTTTATAAGTAAGATCGTTAGTCTCAAAATAAACAGCGCATCGTATATTTATAGATTAGAAAACTAATCGTCTATATTATCGACTTTTAGTCCGGATCTACTTACGGTTGTTTTTATATCGGAAGAGTCCAACCTGGTGTGTTGTGCTTACGAAAGTTTTAGTCTATATTATCATTTACTAGTATTGCCCGCGACTACTTTCGCGTAGTAAAAAGATTAGCCTATAGCCTATGCGAATGTCTATTAGCCTATACCGCAAATAATGTTGAAAGAATATTTGAAACCTACATTTAAACTTTCCCTCGTCATAATATCAGTGTAGAGGTAGATTTTTTCTCCTTTGACAAGTATGAAATTTAAAAACCTATTTAGAGGCTAAAAATTTCACCCATGCCGGG
Organism: Yponomeuta sedellus; assembly: GCA_934045075.1. Lineage (NCBI taxonomy): Eukaryota > Metazoa > Arthropoda > Insecta > Lepidoptera > Yponomeutidae > Yponomeuta > Yponomeuta sedellus. Next base: position 6,760,615 of record OW203726.1, on the reverse strand, counting down.
ATTCGAACCCGCAACCTCTGGCTATCCGTGCCAGTGCTCTACCAATTGAGCCAATCGGCGACTCACCGGCATCAGTGAAATTTCGAACCTCTTTACACTATTCTCTGTATTACGTACAGGCAGCGACATCTGGCTTAAGCAAATTGCATCACTTACAGCCCCGACTACCTACTTTGCAGTTAGGTTTTAGATCGGAACGATATCACTGTACGCACATGATTATACTATTTTTATTTTTAATGCACTAACCCGTGCTAAGGACAAATTTAAAAACCTATTTAGAGGCTAAAAATAAGTAAGTGATGCAATTTGCTTAAGCCAGATGTCGCTGCCTGTACGTAATACAGAGAATAGTGTAAAGAGGTTCGAAATTTCACTGATGCCGGTGAGTCGCCCATTGGCTCAATTGGTAGAGCGCTGGCACGGATAGCCAGAGGTTGCGGGTTCGAATCCCGGCATGGGTGAAATTTTAGCCTATAAATAGGTTTTTAAATTTGTCCTTAGCACAGGTTAGTGCATTAAAAATAAAAATAGTATAAGTATGAAATTATCAGAATACATACTGTCAAATACTTCTGCTTCGTAATAGGTTGTTATAAAAATATGATTGTAATATCGCGTACGGGTAGTGTAGCGCTAGATAATCCTATTGTTGGTACAAAGCCGATGTAATTCAATCAAGCGGAAGGAGAAATTATTGTTATCCCGTATCATTGTTCGTAGGTTTGCCTTTAAAATATGATGCAATAAGTTAGTAATAATAAAGACACGCGAATTCACCTGGCCGTGTTTTTATAGAGCGCACCCTTGTAGAGTTTACGTAGAAAATCAAGCCTACTTGCCTCGATATTACTTTCCCATGGGAACAAGATATTTTTTCGCAGTAAAACGTAGCTTATGTGTTTATCCAGGGTGTCAGTTCACTCCATACCGAATTTTATTAAAATCGTTCCAGCCGTTTAGACGTGAAGAAGTAACAAATATACACACTCACAAACTTTCGCCTTCACAATATTGGTGTGATACATATATAAGTGTGACGTGATTGACTACATAAAAATAATTAAGAAAAACAAAATTACATGGCGAGCTAATAATTATATTCGTAATGCATCCTTTATAAGTAATGACAGATATTAATAATAATAAGTAATTTATCCACTAAATACGGTGCAATATTTGCACCTATTTAGCTTTTTATTCCGTAGGAAAATTTACACGATAAGATTAAGGCTCTTTTTAGAGCCTCTGCTTTCCACGGTACAACTGTTATGTGTAACTGCAGAGAGATAGTACGATTACAAGCGCTCAGGTATTAGTTTCCAAGTTAAAGATTTTTCCAATGTTTTCCATTATTAGCGAGCGATATTCCAACTACAAATGGACCTAACTTAGAAAACAAAGTCTTCGGTACTTGCCGAGGTTAGAACCCGCGATCTGCTGAATGTGAGGCTAGCGTTCTAACGATCGCCCTACCTTCGCCTTACCGCCTAGGTACTCGTCACAAGACATGACTTTTAAATATGCATGAAAGAAAGACATTATTATTATTTAAAAGACATGTAATTTAATTTATCTTATTTTATTGTAATTTCAATAAGTTTTAGAATTAAACATTTACATGTTATACTATTATTATGAATAAAGTAATCTAATCTAATAACAATACACATTGTAGACTTTTAGTCCGGATCTACTTACGGGTGCTACTATATCGGAAGAGTCCGACCAGGTTTCGCTCCGATTCGCAGAGCTTAATCATGGTGAGCAGAGACGGAGCTCGCGTCGTCGGTTGCTCGTCTCACACTCTGGTCAACCTGGTCGGACTCTTCCGATATAACAACACCCGTAAGTAGATCCGGACTAAAAGTCTACAATGTGTTGTGCTTACGAAAGTTTTAGTTCACAAACAATTACACATCATATTAACAAAATCAAGAAATAATTGACGTTATATGAAAAAAATAAGAGAAATATGATGATTATAGTGCTATGCAGATTTGTTATAACTGTGCATATGTATTTGTGAAATCTTGTGTATCACTATATAAACGCTTTCATAGTAGATTTGTCAATTTGCCTCTACTAACTTTTCCGTTAAAATTTCCAATATCAAGGATCAGTTGACAATGTATATTATTATGTATTTCACACATATGTACTTAATCAAAACATATGGGTACAAGATGTCGCGGCTCAATAAATCTGCAGTCAAAAGGCAGTTTTGGTCGCAAACTTGCTGCATAGGGCAAAGTAGTACAGACGAGCGGCTTTAGTTTAAGCTTAAATTCTATTTTAACTCGTATAACGTTGTACCTCGGGCTTTTAGCTTGGGAAATATATACCTAGTGAATTTTAATGAATTTCCGCAGTGAAAAGAGACAATATACGTGTCTACGCTCATCAGCACTAGAGGTAACTTTATTTGTTACAATAAGAGTATTCTGCTCTTTTTTCCGCTGTTACGTATCTCTCAAAATATAGTTGTTAATCGATGCAAGTTGGAGAACCAACGATCCCTGAGACACAGGTTTTACCCAGTTTAGGGGTCAGAAGTTCAATTGCATAAAGACACTGTTTACGAAAAGCCTATGTACGTATTTAGTTTGTAGACTATACAAATAAAAAGTATTACAAGTTGGCATCAAGAACCAATATTTTATTACTTATCCGTCAATGATTTTGTGAGATTGGATATGGTTGGTGAAGATGAGTTTAGTCTTGAAGACCGTCACCGCACAGCCCGCCAACACTTCAAGGGCCGCTCTAAGTCCACGTAAGTTCAGTAAGTTGTATGTAGGTTATATGAAACTAAATTATATGTTATTAATTATTAAACTTTAAATTCCACTTTGCAACTATACATGACTGCATTGTGATCAATCCTTACAATAGAAGAAAAGGCTACCCCTTCCACATCATCGATGACAATATAGTTTTGGCTGAGACGATATTACTTTAGAAAGAAAATTGTTTTCTTATGCAATAAAAAACTTTGAAAACTAAATCCCTACCCTTATTTATAAAACCGCTATCCACAAAAAATCTCAGAGGCATTATATTTAATTTGTAGTAACGTATTTTCATCCTAACATCTCCACCACAGATTATTTTAGTCCACGTTTGTGGAGTGTTTTGAAAATTGTGCTTTTATAAAATAAGTCCGCTGAGTTCCGAAGCTGTTCTAGAGCTGTATTTCTGGGCTCCTTGTTCGAGGTAGTCTCGAACTTGCTTGGCCATTCGTACGCGTCACACAAAGGCCTCTTTGTTTATGGTTAATGGACGCCGCTTTGTCTCTCTGTGCAAAATTTTGAGTTATTGCTGAAGTCTTGCACCTACCCACCATTTTCCTGTCGAGTGTGGGGGCTGTGTTACTAGGTATTGGCAGAGAAACTGATGAGTCAGATCTAACAAGACTCTTGTCAATAACAAATTAGGCTTGTTAAGAAACGGGATTTTGAGCACCATTTCAAATAATATTTTTGCATGTTTCTGATGCGAATTAGGTAACATGCTAAAGGTTGCAGAATTGAGATTGTCAAAGTAGGTAACTACAAAATTACATACTTTTTTTTGAAAAACTATGGGAACGATAGATACATAAGGTTGTGTGGGATTGTGCATTGGGATTGAAAGATTTATTGGAAACGAAAACAAAAGCAAATAACAAAACCATCGAGTAAACCTTCTATCAAAATTCAAAACTTATTAGTGTTGTAAACAAGTATGTATGTACTTAGTGAAATTCATCATTCGGAAAGCGGCGGCTAGGCTTGCACTTGTACACCTACTCAGCGTGGCGATTAGAACAAAAACTGATTTTGCAAACGACTAAAATCTTAATGCATTGACCCACTGAAGTTTTGAAAATAGGAGCCGTTATGTTCAAATTCGAGTGTAGGGCAACGTAAGGTAAACACAGTGACACGGCGAGGTTGTAAATAATAGTTTACGACACGCTAGATTTATTGTTTCACCACAGACTAAATATAGGTACAGAAGGTAAGGCGCTTTAGCCGTTTTAGCGAGAGTACTGATGTCAATCAAACGATCAGGCGCACCAAACCCAAATTCAAGTATGGAATTTGACAGTTACACGATTGGAATCGTTCAGGATTTGATGCGAGTGGTGGTGGGGCAGCCGGGCATAACTATAGTGCTATGCGGATTTATTAATAATATATTTATAGTGCATATTTTTTGTGTAAACGTGTAACTACTCTACAAAAATGCTTTCGTATGCGAGAACAATTAGCATGGGACTTGACAGTAACACGATTGGAATCGTTCAGAATTTAGTGTGAGTGGTGGTGGGGCAGCCCGCTACCGTCCACTGCCGGACGTAGACCTCCCCCAGGGTACGTCACATCTCTCTATCCTCGGCCATCCTCATCCATCCGCTGACATGTAAAGATCGGCCACGGTTTTGTCGATAGGTCTATAAACACCTGGGGCACACAAGAAGGACCTGGGACGTGTTGTAGTCCACGTAGTTCTAAGCTGCTATGTTATAGTACTGGTAGATACATAACATATCAAAATTCTAGGCCGGCCTAGAAGACGGTGAAGAGATGATCTCAACAACCATCTGCCGGACTGGTTTGAGGTGGCCCAGGACAAAAAAATCTTTACTGAATTGGTGTGGCCTTTGCCTAGCAGTGAGACGCAAACAAAGAGGCTACGTAAAAAAAAAGGTAGGTAGTATGCCGTGGGACAGTCCCCATGCGGTCCTTCTACAACCAGCTACCTACAAGCTTTATGTATACCTAAGTCTGAATAGTAGCAACGTCATATCATGCAGTGAGTTGCCGACGCAAGGTCGCACAAGCGTTTGATCTTTTTGGCATAAGCCCAAAGATTGATGAAAATATTTTCGTGTTTCAGTTTGCGGTGAGCTTTTAATTGCTGTTGTTCTTGGCCAAGACTTCTACTTAAGGCCTATAAAAATCCTTTATGTCTACAACACGTTACTAAAAATACGCCATCCGTTTCTTTAATGTCGATAAATAAAACGTCTTTCAATAAGAGGTTGTTTTTTTTTTAATTTGTTTTCTATTTTATATACAATCTTTTTTTTATCTAGTCTATTATTATGGCCTTCTCCAAGAAAGAGATGAAACCTTAAAACTTGTTTTGTTTTAACATTTAAAGTTTTCAGTTTTCTCTTAAAACCGTCGCAAATCATGCAGGATTAATATTTCACACTCGACTTTTTTAAACTCACATAACATAACCTCACGCCTATATCCCAGAGGGGTAGGCTGAGACCAGGGGCTGCCACTTGCCACGATCCTGATAGATCACCTTCGCTTCATCGACATAAAATTTTCAACTCATGGCTAACAAATATATATAGGTATTATCTTTTCTCTACACTTGGTTGAGTTTTTTTATTTGTATACTAGATTACGACAACTAAGGGATCGTTAGGTACTTGGGTCCATTGAAACTAACGAAGTTATTTATAATAACAAAATTTCTTTAAAACACTTTTCAGAGACAGTATAAATAATCTATAGTAACATTTTTCCCTTTATCACAGACGATTTAAACTACGTTTAATGTTGAATTTTTTTCAGGTTTGGCAGTAAATAAATTGTTATCGATCAATTTGATAAGGACAAGACCCAATTAGATAAGTGTTGCTATTATCGATTGAAGATAGGCATGGTATAGCCACCGACGCGATGCCCAAATATTACGTTTTTGTTGGATATTCGCACTTATTGAAACGCGCCGAGCGATATAAGAGTTGGGAATCATAAAATAGGCGTATCTGTAAGTGTGCCCAGATATAATTACAAAAATCTGGGTCATAAACAACTTCTAAAATTGTACGGTGAGGCTAAAAGTGGTAGCCATTTCGATAAAAACAACTTCAGCGTCTTACCTACCGGTGGGGCATTTTTAAATCCCATTCGGCTGTAAAACCATAAAAATAATGGCAAATACCTACCGTGACTCCAATAAAACAGCTCTTTATTCAAAGCAAAATGCTAATCTTGCCTGAAATTGGCATTAAAACAATACCGCAGATAGTAAAAAGCTATACAGTGTACTCCCTACAAAATGTATGTAAATAAATTCAGCATAGAGAATAGCAGTATTTTTCGCAAACGGCCTCCCAAGGCTATAAAGTGGGCTCATTACTGAAATATTATTCGGCAATTTAAACAAATACTCGAGAAGGGGAGCTCGTGATTTTTTTTGTGAGTTATAGCGTTTGGCTCGTATATTAAATTAGTTGTTGGTCGTTGAATGTTCTTCGGAAGTTATCGGGATAATTATTTGGACGAACAGAAAAGCCACAAAAAATATACTCTTACTTACACTCAATTAAATATCAGATTATCACCCCATCGAGTTTGACAGGATGAGTAACCATTTCAACGTTTTTAGATAAGAGAGAGACGGGTTTAAAGTTTTATAAAAATTAAATATCATAAGTTTCTTTTTGTTTTCTATATAGGTACCTAAGCTATGATTAATATAATTTTGTGTTAGCTATGTTACCGCGATAAACTGATGTTAACTCAATATTTCACTTTTCTGAAACACAGAATAGGCATACGGCAAGAGTGCGGTACACCCATCTCAAGCCGGCTTTTGACTGTGGGATGTAATATAATATATATTACATCCTGAGATATAACAAGTTATCGCTCGTCATACATTTTGTACGAGACCGGTACACACTGTGCTATAATAACATTATAGCTATAAAACTAAATGTATGACGAGCGATAATTAAATTATTTTAAGTCTTATAGATGTAATATATATCATATTACATCCCATAGTGAAAAGCCGGCATTATGGCAGAAAATTTAAAAAGAAATTGGTGCTATGATGACATTCATAACCAAATTTCCATTGACAATATTTACTCACGCATGTACGTTCAATGCCTTATTTCAAACTTGATTTCTCTTTTAAAACTTTCCATATCTACATTTGCTTACTAACTCTATTCACTCCACTAGCACTTACAATAATCTCATGTCACTGCCTAATCTTGTACTAAGCATCCCATGTTTAATTGATAGATTACTGGCAAAACAAGTTAACTCAGCTACTCACGATAGCAATGTAAACAACATCAACGACAAGCATACCCGACCAGCCCGATTACACCCTCTATTAGCAGTGCATCTGTCGTGTGGTGTCATATGGTGTGTGACACTCTCTGTACTACATCCTCAGACTACATATTCTCTGCGCCACGGTGGTCGCTCGCCGCTATTTGTGAACGCGCCGGGGGTGATTTAGTTGCAGGAAAGTTAGGAGTTGGATCTCTGCACATATATTTTCGTCTGTTACGTCGTTGTGATGTAAGCAGTACGGCTTTTAGTAGTAATACCATTCGCAACTGTGAAGGCTAGCTACCCTTGATGGCTTGCAACTATACGCTGTTAGCCCGTGGCGTATTGACTTCTTTTCCTGAAGAATGGCTAACTAAACTGAGGTGTGTAGGTAAAAAGAAATATATGTAGGTCTTTCATCACTTTGTGCGAGTCGCTCTTTGCAATAATATTATCATACTTCATGTTGTACATTTGGTGTTTGATACGGAATGGAATGTTTTATCGTGTAGAGACCTAGAAAGTAGTTGCATGAATACATGAATTGCTATAAACTCACTGTGTTTAAAACAATAATTCGTTGTGGTAGCAAATGGGGATCTGTGGATAACCTTAATTAAGATGGTCGCGACACCGCGAGTTACACAATCGCGCTTAGACCCGTTTCACGTATAAATATTGTTCAAATAGCTGGTACACAGTACATCACGTATCAGTACATACGTGTTGTTGACGGACGTTGGGCAGTTATTGTCGGAAATTAATGTTTTGTATCCGATCTTCAAAAACGACATCGAATCCGAAGGGAAGCAAAGACAGGAAATGCATATTTTTTTTGTAGCTCTATTTCCAAATTTAATACGACTGGCCTTGAAAGTTGATCAATGTTGATGATGGCTCTTGAACGGCAGATTAGATCTTACAGTCTGAGTTGTGCAATCCATGAATAGATGGATAAATTGCTGACAGTTTTTTCAGCTGCAAACAATAATAGACTTTGTAGTAGTAAAGTTTGGTGTCATAATCATTGGCAGGCTAACAGAGGTATTTTACTGAGTTGTAATTTAATAGGAATTGATTTCTATCACATTCTATTGTTATCATTAAACAAACAATAACCCACAGAAATGTTTGGTAAATAGCATAATGGTTAAGTAGCAACAATTGCTATTAACTTGTCGCTATTGCTCAAACATCCTCTGATGTTATCTAAATATTATTGCTATTATACAGTATGAGACGTTGCCGTTTGTAGATCCTATACATATAAAATTTTACGCCTCAAAATAAATAATGTAGCAGAAGGACAAGCGGCCACACAAGCCTTTAAACAGAACTATAGTCTGTTAGCTTTTAGAATATACCTCGGGCTCTAGAGTAGGTTTCGTTTTTCGCCAATTTTCGCCGGTTTTCGTACTGATGATCGAGTTCTGATTTCGAAATTAAGTGTCATATTAGTTCCGATATTTCTATTACGAGAATTATATCCGATTCTATGCGATAGTAGCCAAGGTATATTCTAAAAGCTAACAGACTATACCTAAATACCTAGTTACAAAGAAGTAGTTCTCATTGATCGAGGACAGAAACGCATGTCTTGGGGGCGAAATGACTAGCAGTGGACGAGGCAGGGGGCGTAGGGAATAGTACCATTGCCTACTTCCACGATGGAACTACTGCGAAGTTGTTTTCGCACTAGCTCCATTCGTGCGTATAACTCCAAATAATGGGACTACCATTTAAAACTTTGATTTAGCACTAGTAGGTACCCTTAAATGAATTTTTATAATTTAAGATACATACCTAATAATTATAGTTGTACAATTTTGGATTTGGGTAGGAGATGCAAAAAGTTACAAATAAAATTAATATTAATACGGAATAGGAATCGATTGGATCTATATCAAGACTCTGGAGATATCGATTGCTGAACGGACCCATTTCATAATCTAGAAATTTAGTTGGGTTTGTCTTTCATCATCTCTACGATTTCGTTTTCGTAACAATAACTGTAGATACTTCTGCAGTATAACTTCACAATGATGACGGAGAGGGATGGAGGGCGTGACGTCACATGCGCCAGCGCAGTCGGTTCGAGCTGGCAACACCGCGCGGCCGTGTTTTGTAAATAGAGTCCCGGGCTCATTGTGGTGCGAGCGAGATGGCAACACAAGGCGTATACGTGAGGCAAGCGAGACTTTGAAGTTATTGAGAGCGGCGTAACCGGTGGATTTTAATAGGAATGATCGGTTTGAGTTTCATCGTGGTTTTCTCTAAACATACATAAACTCACGCCTGTACCCTAAGAGGGGTAGATAGAGACCAAGGTTTACCACTGGCCTTCCTGATTCATCAACATTCGTTAGACGCTGCTTGCCGGCTGGATATTATATCCTGAATCTGAGATCGACATTGATCAAGAAATTATTGCCAGGTTTTCACGGTCTTAGTGCGCTCAGTCCGAGTGCGCTATCCGAGTAAATTAATGCTTCTGATTGGCTATTTTGGTGTTGTCACTAAAAAGCGTCCCATCAGAAGCATTAGTTTACTCGGATAGCGCACTCGGTCCAAGCGTACTAAGACCGTGAAAAGGGCCAATAGTTATAGAATTTACATGCGTCTTCGAGCGGTGGTAGCGAAGCGGTAGAGCGCCGACATCTCGTTCACGAGATCGTGGGTTCGAATCCAGGCACGTACCTACCAAGGTTACGTACTTTTGGAACGTTATAGTAGCAATATCAGCCGCTAACTGTGAAGGAAAACCTTAACATGAGTGTCTGAGTTATTCACTCTCAGCGCTCGAAATTGTCCATCAGCAATGGGCACAGGTGGTGATTAAGACCGTATTTTCTTTTTGAGAGAAGGCTTTAATAGTGGGACGTTGACAGGCTGTATTATTACATGCGTCGTGAAAATATATTTCCTATTTTTGAACTAAAACTTGCATAAGCTCGATAAACAATTCGACTCAATAAACAAATCAATTGTTCTGGTCCTAACCTAGAGGATTTTTTTAATAACAGTGACGATAGCCCAGAGCCCCGTTAGCTCAGTGGGTAGAACAATAGACTCGGAAGCGAGAGACCCAGGTTCGACTCCCATTCTAAGTTATGTACTCTTGTGAAGTGATATGCAATACCACTCGCTAACCAATACCACTCGCTATTGAATAGCAATACCACTCGCTAACCGTGAAGGAAAACATCGTGAAGAAACCTGAGTGTCCGAGGTGTTCAAGTACCTTAGCGCTTGAAATTACCAATTCGCGGTGGGCACGCGTGGTAATAAAGCCCAGTCTCTCTGAGAGAAGGCATAAAAAACAGTAACGATGACGCCTCAAATTTTGATGGATTGATGCGCGCAGACTTGAAGCGGCAATGGATTCAGAACATCAATAAAAATACAGCACTTGGCACATTTACAGAGTCACGCATGTAAAGGCGTGTATTGTTGACTATACAAAGATAGTGTTGGCTTATCATTATTAGGTTTGTATAGTGAAATCATAGTCATGTGACTTAAGCTGTCGAGTAAGAAGCAAAGTCAATATTATTATTATTATTATTTAATACTTTTATTGCCCTTAAACAAGTGTACAATACGGCGGACTTAATGCCTTAAGCACTTTTTGCCAGTCAACCGCAGGAGGTGGAAAGTACTTACTCCTGTCTATTTACACAACATTTTAAAAAAGTGATGTGAATGTGATTTTAGGTCCATTCAGTAGACGTTTTAGTTAGTTAAGCAGTTGTTTGTCTATTGATACTTTCACAATGATGCGTGTTGGCTACTCTAAGGTTATTTTGTCACCCACAGGTAAAATACGTATTTTTATTGTATAAAGCGCTTGCGCCGTAAACTACAATATGTGTGGTGGTACATCGTACAGAAAGATTGAACAAAAATCATAAAAGTCGTTGAACAAAACTTTTATCAAATGACAAACTCTAACCGACTTGTTGCGGGTATTGCGCATTTTACAAATAACCCTGCACTTTACTTACGGAACCACCGAAACGCGAGTCCGACTTGCACTTAGCTGTTTTTTTGTTTTAATTAAAGGCTCAACATTATGTAATATTTTACTTAAGTGTTCCGTGTATGCAATAAAAATACCCCAGATTATACTTCGTAGTACAAACAATTTGGCCAAGTCCATCGAAGTACTGTCACAGAATAGTACTGTCATATTACAGAATATACTATTTTGTTTCTACTTTAATTGAATGAAAAAAAATTGTGGTCTACCTGCTTGCCTCATCAAAACTTTGGATTGGGCCCGAAAGCTTGTAGACTGCGCAGGGCGGTCGACGAAATCCGCCCAGAAGGGTCAGTGACCCGCCCATCGACCCGGGCCCCGCCCGCCCAGCGTATCGAACCTCCGCGGACGGCACATGTCTTACGTACCGAACGGTGTTACGGTTTAGAAAAGAACGTTCGAGACAGTATGAAAGAAAAGTTTAGGTAAAAAGTATCTACTTATTAGAATTGCGGCACAACACCTCAGATCCTCAGTTTTTCCCACCATCCTGAAGAGACCTGCGGGTCTGAATTGTTAGCATACTTCAGCGCTTGTCATTCCGCTGTGGGTACACGTGTTGATGAAGCTATCTACTCTCTCAAGGGGAGCCGGCCTGTGCGGCGCTGTGTTTATTTATTTATTTTGTCTAAAATGCTTCATTATCAACTATCGCGTAAATACGCTTTTACGCTATAGCGGATAAATAGCGTTAAAGATTTTAAGTAAAAAAAAAAACAATGCGGGGAACAGAAAATATTCGGAGACCTCCAATTCTTGAAAAAAAAAACTTTTCACCGACATTTTATTCATTGATTTCCGTATTATTTAATTAAACATTCAATTATACTTTTAGTGTAAAGCTCACTGTGGAAAAATATCTACAATCAAAATGCTAAGTAATATTAAAAGATTACACTATTTTTATTTTAAATGCACTAACCCGTGCTAAGGAACAAATTTAAAAACCTATTTAGAGGCTAAAAATTTCACCCATGCCGGGATTCGAACCCGCAACCTCTGGCTATCCGTACCAGATCTATCTGGTACGGCATGGGTGAAATTTTTAGCCTCTAAATAGGTTTTTAAATATTAAAAGATTATAAAAATTTGTTCTTGCAATCGTGCGTAATTCTGCGTAAGCAGCCGTGCAGAGGTTAAATAGTTTGTAGCAAATAAAAAATGTGCAAAGAAAATATAGTTTTGTATTAAAAGATATGCAAAAGACAAAACAAAAGATAGCAACGAAATACGAGTGTTACAAAACCAGAACAATGTTTATTTACCTTGATGTCTTGTAAGACCTGGGAACAATATTAGAATAACATTAGTTTTTTTTTCAGTAAAAAAATCAGATGTAAAAATATAAATATGCTATGAGAAGAGCTCGCCTTTTTACAAGTTATTTCGTATATGGTGTCCTGTGAAAAGTATATAATTATTATACTAATGTAGATCTCTTACGCGTGATTACCATTTGATTTGATTTTTGATTTGAGTAAATGTGTTAGTATCATGGGAAAACTAAGCGAATCAACTGTACTGATGCAATGGCAATTAATTAGGATGGATTTTGTCACATGCCAAATTTTGTTTAGCCTTCCATATTGACGTCTACGGAAACCATTGCACAGTTGCAAAAAGAACAGTTTTGACGAATTAGCCTGATTCCTTTATTGATTATGCAAAAAAACCTTGACGTAAAAACAATACACCAACTTCCGTAATAACCTTTTCTGACCCTTCGTGTTGACGTGAAATTACTTTCGTTCTCATCCCAGCGTGTTCGTAAAATACATTACGGGGAAACTTTTTCTTCCTTAATTAATTCACGATATTGTTTTTTCTTCCACGAATGAAACCTTGTTTTCTTTTTAAAAGTCCTTTTTTGTGTTCCGTAAATACGACGACAATACAGCGCCTTGATTATGTAACTTTTCTCGTATACATTTGTGTGCGACAGTTGTTTACTTAGCTCTGCCGTATAGGTATGAGGCGTAATACATATCACACATAGTGGACACCGCATTTCAGTGGATATCTGATAAGTGACACTGATATTGAGCCACATAGTTGTACGACAAAGCCCAGTGGATATATCGTTTTCCCTCACATATGTATACATTAAAAGGTGCTTAATCAAGACGGTGACTCTTAGAGCATTATTCAAGTGTCAAAAAAACAACGGTACCTATATACCTAAACGGAATAAGATGACCGAATGATGAATGGGTAGCGTAGTAAACCAATTCAAATTTTTGGAGGTTGACTCTGAGGGGCAAATCAGGATCCAGTATATAAGGTAGGTAAGTGTTAAACCTTAACACGGGCGTGAGAATATGATGAGAAAAAATCCTCCTAAGGGGCTAAGAGTGCCAGAGAGACTCGCGCCCTGAGTGTGGACAAGTATGTGCTCGCACACGCAGCATTATGCTGAGAATATGCTTACTTCGCAGATCATAATTTCACTTGACTTTTTTTAAGTAACCTATATATATGTCCTACTCCCGGGGCACAGGTCTTCTTTCAAATAGAGAAAGAGAGAGAGAGAAAGAGTATGGGCTTAATTACTACGCGTAATTAACCCACCACGGGTTGGCAATTTCAAACGCTAAGGTATGTATACACCTCAGTCACTCAGGTTTCCTCACGAGTGGTATTGCGACTATAACGTACGGTGCCGGTAGCGGAGCGGTAGAACACCGGCTTCTTAATTTGGCGGTCATGAGTTCGAATCCCGGCAATAATGACTTCGTTTTCTAAGTTACGTACATTGGTGAAGTTACTTGTTTTGTGTTGTTTTCGATACTAAATCATTTTTTGATTTAAGGTTTTAAACTTTTGTGTATTTTTTTCTTGCGCGCTGTGTTATAGTCTAAGTACTGACGAAGACGTGTTGTATTGCTAGTGTGCTAGTGTTTATTGTTACCTGAAACAATAGCCAAACAAATAAATAATTTTACAGTGCGCAAAACATTTCTTTTTATTTCTCCTGTGTCCGTTTTCCAAGCTCACAATATTTTCCTTAGTATTTCTTAATGATTCGCGATACTCATACATAGTTATTTATTGAACGGGTCTAATCGCGATCTAAAAGTGACTCTCACAATAATTGACTGTACTCGCCACTTCAGTCTACACGTGGCCACGGCAACTGCAGTGCTGCCGAAACGCCGGAATTAAGGTAATCGCGGTTGGACCCATTCCTAGCTAGAGCTAGGAAAATGTTATGTATTAAATCTCTAGAAAGCCTAATAAAAATAATGTTTTTTGCATTAAAATCTAAATCACGTCATGAAAAAAAAATCACGAACAGGCGACCAGCGTTTCAAAAAAACCCCAACCAAATATTGCGTAACATTTCTAGAGTTGTTTCAGCTCCGTCTAAAATGTGTTTTGAATTGAAATGTTTACTTTTCAGTCGATAGTCTAGACCGAGAACATAAATCAACAAATGTTTTAACGAGCTTTTTCAGCTGGTTGGATTTAATGAATAATAATCTATGCTGGTAAAGATAAATATAATTTTAGACGGTTTATTTTGTTTATTTTCGAAAATTTTCTGTAGGTATTTAGAGTTCATTCTATCTACATACTTAGCAGGGTAGTAAAGGGGTTAAAATTCCCTTCAGAAACTTCTGAAATGTTGACAATTCTAACAATACAGGCAAATCTTCTTGCCTGTATTGTTCGGTCTTACTTCACGAATTTTTGTTAACCCTCTTCCACGCAATGCTATAATTTTCCTACGGTAAATGGAACCTTATTGCCTGTTAATGTCTGCTAAAGGGTTAAGGTAGGTCGGGCATACTACTCCAAGCAAGTCGAAAGCGGCCATGTGTGCGACATTGATTGATTCATCCGTCTGTAATCCATCAACCTGAACAACTGCTTTAGCTATCTTTTTGGCTTGCTACGATAGAGACAACAAATGAACATCGTTTGACAACAACAATCTATCAAACGTTTTTTATTTATAAACCATGGTAAGGAAACCGCGCTGACTACGTATCATAGTAAGTTTTTCACTCTCTTTTCAGTCGATTTATCCTAGTTTCATGACGTCACATTCATGACGTCAACGCCTAGTCCCGCTCAATCCTTCGCACGCACCGCAAGAGATCACGCTCTGTTATCCTCAGGCTCTGTTATGCGTAATTTGCACTTCCCCGGGCAGCCGGGTACAGGGGTTGGGCAAGCTGATCCGGGGTTCAAGGGCCGCCAGCCGTCTGGCGTGTGTCTACGCGTATTCCCGCCGGGTATATTTCACCCGTCTTGGCAGAGCTTACCGCGACGAGGTGGGTTCCCACAGAGGGCTTGCTGCGGCTTGAATATGTACACATGGGTATCTACTGTTAAATCTCCACTGCCTGTGACTATTACGAATAAGCGAGCATGCTTTTTACGGCTCTATAGACTGTAAACAGAGCATTTGAATGAACTGATCTTTCAAATAAGCGTAAGTGAACATCATCCACCGCCTGCGCAATCGTCAATCTGCTCTTCATTAGTCGCAGACCGATCGCTGTAGTGGACAAATTCAGCAGAAGTGTGTTTTAACGTAAGAGTCTACACTCAGTTCAATTGCTGCTGTGGAGAATAAGGCAGCGAAGAAATTCGTTCTGACCATACAACCTATTGCAAATGAAAAGACATACGCCGAGCAGTGTACAAAGTAATTAATAAGTAATATACGCGTCAAATTGATAACCTCCTTCTTTTTTGAATCGGTTAAAAAGTGGAAACGAAGCTAAGATTGTGAAATCAACTTAAAAACCGTAGTTGTTATTACGTTCCTTAAGAGCTTAGATCTATTAACTTAAGATAACTCGAAATAGAGTCGTTTTGCGGCGTAATAAAATGGTAAAAGGTTTTGCCAGCTAAAAAGTATCTTTCGCCTGAGGTGTCTTTCTAGGCCGCCACTAGGACGCCTCTAGGGTTTACCACTTCCTTATGCGAATGCTTACGGTAGCCGCGATGTAGACGTGAAAGTGAAACGATTGCGTCTTCAAGCACGTGTTGAAGCTCAACGGGTTGACGCGATACCTGAAAATATTAGGCACAACAGCTTAACTCGGGTCAAAACCTGGGTTGGAGTAAGCTTGTTTCAGCTTGAGAGCACATTTGGCTTCAAGGACCAAGAACTTCATGAATAATGTAAGAAAACTATTTGGACTTTGCCTCTTCGTAATGACATTATTTATACAGCGTCCAGTGGCGCCTTCAGAAAGTATGAAGTAGCAAAAGAAAATAGTATGTACGGCTTCAACATCTACCTAGCTTACGAAACATGTCCAGGCAAGTTCTAATGAGCTTTCATACTCGTAGTTATTCCAATAGTCCGTGTAAAAATCCGTGTCTCTTTATGTACAAAATTCGAGGTAAACAGAGTATTGATTGGTTTTGTATTGCAATTGTTACGTATCGTAGAGTTAACAATGCTACTAAATTATCGTATGCTACGATTAAGTACCTAGCGCTTTGCAAATTGAGTTGAGTCGACCGGTTGTAGTGATACACTCCGCGTTAAGGCTCCGCGTGAGTTATGCTTTGCTCCGTAAAGTGGCACTGCATGCAGCTTTTCCTTAGTACGGAAAACTTGCGCTACCTTTTACTTTCCTTGTCGCTAGATGTGTCTCTTGGGACGGTCGCTTTAAGTGAACATTTTCGTGTTTGTCTTGACAACGGGCTTAAAAGACCTTTTCGGTGTTCTTTGTGCTGCTTTGAGTCATCTTAAAACACGATGTCGCTTAAAATATCGTGTCCAGAGACAAATACAACAGATTTTTAAAAAAAAATACCTACTACGAGTATAACCTAATAATATTAATTGTTTTTGTTTTAAGTGAAAATGCATCGAAGTTTAAAAACCTATTTAGAGGCTAAAAATTTCACCCATGCCGGGATTCGAACCCGCAAACTCTGGCTATCCGTGCCAGCGCTCTACCAATTGAGCCAATGGGCGACTCACGGCATCAGTGAAATTTCGAACCTCTTTACAATATTCTCTGTATTACGTACAGGCAGCGACATCTGACTTAAGCAAATTGGCTCAATTGGTAGAGCGCTGGTACGGATAGCCAGAGGTTGCGGGTTCGAATCCCGGCATGGGTGAAATTTTTAGCCTCTAAATAGGTTTTTAAATTTGTTCCTTAGCACGGGTTAGTGCATTAAAAATAAAAATAGTGTAATGCATCAAAGGTTCAGAACAAAGATAGGGATCGAGAGCCTATACTAAATGCCTAAGTAAAACACATAGCTAACGTTAGTGCTTCTGCTTACCTTCCTTGAACGGAAGTTATGTTATATTATATTAGTCTGCTACACATAAAACACGCAAGTTTTCGAGATAAAGAATCACAGTATAACTATTGAATTCACCTACGTTAAAGGAGCAAAATCTCTTTAGACACACCAAGGAAACTAATTCCAGCGACGAATGGAGCCGCAATCCCTCGACGCCGAGTTGACCGACCGTGGGGTCAAGGGCGCGGGTCCTAGAGGCTCTCAAGGAAAACCCGCTCGATTTAGCCCCGTGAATGGACCGACTGTTTGTAAACACGCAATAGGGTAAATATATTGATATCTGGGGTCGGTTTCACAGTCTATTGATATGTTAAGGAGAATACATACGCCCATATAAATACTACTGCAGTAAATGACGTATGTATGGACCGCCACCGCTAGCACGTTGGTGTGTACCACCCTTTACTTGTACTGGATGTAACAGAACATTTCAAACTTAATCTCTTCTATGCTAAGACCGGACAACAGGTGTGTTAGGGGTTACGGCACGTTCCACAACCTCGTAATTCCGGTTAGCTTGTTTATAGCGATATATTAAGCGGGTATAATCATGATTGTTTATCAGGTAAAAAGTACCTTACCGTAGTTACCTTAATTCCCGACGTTTCGGCAGTTGCTGTGGTCACGGGTAGACTGAATTGGCGAGTACTCAATTATTGTAGATAGAAGCTTTTATTTTTTCGCAGGAATATAATTCCTATGTGTGAGCATCGCGAATCATTAAGTAATACTATAGCTTGTTTATCTTACATGTTTGTTGCTGCTGTCCGTTGTTACTTAAAAACGCTAATTTAATGAGTCTATCTTCGGCCACTGCTGGACATAGGTCTCCAAACGCGCCCGCGATTTCTTTTTGCTTTCTATCATCCTCATCTAGCTGCTACCGGCAATCTGCCTCGTATCGACAGTCGGGAGACGCATAGGCGTCCTACGCTGCGTTTGCCAGTTCGTGGTCAAGAACCTTCGTACCCCATCAACTATTGGTTCGTCGGCAAAAGTGACCAGCCCACTGTCACTTTAACATGCAAACCGTAAAAAGTAAATTTCATCGCATCACCCTTGTCTAATACATTTTAATTTGTTTCGCAAAATGGAAATTCCATAATCGAACGAAAATTCCGAAACAGTTCTCAAAACAGTCTTAAAAATCTTTTTATTTATATAAAAACTTCTGAATTTGAACTTGAGTGAAAAAAGTAAGATTTTTTTATCTCAAATTTGAAACCGCTAATCGCAGCTAATCTTACCGCTAGCCGTTATTCGTTATCGTCTTTATTTTGTTTTACGAACAGAAATGCTCCTTGCTTTATTAAATATTTTGATTAGCGCCGGTCACGGTAGGTTGGTGATTAATAAGTTTGTCAGTGTACACGCGAGCTGTTGCTAAGAGGTTTCCCTCAAGGCATAGCGTAGGCGTTTCATATGAATTGCTTTAGAGTAGAATAATTCTGCAGTTTTTGCTTAAGATTAGAATTTGGGACGTTAAAAAATTCAGTTCAATCAGTCAGTTTTTCTATCAAACTTTTCTTCTTCTCATTTAGGCTATATAAAACAAAGTTTTTTTACTTTTTTTTCAGGGCACAGGCCTTCTCTCATTATCTCTCTCTGAGAGAAGGTTTGCAGCAGTGCAGTATTTTTGCTTAAAGTACAGAAAAACATTACTTCTAAACCCTGAGATCCATAACTTAATTAATTTTTTTTAAGATAACGGCTTTAGAAGAAATTATGTTTATTTGGTAAATACATAACATGCATTGGAAATCAATATAAGTCGTACTCCCCGGCGCAGTTCTTTTCCAAACGAATAACCAAATTAATTTCTTGACGGGTTTGAAAATACTGCTTACTACGTGTCTGCCCAACGCGTAAACGCGGTGATCGTGGTGCCACGTGGTGATTTATATCTATCTCTCTCTCTCTCTTTATCTCTGATAAACACTTCACCCAGGATCAGCAGTGGGATTACAGAAAGTTAATCTCATAAATTTCACACTTTCCTCTCAAAGCAAGGAATTCACTTGGCGTTAAATTATGGGAACGTGGTCGGAATCAGAGCAGCAGCCCAGCAACACAACATATAAATAAACCAGTCTCGTGCGAACGCCAGACAGCTCGGCGCAGTGGTTGTGACATCAACACAACACCACTTCATTCATATTGCTGAGCTGTGGCACTGTTGACTCTACAAATTGAGATAGAGTGGCAGTTGCAGGTCTTTTAAGAATGGTTGTCGTGAAGTAAGAGCGAGTTTTCATAGTTCAACTAAAGAGATAAAAAACGAGCGATATTTTTTTTGCCGCTTAAAAAGGTGGAGGTTTTAATTTGTCAATCTGTTCATTGTTCTTACGATTTCATTCTCTACGTTGAAGTCTACGTTGTACGATTACATTCTTTGCATATTCTGCGGGCGGAGTCATTTAACATTTTGAAACTACCTAATTTATGTTCTTATGTATCGTACATTGCCCAAGCCCAAACACTATCCACAAACCAAAGGTTGATTGGAAGCATAGCATTAAGTACGCTTTTATAAGAAAACTTGTTTTCAATGCTATTGTAAGATTTTTGCAATAGGACTTTACAATAGGCTGGACTTAAAAGTTCGAGATATGTTGATCTGTTGGTGGGATCCGAGAGAAAACCATCGAACTTTGACGTTATTCTAACACCATAGATATAAAAAACGTGTGGCCTTAAAACTTTCGCAACGCCCAATGCTCTCGATTTCGATAAAATTCGACATTTGTGTGTCCATTTCGGATAACTAAACTACGCTGCGACGATACAAAGTACGTTTTACGCCATTTCATAATAAAACGGGCCCATAACCAACGGAACTACGGGTTGGCAGTTAATTATTGTTGATAAGACTCATAAAGTCAATTAGTACGCGGCAGTCGTGAAAATGAGGTGAATTAAAATTTACTATATGGCGCATGACATAAATCCGTTAAGTATAATACAATCACACGTGCTCTACAACAATGAGCTTTACTCTGTGCATGTGAAGCCTATAATCGAATGTGACAGCAAAGGAGTCAGACGGTAAAGCCTGCAGGCGTTTGGGTAAAAGTGAAAATTTACAGCGTCCGGATATACGTCGGGAAAATTTTCCCAATTAGATTAGTACGGCTGTTGATGCCGCCAATATTGATTTTCACTTTTTATGCGAGCGTCGGCTTTCATGTTTCATTGGTTGGCCACTTTTTGTACATCGGCGGCGTGGCGGCGCTGTCGTGGGGGTTGATTTTGCCATAAAAATTAAAAAATCTGTGTAAATAAGGAGCTCTCTACCACTCGTGTATTCAGAACAATGTTTCCGCAGAGAGCCTAGAATCAATTATTGATAGTACCTTTACGCTTTCGGCCAAATTTACGATTATTTATTTTGTTTATTAGGCATGTAGAACAGGTAACTTTCTTAGTATAATATAATTGTATTTAAGCCTAGTTTTAAGTTAGATTAACACCCAACGTATACAGACAAACGTCTATGTATTTTAACACGTATTTTAAATAAATTTAGGAACAATGATACAACCGTTATATAAAACTACAGAGGACCTTCTCCAGTAGGTATCATTCATATGAATGATGCATACTGTATTCAGTTTATAGTTCTATTCAGAGAAGGAATGCTGCCAGCGTCTTGGGAACTCTTCCCATCGGCAGCGGTGTAGACTTTTTTATACAAAGCTTTTTTCGTATATATGTAAATCTTGTTACGTAGTAATATTGTATAAAGTTGTAGAAAAAAATATTAGCTTATTTAGTATAATAATTGTAAATAAATAATTCAGTAGTTCTTGATTTTTAACGATGTTATATAGCATAACAATTGTATGCCAAGCCAATCGTATAGTTAAATACCACCCAAGGCGGGAAACAAAGCCACACCCCTCTGCTCTAATATACTTACTAAACATCCAACAAACCAGGCGATCTGCGATACGCGTGAAACAGATACTATTGAATCTGATTGCGCCATAACCAATTGGAAATGACTAGAAAAGCCATTCACCGCACCACGTGCGTTCATTGACAACTAACAGATCGCACTCCGGGGTTATCACTGAACCTAAACACCGTACGAGCTTCAGTTACGGTAGAATGTAGGCTAATTTAGGAACAGCGGCTTTTTATCATCATTAACGTAGAAAACTTCCTAAGTATCTAAGTAAAGATAAGACAAAAACAGTATGTATGACCACTGTCTGTACTCTTAGGTTAAGAAATATCTCTGTAATTTCCATTTTTATGTACAATAAAGTGTTCTATATCTATCTATCTATCTATCTATCTATCTATCTATCTATCTATCTATCTATCTATCTATCTATCTATCTATCTATCTATCTATCTATCTATCTATCTATCTATCTATCTATCTATCTATCTATCTATCTATCTATCTATCTATCTATCTATCTATCTATCTATCTATCTATCTATCTATCTATCTATCTATCTATCTATCTATCTATCTATCTATCTATCTATCTATCTATCTATCTATCTATCTATCTATCTATCTATCTATCTATCTATCTATCTATCTATCTATCTATCTATCTATCTATCTATCTATCTATCTATCTATCTATCTATCTATCTATCTATCTATCTATCTATCTATCTATCTATCTATCTATCTATCTATCTATCTATCTATCTATCTATCTATCTATCTATCTATCTATCTATCTATCTATCTATCTATCTATCTATCTATCTATCTATCTATCTATCTATCTATCTATCTATCTATCTATCTATCTATCTATCTATCTATCTATCTATCTATGTTTTAAAAATACTACAACGCAAGGCAACATACTGATTATGGTACAACGCATCATACCCCAACGCAATACATTAGTATGTTGCGTTTTGGTCTTTTCTTCACTTAATTTAGAAGTTTCCTATGACAGCCTTTTTATCTTTTTGCCTGGTGAGTGATGTAGGCAGAACTCCACCACTAGGTAGGAATTGTTTCGGCGTAGTAGGTTGTCACCGTCGTGAAGTAACTTTCATAACTTTCAGACTCTGCAATTTGCTCAGTACTTTTTTAAGAATTTGATTTGTTTTAGAATGACCTCGACGAACACGTAGAGTC
Organism: Yponomeuta sedellus; assembly: GCA_934045075.1. Taxonomy (NCBI): domain Eukaryota; kingdom Metazoa; phylum Arthropoda; class Insecta; order Lepidoptera; family Yponomeutidae; genus Yponomeuta; species Yponomeuta sedellus. The sequence continues at coordinate 6,738,093 of OW203726.1, read as the reverse complement.
ACCGTAAGGCTCTGATAGATCACAGGTTCCTATGTGTATGTGTGACTGAGAAGCCCTAGTATATCTCTTGCTAAACATGTCATAAAGCCGGATATTTATCCATCCACATCTATCCTTAAACGGACTGACGCTTCCGTGTTTTTGTTACATATTTGTTTAAAGTCCAGTTACACTAGTAACTGAATGAACGCAGCCCACACGGCTCAGTGCGACCTACATTTTTATTCGCCAAGCGTACTCACGCGTCTGTTAGTCGGTGTGTGGCAACGGCCTAGTATACTCACCAAATACACAAGGTCTCAAATTTCTTTCATGTTGCTTTGACGCATAGGCCAGCGAGTCGCTAAGAGAGTCTGAAGGAACGAAAACGTGCCAAAGAGAAATAAGAAATGAGTTTTTTTATTGTTATGGAATGTTAATGCAATGCCATGGACGCGTTATTTTTCTACAAGTTTCGTTGAAGATAAAAAGCCCAGTCGTAATATTGATTTCAAGCGGCACAAATATACCAATTTTTACGACTCTGCTACATTTCCCAAATTTTATTTGGCACTTAAAAGTAGAAAGCTCTCGGAATAGCTTGTAAAACACTCTAAAAATATGATTGAATTTAAAAATAAACGCCAGAAAATCAGGTCGTAGAGGCAGATAATGTTCTTATCTCTTGGGCGACTCACATCTAAATATTTTGTTATGTAAACGTTACAAGCCGATAACAGCGACGATAAGGCGTCTATGAATCAGGCGCTGAGTGGAAATAGTAGAATGTTTTTAGTGGCCGTAAGCTAGAGCAACGTTTACAAAAAAAAGGTCAACTAAGAAAAACGTTTAAAAGTTCAAATAAGTGAATACTTATGACTGAATAGTCAACCAATAAAACTTTGAGATTTTAAATAGGAAAGAAATAATTATAAGGAATTATTGTATATGTAGAGAAATAAAGAGACGTTTTTCCCTTGAACGAATCGAGTTTAGAAACTTAAAAAGTTTAAGTAAAGTTTTAAAAAATTTTGGGATCAATGTTTTTTCCGTAATATTTTTCGTAGCGAAAACTAAGTGTACTTAGACACTTAGTTTTCGCTGAACCGATAAGCGTGTAGAATTGAAAGAAAAAAGCACTCAATTTCACACGTCTTAAGTTGTCACAGCACTGAGATAAAGAATGCGTACCGAGAACATTGACTCAGAACATTACTTCGTCATATGAACTACGGGTTCTGATAATCTAGCACAGGAACCAAGTCCGGATTGGTGGAGGCTTGTAAGACTAGTGGCTGGTCTTATTGTCATAAGTATTCAAGCCTCTGGCCTCTGACTTGGCTTGACGACTGCCATCTTTCGACGACAGCCGGTACCAACTGCTTAACGTGTCTTGCGAGGCACGAAACCGCTCGGAAAAATGCCACTCGTGTTAGTCATATTCTTTTTTTTGCACTAACCCGTGGAGAGGATAATTTTTTAAAACCTGTTTAGAGGCAAAAAAAACCAATAAAAATAGATGGTCACCCCATGTACTGAACGCGCCCTTTGTTGCTTAACCTTCGTGGTCGTTTAAGATCACTCACGCAGCCGGGGCTACGAACGATTCACCTTACACTTATGTATAATTGAACTTTAAGTATGCTTTATATCAACGTATTTTGACCGGACGGATGTTTCGAAAGGCTGATGCAGGAACTCAATATTGTAAGAGTTTTATCTCCAACTCCTTGGCAAAACCTTCACGTGTGAGAGGTGCGCGTGACTGGCGTGTGAATGAGTTGGGAATTTTACTCGGCGATCGGGAATGGACGTATTGTTGTCATTGTTTCTTAATACAATTCGGCGGAGTGAACATAAGATAAACGGTACAGCCTGCTATATCTTAAAGTACTGATGAAATAAGCTCGGCAGGTACACTTTTCTATTTTGGGTTTTCTGAATGATTTTATGTGTGCAATAAGGTATAAAGACGAAAAACGGATAGTAAAAAAATTGAAACATAACTAAAAATGTAAAAACGAAACTAAACCTATTTTCTAATTCAAATATGAAGTTTAAAGGGCTCTGCCTTACAGCTCAATTTTGATATTTCTTTTACTTTCGGCGTCACTAAAATTTGTCCAGGAAGACTCAATAAAATCAGATGCTCTAAACGTGCTAAGATCCCTATCTAAGCTTAGATGCTTAACAGCGTCATTGTTTGCTATTTCTTAATTTTGTTCTTGCTTCAAGAAGTTTGTTCAGATTTCTGCTTGTCTTCCCGGTGCAGGTTTCCGCAGCTTTTTTTCTGCAGCCTTGACTTGTTCTAGCCGAAGATTGGATTTCCTTTCGGCACTAGGAGATTCTGCGCCTGATTGTGAATAAGTGCTTTCAAATAATGAGATACCATTGCCTATATCAACTATGTTTAATTCAAAATCCGACATTGGAATCATGTGGCTATTACGTCTAATCAACTTCAATTACGAAATTTCGAATGATTGCATCATGGCCTTCAATTAACTATTTTTAATTTAAGCATTTCAAATATTTTACATACATACATTCAGGGATGATTAAACATGGAGTTTTTGAACCCGTAATTACGTGGACGATACAGGTTACATTAGGGATATTTGGAAGCCAAATAAATAGGGATTAAGAAGATTAGTCTACTCCGGTTTCCAGGTATGATATTGAGTTGAAAGTGGATATCGGAGTTCTTTTTCGGTGCACAGTGGTCAAACCGTCGATTGGAAAATGAGCGACTAGGTACTAAAACAGAAATTTTGACAAAGATTTTGGTTTCAAGGAACCAGACTGTATGTATTAAAGACCAGTAATTATTATGCTCATAACTATAGGAAGAATTAAGTTTAGCACACGGGGCAGCCTGATTAACTATAGCACAGGGAATTCTAGTTTGGGAGCCCGGAAACAATTTGTAGCACTTTAAATTGCAATAATATCTTTTTATCTTAGAATAAACAGTAGCTAGTCCACGACATACGATATGTCCACGATATGCTTCTAGACATGACGTGCAGGTGAAATGTCGTACCTTGATCTCTATCACTCTCATTTACGTTGAAATTAGCTTTATTTGGTCTGATTCACCTACTGCAACTACTTCCCTAGATATTATATTTGAGCGTTTTTACGTAGATGATACCGACAGAATTAACTGAAGTCAAGCACGACGCGCCATGCCATCCTGATTCCTCATCATACGTAAATACATACATAAACTCACGCCTGTATCCCAGAGGGGTAGGCAGAGACCAGGGACTGCCACTTACCACAATCCTGACAGATCACTTTCGCTTCATCAACGTTCATAAGTCGTTGCATGCACGCACGCCGGTTCCGGGTACTTTTTATCTTCCCCATTGCTAATACATCCCCTATTTGGTCGATGTATGTCCGCCTGGGATATCCCTTACCACTTACATTCGCAATATATATTTGATTCCTAATCAATTTCCCAAAATTCTCTCTGCGTAAGAGGGCAATACGAAACGTGAATGAGTAACAAACGAATACAATGTTCCTTTTATGTAGAGGCGGGCTAAATCGTTGTTTATGAAATTGTCCATCATAGATGAGCTCCATCTGCGTGTGACGACGGGACAGGCGGATAATAGTAGCACGTGCATCTCCCGCGGAGCTTCGAATCTCGCGTGCCGCCGGGTGTAATGACCTTCTCTAGCCCAACGATTTAGCGCAATCGTACAATCGACCGGTTTTCATCTATCATAGTCAGACCGTCTTGCACCGCTTCTTAAATGTAAATTGAGTCATTTAAATTTAATTTAGTAATAAGAATTTGGGTCATAGCTTCTCACTAAAGCCAGATTTAAGAAAGCGGTGCAACTGGGCTCAACAGTTTAGTTAGAGGTTGAAAGGCTACAGTTTTAGAAGTTTTCTTTTAAGAATTAAGTAAGTTATTGGCGTAACATAGCGTGTTCTTAGGTTAACTTAAAACAAAGTTTTGAAGTTATGTACATAAATAGGTGCTTTTCAAAGACAAACCTAAAGTTCCGTCGTACAGGTAGCGGTCCGATCACGGTCAGCTGACCGGTTCCTTGAACGTCCACACAAAATCCAAGGTCTGCCCAATTTGTCAAAAAATAAAACGCAAATCGCAACACAAAACACAGAGCGCGTCCCGAGGGAAGTATTTTCGCTGACAACTTCGCGCGGGAAACTTGCGGTGGAAAATGTACTAGTGATGTGCAGTGGTAATCGATTGTTGCAGCGTGAATCGATGTCTTGGCGGGTTACGTAAGGTGCGCGCAGCGTCGCACGTGACTCGCGGCCGTATGACGGAACGAGCGCGGAACGCGCCCCCCGCGCGCCCGCGCCGCCCCCGCCGGCCCCATGCCTACCTAGGTACCCGCGACGTACGTACAGCAGACGTTGATAAACAAATTATATCACAAAAGACGTACCGAGTATATAGAGTCGCATGTTCGCCCGAGATTACGGTCTAATTGAATCTTTTTCCCCGGAGGAAAAAACCATTTATAAACGCGAGTTTTCGGTAAAGCAAAAGTAATTTATAAGTGTTTCATAATAAAAGTTACGTATTTCTTAATGACTCGCGATGGTCCTGCATAGTTACATTTAACGGGTCTAAAAAAAGTTACGTGTTAAGTAAATTTTCAAAACTTTTCATAACGCAGAAAACCAAGAGGAACAGTGCAGTTTTAATATTAAAATCTTAGCTATCCAAAGAACTCTACACACATTTCGTCTCGTAGATAAGCCAAACAATACAACGTGTTTTGTTTAGTACAGCATGGTATGTACTGATGTATACCCGTCTCTTTCCCGTTTCCTCCAGACAAACGGGTGTTTTCTCGAATAGCTGTCTTTGTCTACAGTTCGTGCCGTCCCGAGTTAAAACGAGCTTCAACGAACGATTACTTCTTATTATTCATTATCATATCAGCTAGTACGTACAACTACAATATAAAAGGAACGAAGTTTCGCAAAGAAAATTAAAATTTTTTCATTGGATTTTCTTTTCAGGCTAGGTCTTATGGAAGCGATATTTAGTAGCGATAGTTACTGAAATAAGGTCGTTTAGTGTTGGGAAATAAGAGGAAGGTGTTAGACCGTCTGTGACCTCGATATTTTCTGCTCCGTTTTGGTGCCATGCGGACTCAGCGCGCGCTTCAAGGAAAATACAAATTATTAGATTTGTACAATATGTAAATAGCAATTTGAAGGTCTAGCTAAGATGAAAAATACCTGTTACCCGAATAACCTGAAGTAACAAATTATTCAAACTGCTAAGGGAGTGAAATGAATTTTTTGATACAGTTTTGTGAATAAGTACTAGTTGCTTAGTTTATTCTGATTTTGACAGCATTTTTCTTTAGTGTAACCATAGAGTACGAATAGAATGGATCAGAAAAACCATTTATAATGAATAATTTTGTTCATATATAATTTTGAATGATTTCAAATCAAGCATTGCTTTAATTTACTCTTCCTTTACTCTTCGCTACGTCGTAAAATAAAATAATATTCTGAGAGAAGCTGATAAAATAATGAACCCGGATTTCCGCTAGTGAACAATTAATTCGGCGAGTTCCGTTCGGTACTACGATGCTAGCCATCTACAGCCATAAATGAAGGAATCTCTAGTCATTCTTAAAGTAAGGGCAGAAGAGCTATTTTGCAACTACTGGACTTTTATGTAATGTAAGAAAGCTTTACCTTAGTTTCTCATCGAAAGTAAAGCGTTCTTATGTCCAGCGCCTTAAGTCTTAGTATTGAATAAATATATATATTCTTTCGTAGCTCTAACAGTACCCATGGTTGCTGGCACCTCTATGCAAGGAAGGGCAAATATTTCATCGCTCCAACATCTATTGCAGCTCTATTATTACCGTACATAACAATCACGACCGCTATTTACCTCCTTAACATTTTGTACGGATAGTCTGCTTTTGTAGGAACGGGCAGATAAAGTTTCGCGGCGATCAACTCGATTAATAATTCGATATAATCGTTGTAATAATCGGCCGCACAAATGAATCTTAGGAGGTAGAGCACTAAGCGAAATTGCTTTCCTACAACACTGCCTCGGTATTCTTTGCGCTTTTCTTGCGATACCGCACGACATGGAGCCATTCTGTTACCGTTCGTAGTTTATTTTTATTTCAAGGGCGCGCACCGAAAGTTACGGAAAGGCTAGCGTATACATAAATCCATAGTGTGTACTCCGCTCACTTGACGCATTAATATGAAAACGTCTATGTACCGTTAGTTCTACATAGAGGGAGCTGGTGGTGCAGGCAATGTTATTCAGCTGAATATGCAATTAAATGTGGATAGTTTCAGCTCTCCCAAAGCTGCAAGAGCAAGAGAGACGCCCGACCCGCTACTCGATATTATATTGAACAAGTTTATAACTACATGTATTAGAAGAACGAGTTCCTACAACGTTTTCTCATTTCCCGGACGAAACTTTTCTAATATTATAGTTTCATTCATATTGTCGGTAGTTCCGCGGAGTTTTCTTTCGAGGAAAATGAAAGACTATTTCCATAACTATTATTTCGCTTTTATTGCTTTGTTAGTTTCTTTTTGCTTGAAATAGATTTGTTAAAGTTTCTTACTCTATGGCTCGGAAATAATACTTGTTTGTTCTTGCAAATGAAAGCTATACAAAAGTTCTTAGGTACATGTTGCGTAATGTTAGTTTCTTTTGATGATTGTGCTATCGATAAATGAGTGTTAGGGTTCTGTGATCAAACCTGTTTTTTTTCTAAAATATTTCTATAAGTGAAAACTTTTAATTGGCTTTCAGTCATTATTTCAATCGCAATGTGTTTTATTCATACCTGTAAGTTTTCCTATTATAATAAAACAAGTAAAAGGAACGCTTATAGTTTTGCCATGTCCGTCCGTTGTTTGACCGGCGGTACGCAAAAAAAGGGTACCTCTCTTGCACCTTAGGGATGCATTTTTTTCTCGCTTACGCCATAGTGTAGCTATCGTGGTATTGGTCGTTTAAAAATATTGTTAGTAGCTTTAAAGAGCCCATTTTTGTTAGAGGTAATTTTTTGTTAGAATAAGGAAACCTCTACCATCTCCCTGCCGACAAAACAGTTGATTGTAGCAACGTGAAAATATTCAGATCAATAGGAAATTATAATGATTTTAAAGGGAAAACTATCACTAAGGAGTATTAATACTCCTCGCTATCACGTAATAGGCGACCAACTTATAAAAGGAAATCTTCCTACAAATTTTATTGAAAATCACTTTGATGAATTTGTTAGTAGGTAGTAGTAGGTTATACATAAGGCCCGACATGCCCTTGGCCGGTTTTTTCGTAGAACTTATTTAAAGCCCTCCGGACGACTTTGACATTTTTTCAACTCGACTCTTTCCAAACTCGTCTCTTTTTTAATTTGCCATCTCTTTAATTTGTCTCTTTTGTAAAATTGACTCTTTCCTAACTCATGCCCACTCTGGACACTAGTGGGCATGAGTTAGGAAACAAAAAAGTTACGAGAGATCTGGATACAAAAAAGGTACGAGAGATCCAAGATTCTCGATTCGATTAACAAATTCAATACATACACTGTATGTACTCTTTATTCCTCATTAATATGTATTGACAGCGAAAGGGCTGCATCGGATGTAAGTCTAACGAGGCACAATACGTTGTAGCATTGACCTCGGTGTAAGAGAGAACTAAAAGAAAAGGCCTTGACTCGAATTATGTAGGTTTCGGTTTACCAAATTGAGCACGGTAATGGATTGTCATGGTTGCTTTTTAGGGGTCCGCGCCGAAAGGGCAAGAACGGGAATGTATTACTAAGACTCCACTGACCGTCTGTCTAGCCTCGCTAGCTAAGTATTTGTTGGGTGTTCTAGTCTGATAGCTAGAACACCCAACAAATACTAGGAACAAAATAAATATTTAAATGAGGCTCCCATACAACAATTGCCCCAAGTGGATATTTTTGGCGTTTTTGCCCCAAGTGGATGAATGGAACAGCGTCTACCTTAATATATATACAGAATATTTCATTGCATAGTCACTTTACAAATAAATAATTAAATTAAAATCAATATATAAGACGGGCGCCCTTAGAGCATTGAGATATCTGTGGGGATCTCATGCAAGACACGTCCATTTTTTGCATTTTTTTGCTTAATATTAATAGCTGTAACAGGTAGCCGCTTGAGATATTTTCGTATATTCACTTCAAAAATAAATAATTAAATTAAAATTAGTACGTCCGACACGAATTTAACCTGTTTTTTTGCTTTTATGTAGTGTTCATAATATGAGTGTCCTACTGCAGGGTTGATTGTTTTTTTTATTAACGTGTATTTTCGTAATCTAAAAAGGCTATGTAAGTATATGTTAATATCCTGGAACTGCCATATCATTCGTTTGTCTCACTCGCACGCACTGCATGCTTAGTGTCAGAGGATAATGGTTATTGTAGCACTAATAATGAAACCTTGATAATTAGGTATTTCGATATCAACCCTTACGTCCCCACTGTTGGGGCACGGTCCTTGCAGAAAACGCAGGAGGGTTAGGCCATACTCCACCACGAGGGGCCAAGTCCGGATCGGTGGAGGATTGTAAGACAATGGCGGGCCTTACTGTAAGAAGTTATCAAACCGCGAATAAGGCTTCTGACATGGCTTAACGACTGTCATTACATGACAGCCAGCACCAACGGCTTAGCGCGTCGCTCGGTAGAAAAATGCCACTAGCGGTAGTCATGGACGGTCTGACTGCGCCTGATGTTGCTTAACTCAAGTGATTGGTTCCAATCACTCGGTTCGACTAGGCCACGAGCGTTAATTAGGTCCTACGAGTTCCTAATTAGGAGTGACTACTATATATCTATATCTATAATTAGCCCACATCAACCCACTTCTGGGCATAGGCCTCCTTTTTATTGCGCCATTCCTTTCCTCCTTTCGAGTGACTACTGCATCGTAAAAATTAAAGCGACACTGTCACTCTTCCTTCAATAGATCTTGTTTGGTCCGTTAAATTTCCGATGGGCAAAAAACACTTATGAACAACTTAAATGCGAACTCGACAAGAACCTCACGTTCTTGGCATAAGAAATCGAAGCGAATGTAAATGTTGATTTTTAATTATGTGGAGCCTTGCAATTTATGCAGGCCCTCGCCTCGCCTCAGTTTTCTGTATAAACAGCGAGAACACCGCCATTTGCTTTCAAAATTATGCACAGAATAATATTAAAAAAATTAACCACATTTTCCCAGTGTATTTTCATAACATTTTGTACCTATAATTAGGAAAACATTGTACCTGTCGGTGTTTGAAAATTAAAGCGACGCAGAAACGGAGTTACTTTATTCATAAGTTTCATTAAAGAAAAAGTTCTTTATTATGTCATCGTTGAACTTTTTCTCCAACAATGGTAGTAATTAAAAGTTGGCAGCACTGAGCGTCGACAGCGCGGACGGCATTGTCGCGAGAGGGCGCCAGGGGCGCCGGACTCGTACAAAAAGGGCGCCAAACTTAACGCAGATTAACAACTTCCGAGTTTTTGTTGCATCGACGACCGAAAGTAGTCCGTTCCATGCAGCATTTAACTTTTAATGGATTTTTTAAGGAAACTGGGACACGCTCGAAAGTTTGAGTTGAGGTGGTGTACAACGTTTTAACCCTGCCTTTTTGATTCATTACTTAGATTATTTCGTGTAAATGGATCCATCTATCGGTATACTTTGCATTTAAGCAAAGAGTGGATTTATACAGCGTCCAGTGGCATCTTCACTCACAAGTCACACTAGATAAGCGAAGGGAAGGGAGTACACAAGTACAGTTACGGTAAAAATCGGGTAAGAGAGAGCGAGTCTGACTCGCACACCGAAGGTTCCGTAACGACACATAGTCGTTTTTTAAGATTCGTAATTACACTATAAGGGCTCTACTATAATCACACCAATACACCTGTATTGCGATTTTACGATAGAGCGAAAACACCTTCATTTATTGGACCTTACATTTTCCATTGTTCTTGATTATTTCGGCCGTAATCGTTTGTAAAAATATTATGATTCGAGGATAAAAACCCTTTATAAATTGGATAGAGATCGTAGGTATAGTAACAGGGTTTCGTCGCAGGTATATTAAAAGGGTACGGAACCCTAAAAAGGGTAAATTTATCTACGTACCGAAGCAATAAAAGCAAAACATTAACAATTTAACGACAAGGCTTAAGATCACCCAATTAATTAGCTAAAAGAATCCAAGTACCAATTCAATCACGCAAGTAATACGTGACTCCTGCGCTTAAAGCCATAACCAACCATTTCCGAATATCATCTTACAAATTAATGACCACATGATACGGAAATTAAAGCCCGTACGTCTGGGGGAGCGCCCCCCTTTCGGGCGCTCGCTACGCCCACTGTCCCCCCCCGAAAGTGGGGGTAGGGGCTAGAATAGCAATCTAGGGGGCTCGAATAGTCTGGCTAGCTGAAATATCTAGCGTTGCGAAATGCCCATCAAGCCTACGAAAACGCATTACGCCTGTAGATGAGACGGCTGCATATTTGACTAGCGTACCTATACATGTGCGTTGTGGAGACCTCTAACATGTTTATCTGGCACTGGCTCGACCAGACGATGTTTTACACTGGGTATTGATTTTCCCCGGGTTGTAAATGAATCGCTGCATTCTGTTGTAAGTCTGCTATCTCTTAGTGTTTAGGCAGAGACTCAAATGAACCTATTGGGCAGACTTTTAAATTATATTTTCTTATGTGAAAAGAACAATTGAATCTTAAGATACAAAACGTAAATGGAACAAGAAATTAGGCACAAGCATAATTGTATTATTGACTAAAGTAGGCGGAGAGTGATATATTTTATCAAGTTGAAATTAATTTTCGTTTTGCCTGCCATGAGTAGATATTACTGGTAACAGAAGAACAATAATTCATTGCTGTCACCACAGAGGATATTTTGAGTTAGGTAGTGCAATAGTGCTAGCAACTATAGTACTCAGAACATTTTGTGACATCCACGTTAGCATTATTTCCAGAATATTTGTGATTAATAGAGAAATGTAATGTTGACTTTAGGCGTATAACCGTTGTTAAAGTAATTAGATAGATAACGTTTCTTGAAGTAATGTTTGAAGCATTGCTTCCTGTAGCTCTTTTGCTACGACGTTATTGTAAGTATTTAATTCAGTTACATACTCTTCTTTATGAGATTTATGCCCTCGATAAGTTCAAGGCTGCTAAGGCTTTGTTTCTGAACACATCTTAAGTTTGTTTACGAGGTTGTTCATAACTTCTCAGAAGAGGGCTCTGCCGTCGCAAAATTAGTTGCCTAAACTGTTAGATACATTTCTCCTGGCTCTCGAAATTGCAAAAAGAATCACCTGTTTTATACTAGTGAATATATCAAACAGCTGGTATTTTATTCGCGCTTTTAGAATTGGTCTCATGATAGTAATATGTAAATAGAAAGTTGTCTGACACACCCTTTACATAGAAGAGTGCTAGATTGTAGGAATTTAAAAGAAGATAATGATATAATTATTAATATGTACTCTGGTGTACAATAAAGAATATTCTTATCTTATCCTATATAACTCTAACATTTTTGAGGCGCTTGTGACCTAGTGGAACCGAGTGACTGGAATCAATGACTTGAGTTAAGCAACAGCAGGCGCGGTCAGGTGCTGATGGGTGAACATACCGGGACTACCGCTAGTGACTTTTTTCCAAGTGCTTCAGAGCTTCGCAAGGTAAGTACGTTATGCTGGCGGTGCCGCCTGTCATCTAATGGCAGTCGATAGGTAAGTCATGTCAAAGGCCTTACGGGCGGCTTCATAACTTCTGAGAGTAAGGCCCGCCACTGTCTTACAATCCTCCACCAACACGAGCTTGGCCCCGTGGTGGGTACATACAAGGTTGATGATATTTTAGGTTCCGTTACTTTTAATAAACTTTCAAAATAGCAATGCGTAATAATATTTGGTACTATCTAGACCGATTTAAAAAATACGGGCAGCGTGCAAAGTAATAACCCTTAGGAGGATAAATAAAAACAAATCGTCATTCCTCAAGATACCAATTTCCAGATCGCCCGATTGAATTTTGCGCTCGCTCTGAAAAACGTTGGTTGGCTGAGGCACTCAATAAATACAACAGAAAACCTCCTTGCCTCGCGCATTTTCTTACACAAGTATTGTTGTCGGTGGTGGTGTGTTCGTGTCTTGCTTCTGCTTGAAAAAGTGGGAGGGAGGGCGGTGCATTAACTAACCGCATGGTGCTTGTGGGATTTTTGGTGGAATTTAGCAAAGTAATTTTAACAATTTAATGCTATTATGTATTTCCGCAAAGTAACGCCTGATTCCATACAATCTCCGTGCTAGGAGTTGAGGCCGTTCTCAACTTTTATCAAAGAGGCTTTGGAATATAGAGCTGTTCAATTTGAGGCTGGTGCCGGCCTTCATTCTTGGGGCATTATGATCTATACGTGTGAGATTACAAATCTGTCCTGCGGAAAATTTACATTTTCTGGGACAATAAGTGGCCTAAATGCTATTCCAGACTATAAACTATCTCGTGCCTTTTAATCATATTCATTCTGTCGTTTCGGTGTAATTGAATAGCAAACATTCAAACTTTCACGTTTATAATATTAGTAGACCGACCATTTAGAGGTCCACACACATATACATTTGGGGATTCGTATCTACGTTTCTTATTTCTGATCTGTCATAAAAATTATAATTAATACAAGTTTCGAATTTGTTATGATTATAAGTAATTGAAGGCGAAATCAAAGACAATTACGAAAGAGAAGGGAGTAACATGGCTAGAGCTATACTCCCTAACCATAAACAGAGATACATGGATAGCCCTAGTATCAGCCACAGACCCCACGATGGAGTAAAGGGACCAAAAAAGAAGAATGATTCGAATGCAGTCTCCGTACTATAACAAATAAGGAGCCTGACTCCTGCTACCAGTCCCAAACTGAAAAAAAAAAAAAGTTTTACTAAATACGTATATTAGGTGGCAATACGAACGCTCGGTGCATGGTTTAACCTGCATTTGTCTAGTTTTACAACTTAGCCCAAACTAAGATACCCTGTGATAAGGTAACCAAATTGAAATCGTTGGTACAAATCAAGGAGGTCACGAGGAAGGTCTTGGTAGTCAAGCATATTACCGCTAGATCAAAGATGTGTTGAAATAAGGCTCATTTATGATGCTCATTAGAGGAGGGCCATGTCCAGCAGCGGACTACATAATATAGCCCGAAGAAGATGTAGAAGAAGAAGAAGAGGGGGCCTAGAGTAATGGAAGCACTCTAGGTTTCACGAGGACTTGAAATAGCCAATACCTTGGGTGCTCTATCTCCACCGAGTGTTAATTTTATGTCCTTCCCGGGACTCACATATTTTCTGCATCATTACGAAGATTTTTTCCAAAGAACCTATGCCTATGGGAAATCAACGGTATGTTTGAATCCGCGATAACTCTGACAATTTTTAGGAGATATTGAGGATCGAATAAGCTCTTCTTTGTGAACATTTCAACGCAAGGAGCTTTACCGATATTTTAAGCTTTCTTTTAGGAAACGACTTTAAAATTTCAACGCGAAATGTATTCATATTTAGTACATTTACGCTCCTCGTCACAAGAAAACTGAAACTTGTTAAAGGCGCTAAATTTTATTTGTAATCCGAAAAACAATGTGTCCAGTATAATTTGTTAAGTTATAGTACCTCAGTAATAATTCAGAAGTTGCCTGTCTCTGAAAACTTCCTTTTCTTTTCCCAATTCGAGAAGTGTTTCTGGTTGTAGGTACAATTACTTAACATACTTCATAGTCACTTTAGATGCGGTTACCACTCATTATAGAATTATTTGTTTACTCTAATAAATAAAATAACTATAATTCCAGCGCTTGAAATTGCTATTTCGCGGTGGACTCGCGTAACTAAGCCCATACTCTCTCTCTCTCTCTCCGAGAGAAGGTCTGTGCCTTGCAGTGGGACGTATAAGTTACATAAAAAATATATGAATAGTTTCTTTTACCGACCAGTATGCCTAGCGACAGTATTTAACACCCTGAATTTCAACCATCGGTTAGTAAACAGTGGGTTACTTCAGTCAGACTTCAAAGAGGCATACAAGCTGTATTCAGGCTGTCAGTGCAGAGCAGTATTTTGCATCTAAACGATACGTAGAAACAACGCGGGCCCTCACACATTGATATATAAATATTTAAGCTGCAATAAAGCTGGTTGTAGCCTGTTGTAGCGTTTTATAGTCGATCCCGGAACGCTCTTAATCCCCCTATAAAGCAGATTTTGGAACGCTTCCGACGGCAAATCCGCGATATATTAAAAGTCGACTTTTAAGCCGCTTTCCGTGTACGTATAGGTATAGTCGGCTACTGTGAGCATCTAAGACACTGTGAATCTTACGGTCCGAGGCATAAGAGCGAGTTTCGAACAAAAATTACCAATATCTATATAGAAATTGTAAAGCCCGTTACACACGTAGCTATAATATAGCTATCACACATGGAAACGATGCTATAATATAATTTTGCCTTCATTTCATTGATGGTCGGCCAAATACCATATATATACAGTAGTATATATTTTAACATGCGATAATATAATTTACGGTATAAGTTGGTGACGTCATAGAAATAAATATTATAGCTGCGTGTGCGGTCACTTGAATGTTGTATAGTAAATATATAGTAATATACCTTGCTATAATTTATATTCATATAAATAAAATGTTTTATTCAAAGTTTTTAGAAACTACGGCTTAATGAACGTTACAAGTCAAACTAGGAGTCTATTTTCTGTTTATGATCTGGTGAAATAAATAAATAATCTAAATATTTTTATATCTCTTCTTTTTTTTCTCGTATATTATTCTAAGTATAGTCTGTATATTACCTATTTTACCTTTATATCACCTTTGATCCCTTGCTTTGAACACCGCTTTCTCATCTGATTATATACATATTTTTTTATATTTTGTATAACATCACCGATATATACTCGTACATATAACACTAACACATAGTCAGCACAGTTTTTGTCCTTTTGATCTCCGCGAATCTAACTAACCGCAACGTGGTCTCGACAGAATACCAGAGTTGTGGGTAGGTAACACTCCCGCAACACATGCTGAGTCGAGTCCACTTTAGGGACTCATTATTGAAAAACAATATCTGTTATTACTGTTGTTTGAATGTTTATAATTGTTGTTTTTATTTTATTTTTTTACGTATAATTGTTTCTATTGTTTTTACTTGTGTTCGTACTTAATTTCATTGTTATTAGTCCGTTTCGGTATGTTCGTTTTTAGTATTGTGTTTGTAAATAAATATACTTCTACTTGTACTTCTATTCTAATCTAGATCACTTTGGAGAAAAAATGCCCAAAAACTCCACACTTAGTCGTTTCAAAGTCCTTAATTAATAGGGTTTAAAAAAATATTATATTATAGCTACGTGTGTAACACTAGTACAATCAAATCACAAGAAGTCTTGTAAGACTCTTGTGCTTTCCATAATAGGCACTCCACCTAAAAATAGTTTTTTTTTCATATTGTCCATGCCGATGTGTCGTACTACAGTGTCACTTTTATATGAAAAGTAAATATTGTTTTTCAACCGAACACGCCACACAACAAAAAAAAAACATATTGTCGACACAAACTGAAAACCACACGTCCCGCGGCCGCTCTTTTTTCAAAATAAATGCAAAACTAAACTTTTAGCGCGTAGGTATTAGGGCTGTCTTTACTACCACTTTTTTGGGGTTCCGTACTTAAAAGGGTTTCGTTTTTATCCCCTATAGAATCGTTTTGTTTTCAGCCCTTCTGTTGGTTTCTCTATCAAGATACTTTTTTAAAGTTGAATAACGATTGGAACGTTGATGAAACGAAGGTGATTTGTCAGGATCGTGACGTGTGGCCGTCCCTGGTCTCCGCCTAACCCTCTAGGATACAGGCGTGAGGTTATGTTATGTTATTATTTTAAATAAATAACTTCCGCACAACACTTGCCAAGGTAACCCACGTAAAAATTATATGGAAAAAAACCACTGCAACGTTAAGTTCGCAATCATTCATCAGAACCCTCAGAACACTGTCTACTCGCATTTGTTTTTTTTCCTATATGGGGTTAGTGTGCGGTATCGTACGTGCTGAAAATAGAATTTACGAAGAAGATTAACTCAGTCATAAAAAATACCTTAATTTGCAGAATTTTCAGTGTTCCTTGCTTGACTCGACGCGGTAGCTGTACTTAAGAGACCACTGTCTGTGTAGATCTTGGCCTACCGCTCTCTTGGATATGTGCATGAGCTAATTAATGTATCGTGGGATCTTTTGATAATGCGTTTAAGGATTTTCAAGCTATCTAAATAAAAAAATTAATGAACCCATGTGCCAACAAATAATTTTAGCTGCAAGATTATTGAGAAAATAAATACTATCAACACAAAACTCATCTTTATCTAAAAAAACATCCCTCTACAATATTACAATATAGTAATAAATGCACGTTCGTTTGTTGCACTTTCTAGTGAACTTTACGTGCTCAAAATATTTTTTCACTTGCCATCAATGGCACGCGCGCTACTGGTTCGCCATCCCTGTCTTAGGATATTAGCGAAGATACGAATAATAGAAAACTTCAGAATTATTTTTCTCTCCTGCTAGGATTTTCAATACGATACATGTTCATTTTAGGATGTTATTTTTAAGATCAAAGAACCTAAAGCGAACTCGAATATAAGGTAAGATCCTTGCGCAATGGATAAATAGGATAAACAATTGAGATTGTGAAAAGTTGTGTTGGTAGGTTATTTCCGTTTATTCTCTAATAGCCTTAATTTTCACTAAAATCCGCATCGACAAAGGATCTTTCGACAAAAAAAAGTTTGATACCCATTTATTAACCCACCTGACGTGTCCTGAGGCTAAGTCTACCTTCTATGCCAATACCCATGTAGTTGTACGTGTCAACGTGGTGGCGAGCAAATTTATCGGCGCCCGGGCCACTTGTTGCGCGGATTCTTTCACGTCAGGATCACTGGCTCGCCGCAGACCAGCTGTGGGCGGGTGCCAATTGCATTGTACTGACGTGACGCCGCAGGGCTTAAGCTGGCTTCACACAGTTGAAATTACTGTTTGAACCACAATATGTAGCTTGACGGCGGAATACAAGCACCAAGAGTCCAAGTGCCACACAGTAGTATAAGTGAAAAGGTTTTAGTTGGGGCGCTAAGGCAATGAGAAGCCTCATTGATTATTTTTATTAGTGAAGAAAACTACCACAAAAGAGAATAAATATTATGATATATGTTCTTTTCTGAAAATAATCCGTTTTTGTAAAAAGTATCAATAATTTTCTTTCTCTCTCTCTGTCTCGAAAAATTCGATTTTGTCACACGATTTGGTTAACCTCTCTTAAAGCGAGGGTCACCATTCCGCGGACAGACGAAGTATTAAGGTACGTAAAATACATTAGAAACCCAAGTTTCCTTATTATGTTTATCTTTGTTGATAGCTTTTCAATAAATGCGGAACTTGAATCCCTCATATCCAAATTTCAACATATATTATCGGCCTAAATTATGGCTATATGTGAAAACTTCGTGTTGGTTTTCTGTTTCTATTTGCGTAAATTTAATGTGATAGTGGTAAGCTGTTAGTTTTCCTAATAAAGTTAAATGAATAAGAAAAATTTTTTTCGTGGTGGGATTTTCCCTTACTCTACGGTTTTAGGGACAGTTCCTTCAAAAGTTACAGTACCCGAGTGAACCTTTTACTCGTACATGTTTGTGTATTACGATCACTTACCCGAACAGAACATGTTCAATTTTCTAACAATTCCCTCTGCGGATTTAGCCCATGTGCAAATCGTAATGTCAATTCTCAATATCGGTATCCATTGTCAATTTTGGCAAGATAATATTGGAATGACTACTGTATCCGAACCGGCCAATAATTGTAGACATTTAGTCCGGATCTGCTTACGGGTGTTGTTATATCGGACTCTTCCGATATAACAACACCCGTAAGTAGATCCGGACTAAAAGTCTACAATGTGTTGTGCTTACGAAAGTTTTAGTTCAAAGACGCCCAATAAGTACTGTTATCTTTAAGTTTATGTTTAATTCCTATTATTGCTATAAGTACTCACTAGAATTGAATTCGAATGTTGTGCGAGACTTTTTTGTAATGTTTTATGGTTGATTTATTAAGTATTCGATTTACTATTTTGAAATAGTGTCCACTTGCACACGTACATTAAGTAAAACTTTAAAGAAACATTAGATGAATACAGGTTCGACCTAGTTTAGGCATCTACGGATCTTGTAAGAAACACTATTTTGTAAATATTATTCTAAACTTTTTGCCTCTATGAATTATCTTATCACATCCCATACTAGAGTAAGTCCGTATAATGGGATACATGCGATGTCTCATTTACCAGTTGATGCTTCTGTGTATTGATGGACTCAACTAGTTAATAGATAAAAAATAAAATGTACCTAATGTACACACAGAACTACCCGGAAAGACGCCCGACGTGACTCGACACGCCTAAGACAAAAAGGGCAACTCTACACACCCCAGGTCAATCCATCTACCCCTAAACCCACAACTGTTGCGCGTCCCCGGCGGTGTAATCTCCAGCCTGTCATTGTCTTTATCTATTAGTATCGGCGCACCGCCGCCATGTGTCAATTTGCGGGGACCCGAACGAGATTCTCTAGTGATGCTCTGCTTGCCTAAATTGTTTTAAGCTTTGTAGGTCATCATTAACCCGATATGTCCCCACGGCCACGGGTCTGTTCCTTAAGGAAGGTATAGGCTGTACATACGGGTGCCAAGTCTGGATTAGTGGAGGCTTGTGGCTGGTCTGACTGTCAGAAGTTTTCAAGCCGCCCTAAGGCCTCTGACTTGACTAAACGACATGCCATCTATCGACGGCAGCCAGCGCCAATTGCTAACCGTGCCTTGCGAAGTACGCAACCGCTTGGAAAAATGACACTAGCGTTAGTCATAGACGGTCACCCATCCATACGCTCAACATGCCCTATGGTTCTTAACCTTCGTGATCTTTTAAGATTACTCAGGCTGCCGGGGCTACGAGCATTTATTTGATATGTATGTATATATGTAGCCTCGATTGTGTCCCACTGCTGGGCAAAGGATTCCTTTTCGCTTTCCACTCCTCCCTGTTTATGGCCACCTCCTGCCACACCGGCAAAAAGGTCGTGAGGTCGTCGTACCATCTCCGCTTGAGTCGGCCATGTTTGCGATATCCGTATCGCGGAACCCAGTGACGATGTTTGCCTCTCTGGGCCCATACAGCATATTTTAATCGATTTACTTTATTCTTATTAGTAACTTGAGGGTAGAACACCTACCCACACCAGGATAATTGACTGTACTCGCCACTTAGCCTACCCGTGACCACGGCAACTGCCTTTTTGCATCTACTTAATGAGATGATTTATACAGCGTCCAGTGGTTTCTTCACTCACACTAGATGGGTGAAGGGACCACTCCGACGCTGTAGTGCCTGGGTCATGGTTTTATAGATGGTGTAGGCTTGCCCAGCACCTATACCATCCTGACAGCTTAGTCGGCCTAGCCCACAGGAAAGACTAGTCAATACGTGCGGAGCCAACCAAGCCGCGGGTTTCCTCAGGATGTTTTCCTTCACAGTTAGCGTGTGGTATTGCGACTGCAAATCGCAAATGTACGTAACTTTGAAATTAAACAAAGTCATTGGTACATGCCCGCACTCGGGATCGAACCTGGGGCTCTCGCTTGCCAGTCTATGGTTCTACCCACTGAGCTACCACCGCTTTGGCAACTGCACGGCTGCCGAAACGTCGGGAATTAGGTAGGTAATTTAAAAAACGGTTTACCTAATAAATACCTAATCGCAACTAGATCCGTTTCATGCACAACTATGAAAACAGTATAGAATAAAGTTGTA
Organism: Yponomeuta sedellus; assembly: GCA_934045075.1. Lineage (NCBI taxonomy): Eukaryota > Metazoa > Arthropoda > Insecta > Lepidoptera > Yponomeutidae > Yponomeuta > Yponomeuta sedellus. The sequence continues at coordinate 6,718,087 of OW203726.1, read as the reverse complement.
CAATAATGGCCTAGTTTAGGTATAAATTTGAGCGAACCGTGAACATTTTGATATTTCCGAGAGTATACTGAGCAGCACGACTACCGAGCCTTAAGAGTCAATTTGTGGCAGACACTTGTTGACTCGTCCCGTGGGAGCTAGAAGTGGCTGGGCTGGGAGACAGCCTGGAAAATTGGGGACCGGTCGCTGGTGAGCTTTGAACATATTTCTTTCGGTGTTCGATAATCGATGCGCTCACCCGAGCGATGGAGTACTTGCACCAAAATAATATTGAATTGAATTGAAGATTATTTATTGCGCAAGCGTAAGTGTGGGAAATGGTTTATTTATAAGCTATACTATAATACCACCTATACAAAACGTGTCAACAGATTAGCTTCATCATCATCATCATAATTATCATCAATGGGGACATAATGCCCCACTGAGGGATACGGGTCTCTTCCCTGAGGAAGGTATAGGCCACACTCCACCAGGGGGGCCAAGTCCGGATTGGTTGAGGCTTGCAAGACTAGTGGCTGGTCTTACTGTCAGAAGTTTTCAATCCGCCTTGAGGCCTCTTGACAGATTAGCTTAATTTTACTAATACAATTTTTAGTCAAACAAGTTTACTAATAATTTCACGAGGGTGGGAACGCTGTGTATTGTGGCCACGAAAATCCGCTGTCTTAGCATATTGTCACGGTATATAAACACGATACCTACTACTGGTTTCACAGAGCCGGCGTGTGGCGCACGAGAAATCGGAAAGGACATGAAGAACTTCACTTCAATATGAACAACAAAGAAATTTATCCAAAGGCCATTAAATCCATTAAATTTTGACCTCATTGGAAAGTTAATGCTAAAGGCTAAAAAACAAAAGTGATAAAGTCTTTTCTCTACGACTAATATGATATGATATGACCTGTCGAGAAGTGATCCTAGTCACGTGGCACAATAACGCACCTTGTAAATCGGACTCCAGGAAACAAAATCTGTAAGTTTCTTAATATTAAAGTAAAACTAGTACAACCCCGAAAAAAATATTATTATATTTCTATATTTTTAAGTTTTATTGATTCTGACTTTTCTTATGTCTATGCTGCTATGGTATGGTTCTATGGTATACGTGTAAAAGCAATGTCACTCCAATCTAAATTTGACGCAAGCTCCCCATACAGCTTGTAACACACGAGGTCTTTGCTTTGTGCCAGACGTTCCATTTCAAGATGTACAGCTTAGCCTCAGTTTGTGAGCTTTTGGGTTTTGTCTGAAAGATATGTCGCACTGTACTTTACTATACTTAAACCTACTCGCCGCACTTCTGAAGCGTTATTTGTAGTATGAATTTATTTTGTTTGAAGAATTTTAATTAAATAATAGTGTGGTAACCACTCCTAATTATAATAAAAATTTTGAATTTTTTGTTATATATGTTATCCGGCACTGCCGCTCCAGCCAGCCGGCCTGGGGGAGGTTACCATGTAAGGTAATGAGTTGCACTATATTGCATTTTGTACATAATTATTATAAAAAAACTACTATGACGGAACCTGTGGGTGTGTTTTGTGCTGAATAAGTCTATTAATTTGTGTTCATCAGTAAAACATAGCCTATGTGTTAATCGAAGGTGTCAGCTAAGTCCATACCAAATTTTATTAAAATCGCTCCAAACAAACATACTTTCGCTCACACTTTCGCCTTTATAATATAAATCACATCACACTATAATCTAGTGTGATGTGATTACAGTGTGATGTGATTTAAGAAAGTGCAGGTCGGCCTTATTACAGCGCTTGCCTTCTATCATGATGTGACCCTAAGGGTGAACGCGCGCCTCAGCGAGCCCAACGCGACTAATGAACCGAATGAAACTTCAAATTTAAATTCGAAATTTGACGGAACCTCGCTCATCCAACCGGCATCAGGTAAATTTGGAATTCGAAACTTGAAAATTTGGAATGCTCACAATGAGTTCTGTGAGGTCGATTCGTTAAAAGCGGATAGGTTCCCCTGCTATTACATGGAGCATGTTGTCTCGCTCGCACAATCTGTCATTTTTAGTGATTTTATAAAATTAGCACTTTTGATTTTCGGAGTGTTTGATCGACATTTAAATTTCAGACATTTTAAACACAAACATTTTTGTTGTCCTATAAAAAGTTTTTAGTAAAGAATGGTTCTTACCAACATTATTCATTTTGGAATCAAATATTCAAAAATGTATGTAGCCTATAAACGTCCCACTGCAGGGCTCAGGCCTTCTCTCAGTGAGAGAGACTATGGGCTTAATTACCACACACGCCCACGGTTTGGCAATTTCAAGCGCTGAGACTCAGGTTCGATCCCAGTGCGGGCATGTAAAAAAGACTTTATTTTTTTTAAGTTATGTACATTTCTGAAGTAGCAATACTACTCGCTAATCATGAAGAAAAACGTCGTGAGGAAACCTGTCCATCTGGGGTGTTAAGAAAATGTAGTAATTAAAGAAGTATCGAAAAGCAGGCAATGAATGAAATTCAAACCTGCGTAGTATTTCAATATTTTATCGATATCACCTATGAATGTCCCCACTGCTGGGGCACGAGTCTCTTCCTGCATTGTAGGAGGGTTAGGCCATACGGCCACCATCCTGCACCTGACCGCGCCTGTTGTTGCTTAACTCAAGTGATTGATTCCAATCACTCGGTTCGACTACCCCACGAGCGCTTCTAATTTAATAATAAAAACTATTCCTCATCCAACCACTGTAATTTCTGTTTACAATAAAGAATATCCTATCCGTAAGGGCCTTATTAATAAAAAGGACCTATAGTGTGCTCGTAGCGCACCTTAGCTAAAATCCTCTATTAGACATATTGTACGCTCTAACTTTTCCTTATTAATAAAAGTTCAACAATCCTACTGTAACTAAAGTGCTCTTTTACGATCTGTCAATTTGGCAACGTCGCGTTCTAAGATTCTTCGTTCATTCTTTTAAGTCTGTGGAAGTGTCAAAACACGCAGATCTATGTACCTACCAAGAAAAAAGAAGTTTGTTTTCAACTTTTCGTTTGAAAGTTTCTGAAGAAGACAATATGGAATTATGGAGGTTATTATCACAATTTCACAAAAAATCACTTCACTGGCAGCCAAACCACTTCAAACAAACAACAGTTTGGTGTACTTTTGTAATCTGTGGTTTTGCAATCACAGATTTAAATATCGCTTATAATAAGTTTGTAGTAGAGTTAAAGTAGGGCCATATCAACTTTAAGTTATAGCAGGTTTGTAGCACAGTTATAATGGGGATTTTGTTTTTGTTTAGACCTATTATAAACATCTCATAAGGCTACTTTACCAGTGCTTTTAGTGAACTGGCTTTTTATTAATAAGACTCTAAGTCTTCATTCCTAAAGAAAAAACATATCCCGTCTACGCCCACAACATCTGAGAACGCTCACTTTCCCGGGTTCCCGCAATAAAACCTAATATCCTTCGCTTTTCCAATAATATTCAAGGCGCACAATCTAGAGCCGTTGTCTGCCGCGTCCCTGTATTGGCTCGTTAGTACTGCACTTGGGAACGCAGACATAGCCAGCAATGTATAGCTAGCACTGTGTTGTGCGCAAAACTCTGGTTTAAAATGAAAGGACCGCTTCAGATTTATAGATAAGACTTTTTTTTTGACTTTGCTTTTGCCCGCGACTAGTCCGCGTGGACTTATTTTGCAACCTCGTTCACTCCCTTAAGGGTTAAATTTAGAAAAACGGCGAAACACGAGTTCAATCAATTGCGTTGAGGAGTATTTATTTTAAGTTTCAAGAAAATTAGACAACATTAATTATACCCCCATACAAATTTTGGCAACCCTTTTCGCCCCCTTATGGGTTGAATTAAAAAAAAACCGGTCTTATTCCTTGCCTACATTATATATAGACCCTCAGTGCAAAATTTCAGCTTTCTAGGTCCAACGGCTTGGGCTGGGCGTTGATGAGTGAGTCAGTCAGTCAGGACTTCGAATTTTATTTATAGATTTCTATGTCCATAGATCGCTCGCATCGCTCGTAGCCATCTGAAACGATCACGAAGATTAAGCAACACAGGGCGCGTCCAGCGCATGGATGGGTAAACCGTCTATGACTAACGCTACTACTAGTGGCATTTTACCGAGCGGTTTCGTGCTTTGCAAGGCACGTTAAGCAGTTGGTGCCGGCTGCCGTCGATAGATGGCAATCGTTAAACCAAGTCAGGGGCCTTAGGGCGGTATGAAAACTTCTGACAATAAGACCAGCCACTAGCCTTGCAAGCCTCTACCAATCCGGACTTGGCCTGTGGAGTATGGCCTATACCGTCCTCAGGGAAGAGACCCTTGGCCCTAGGTGGAGACATAATGAGTTGATGATGATGATAATTTAGATAGATAGTGATAGATAACTCTTTATCTATCTATAATATAAAAATGAATCCCCGAATGTGTTGGTAAGCGCAAATCTCGAGAGCAGCTGAACCGATTTCGCTAATTCTTTTTTTAGAATATTGCTTGAAGTACGAGGATGGTTCTTACGTAGAGAATATAAAAAAAAACGACTATTAGGAGGTACGAAGTTCGCTGGGTCAGCTCGTCTATAATATAAAAATGAATCGCTGAATGTGTTGGTAAGCGCAAATCTCGAGAGCAGCTGAACCGATTTCGCTAATTCTTTTTTTAGAATATTGCTTGAAGTACGAGGATGGTTCTTACGTAGAGAATATTAAAAAACGACTATTAGGAGGTACGAAGTTCGCTGGGTCAGCTAGTCTATAATATAAAAATGAATCCCCGAATGTGTTGGTAAGCGCAAATCTCGAGAGCAGCTGAACCGATTTCGCTAATTCTTTTTTTAGAATATTGCTTGAAGTACGAGGATGGTTCTTACGTAGAGAATATTAAAAAAACGACTATTAGGAGGTACGAAGTTCGCTGGGTCAGCTAGTCTATAATATAAAAAGGAATCGCTGAATGTGTTGGTAAGCGCAAATCTCGAGAGCAGCTGAACCGATTTCGCTAATTCTTTTTTAAGAATATTTCTTGAAGTACGAAGATGGTTTTTACGGAGAGAAAAATAAAAAAATATATCAAAGAATCGACTGTTAGGCGGTACGAAGTTCGATGGGTCATTTAGATGTACATAAAAATGGAAATTACACATTTATTTCCTGAGTACAGACGGCGGCATTATCACTAAAAGTGATCTCTTCCAGACAAGCTATATAATAAAAAAAATTTGAGCAAAATGTTTCGTAATTTGGCTTTTCACTTTGTTTTACTCGTAATAGGACAACATTTTTTTTTATTATAATAAGTACTACACATTACTAGCTTAATTCCGGAATCGCGCACTGGATTATTTGTCGGAAGAGTCCGACCAGGTTTTGCTTTACTCACCGTGAGTAAGGTATCTCAGAGTAGAGCGCATATAGAGAATTATGTGATGTCGGGTACGTATATATTTTTTGGCAAGTGAGAGCCCCAGGTTCGATCCTGAGTGCGGGCATGTACCAATTTGTTTAATTTCAACGTTACGGTCATTTGCGAATTTGTAGTCGCAATACCACACGCTAACTGTGAAGGAAAACATCGTGAGGAAACCCGCGGCTAGTTGGCTCCGTACGTATTGACTAGTATTTCCTGTGGGCTAGGCCGACTAAGCTGTCAGGATGGTATAAGTGCTGGGCAAGCCTACACCATCTACAAAACCATGTCCCAGGCACTACAGCGTCGGAGTGGTCCCTTCATCCATCTAGTGTGAGCGAGGATGTCACTGGACGCTGTATAAATCATCTCATTACGTAGATGCCAAAAGGCCAATCATCATCAAATATTTTTTATGTAGCCTATAAAGGTCCCACTGCAGAGGACAGGCCTTCTCTCAGAGAGAGAGTGTGGGCTTAATTACCACTCGTGCCCACCGCGGATTGCCAATTTCAAGCCTCAACACCACAGACACTCAGGTTTTCTCACGTTGTTTTCCTTCACAGATAGCGAGTGGTATTTCTACTATAACTTCAGAAATATAAAAAACTTAGAAAACAAAGTCATTGGTGACCGTACTGGGAATCGACTCTACGTCTCTCGTTTCAGAGTCAATTGTTCTACCCACTAGGCCACCGTCGCTGTACGGATTTATCTAATAGTTGTAGCATTGTTTCGAGAAGAATTGAATTTCTGTACTTAAGGTTCTAGTCTGCGTGTGTGTGCAAGCTCGGTACAGGCGTACCAACCTAGACGCTTTTCAAAGGGGATTCTCGCGCGCTTTTTTATTTTTATTTTTTCCAGGTTTCGCGCACGCCGCCAAAGGCTTTGACTTTAATTGCCTTTTAGGGGAAGTAATTCGGTAAAATGATTTCGTTGTTTTTCACTTCTTTTACCGGCTGCCGTGTGTTCTGTTCTTAGACCGAATTAATTTGGCGGGTTAATGACGCTGTTATTTGAAAGACGGGATTTATTTGAGAAAAACAATTGCCGCTCGGCAACCATCTCGGGAAAAAGAACACCTTTTTCCAAATTCAATTATTATAAGTATATATAGATAGAAACGTTAAATATATTAAGAGTGCGTTTCATGAAATAAGACCTTTGGATTCAGCAAATATAGTCCCTACTGCATGGTGATAAGAATTTATTGAAAGGGATTATAATGTGAAACGCACAAAACCCTTTCGATTTAGATTTTTTATTGTGATTGAATATGTATTTAACACAAGTAGAGAGCAATTTGAAGAAGTCTCGATTCTTATTTTGGCTGTAATCAGGGAAGCAATTCGACCCGCCGTGTGCTGAATAAAATATTTAACAACACTCTTCCTTGCTTTGCGTACGAGCCCAACGAAGGAGAGTTATGAATTTTAAATGTATATTTACGCTGAAAATTACAACGTCAAATGAAACGGGCGAGCGAAGGAAAATTGCTGCAAATTTAATGTCTTAAACATTTACAACAAAATGTGTGAGTATGTGGGTAGGTATGAAATTTATTAAAACTTGGGCAATAGTTCCGATTAAGCACCCAATAAAGTTTGACCTCCCACCTCGCCACCCGCCCGCCCGTCGCCCGCCCATTTAATTCCCTTTCTCGGCTTCCGAAACGTTTCCGTGAAAAAGTGCGTGTTTTAATGTCAAAACATAACCTCTCCTAGCACTCGTGTTGCGTCGCGCCGGCTATTGTGTTAAGAAAAAACAATAATAAAGTCTCGGCGAATATTGATCGCGGCCGTGCGCGTGCGCGTTGCGGGCGAATTTGCAATTACAACCGGGTCGCTGTGCAAACGCCCGAGTTTATAATTCGAACGCGGACTCTAGCGACGAAATTTGCGTTCGCTTCGCCAGGGAGAGAGAAAGACGGGGCTCGCCTTAGACAGAGATGGAGGGAAAATAAATTCAAATTACCCAGCGCCATTTTAGAGTTAATATGCTGTCCCGCATTGTTTTTTCCGATGCGTTTTATATGTTTTCCGGGAAGGCAAAAAGTATAAATATCAATAAAACAAAAGTTTGCTTGTTGTTTGAAACGTTTAGGTATTTATGGCTCGAGCGCGAAGTAAATTGCGGAGGAAACAAAGTGAAAGAATTTATTACTTACCTACTTTGTGAAACTTTTCCTTCATTCTCATATTTTTTTCCAGAAAAAGGGGAACATACGCTGCCCGTAAACTGTACGACCTGCGATATTTCATCTCTATTGAATCGTCGGTGCAATGCGAGCGCGGTATAAGTAAATTGCCAATCAAGCGATAAATGGGAATACGTGGATCAGAATTTCTGTTCAATAGTGTAGGAGCACATAGATGTCTACCTAGATAGGCTAGGAGGAAGTGCAAGTGCAGTAGGGTGGGAGCGGGGGGAGGTGGGAGTCTCGTTGCCATGGCAACGGCAAGATGGCGGCACAAAATTAGTCCGTCTGCAGGCTGCTTTATGTGCTCCGTCTTCATTATATAGATTTCAATTTATTCGGAAATTGAGCTCGTGAATTTCGTATTAGTTTCGCAAAGTCTTGCATGTTTAGTGCTGGCTAGAACTTAAATGGTTTATGTGCATAATAAGGTTTAATCCCTCTTTCCAGTAGTCGCAATTTCGGTGCAAATAATCCCTTCCCTCAATTTTCTAAGCCATTATACTAAATCAGCCTGAAGATGCTAAAAGTCTCACCATAAAATAAATATAATTTTAAAAAAATAGGCCACTCTGGCTTAATGAAAGACAGTATGGGCTTAATCACCACATGAGCCCAACGTCGATCTTCGATCAATCGAACGCCTCATTCACTTAGAGGTTTCTTCATGATGTTTTTCTTTAGGTCATCGAGTGTTATTGCTACCTTAAATTCACAAGTTTTTGTAACTTTAATAAACAAAGTTTCTCTAAATAAGTACAGTACTACACATCATAAAAGTCCCTTCGGGAATCTACGTTCGCGCAGACTAGGAAGAAGTGTAACGAAAGTACCCGAAGCTATAAGTACATTCAACATGATCTTTAACCGATACGGTTAAGGTGCAGAATTGATTGCCGCAGTAGCGCTACCTATTTCGCTCACGCTAATATTGCCAAACAAATAGTCACCTGCATCGATGACGTTGAATCAACCAATAGCAACAAAGGCGCGCGGCCTGCCATAAAATGAAACTATCTGATTGGTCGATCAAATTGCCGCACATCCGAAATTTGGTCATCTGCGCAGGTACATCCGCGGGACTTATTTCTTGTGTAGCACTGTACACGATGTGATTCGAACCCTTTATTGGTATTCATCATCGTCATTATGACCAGTATATTTAAGAGTAAGAGTAACACTGTTAATAACTTAGTTCCGGATTCACTTACTCGATTTTTTGCCGGAAGAGTCCGACTAGGTTTCGTTCTGTGTTAGACTATTGTTGGTGCTGAATACTGATTGCGTTTTTCCGGATTCACTTCCTTGATCTTCTGCCGGGAGAGTCCGACCACTTTTCATTACGAGTTAAACTCTTACATAGTTATATATTAAACGGGTCTAATTGCGATTATTTATTAGGTAAAACGTAATTACCTTATTTCCCGACGTTTCGGCAGCGTTGCAGTTGCCGTGATTAGACCCGTTTAGTATATAACTATGTATGAGTTATACACGTTAATCCGTAGGTTCCGGCTGTCATGTAATGGCAGTCGTTAAGCCATGTCAGAGGCCTTATGGGCGGCTTGATAACTTCTGACAGTAAGGCTCGCCACAGTCTTACAATCCTCCACCAACCCGTACTTGGCCCCCGTGGTGGAGTATAGCCTAACCTTCCTGCAACGCAGGAAGAGTCCCGTGCCCCAGCAGTGGGGACATACAGGGTTGAAATCGATGTATAAGTATCGCGAATCATTATGAAATAATTAGACTCTGGGTGCAGAATCCGGATAGCGTTTGTTATCAGCTCCTCCACGAATACGTAGCAAGGTACTTGCAGCAAATGCTTTTAGTAATATTTCAGCACAGTTTAGAAACTTGCAAAACTAGGAAACGCAGACGTGAATCGTTGATTTACTTGCATGTTTGTGTGCCCCTTTATGCTAACGAAACCTCGACCTGTGTACTCGTAAAACTTGTTGGACTTGTACCTACTGCTATTTTTAAAACTAAACTGAAGCATTAAATGTAAGTATTTAAGTTTACGAGAAAGGTAACTAGGAATGAAATATGTAGCTCCGCCGGCGTAGGCACCTGCTACGCACGTGCTACGAAATCTCGTAGCAAATATTGTTCAAGTGTTTCACTTTACTTTTTGTTTTTGAAGCCAGTACAATTTATGAGTTCTATTATTAGATTAATTATGTAAACTCTGTTAAAGGGACTTTGAAAAGACTATGCTTGGAGTTTATGGTCTATTTTTTTCCAAAATGATCTGGATTTTGAAATGGACACCCAATTTAAATTGTAACGTTGCAGTTTCGGAGCTACTACTAATATGTGTAAAATCTTTTTTGAGTTTGAATTTGCATTAACTAATGATCCTTACAAGCATAAAAGCTGTATGAATTTACTAATGTATGGATTTGCGAGGTATGATACGAGTAGATTTACTTAGTTTTGGGAAACAAGCGTTATATTGGTGACATGGTACATAATCTTATTGATTACAAGAAAGTATTATTATTTCTGATTCTAACCTTACCAAAAGAAGATTTTAATTCATCGAAGTTAAGTCTATTTTATATATTTTACATTTGCGCTGCACGTAACTCGAACAACTAATGGCTGTTGGGGCGATAAAGGTCTGACCTGGAGGCCACGGACCGGACGACGTAGCGTGGTCAGGCCTTCCACCAGATGGTCTGTCGACCTGGTTCCTGTGGCGAGGAGTCGCTGGATGTAGACACAAGACCGGGAAGTTTGGAAGACTATGAGGGTGGCCTATGTCCTGCAATGAGCGTCAAATGGCTGAAGATGATTATTTAATTAAGATAGACTTTCTTGTGCTTTGTATGTACCTTCTCCGTTCAAGCCTTGATTAGAATATCATTAGGAATATCTAAGATAAAGACGCTCAAATACGCTCACAAAAGAGTATTGGTTCTAACAATAGTTTTTCATTTCACAGAACTGCAATTCATGGTTTACTATGACAACGGAGAATTTGCACTAAAATATTTCAATATAATCAGAGAGGCGTTGATGATATCAATCCTTTGTATGTCCCCACTGCTGGGGCTCGGGTTTCTTCTTGCGTCGCAGCGTCAAGCCATAGTCCACCACGGTAGCCAAGTCCTGGTAGGTGAAGAATTGTAAGGTATTGGCCTTACAGTAAGAAGTTATCAAGCCGCCCATAAGGGCTCTGATGAGGCTTAACGACTGCCATTACATGAAAGGCTTAACGTGCCTTGTGAAGCATGGAAGCAGTCGGACAAAATTCTACTAGCGGTAGTCATAGGATGGCCACCCATCCTACTGGATGGGAGGCAATACCACTCGCTAACGGTGAAGTCTAGGAGTGGGTCGTTGTCCGATTTTTCGACGACGAAACGCAACCGTTTTTTCTGGAACGAAAACAGGTCCTCGAAACGGTCCTCGTTCGCAACTGGTTTCATTGTATGCGAACGAGCAAGGCGCAGAGGACGGTCAAACAAGTGCGAACGAGACGAAATCACGAAACATCGGAAAAAATAAGTTGTTTTACACGATATTCGACTGTATACTCATAGACATAAAGATTACTTTATTGTATCACAGACCAAAACGAACGGAACGAGCAAGGAGCCGACGACGACTTCGCAATGATCTCATTACGTTCTAGGCTCTATTAATATAGCACTAAAGGACATATCCGCGTCAAACAATCTAAGGACTGGTCTCGCGACGAACAAACGCTGGCACTGCTTTAGAGTCGCTGGCACTGCTTTAAAATGAAACGTAAAACGGTCCTATCGTCGCGGAACACAAAACGGTCTTATAAAACAGTTCGTCTTTGCAACGATCACGCCTAGTGAAGTCAAACATCGTGATGAAACCTGAGTGTAGAGGTGTGTAGAGGATTTTTATTGTTTATTGGAAAACCAACAGCTTATACCCGAGGCATTTTTACAAAGAATAAGATGAAGTAGATTTAAAGCTAATAACAGGTTTTCGCTGACAATCAGAATAACATTAGAATTTACATAACAAAATTATCTTAATGTAGTTAACATTTTTTTTGTATTTTACGTGCTTTTTTAATTTAAATTTATTAATGATCCCTTTATATAGGAAAGAGGGCATCGTTCATAGACATAAATGATTCCAATATTTTCCATCCCAGAGAGATGATCTTTCTGGGATAGAAAACACTGGAATGCGGCTCCTTGTAATTAGAACTAAAGAGAACGGCATTGTAAAAATTCAGTGAGTCAACTCATATCACCTAATGGGTGTAGGATATTGCGTGTATACACACATTACACATACATACATATACACACACACACACATACGCACATACATACACCTACATAAATATAGGTAATATAAACATATTCATTTTTCTTCAAGTTAGTCTCAAGTATTTCCCCCGCCTTCCAATTTAAGTTACTAATAAGCCCACTCCAAAAGCACAGTCCGCCCCTCTTACCTACCTCCTGGCCGCTGCACAATGCTACAAACGAGCGATCTCGAGCAAAGTTTCCCTGAACAGAGATCCTTCTGGAAAAATGCCGCCGATCGCAATCTTCTGAAAATGTCCTTGTTAGTTGGAACTGGGGAGCTATTACGCGCACCGCGATGTTGTACTTTCAACTTTAAGTTAGTATATTTACCCAAATCTCCGTCTACATCCGAAAATGAGTCCCAGACGTCAATACGATATTACGGATATTAAATCGCGAAAAAATTATGGTTTTTATTTTAGTTTATATTTTGGTTTTTAAATTGTCCTTGGCACAATTTAAAAACCTATTTAGAGGCAAAAAATTCCACCCATGCCGGGATTCGAACCCACGACCTCTGGCTATCCATGCCAGCGCTCTTTTCAACTGAGCTAATGGGCGACTCACCGGCATCAGTGAAATTTCGTACCTCTTTACAATATTCTCTGTATCCCTGATGCCGGTGAGTCGCCCATTAGCTCAGTTGGAAAGAGCGCTGGCATGGATAGCCAGAGGTCGCGGGTTCGAATCCCAGCATGGGTGGATTTTTTTGCCTCTAAATAGGTATTTAAATTATGAACTGTTTCATACATTTCGTTTTTTTTATGTAGCCTATAAACGTCTACAGGGCACAGGCCTTCTCTCAGACTATGGGCTTAATTACCAAGCGTGTCTACCGCTGGCAATTTCAAGCGCCGAGATATTTGAACCCTGAGTCGCTCTGATTTCCTCACGATGTTGTGTTTCAAACTTCGCGAGTCTTTAAATTATTACTATAACTTCACATTTCGGCTACAATAAATAAAAATATATGGAACAGCTGATGAATATTTACAGAGATAAGCTTGCCTTTTTACATGCTTTTTCTTATGTTTCTTATGTAATACTTGTAGTATTTTTGTGCAACAAAGTAAGTTAATTAATCAATATTTCTCGACTTCCAAGGTTTTCCCATAAAGTCTGTCGTATTGGCGAGTAAAACCTCTCTGTTTTCCGATCAGAAAAGAAAAGCTCTCTCCGACTTATCCGACTAAGAGATGTAATCGACATATGTATGTAGCGATCATACAGCGTTGGCACAACGGCCTTACTAATTATAAGAAACTACTAGTCTTTACTACAATTTCACCGAACTGCGATCCCCAACCCACATGCCCAGCGTGGGAATTGTGGGCATTACCCCCTATGATAGCACAACGTGGCGCTCTTTAGGGGAGGGCTTTATCCAGCAGTGGACTAGTATTAGCCTGACGACGACGACTAGTCTGATTAGGTTGTGCAATTAGTGTCATAGGCCGATGTGAAACAAGCTTTTGGTAGAATTTCTACCTGCGTTTCTGAAAAAACGTCCCTATGCTGAATTGCCAACGTCTCTAAAGAAACACGGAAATAAAGCCAGCATATTGAACGCATAATAAAACCCTTGTCGACTCCTTCTGAATCCCAGACAGGGACCAGACGTTCTCTGAATGTGGAAAACTGAAAACTTCGACACAAAGTTCCGAACTTTAAGGGTGTGGAAGTGCATTAGATTATTAGCTCAACAGTTAGGTTAAGTATTTCGTAGGGGGTATCGCGTGCTCGGGTTTTGTTGGTATTTTTTTGTGTCTGGATGGTTTCTCACGATTCTCCAGAGATGTTAAATTATCTTCTAGAATATTGAAGGTTTTTAATGAAAAATTGTGTTTTTATGTAGACTACTCGTAGATTAAGAAATTTATGTGCAATTTCCATTTTTATGTACAATAAAGTGTTCTCTATCTATCTAGTCTTACGTACGTATTAGCGATCCCAAGCTTAAGCGCAGGGCAGGCCAAGAGATTGTGAAATATGTTTTTAGACTTGTGTTTGCGAGGACATTGTTAATTTAGTTTGAGGTGAGTATACTTTCATGCATTGTAGGTATCTAACTGCCGTACTCGGAGACATTAATTAACTTTAATGGTTACTTAAGAAAGAAAAATAACACTTATATCAATACGCATAAAGACGATCATTGATTTTTTTTTAATGAACATTACGTTATGACGTCTCTGAGTGCGGTCAGAACTTAATATTGTATATTTTTCTTGTTTTTTGTTCACACATACACACACACACATACACTCACCAACACACCCTCATCATTATTATACACTATACATACATTATACACTAATACCTACCACTTCAGGTAATAAATTGTAATAATTTCAGTTTAAGACCAACATTGTTTTGTCTAGTGTGGAGGAGCGGAGCTTCCTGGTACAGGTATTTCCATACTTAAAAGGAATTTCTTGCCCGGTCATGTTGATGTAAACTTTTTGAAAAGTAAATAAATAAATTATCATATTAAATAAAAAAAAATATTATAAAAAATAGTAGACTATAAACGTCTCACTGCGGGGCACAGAGCTTCTCTGAGAGAGAGAATGGCCTTAATGACAACCGTTTGTGCATAGTCATTATACAGTGTTAACTCAAATAAGCACAATTTCTGATACAATCTTAAAGTTTCACAAATACTTTGGTACTTGGAGTTTTAAAAACCTATTTAGAGGCTAAAAATTTCTTAGCACGGGTTAGTGCATTAAAAATAAAAATAGTGTAATCATGTGGGTACAGTGATATCGTTCCGATGTTAAACCTAACTGCAAAGTAGGTAGTCGGGGCTGTAAGTAATGCAATTTGCTTAAGTCAGATGTCGCTGCCTGTACGTAATACAGAGAATATTGTAAAGAGGTTCGAAATTTCACTGATGCCGTGAGTCGCCCATTGGCTCAATTGGTAGAGCGCTGGTACGGATAGCCAGAGGTTGCGGGTTCGAATCCCGGCATGGGTGAAATTTTTAGCCTCTAAATAGGTTTTTAAATTTGTTCCTTAGCACGGGTTAGTGCATTAAAAATAAAAATAGTGTAATCTTGGAGTTTTTTCTCAGAATTAGGAAAATATTTTTTTTTATAATATTCAGTACTTACTTAATTTTAATTTTTAATCAAATTTGCCCTTTACGGCTTCTGCTTTATTACTCTCTCACCGATAAATTATTGTCCTACACAAAAGGATAAACTCATTTATAAATTTAATTTGGGACCAGTATAAGCGATCGAATTATATGGAAGACGTTATTATTATTAATGTTATTTTTAACCGTGTTACTATAAAGCAGGGAAACCAAGATACCGCATTTATTTTTTATTAATGTTTCAAACAAAAAATATTTATTCCAGTCCTAGAACAAAGGTATGATATTATTACAAATGATATTATGACACACTCTCATTGACTGGTTTCAAGAATCGCAGATTCTTAAGGTAACCTTAGGTAAGTAAAATCTACCGCGAAACTCGAAGACAAGTCATTGTTATGAGCAGGCTCAACCTTGACCTTGAGGGAAAAATACTTTTTCGTAGAGGTAACATTAAGGCTCAAGGATGTTGGAGTAAAGGACGGCGTTATAGGTCCCGAAAACGTCACGTGGGTTGTGACATCCTGCGGTTGTAAGCTACCAGACTACGAGTAGGTATTTTCAGTTGAATACAACTTTCATTTTCACGCACAAAAGCCAGTCAATGGCGGTGCGTGTCGCGTATTTATAAAACCGGTCGCCCGTGGGCTTCGGCTGCGATTAATCCCTGTGAATGGGGAAAGAGGACCGGTAAGTGCAGAAGGTTCGCTTGCCGACGCTCCGGTAAACCTTTTACGGGCAGAGCTAGCATTACATAATTATATATATATTTTTTTATTGCACTAACCCGTGCTGAGGACAGTTTTAATAGTACATTATGATATAAGTGCGGTAAGTTGAAAATTACAGCCGAGGCGATATTACTAGCCCGAGCCATCGGCGAGGGCTATAAGTAAGCAGAGGCTGTAATTTTCAAAGCGCACGTATGTCATACGACGTTTTATAACATATTTACGAGGAAATTAATAAAACTCTGACTTTGTTATCATCACTACTTGATGACATTTTCAAATAAAAACAATACATCGAAAAGAAAAAGCGCGCGGATTTATTTTTACTTGTCCACAAATAAGCGATGCTCGCGCATCAACTTTTTTTTTTTAGGCAAAGGTACAAAAACAGCCAGTATTACTAATAAAGTAAATTAATATTTTTGTGAATCCCGGCTGGAAACAAAAAAAAAAGTCCAGGTCTTGGATGTTTACATGTTTGTGATGTCGTTGTTTCTGGTTCCCACGACACAGGGTATCCTAGTGTGGGGCCAGAAGCAATGTATGTGCCTGTATGTAAATGTTATGTTATGTGTTTTTGTTACAGATAAATGGTTGTAATTTATTGTCAAAATTAATTAAATTAAAGGTTTATTTGTTATATTTTATTTCCCAAAGTTAAATTTATTCATAAAATATTGACCACTTTCTTGACATAACCTCTTTGCTAAGATTTTTAAAAGTATCGTTCATTTTTAGACGGAGTATCTTAAAACTTTATTTTAAAAAAAAACACGTGCCTTTTACATTACATTATCGCACAAGTACGTAATGAGATACATTACGATATTGAAATTGGTGTAATTACAACCACTTTACGAGCAAATATGTTATAAAAACCTATTTAATTCCGGCATGGGTGTAATTTTTTGCCTCTAAATAGGTTTTTAAAATTGTCTTTAGCACGGGTTAGAGCATTAAAAAAAGAATATTCATGTGGGTACAGCGATATCATTCCGATTTAAAACCTAACTGCAAAGTAGGTACTCGGGGCTTCAAGTGATGCAAATTGCTTCAACCAGATGTTGCTGCATGTACGTCATACAGAGAGTATTGTAAAAAGGTTCGAAATTTCACTGATGCCGGTAAGTCGCCCATTAGCTCAGTTGGGAGAGCGCTGGCACGGTTAGCCAGAGGTCGCGGGTCCGAGTCCCGGCATGGGTGGAATTTTAATCCTCTATAAATTTTATAACATAACATAACATAACATAACATTTACATACTGGCACGTACATTGCCTCTGGCCCCACACTAGGATACCCTGTGTCGTGGGAACAAGAAACAACGACATCACAAACATGTAAACATCCAAGAGCTTGGGTTTTTTTTTGCCTCCCGCCGGGATTCTAACCCGGGATAATTTTTTCTTGATTTCTGGTTCTTCATTTTATTTATTAATATTATTAGTTAATACACAAGCAGCTATAAGCCGATGCGTGCATATCACTTCGGTGCACTTAGGAAATGTATATCTAGTTTGTTTTTAAATGTTTTCTGTTAATAAGATTTATGATTACTGATTTCAATATTAAAAGGTTCACTATTATACCACTGCCTGGTATATATAAGGAGGAAAGGTAAAAAATTAAATCTGTAAAATAGTTATTCTTTTTTTATATTAGTACGAGTATAGAGCGAGGAAATCAAAAATTATTAAGGGTATATTTATTAAACTCTCCGTCTGTAGATAAGCTTACGGAACCGGCAAATTTCAAGTGCCTGTAGATTTATTCATTAACCATAGATCGTTCATTAGGGAAAAGACCACAAAATATTAACCACGCTATTCTAATAATTATTACGATGCACTGCTCCTGTTATATTTTTGCAGGCTGTGCCCGTTGCGGAGATCCCACGCGATCTTTTTAAGTACACATTTGTTTGAATAGTGCAGTGAATATGTTTAAATTTTCAATCGGGACATAAACTCCATTTCATTTAACTCTTATTTACCATATGTTGCCAAGAGTAAAGCAGCTAGTCTTCTGTGTTATTACGCTTAGCGGGGGAGGGATTTATACCCGGATTTACATGGGGCTTTTATGTGCGCCGGTTGGACATAAAAACTTGTGGAAGCACAACTCAATACAATCTTTTTAGTACTGGCAAACAATTTTAACCACTTTCAGACCTCATAGGACGCAAGACAAAATAAGCCTTACACTTAAAAAAAATAATTGTTCGGACCTCTGCTCTCTATGTCGTATTACGATCAGCTTCTAATTAGGCAGGAAGTAGGTATGTCAACTAATTTAAATAAGACTTTGAACTTTCCTTATCGTAAAAGCATAAAGGTGAATTCAGCTTATGGATCACGCACTTATACAAATTCCGTTAATTTGGAGGTGAATGAATACGAAATTTTAAGACTATGTTACATTATCAACGCCGCGTAGATCATTAGCGATCAATCAATCAGCCAAAATCGTCCATTGCTCTATAGATTACTGAGGCATATACTGGCAGCGGCTGGATGAGGATGGACGAAAACATAAAAAAGTGGTGTGCCTTAGGAGAGCCCTACGTCTAGCCGTAAAGATCTACGGGCAGTAGCGTGAGCCAAAACTAAATTCTGGGAAAAGTCGAAAGAAACCATCCTTCTGAATTTAAGTAATCACTCCAAGCGCCCCTGAACCGTTGACCGGCGAATGCAAATATGCGTCACGAGCACTCTTTATCCGCGGTTGTACTCGGCGTGGAGTCATGGACATTGGCCAGCGAAAGTGAACTCCTTTGCGTGCCCGTTTTACTTGTACACTCGACCACTTATTGACCTTTACACGTTATGAAAACTACCCGAACAAGACTGACGTGCACGTTACGTTACGGGCGACTTTGCTGCGAACATGTAAAGGTTGACTTGCTCTCGACAGTTAATTTTGTCAGCCTCGTGTAATTTTACCATTCATAAGAATGGCATTTGTCACAGAGTTTAGAATGAAGTTTGAAGCTCGAGTCTGGGTATTACGATGACGCTAGTCGCGTGTTTTAATGGTCAAAGTCGCCACTTTCTGGTACATTCATTGTCAAATTCTGACATTTTCTAGTCACAAAACGCGTAATTCGTGCCATCGTACACTACTTAGGTATGTACCAAGCAGTCGGTTACTACTTTCGGGTTTCGCTCTCAGTTTATTGATAAACTGTCCGAAAAAGTTAGGTTCAATCTTATCTTGGTATTTAGTTAGAGGATTTATTGGTAAATATAAATTTGCGTTTCTGATGAATATAATTCAGCCACGGCTTATCTATAAGTAGTTAAGAAATTACAACTGCTGCCGAAGTGAATGCAAGGCAAGACGGCGACGTAAAAGTAACGCCTACATTTCTAAGTCTTCCAGTTACTTCGTACTCCAATTGATCAGATTAGTCTATCATGCATGAATCAATAAATGTCTACCTCTCCAGGACACTGGAGCAAGAGTTTATGTACCTACGTAATTAAATTGTAAAAAAAAGGAGATTTTTGTTCTCTCCTTAAAACCATCTTAAAAAGGATTTGGTGTAGTTTTGTTTGTCAACGCAGGAAGTAAGCGCTGTCTGCTGTGATACAGGTGATGAGCCTAGCACAATAATTCTAAACAAGTTTTATTATGAACTAAAACATACATGTCAGCATTTAGTTTCAAGCTTCTTAAGTCTCAAATAAATTAATCACTTACTTACTATTGTTTACCCTCTTAAAATTAAGAGGAAGATATTATTCTATGTCAATACCCTTCAACCCTTTGAAGAAGATGGGACGATGAATAAGATCCTGTTTTTTTTTGTTATGAATGTATTTGTTACGTGAAGCTGTTAATAAAGTTGTTAGACATCATTAGTTACCACAAATGAAAAAGGTTCAGGGATACACATGACAGAAAAACAGAAAAAAATAAATGGGAAAATGTAAGGAAAAGCGTCTTCACACTGGGCGCATTTTCAGCGATCTTTCACAGATTTTACAACTTATGAATGCGTAGAGGCACGATGAAAATGCACCTCGTGTTTAAGCCCCGATTTCAACATTCAAACTAAACCTGAGGGGAGTATTTGAAATGCATAGTGGTTCAATAGAGTCATAGTAGTAATAGTTGTGTCATTGCCACTATTAGTAGTCTAGTCACCAATCGCATGCCAATGGCTCGCGCAACTTAAGAGTCTCTCCCAAGAAGCAATGCCCATACAAACGTAGTTTTGATTTTATTTACAAACTAGCTGACCCAGCGAACTTCGTACCGCCTAACAGTCGACTCTTTAAATTTTTTGTTATTTTTCTCTCCGTAAGAACCATCCTCGTACTTCGAGGAATATTCTAAAAAAAGAATCAGCGAAATCGGTTCAGCTGCTCTCTAGATTTGCGCTTACCAACACATTCAGCGATTCATTTTTATATTATAGATAGATTATACACCTGCAATAAACTTTTCCAATACTTTTAGAGGACACAAATCGTTGTTTGACCCGTGGATCTATTGAAAAACTATGTACATGTCAGACCCTAGGGTCAGTTTTCTCATTATACTGAGGTAGGTTTAAATAGTGAAATCGGCTCAAAACGCAAGAAAAGTTAATGTTTACATACCGGAGTGGTGGAACCGCGTCCTCGGCCGCGACCTCGTCTCGACTCGCTCTTGACCGTCTGCAGCGTGCCGTCCGGTGCCAAAATAAGCTAAAACAACACAGATACACCACAGACTTAACAAAAAGCGAAATAAAAAGGACAACAAGTAATAAAGAAACGAGGAAAAAAACATAGAGGGAGATTATTAACACAAAATAAAGGGGAAAATTAGACATAAACATGCAATGGGGTGAGATGGGAAGTTGTGTTATTGATGGCGACGTTATTTGTTTAGTTGGTGAGTAACTTAATTGAACCTGAAATATAAAAAGTATTTCTGAACTCTACCTACATTTTCATCCTAGCGCCATCTATACGTCACGGCCAAAACTAGAGCTCCGCGTCGCATAGCGCTTGGGTAGAGACGTCCAAACTAGAGTCGCATTTTAGTATCGCTATTCACCGCTAGGTGGCAGGGTAATATTTTTTGAGCTTTCGAAGTTTACAAGTTGGAACTTTATCTTGAGTTCACTAGTATGATAATGATACGGTAGGATACACAATAATAATGATGGTTTTATAGATTCACAAGCATTAAACATTAATCCCGTACGATTCAACCGCGACCAACCTTTCGTCTCTACCTTCATTCAATGCATGACCCCTTCGCTTTCCAGTTGGTGGGAAAAGGTATGTTGACGAACTATTTTGTATATTGTCCTAAACATTTACGACTAAAGAGAAGATGCTATCACCCTTTAATCAAGCCCAGTGGTAATTAATTAACAAACAAAACGGGTAGTTGTCACAGAGACGCGCGCGCACCACGTTGAGCTCTTTACTAACGAGTTTTTTTATAATTCTAGTTGCATCACTAATTAAATTGGCTTCGGAATACTCGATGGAAAGAAATGAGTATAATTTTCTGAGTAAGCCGAGCACATGGCTGCCACACCTGGCGTTTTAGTCGTTACTTGTTTTTGTGTTTAGATATGCGCGAACGACATTTGTTTCTCTTCCTTCTTGCTCCCTCGCTTGTTGCTATCTCTGTCACACGCGGTCTATTCTCATTTAAATTGCGGGTTTTTATTTTTGAGCACAGAAATAGGTATTACACAGAAGGATTGGTTTTACAGATTTAAAAAAACAATGAAGACGCGTAGGTACCTACTTATGTGTTTGTAAGATCGATGTTATTTTGCAATTTAAGACTACATAACCTCACTATTTTATTGATATTATTATGAGACATAAGTTCGGAGTTCATACAAAGATTGATACGCCAGAATTTGGCGTATCAAAAAAGCTACGTTTGGACTCATTCTTCTTGGCCGCTTCAAATCATGTCACTTTAAAAGTAAAGATGAATAAACAAGGATTGGCAAGTTAATTTGTAATAGGACAAAAGTAACATCAACATTCTATCGATAATATTTATGAGTTATAAGTCTTCATTCAAAGACTGATACGGCAAATCGGCTAGACGTTTGAACTCATTTTTCTTGGCCTCCTTCAATCATGTCAATTTAAAAGTAAAGAAGAATAAACAAGGGCTAGCAAGTGATCTCAGTTAAATTGGAAGCAGATGTTAGGAATCCGCCGCTATTAGCTCACGTGGAATGATATCTTTTGATAAAACGTTAGATAACGCTCCGAAGTACAGAGATAAAACTTGTACAGTCAACAACATATTAACCTTCATATCCATGTACTCTAATCAGTTACGTTAAGAATGACTTTGCAACATAAATGTAAAATGCTGTCGATTGTAGTTTTTGAGTCAATTTAAACTGTAACTCGATTTACGTTACCAAATTTGGACCGTGTTATGTTAAAAGGATAGTGTTTAATTTAAGATACAGAATAATAATAGAAATAAACATAAACTCTCGTTTCCAAGATTTGGGCTAGCGAAGGTTGATACAGCCTTTATGGAGCGTTGTATACACTGCTAAAAAATGCCAGAAAATATAATAAGCTTGCCAGAAATGCGTTTAAAAATATGTAAAATATGTTTGTGGCAAAAGGGATTTTAAATTTTATTTAGATGTCAAAGATATCCGGCATTAAAGCCATTTCAATGGAGTTTTATGTTTTAGAAATTCTGTTAATTAAGTATCAAAAGACTGAAAAAACTAAGTTTGGATTTTTCTTTTCCATCTTTTCTCCAAAACGATCTACATGAGCGTATGTCTAGCAGTGGACTAACATATAGCCTGAAGAAGAAGAAGAAGATCTACATTTTGACGTAACTACTCCTTAACGTTCTTGAAGTCCCAGTTTTGTAAAAAAACTAGGGACTTCGAATAAAAATGATTCGATATGAAATTGCGCGCTTTTATTCCTTGCCACGTTTACGGTATTTCACTCATATTAGTCAATGGACACGGGGCCAGTAGTAAAGTGAATCCCCGTAGTAAAAGTGGCGCATAACTTCGCGTGGGAGTGACTGCGGAGAGTGTGTGGCCAGTGGCCACGTGCGTGGGTGCGTCTGTCGTGCGTAAGGCAGGTCGTGGTCGCCGCGGTCACGCGACTCCATTGACCGGTTTCACATTGGACGATAAGCGTAACGATACTGGACGGATGGACTAGTATTCATCAAAATCTGGTCTGGATCTAAACTTACATAGTTTTTCAATAGAATGATATCAGCACGACTATGGTTGTTATTTGCCTTAAATTGGTAGTCTACAAAGCAATAGCAATACAATATTATTCCAGGGGTGAGGGGTATAACATAACATTTACACACAGGCACATACATTGCTTCTGACCCCACACTAGGATACCCTGTGTCGTGGGAACCAGAAACAACGACATCACAAACATGTAAACTTCCAAGACCTGGGGTTTTTTTTGGCCCCAGCCGGGTTTCGAACCTGCATGGTAGGGAGATGCGCTACCGCTGCGCCACAGAGGTCGTCAAACGGTTGTCAAAAGGTCGTCAAATGGTATGACCCTCGCAAATTAAATAAGTATCTCATGCGAAGAAGATAGAATCGCTCGAGGCTTAGTTAAGTAGCACGAGTAATACAATTACAATGCGACGGATGACTAGACTACCAATAGTGTGAATAAAACGACCATTATCGGACTAATATGACTCTATTGAACATCTATGCATTTTAGAGACTCACCCCCCTGGTTAAACCATTCTTGGTCTTCAAACAACGTTCTCACAACGGGCCTTAATAAACGTGTCGGACTACCAGGGCCGCGTTCGTAAGAACTATACTACTTAGTTTTTTTATGACAATTATTATATGTGCATCCATCCATGTACAAAATCGAGTAGCCACAGACTAACACGTATACTCTCTTACACAATATACCTTGAATTGTAATAAGAACGAATTGTAGTTTTAAGAAAATCGATACAGGGCAGAGTTACATAAAACGGCCATTATATTTTTTTTTATGTAGCCTTGATTGTGTCCCACTGCTGGGCAAAGGCCTTCCCTTTTGTCCTCCACTCCTCCCTGTTCATGACCACCTCCTGCCAGTGGCCATGAACATGAGTGGCTATTAATTGAAAAAACTAAATTATGAAATGAAAAGGTTTTATTCAAAGTAGCGCAGAAGCTGCGGCTTAGTGAACGTTACAATTTAAACTAGGTGTGCTTGTTTACTTGCACACTTACACAATTACTTGCACACCCCAATCACTTCCCAAACTACAACACATAGTTTATTATCACATAGTCTTCCTACTTGTTAGTCTGTGGGCTCATCGACTTCCCAACGTAGGTATATCGAAGGGCATATTTATGAAATTACTAGCTGACCCAGAACCTTCCTCGTACTTCAAGGAATATTCTACAAAACGAATTAGCGAAATCGGTTCAGCTGCTCTCCAGATTTGCGCTTACCAATACATTCAGCGATTAATTTTTATATTATAGACGACCATTTCATATTATGAAATAGTAGTCATTTCCAATAATTAAAATATCGGCACAGCCCGATAATGTCATGGCGTTATGGTTATTGAGACCATTTTCGACATGGCATCCTTTTCTTTTAGTTGTCTTTATTTAATTATTAACTAATTTTGTTTAAATTATTATGTAAATAATGTAATTGCTAATTTTAATTAATTTTAATAAGCCATATACCAAAATTTGTATGCCATAGTCTGGCAGACGTGTATGAGCCACTGACGTGTAAATTCTTAAGAACTTATTGTACCGTGTCTGCCTACAAATATTTTATTGCTCACGAATCCTTCATAATTCCCATAGAGGGGTGGAAGCGGAGCGGTAGAATGCCGGCTTCTCAATCGGGAGGTCGTGGGTTCAAGTCCCAGCATGTATCAATAACGTTGTTTTCTAAGTATATTTGTGAAATTATAGTAGTGATACCACTCGCTAATGATGAACATCGGAAACATCATGTTTATTTAATTTATAAAATGATTTCCTTAATTTTCGATGCGTTCCAAAGTCTAAATAAATTTAATGCTATTTCTTATTATTAAAAAATAAGTTCAATTCGATTTCAACCCTATATGTCCCCACTGCTGAGGCACGGGTCTTTTCCTGCATCGCAGGAAGGTTAGGCCATACTCCACCACGGGGGCCAAGTCCGGGTTGGTGGAGGTTTGTAAGACAATGGAGGGCCTAACTGTCAGAACCTATCAAGGCGCCCATAAGGCCTCTGACATGGCTTAACGAGAGTCATTACATGACAGCCGGCACTCATACAACCTAAACATACGTTATTATTATTAAAAAAAATGTAGGCAACGTAACGTCTCCAGTGTAGGATATCCAGGAATAAAGGTATTGTAGATACACTGAGTACCTAGAGGTAAGGTATAATGAATCTTACCGGCGCCGACGGCCTGTTAATTATAATAATGTACAGACACGGTCCTCTTCGCGTAGGTACTTAAAACAAGCCAGACAATACCTTACTTGGTCTGCTTCATATGTTGGAAGTAAACTTATTCTCTTTTTCGTCTCTGCACTGGGAAATTTCCGAAAATTCTTTCTTTCCGGCATTCTAGATAGTCAATTAGTTCTTAGGCACTGAGGAGAGCACCACGGAATATGAAGTAAGCAGGCAAGTAGCTTTATATCAAGGTAGATATATACAACAAGGCAGGGAGGAATAAATAAAACATGTACTTAAGTAGCTTGTGTTCGTACACTCCAATTCAGACCAATGTTAACACGTTGGATGCAAAATCACCCGTAACATAACGATGTTACGAGTACACGAATGTTAAAGTCGGATGTGCTGTTGGAATGATACTTCAACAAATTGATGGATGGAAAATAGATGGCCATTTAAATGAAGGCAGGTGCAGGAGCATTGTTCACGAAGATAATAATGAAAGCAAAAAAAGTAATCTGGAACTTTGATCTGTATCAAAACAACGGGGTTAATTGGAGCCTTTTGTTTGCCGCTTGTAGGTACGTAAGAATTGAGGTAGTTTTAAAATTGCGGACCGTTATAAAGTTGCGTAGTACAGCTTTGGGCGTTTAATTCCGCTACTTCACAACAGATGGCGGGCGGTAATTTGCGGAACTACGCCCAAATGCAAGAGAAAATTGGTGTGTTATGCAAATTCTTGATGGAGACGATTAATTATGTTGCAAAATAGTACGTTAACTTCACAAAGATGCATTAAATGATTTATTAAAAAGTTAGCTTCATGAAGACAAAATATCTACAAATACTTAAATATCGCTCTAAAATCTGTGAAACTTGCAGAAAATATAATAAGTCTTAAGCAAATAGGTCATCCAACGAAAACTCAATTGGACGCGAGGTGTCGCCGACACTCTGCCAAATTCAGCGGAAAATTCGGAGCGTCTCTACAATTTCACTCGAGATTGGAAGCTTCGTTGAAATGAAATGATTATTATCAAGGGTTATTTAGTGCTAAAATTTAATCTAATATTCACTGATTAAATAAATTGTTTGATTTTATTAAGGTGTGCTCAAATATAGATATAATATTTCTTATGTTGATATAATTTAAGAGTGGAGAACGGTCTTCGTAGAGAAATTCAACGGAAAATTTTTATCTTATATATACGCTTTTACTTTGAAGTTCTTTCACGTTCAAAAAGTAAGAAGTATATTTTATGATTAATAAAAACGATTGAATTTAATTTATTGTTTATTATTTTTATTAAATTATTATAACTTCCTCTTTGCTTCTTTGCGACCCGTGCAAATATTATTGTTTTTTATTTTTTATGAGATCTTCTATATCCATCATGATATACACTCCAATCGAATTATGGCATTCTCCTATACGTTGATATATACCTAAACACGTAGATACAGCCTATATACGTCGCGATGGCCTTCTCTCAGAGAAAGAGTTTGGGCTTAAACACCACGCGTGCCCAATGCGGATTGGCAACTTCAAGCCCTGGTATATGAACACCTCAGGCACTCAGTTACTCATAATGTTTTCCTTCATGGTTAGCGAGTAGTATAGCTACTCATACTATAACTTCACATATATACTTAAATTAGAAAACAAAGTCCATAGCGTCCATAGTTGATACATAGCGGAATGACCTGAGTAACCTCTAATGACGTCTACGCATCTTCGTACTGGAAGATTTATATCGCGTCCCGTGGCACCTTCACCCAGACTAGATGGGTGAAGAGACCACTCGACGCCCGATGGTCATTATTAATTCCTAAAAACCTATAAAGCATTGTATATCCGTAAAGCTTTGTTAACTTAGTTTTCCTTTTAAACTAACCTATTCTACATATAGATGGTAATAATTATCACCTCAGTTCAACCGTAAACTTATGCGCTCCACCAAATGATCGATTCCTAAAACTCAATTCAAGGTTGTACCAATATTGCACCCTCAGGTGTTATTGCATTATGTACCCCGCTAACGGTAGGGTGACCTTGATAGGACGAGGGTGTCTGTCTGATAGACTACAAATTACCCTGAAAAACACTTGTCAGGCTGGGGACGATGTGGGAGCGTCTACCCCAGTAATATGCACCTAGATTGGGGTGTGTAAGGCTGTGTAATTCACCTTGTGACATTGGCTTGGAGCTGGTGTTCTAATGGGATAACGACTGCACCACGCGTCTTAAATGTGTACATATTGTTTACTCAGTTACAGTCTGTTAGCTTTTAGAATACACCTCGGCTACTATCGGATAGAATCGGATATATTCGTGTAATAGAAATATCGAAACGAATATTACACTTCATATCATGTAACTTATACTATTTTTATTTTTAATGCACTAACCCGTGCTAAGGACAATTTTAAAAACCTATTTAGAGGATAAAAAATCCACCCATGCCGGGATTCGAACCCGCGACCTCTGGCTATCCGTGCCAGCGCTCTTTCCAACTGAGCTAATGGGCGACTCACCGGTATCAGTGAAATTTCGAACCTAAAGTAAAGAGGTTCGAATCACGGCATGAGTGGAATTTTTAGCCTCTAAATAGGTTTTTAAAATCTTGTAACTTTTCAAAATAGTGAAGAAAAGTTTTATGCAGAGTAGGAAGTAGTATTGCACTCGTGTGCTTTCGGCGAAAACCGAAGTCTACTCTGGAGCCCGAGGTATATTCTCAAAGCTACCAGACTGTACGTTCTAAAAGCTACCAGACTGTACGTTACTTTACCGGCGACTTTGCAACGAAAATGTAAGCGTTATGTATGTTTCATACAGCGCGGCGGTGGCCCAGTGGGTAGCAGAATGGACTCGGAAGCGACCTAGGTTCGATTCCCAGTGCGGGCAGTCATGCAAATGTACATGACGTAGAAAAAGTCATTGGTCACAATGACTTTTTCTGTCATGTACATTTGTGAAGTTATAGTAGCAATACCACACGCTAACAGTGAAGAAAAACATCGTGAGGAAACCTAAGTGCCTGAGTGGGTCAATACCTCAGCGCTTGAAATTGCCATTCCGCGGTGGGCACGCGTGGTAAGTAAGCCCCTATTCTCTCTCAGAAGCCCTGTTACCTACAATGGGACGTTTATAGGCTACTTAAAAAATACGTACAGTCGACATCACATCAATCTCTATACGCGCTCTACTCTCAGCTACGTCACAGGTTAAAATGTCACATTTTAAACGTCAAAATGTAAAGGTTGTATACGTCCAATTTAAATTAGGCTGTGTGCCTTTTAGATAAGAACGCTTCCTCTCTAAGAGAAGGCCTGTGCCCCGCAGTGGACAATTTATAGGCTACATTATAAAAGAAATGTTGTTATAAGTTCTGATGCCCAATTTTGTAAATATGCCTCCCGTATAAGCTGTTGATATTCCACCTGTTGTACACTGTTCGTGGCTATCGGCCCAACAATTTGAATAGTTTTTAATTGTTCTGTGTCAAGGTTAGAATTCAACGGGCAACGGGTAAACAATAATATTAATTAAGCTGTAAGTGTAATTGAATCGGGTGAAGATCTTATACACAGATAGAGAACACTTAATTGTACATAAAAGCGGAAATTACACAGATATATCCTACCTAAGAGTACACACGGCGGCCCTATCACCAAAAGTGATCTCTTCCAGACAGCCTTTATAATCCGTTTGAGCTGAGGGGGATAGGGGGAGGAGGATATAGATAATTCTCTCAGCTCAAACAGATACAAAATCTCTAAAACTGTAATGGGTCAAACTAATGCAAGCAAATATTTGAACCAAATTATACGGCGTCTTAGTTGTCACATTATTTACTTAGTTTAGATAGAAGATAATCTGTGTTAAAATTGCATTTAAATACGATCAGAAGTATATGCGCGATGATTGCGCGATGAATAATTCGTACAAGCTTTCAGATGTATTTTATTTCTAACATCATAAACGTTATAGTTTTTCTTAATAACTCGCGATGCTCATATTAAAATTATATGAATCGTCGTGAATTAAGGTAACTACGTTCTAACTAATAAATAATCGCGATTAGTCCCATTTAATATATAATTGTAACAATTAAAGCAATGGGCGGATTGCTATACTTTGTGCGAATTGTTTGTATAAACAATTCATACAAAATATAGCATTCCGCTCAGCGGACTGATCATCGAGGAAATTTTATCATCCATCAACAAAGTATCCTAACGTTGCAACCCACAATAAACCTGCTGAGATTGCCAGGTTTAACAACAGCTAGTCTACATTGAAACTAAATTATATACTGTCACGGAGAAAAAAGGATTTCTGACAAATTAAGTGGTCACATTTGCGTGAGAACTCAATCTTACGTTCTGAACAACGAGGACATCTTTTATGAATGAAAGTGAAAAGTTTTGTAACAACTAAACTAATATAACTTGCCATATTATGTAAAGTACAAAGAAGATATTTACTTAAAAACCTATTTAGAGGCTAAAAATTTCACCCATGCCGGGATTCGAACCCGCAACCTCTGGCTATCCGTGCCAGCGCTCTTCCAATTGAGCCAATGGGCGACTCACCGGCATCAGTGAAATTTCGAACCTCTTTACACTATTCTCTGCAGTCTCTCAACAGTATAGTCGTCGTCGTCGTGAGACGAGCAACCGACGACGCGAGCTCCGTCTCTGCTCACCATGATTAAGCTCTGCGAATCGGAGCGAAACCTGGTCGGACTTTTCCGATATAACAACACCCGTAAGTAAATCCGGACTAAAAGTCTACAAAGTAGAAAAAAGCTGATATTCATTGCCACAAAACTCACAAAAAAAAGGTTTTTTTATATCGCCTATATTACCTGCGCCACAGATAACATTACCTACGCCTTCTCTCAGAGAAAAAATCGTTTACAAACGAAAAATAATAAGTTTTGAATACGCGAATACTTTATTGAATCACTATTTCTAGGATAACAAACTTGATTGGACCAAATCAAGTTTAAAAATATCACCAAAATATTTTCTGAACATATATTATTTATTTATTGTAAACGGAAAAAGAATTATACGTTTTTTACTGTAAAAAACCTAGCCACTGCAAATCTGGCTACTGTAAAAACCTTAGCTGCCACAAAAGTCCTGCTACTCCTGTAAAAAACCCAAAATATCTAACTGGTCTGAAAAGCTATTGCCATTGAAAAACTTCTAGCTATGAGCAAATTGGTCCAAGACTTGGAATGATTATTCAAACGGAGCAAATACTGTGGTTAAAGATGTCAAACCGAGCAGAAAGAAAATGTGTGTTTTTTACGTCGCGTCTGCCACAACTTCTAAGGCCATTTGCCTATTACAGCGCTACAGTGTTAGATCTAGACAGACAAAAATCTAATGAGATTTTTATGTATGTACAATTAGTTAATGAAATAACGCGACCAAACCATGAAGTACTTTTTTTTATTTTTCATAGAAGTTGGCCGCGCAAAAAAACTTTACATAGAAAAAAAGGCCACACTTATTGTGGTACTCACGTTAAAATAAATAAAAAAAATTGACCGCAAAAGTTTCAAGATTGTAAGAAAAAAAACTTTACTTTTGTTTTTTAAAAGTGCTTTAATTACCTGAGGTGTTCAAATACCTCAGCGCTTGAAATTGGCAATCGCGGGGGGCACGCGAGGTAATTAAGCCCAAACTCTCTCTCTGAGAGCAAGCCTTTGCCCTGCACGTTTATAGGCTACATACAAAAAAATATCGACAGTGAAAACTCAATTAAAATTTTGCGTTATTTCAACATGTACCTAGTAGAATTCTAATTTGCGACATTATATCATAAGGCAAATAAACAAAACACTGCAGTAAAGAGGCGAAACGGCATACGTTTTTAGATTTGGTCATCGCTTTACATAGAAGATACCATAAAGGCATTATACAACTATCTGAGAAAGATCACCTAGTACAGTTGCATATAACACAGTTGTATATCTGTACATGTGTGTATTTTATCACATTATATGCAAGAGTAGTAGAAGGCCTTTCTCAAACTTTTATGATCGGTGGTATATGTTAGATTTTCTTTTTTGGCCTCTTTTGTTAGGTGGTTATTGG
The DNA here is from genome assembly GCA_934045075.1 of Yponomeuta sedellus. NCBI lineage: Eukaryota > Metazoa > Arthropoda > Insecta > Lepidoptera > Yponomeutidae > Yponomeuta > Yponomeuta sedellus. The sequence continues at coordinate 6,686,795 of OW203726.1, read as the reverse complement.
TAACGGGGACAAATTAGGCAGAAATTTTGCAGTTCATAAATATGTCTCGTTTCCAGAACGCAATAAGCAAAGGGCCTAAATTGCATGTCTCGGTGCAATTTGTAAAATAAAAGAATAGGTACGAAAGGAACGGCGCGGCTCAAGCAAAATCCTGTAATTTCACTGCCTCGTAAGATTACATTGGACTTAGTAATTTTCTACAATACTAAAGAAAAAAAATTGTTTCTTTTCATATTCGAACGTCATGATTTGCAAAGCTGCCAGCACCAAGCTATTCGATCTTTTTGTCTAAAAACAAAAGGCGATCGCTGCATGAAGTTTCGTTGACGTATCAAATGATCAAACTGTTTGATCCGTTCTAGTTTTCTCTCCCTCTCGCACGTGTACAGTGTGAAAGAGACGCGAGTTATCCTGTGCTATTGTCTATAGGCGAGGACGCGTCGATTGACGTTTTTTATCCGTCGACGGCGGAAGCTCAATTCAGTACAATCACGACGCACGCACACCACTTACTCAACCGGGACACTAGTGTAGCAAGCGGTTTTATTCCATACTTGAATAAACTCACCAAGTTTGTTGGTGAATTGTCGTCAGTTGTTAGAGAACGTGAATTGTGTACGTATTGGATTAAAAATACCACTCGGTAATTAAAGAGCACAAGTGATGCTTTTTAGTTGTCTGGTTCACAATGTCAAATAAATTTTGGCCAATTTGCTTGTTAACTTCATATACAAAGTTCTTGAACCTTACTTCGTCTGTGGTGTCTATTTAGACATTGTGGAAAAGGTCCTGAGTGTATAAAATACTAGCCTACCTAGCTACCCCTATGCAACGGTTACACATTATCCCACGGAAACGCATTACCGGGATACCAAGTATCTCATGTAAATCCGTTCAGCCGTTATTGCGTGATTGAGTAACGAACATCCAAACATTTTCACCAACTTTCATTTTATAATATTAGCAGAATAATGCTGCTATAAGTGGTGCCTGAGATTTTATTCATTGAAGTTAAGTATATCACTGAGTACTACTATTATTAAGATTTTTTTTATATTTATGAAAAATTTAATTTACCTACATCTATTGCACAAATATACAAACTTCCATACTTATAATGACTGACAATATTAAATCTAACAAATGGTGGCTTATTCCAAAGAAAACGTAATTTAGACTACTGGGATTCACAGTTTTACAGTCAGGTAAAATGAAAACAAACCCTCTTCTTTGTGACGTTAATATTTTCAGAGTCAACTGAATCTGTGCAGAGTTCGCGTCGGCTAATTCAACAAATTGGCCGCTCCTTCCGTCGCGCAAGTGGCGGATACGAATATGATGTGCCGTTGTTTGCGTCACAGGCACCTAAACAACTACCTAGCTGCCGGTTGTTCTAGAAAAAGAAAAAAAAGTTTTTTATATTTCGAGTTTCAATTGACTTTTTGTTCAAATAAGCCAATTATGGCTTCTTTTTGTTTTAAAAGTTTCTTTCCAGCTAGATGTTGAATAGAAATTGAGTTTTGCTATGTTTTGCCTTAATGAAAATGAGAAAGTTACATAAAGACCCTCGAATTTCCAAATAATGTTTACATTTAGGTATCTATATAATGTTCCGAAAAATAGAAGCGGTGTACAAGAAGTTGTACTAATGTTTTTATTTTTATTGTATATTTTATTTTTATTTATTAGAGATTAAATTAACTGTATTTATGAAACAATAATAACGGACTTCATTTTAATCGTACTTCTTTTTACTCATCTGGATTTACAAATTCAGTGTTTTGTTCCTATAAAATGACGCAATAGTTATTTGTTATACAAGAGTGCAAAGTTGCTTTTTAACCGCGTGTTCAATTTTGATGACCGAGCAAGCGAAGGATTCTAAAATTGAATCACGAGCGCAGCAAGTGATTCAAAATTAGAATCCTGTGCGTTAGCGAGGGAATCAAAAGAGCACGAGGTGAAAAATCTTTGCACTCGAGTGCAACACGTAACTTTTCATTCCACCTCAGCGAGGAAATGACTAAATGAAAAAAAAAAACGTTTACAATCACAAGATAGGTACACTTTTATTTCAGTTTAGGTATTAATTACTACATTATGACAGGTAAGTATTACAGAATAATCTTTAAATTATAACAAAATAATACTAAGGTATAATTAAGAAAATTTTAAAGTAACGTTGCTACAGTTATTTAAATTGAGTGTAATATTTTGTTAATTCACAAACTTAGTGCACACGATGTTCTAAATTCAATTTACTTTATCCTCTAGAGAATAAAAACGGCTTGTCCACTCAGATATTAAAGATTAAAAATACTCTTTCCGCGATGGTGGGATGAAAAAATATTTAACGTAGGCATCATGGCTACTAAGTTCTAGAAAAAGAAAAAATATAAATCGAATTTATTTGCGTATTACTTGTTGTTTCATACATCCATCCAGCCAGTCAGTCTGTCAGCATTACAGAAAAAAAACATTAATCACAAAGCGAATTTCTAAACGGCCTGTAACAAAGAGAGACGCCAATCACAAGCAACGTTCGAATTTATTTAAATTTAAACTCGGAATTCGTGTGAAAAGCCGCGCGCCGGTGAGTCAGCGACGCATTGTGGATCAATGGCTGACTCAGAGGATGTCCGTATTACAGTTCTTAGTTATTTTACAACTAAATAACACAAAACAGAACCTTGGTTAAAACTTTGCCGTACATTATTGTGAAAGAAACGAGATTTTTACCACTATTAATTTATAATTAAAATAATAATGCCTAAATTCATACAGGATTTTTTTTAAATATATGTTTCTTTTTCTTTTAAAATACTGAAATAAAAAATAACTAACTACCCGACTGGAGCATGAAGTACCATGTAAATATTGGTGAATTTTAATGCACACTAAGACATTATTATGTCCATAATAAAAAGCTTTCATAATATACACCTTGTTGTACTGTTTTCGTACACCTGCCTAACACATTACCCTTTTGGAGTACGTCCCAATCGGGTAAAAAAGATATCAGCTTTGTCTTGATTTTTTTACACGCGACGGTTACTCCACTTTAAAATCTTAAACTTTGAGCTGATCTTATAGATAGATAAAGAAAACTATTGCACAACCAGAAAAAAGCATGATTTCTTAAATCTAAGTAGTGTTATACATTAGGGAGTCTTATCGCTAAGAGCGATCTCTTCCAGACAACCTTATATTGATGAAATCATTGCGTCAAATTCAGATTGACAGTTTAAATATCAATGTAGTGTCAACCTACAGTAAACGCAGGGAATTCTACAATTTAAAATACTGTCGAGCTTTGTGTAGAGTAGATGTTCTGTCATATTTTAAAAAAGCTTTTGTGGTTTTCTTTAGCACGTTTTTAGCATGAATACAATTGAGGGAAAATTAGAGTCATTATGCAAAATATGCACTAAGACAATGAGGGTCTGTGTAAACAATTCCACCCATTTTTCCTTGTTGTGCGTAAATCGTACGAATTAGTGAGATCCAAATCACAATTAGGACATCCTGTTCTCGCTTGTTGTATCGACGGAACTCCATCTTGCTTTTGCATATATTGTATTCCCTTTTGTTAGAACACGACGGGATTACTTTTTTTTTCTTTTTGATTAGAGAATTATTCTGGACTGAAAGTGCATATACGGACCAGAATTGAGAATGTTATGTTTTGGTGGTATTAACATAATACAAGAGGTGTGCAAAAGCGAATCGTCAGGTTATAAAATGTCAATCCTAAAAACCTCACAAAATACTAGTTGAAGTATTTCACGAATTGCGTATTTTAAAATGTAACTCGATACATGACGACGACGGCCTCGGTGGCGCAGCGGTTTGGCACGCTGACTGTAAAACCGAAGGTTTCGGGTTCGATCCCCGGTCGGGTCAAATTCGGAAACGATTTTTTCTAGTTTATCTCGGGTCTTGGATGTTATCTATGTATTTATTGTATTAAATGTATCGTCGAGTTAGCACCTATAACACAAGTCCCTTAGTTGTACTAGGGCTAAGGGCTAACGAGATCTGTGTAATATGTCCATGAATATTTATTTATTTATAAAAAGTCGGTGAAATTTAAGAATGCTAATCTAAACATCAAGCTTTTTCCAACTCAAAAATATCAAAAAAGTATCAAGTTCCAATATGAATGGTAAGTGACCGTCACGAATCATTACGTTAAAAATGCATGGGTTGATCTGCTATGAACATTAATGAAGCGAAAGAGATATGTTAGGATCGTGGCCAGAGGCAGACCCTGGTCTCTGATATCTCTCTTTTTCCCTCTGGAATACATGCAGATTATGTTATGTTGCTTTGCTATCAACTATATTATTATCATATATTTTAGTTCTGACAGTAAGACCGGGCCAAAAGGGCTGGTCCACCAGTTCAAAGTCGCTCAGCGAGCTATGGAGAGAGCGATGCTCGGAGTATGCAATATTTCAATTACACGAATATATCCGATTCTATCCGACAGTAGCCGAGGTTTATTCTAAAAGCTAACAAACTGTTATAATGTTTAACAAGTGGTTGTGCTCGTCCTAGGTCATTCACTAAAGACATTAATCCAAAAAATATCAACAATTACTTTGATGGTATATAAATTCAGAGCAAAAATTGAATGAAACGAAACATACGAAATATATTGTTTATGCACGCAATGTTTGTGTATTACGAAGGTCAAGAGCCCTTCCCATTTCCCGCGGGTATGACGTTTTGAGCGGGGTCGAAGGCCTGCCTGGGTCTCGTCGCCTGAACCGCCGAAAATCAGGCGATTCAAGGTCTATCCTCGTTAAAACCGGCGACGTGCGAGCGGCACGATTTCTAACTAAAATAATACTTAACTACTTCTGAACTGAAATATTTGCCTTCCTATTCGCGTAATAAGATGACTTATACAGCCTTAAGTCCACGTTCACTCACGCTAGATGAGTGAAAGGACCATACGGACACCGCAGTGCCTCGGATAGTGATTTTAGATGGATTAGGCTTACCCAGCACCTATACCGTCCTGACAGCTTAGTCGGAAAGAAAGAAAAGAAAGGAATGGCTTGTCTTTCTAGCTCACAGGAAAGACAAGCCACCCAAATCGACGACGATATTTTCCTTCAAAGTTAGCGTGTGGTATTGCTACTAGCAATTCTTTTGAAAATAAACAAGTCATAGGTACATGCCCGCACTAGGAATCAAACTTAGGTCTCTCACTTCCGAGTCTATTGTTCTACTCACTAGGCTACCACCGCATCTGAAGTCAATGAGTACAATAAAAGTGCGAAAAATGCCTGTGGCAGTGTCGTGCCTGTTGGCTGCAGTTGGTTTGCGCTAGGACGTCTCTAACCTTAAAATATTTAAGATTTATTTTAATTTTTTATCCTTACGGCCGCACGTCGTCAGACCGTTGTAATGATCATCGGAGTGAAAGACTATCCTCGCCATTTCATTCTACTCGTGACCGCAGCACCTGCAACGTTGCTGAAACGTCGGGATAGAAGGTAATTAGATTTTACTTAATAAACAATTGAGATTAGAGAAACATATAAGTACTTGTATGTAGTAGCATCGCGAGTCATTAACCTGGATTATGTTATTATCACCGGTCGTGCGAACGGGAAACGAAGCAGAGGACGAGCACCATCGCGTTGGACAGATATTATCACAAAAGCTCCGGGAGAGACCCTACAAGCAGGCGTATATCGGCGCATAATCGAAACGAATGGAGAGAGCTAGTGGCGGCAGCTGCCCCATAGTCACGTCCCTCAGCCATGAGGATACGACGAAGAAGACGAAGAGAAGTCATTAAGATATATACTATTGCAAACATAAACTTACATACTTTTCCCTCTTTATAATATATTTTATCTACACTTGTACACAGTCTAGATAGTGTACAAGTGTAGATAAAATATGGCCACTAGCTAGCAGGTATAAAGAAAGAGGGTTTAAGCTAGAGAGACAGAGAAAGAGCAAATAGAGCTCATGTTGGGCAGCGACAAAACAAATGAAAGTGGAGAAGCGGTTTTTCCTTTCTAGGCAAGGCTTTTGTACGATTCGCAGTTTGCGGCCGCAGGCTTCCGCAAGTGATCCCGGTATATTTATGGTCGTGACGTCACCGCCCTGACCCGGGAGCCCGCCCATTTGCCCGATGCCTTATGGAGATCCTTTATCTCTGTTTGTCTAGACGTTGGGACGCGCTGACCGACAAGACTGATCAGCTGAGCGCACCAACTGTGGAATGTCTTTGGGTATTTCCATATTTAATTGAAGCGAAGGCCGAGTGGAACCGAGTAATTAGAATCAATTACTTGGGTTAAGCAACAACAGTCGCGGTCAGGTGCTAAATGGGTCACTATCTCGTGTCTACCGCTAGTGACATTTTTCCGAGCGCTTCCGTGCTTCGCAAGCACGTTAAGGCATCGGTGCCGGCTGTCAGGTAATGGCAGTCGTTAAGCCATGTCAGAGGCCTCATGGGCGACTTGATAACTTCCGACAATAAGGCCCCAACTGTGGTGGAGTATGGTCTAACCTTTCTGCGAAGGTTTGACCATATGCATGACCATAACCCATGTATGTCCCTACTGCTGGGGCTCGGGTCTCTTCCTGCATCGTAGGAAGGTTAGGCCATACTCCACCACGGGGGCCAAGTCCGGGTTGGTTGAGGATTGTAAGACAGTGGCGGGCCTTACAGTCAGAAGCTATCAAGCCGCCCACAAGGCCTCTGACAAGGCTTAACGACTGTCATTAAATGACAGCCATTACATGATAGGTATGTTCATAATAAAAAAAATGTGTTATTTTCTACTAGGTGTGTGACTTTCAGTTCGGGCGTCATATTTAATTATAAATGGTCCGTAGTAAATGAAAACATTTGCTTAGGCTAAGCCATTTGTACTGTGATTTGTATGATCACATTTTAGTCCCATTTTGTAGGTGAATTCCAATAGTAATAAAGTTGAGTAAAGTTGAACGCACTTCGTTTACTGCCAGTTCCTAAATTGAGAATTTTGCTAAGTAAATTGTGAACTGTAGTGCTGCCTACGAATTTCTCAGCAAAAAGCGTGACAGAACGTTTCTTAAGCATTTACTTAGTGAAATTCTCAATTCAGAAACCGGCCTTTAGACCCCGAAACAAAGCAAAGAGATTAAAAGTTACAAGTCCAAAGAAAGGCCTTGTGCCCAGCGACTTGTTCTCAAACTGTAGTTTCTCTTATTAAATTTGAAACCGTAAAGTACTAATATAATAGGGTGGCGAAATTTCGGCAGCCGAGGCGTAGACAAAAGATGTAACAAACTGCCCTGAATTACGGGCGAAGTACTGCACAATTCGCGGCAACTTACGAGGCACTTCGTGAATTTCATTTGTACAAATACCTACAGAAGCGGCTGAAGTTATCGGACTCACTTTCACTTGAATTTCCACTTGAATTTGGAATGTATGAATGTGGATGTTTGAGGTTTGTAAGGTCTTGGCAAGGAGCAAACTTTGGTACCTAATCTACTTACCCTATCGAGACATAAAGATAACTACAATAAAATATCACCTCACCGTTTGACACTGTTGGCTAGAATAAAATACTATTTAGTATTAAGCCAGCCAATAGTACCTACCTTCCGGTTCGACAATAATATAACTATTGAAAACCGTCGCTTCAGTGTCGATAGTTAAACTGAAAACTGATGCTTTAATTTCGATAGTAAACTACTAAAAAACGTTGCTTCGGAGTCGATTCTGTAATTAATTAAACTTCTGAGTCTATAATTAAACTACTGAAAATTGTTGCTTTAACGTCGATAATTAAACTAACCTACAATATTTACTGGTACAATAAAGAATTAAATAATAATAATATAGGAAGGCTATGAGATGCGACAGCATTAAACTGACTTCGACTAAAATTGTTTTTAGCAATTAAGTGTCTAATCCTATCAATAATCCTATCCTATCCTATTTAATCCTATCGTTTCTATTTTTAATATAATTTGTTGTCTCTATTTTGTGATATAGACAACGATTACAATGTTAAGACCGCCGCCTGTACTCTTAGGTTTAGTAATATTTGTGTATATGTACTTAAACGGGAACACACCTTTGTAAGTAGAATAAAGTGTTCTCTAACCAATAATAATAAATACCCATGGACATATTAAACAGATCTCGTTAGCCCCATATTAAGTACAACTAAATTGACTTGTGTTACGGGTGCTAACTCGACGATAGATTTAATACAATAAATACATAGATAACATCCAAGACCCGAGACAAACTAGAAAAGTTCGTTTCCTAGGTTAACCCGGCCGGGGATCGAACCCGAGATCTTCGGTTTAAATACCCTGTTTTCTTAAAAAAAATGTAATTAATTAACTAAAAAATTAACTACCCACCGAACTTGTTGAAAAAATCCAGTGTGAACCAAATAAGTGCCGACATGCCCTAAAACAACACTTCTTAAGTTAAAAAACGAGTAACTCACCTCACAGATAAACCTGTACAGGTTTCAGTGAAGGTTTTTTTTTGTATTTAAATAGTATTCTGTAAATGTCTTGAACAAATACTAATTAAAAAAAAAGTAAATAATTTTTATTTTGTTACAGTAGCTACCTACTGTCCCTGTCTCGAGTGGAGTTCAACGAAAAGTTTATACCTCAGATATTAAATTAAAACATAATCTTATTTCGGGAATGTAGAAGTTGTACAAAAGCCTCGAGAATTGAGTGGACGAACTTCCAAATTTCTAAAGAGAGTTTTGTCGAAAGAAATTGTATCACAGTGGAATCCTGCGCCTGTAGCATGACAACACGCGACTTTGTGACTCGTTTTTAGCCTCTAAATAGGCTTTTAAATTTGTTCCTTATTACACCATTTTTATTTTTAATGCACGGGTTAGTGCATTAAAAATAAAAATGGTGTAATCATGTGGGTACAGTGATATCGTTCCGATGTTAAACCTAACTGCAAAGTAGGTAGTCGGGGCTGTAAGTAATGCAATTTTCTTAAGTCAGATGTCGCTGCCTGTACGTAATACAGAGAATATTGTAAAGAGGTTCGATATTTCACTGATGTCGTGAGTCGCCCATTGGCTCAATTGGTAGAGCGTTGGTACGGATAGCCAGAGGTTGCGGGTTCGAATCCCGGCATGGGTGAAATTTTTAGCCTCTAAATAGGTTTTTAAATTTGTGACTCGTATTAACGTGACTTGGCGGCTGAGAAATGATATGCCACTCAATTTCACACTTCCGCACCATGAAACGCGTGACAAAATCAGTACAAGAAAATATAATAATAACATGAAATATTGTGAAGACATCAAAAAAAAAAAATTCCGAAACTTTATTTTGGAAAGAAAGAAAGACCTTTATTATACCAACAAGACATATCACAGAAACAAAATAACCAGAAAAATTGACATAATATGACCGCAACAGAAATAAACGAAATACACAAAAAAAAGAAGACATAGGTTTAACTTGTGGTGTGTCTAAATTGCCAAAAAAGGCAGCGTTGTGCTGAGGCAGTGAGCCCTCAGCGCTGAATTTTAGTCAGTGTCCGAGGTAGGTAACCGATATTGTTACTACGGGGTGCGTGTCGTGATGCGTTTAAAGAATATATAAGTAGAATACATAAATATTTTCTTAGCTACTCTGGGAAGAGTAGTCAGAGATGGTTAAAGGCCGGAAATCCTGATCTAAAGGTGTAGGGGGTAGGGTAGTAATACAAACTTTGCTACGCAAAAATCCTTGTCCGCACAGTAAAATTCTACATTTGCATAGTAAAAATGACCGTTTTGATGTACGTCTTAACTTAGCACGGTTAATACCGCCCGCCAAAACAATAAGCAGACACCATCAGAAACACTATCTCCAAGTAATAATACCTCGAAAAAGCGCTACGCGTAAAAGCTCAAACATTGGCGGGAACTTTTCTTGCCTACCCGCCTACTTGCTAGATTAAAAAGCCCGCGATATTGAGGCAGAAGAGCCGAAATATTCGCGCGCGTTTTTGGGATAAAGCGAGTGTCGCCGGAATTAAAACGTAGGTATCCATGGAGAACAGGGAAACGAGTTGGAAAAAGTTGGTGTGCTTTAGACGTCCTTCATGGTAGTAAAGCTACAAGCGAAAGCATAATATTTAGGCTTTGTAAACACGTTTTTTTTCGAGATCATATGTAGATAGAATATTCTATATTGCATTTACACCAGGAATTACATTAGACTTAAACAATAACTTAGAACAGTACAATTGGCGGCCTTTTTACGTAGCCCGTTAGAAACCCAGGATTGACTTTTTCTCCAACGCGCAGTGTAAAACGATAACTGTTGTTGCAAATTCATAAACACATTCATTGCACTTCGCACTCCGACCTTGCCATTGCCACTCATAACCCGATTTGGTCGGGAATTTGCAAAAAAAACAAAACGCTCCTAAATGCCTTCTCATCTCAGCATGACCTCTCGGGCTCCCCAGTGGGGGGCTTAATCCCGGACAATCCCGGAAATAGCCGAGGATATCCGAGGGCGACCCGAGGCGTGGGCCCACAGACTTGTCCCAGACATGGCCCACGCACCTGTGTGCAAACGTGACGATTGTGTGCACGGTCGAGTGCGTGTGAATATTTACGAGTTGGTCTGTTTATAAGCTTTACGATGTCTAGGGTAGTCAACTTGGGATCGTGCGATTGGGACAGAGTGATGCTAAAGTTTCTTGCACTCTTTTGTTATAATATTATCTAAAGTTAACACGAGCACAAGACATAATAAAAACTATATATACACGGATTTTACTCGTTTAATTTTACATTTTTACAATTTTCCGACGTTTCGGCACTTTTGCAAGTACCGTGGTCCCGGAAGACTGAGGTGACAGGCGTCTTTTTGAAAGCATAAACTAATTTAAAATTAAACGAGTAAAATCCGTGTAAATACTGTTTTTATTACTCTTTTGTTAGTTAAACTTCCATTTGCTTGGTTTGCTATGGAAAATGCTTGAAACACGTCACAGAATAGAATATTCCACATCCGTGGTCGCATGTGACTGACATTTAAAAGCTACTGTTGACGTCATGCAACCCTTCCCCACATGCCTAGTCGTTCGCAGTGTAATCGACTAACCCGAGCGTCTCATTTGTATATGGTGTGCTGTTTCGTCTACCTATAGTTTTTTTACGATAATGTCCTCGATGACGCCATGTACCAATGACTTTTTTTCTCAGTCAGTTTCTATGACGGCCTCGGTGGCGCAGCGGTTTGGCACGCTGACTGTAAAACCGAAGGTCTCGGGTTCGATCCCCGGCCGGGTCAAACTAGGAAACGAAATTTTCTAGTTTGTCTCGGGTCTTGGATGTTATCGATGTATTTATTGTATTAAATCTATCGTCGAGTTAGCACCTATAACACAAATAATTTAGCTGTACATAGTAAAGTGCTAACGAGAACTGTGTAATATGTCCATAAATATTTATTTATTATTATTAGTTATGTAGATTTGTGAAATTGTAGTCGTACTAGCTATACCACTCGCTAGTATGAAGGAAAACATCGTGAAGAAACCTGTGTGTCTGAGGTGTTCACATACCTCAGCGCTATGTTCAATTGTCAATTCGCAGAGGGCACGCGTCGTAATTGTTTCTCTGGGAGAAGGCCTGTGCCCTGCAGTGGGACGTTTTTAGGCAAAATAAAAAAAAATGTTCACTGTGTGGTGTCGGCCTAGAGAATAGCACCAGCGGGTGTCGTAAAAAGCGACTAAGGGACACAAACCGGGGGGTGGGCAGCAGCGCCCCCTGCAGTACAATTCCACCAAACTGCGATCCCCAAATCGCATGCCCAGCGTGGGGATTATGGGGATTACCCCCTAATGAGGCGCTCATTAGGGGAGGGCTATGTCCAGCAGTGGACTAATATAGCCTGTAGAAGTAGAAGAAAAAAAATGTGTGCCATAAGCTACAATAAAAAAAATATTAAAAAACATCTGAAAGATAGGGATAGAGTGTTGATAGCAAATAAACTAAGCAAAAATAATTTAAAATCTCAATTTGTATCTTTTAACATAATAATAAGAATTTCACACAACACAACCACAGGTCTTGGTCCCAAAATAGGACACCCTGTGCTATGGTAACCAGGCAAGGATATCACAAACATGGAAATACACTCAGCCTGTTGTATCCGTACAAATGTACAGCGGCCCGCAGCGGGAATCGAACCCACGACCTCCGGCATTGTATTCAGACGTGATACCGTTAGACCAACGAGGCAGTCAATCATATGGGTATAGTTTAATTGAGATCCATTTTTTTATATTGTAAATTTAACTACCTGCCAATCTTGTCTCCAAAAATTTGTTAGCTGGAAGAAATGCTAAACAGCAATAAGCTCACGTATGTGAAATTTTTTAGGCAATATAGATATTTAATAATAATAATTATTAATCAGACTTGCCACCGAGTGGGTACCACGCGGCCGTCATCTCAAACGGGGCCGGCCGAAACGACAATGGCGCGGGATGATCTCCACAAATTCTGGCCAGAGTGGTCAGAGGTGGCAAATCTTGGTCTAAAATGCCTTTGCCCTGCAGTGGAACACCCATATTATGGAGGCTACATAAAAAAAATCAGAGATAAGGTCCACCTGATGCACCCATCACATTTATAGTAAATGATAAGATAAGTTCTAAATAAGATAATTGTTTATTTGAACTCAAAAAGATTAAATTTGTTACAGTATGCAATCATACTGTAACAAATTTGATTTGATTCCTGACTCCCTGACTCCTGAACTAGGCGGGAGCCTGTATCTCAGGAGCCAGTGCTGTCCCAAAAGGTATGATACAATGAAAATTATGCACATAAATCAATCAAATGTTGTGTATACTTTCTTAGGAAAGAAAGTTAGAAAATGATATAAAAGGCCTCTTCACTGTTGGCGTCGGCCCCATGCATGCCTCAAAAGACTGGACCCTATGGAGTCGTGAATCTTAAGATGTAACATTGGCATCTGCATCTACGTAATGAGATGGTTTATACAGCGTCCAGTGGCATCTTCACTCACACTAGTAGGGTGAAGGGACCACTCGGGTGCTGTAGTGCCTGAGACATGGTTTTAGATGGTGTATTCTTGCCCAGCACCTATACCATCCTGTCGGCCTAGCCCACAGGAAAGACTAGTCAATACGTGCGGAGCCAAACAAGCCGCGAGTTTCCTCGCGATGTTTTCCTTCACAGTTGTACCAACATAATAATAAAAATAATGAATTGTCTTTTATAAAACGCGGCCCGGCAACCGCAACTGTTTTTCTGTTGTAACTGTTTACGTTGCTCCCCATCCCGGTACATTACGCATTAATCTCGATGGGATCCCGAACCCTTTGCGGCAGACGCGCGCCAGACGGACCCCGGGACCCCGGCAGGGTCCCGGAAACCTCTGGCGGTTTGTTTGGGTTATTTTATTTATTAGGAACATGTTTCGCGTGGCCGAGACCTTGATCCTTGGTGGCCACTTCGTAGTTGACCGCGAGTACATAGTTCCGGAGGCTTTTTTCTTATTTGATGTACTGGAGGTATGTATTACGGAGGTTTTTTCGCACAATGGTGAAAGTACACGTAAATCAGATTAACTTTTCCTATAAGATTACTTAGAAATCGCGATAAAATGTCTGCTGCTCCGTATTGAAGTTTAAATTGGAATTCAGAAACTTTTTCTATTTAAATTATTATAATTTTAATGTATTATTTGAATTATTTTGCGGTCTTTGACGCATTTACGAATCAATAAATCAAACAAATTATTGACGTGTAAATTAATTTTTTTATTCATTATACAAATACAAATACAAAATACAAAATGTTTTATTTAAAAGAAAAGGATTACAAGCTTGTTTTACGTTGGTTACCACACTAGATGTAAGTCTGTGCGGTGGTAATCAGAGGAAGGCTTAACATTAAGATTAGTTGGCGCTTACCGTTTATGGTTTGTTTTATACACATTTTACATTTTACATTTTACATTATGAAAACAAAATGTTTATTTAATAAATATGTGAATTTAGTTACATTTAATTATAGGTTTGCTGTGCAGAACAACCGTCAGACTACAAAAATATTGTAAAAGATTTTTTAAAAGTGGTGATTTGTTGTAAATGACTAACTCTTATTGAATGACGTATATTGTATACATCTATTGTATATCTCTATTATCATAACGTCGGTAATCATATCAAATTAGTTTGTATGCCAATACAAATAACCTAAGCGTCGATGGCAATCTGAAAAATCCTAGACAAAAAAAACATTTCCTTGTATAGAACAAAATATCTAATAGTAGGTTCGTAGCGTGCTACGACGTACTACGGCGTAGTAGCGTCTGCGTCGAATTATGTTAGGAATTTTGCATTCAACCTACACTATTTTCAGCCATATACAATCTCGTCACCACACCACACCCTTTTGACAATCGAACATTGCCAAGAAGCGCTGGCTTTCCTAAGATTCAATATCACACTCGTCCCTATTCCCTTTCGCGTGTCACAAACCAATTGTAACCAGAAGTTAAGATTCGCTATCACTTTCTGTTATTTTATTAATCGTTATCGAGTTCATTGGTAATCATTTGTGCGCTGTTTGTGTTTTATGATTTAATCTGTTACTAGCTGACCATGCAAACATTTGTTCCATATTTATAAACCTACGACTTATTCTCAGAACGACCAAATATACACAAAGAGTATAATCATAAAAATCGGTGAAGCCGTGTCGCGTATCTATGATACGAGATCTTTGTGTGTTTATAGGGAATGGCCTAAGTTCAATTTGTTCCTAAAAAAAGCAAATTAATCAAATTTGAAGGTTACATGAAACAAAAATAAATTATTGTTTAGTTGTCAGATAATTTATTTATTCATTTAAGATTAATTATTCTTCAGCAACAAATATAATTTTGTATAAAAATATTATCGTTCATTGTTTGTCACTGATTTAATTTTCAAATAAAACGTTCTGCGTAGGTACTACTTAGTTTTAATTTTGGCGCATTATTTGAATACACAAGCCTTGGCCCCAACTAGGCATTGATGCGTATGTGTATTATACCTTTGTTGCTGGCCGCTGCAGTAATGTACTATACCGTCTTATAGCCTTAAAAGTTTACAGATCACTGCCCTTAGGGCTTTATAAACAGAAGACGCAAGAAGGGGCAGAGACATCCCTCTGTCCCATTCACACCTCTGGGAAGCACGTGGTGTGGGGGCGGGACGGGGTAACTTTCACCCTCGCTCCAAGGTCAGGCGGACACTGCAGCTCCGCCGTATATGCGCCTATGTTGGGCGTGGTGTGGGTGACATTAAAATTTTGACTATGTGTGATGATTTGGTTTGAGGGTCGCGCAGTGAACTAGACGAGATAATTTGTATACTACCCATAGGCAGCAAATGGTTTTAAACACTTGAAGTTGAATTAAACACTTTAGAACAGAATATACTGTTGTACATTATTTTCAAAGGTGTTTTAAATGGCAGTGAAATGAAATGAAATGAAATTTATTTATTAACACTTTCATTGCGAAACTCCGAGCTATGCTCGTTCGTAACGAATGCATCCGACAGAGAACCAAAGTTATCGACATAGCTCAGAGAATTAGCAAGCTGAAGTGGCAGTGGGCTGGCCATATCTCGCGAAGAACCGACAACCGTTGGAGCAAACGTGTCCTTGAGTGGAGACCGCGACTCGGCAAACGTAGTGTGGGACGCCCTCCGACTAGGTGGGATGACGATCTGCGAAAAACTGCAGGCAGGTGCTGGATGCGGCAAGCTGAAGACAGGGCGCTATGGCGCTCATTAGGGGAGGGCTATGTCCAGCAGTGGACTAGTATAGCCTGACGACGACATTGCACTTACATAAATGTAGAATAAGGCGGACTTAATACCGTAAGCATTTTCTACCAGTCAACCGCTTTAGAATAGAATATACAATACATTTTATTTAACGGTGTTTTAAACGGCAGGCAATTTTTATGGTTATGGTTTTCGCCCACTGTTAGAATAAGTATCTAAGTCTTATGTTGTACCAATATGAAAAATGAATTTAAAAAAACCCTTGTGTGGCACGGTCAGGAAGATACAACCGAATACGTGGGTATATGTTGGGCGTGATGTGGGTGACGTTAAAAATTTGGCTACGTGTGATAATTTGGATTGGGGGTCGTGGAGGGTACTATACGTAATACTTTTTATGCTAGCCATAGAGTGGCAGCAAATGGTCTTAAACACTTTAGAACAGAACATCATGTTTTATAGTATTCTTATTAGATTCTGCCGTATATGCTCGTTCATGTTAGGCGTGGTATAGATAACTTAAAATTTTAGTTATGAGTTGTAATTTAGTTTGGGGGTCATCACCAAGCGGCAGCTAATACTTTTAAACACTTTAGAATAGAATATAATGTTGTACTGTTTATTACATTAATTTCAACTCTGCCGTAGATGCGCGCCAATTTTGAGCGTGATATTAAAATATTGGTTGGCTATGTGATGTAATTAGACCAACTACCAAGAACGAAGAAGAAGCCTGGACTAGTCAGGCGGTATGTTTAACTCCGCAATATATGTGCGTGGTAAAAATGAAATAAAAATGAAATGTTCTTAAATTATGGCGATGTGTTGTGTGCGTACTAGACGTCATAGAGAGTGCCTTCGCAGTGACCACTGAGCGTCAACGAACGGTTTTAAATAACATAGTATTAAATGAAGCGCTTGTGGCCTAGTGGAACCGCGTGATGGGAATTAATCACTCGGGTTAAGCAACAACAGGTGCGGTCAGGTGCAGGATGGGTGACCGTCCCGTGACTACCGCTAGTGGCATATTTTCCGAGCGCTTCCGTGCTTCGCAGGGCACGTTAACCCGTTAGCGCCGGCTATCATGTAATGGCAGTCGTTAAGCCATGTCAGAGGCCTTATGGGCGGCTTCATAGCTTCTAACAGTAATGCCCGCCACTGTCTTATAAACCTGCACTGACCTTGACTTGGTCTCCGGCTGCCTTGGCCTGCGAAGTAGGAAGAGACCTGTGCCCCAGAAGTGGGGACATACAAGGGTTGATATCGATAATATTAAAACAGGGCTTAAAATGGCGGGGGTTATTTGAATGTCGGCTTCCAAAGTCAGACAGGTACTGAATCAGTATATTCTGCCGTATGTGTACCTTTATGTTAAGTGACACAATATGTTTTTTGCAGTAAGTATATGTTGAAATTTAATTTTGAATTATGGAGGTCATTTGTTTTGTTAGAAAGAGGGAGTGTGGGGAGTGTTCTTTTATATCAATCGCTGGGAGAATGTTAATGATGCCTAACAGATTTTATCACGACATTTTTAACCACTAAGTACAGTGTTAAAACAAGTGATATGCTAACCTTTGGGGTATTTAGTTAAGGCACTACTGTACTTACACGTAAGATTGCCATTCATATAAATACAAAAAGTAGACTTTATAACAATTGCAATTGTATAACATTACTTAGATTTAAAAATCATGGTTGTAATATTTTGCTGGTTGTGCAATAAAGTGTTCTTTATCTATCTCTATCAATCTATCTAAACTAATAATAATTCTACACAATATAGCACCAAATAAATAATCGGTTGCCCTGGACCCTTGGTCCTAAACTAGGATATTGTGGTATGATTACCAAGGACAACACACACTTGGAAATAACCCTGACTGAGGCAAATTTTGATTGAAAAACGAATACAAACGCAAACGTTAACCTTAGAATAACCTCTCTAATTCACCCTAACACAATACCTTTGACTCTATACAGTTGTGATACTACCATTAAAGAAGTTAATTGACACACCGTGCAAAGCAAAACTATGTTTATCACCTTAGTTTAAAGTCCATTTCAACTTGCAGAATCTTTTCCTTTTTTTTAACTTGAGAGTTTTTAACCTTTTTTTTAACGAGTGAGAGTACCTATCTAGACAGCTACCCAGCCGAAAAAGTAACCCAAGGGCCGATACGAATCTGGTAAACGGCCGCTTTAGTGCCTACCTCTACACCACTCGATTACCAGGCTAGACGCTCTCGCAATTTGTCGACTCGGCGTAATTTAGGCGGGAAATTGATTTTTTATGCCATTAAAGGCGGCAGGGGGGAGGGCTCGGGGGCCGGGGGCTGTTATCGGCTTTTCGAGCCTCCGCGGGCCAAGACCCTAAATATAGTGATAAGTGTTGAGTTCGCGGCAGGCTCTTGGGGGAAGAAAATCTACGATAGTTAGCTGGATTAGTAGACTTGCAAGATTGATTTTGTATATTGATTTTTTATCTTGCTTTTATAAAGGTTTGAAGCATTAAAACGCTTAGTAAAGACTGCCGTTGAAGAAGTAAAAAAAAAGGAAAAGACCGCCACTTACAAAGGAAGTTATTTATTGTACAGACTGGTAAAGTGAATTACTATGAAGAGTAAGACTAGTTAATGTTCAAAAACAAAAGACGCGGCGTAACAATTCCAATAAAGACAATAATTACTAGAACACTTGAATGGAACTCAATTAGCCACATTTTATTGTCCGTTCCGTTCTCAATCCAAATAACTTTAATTGTCTACGGAGAAGGAATCGTCGCTAAAGCCCCCGTCTCCGTAGAAAGAAAGCGAGACGATCGAACACGGAAACTTCGACATAGCTACGAGTATAAATGCAGGCGCAACGTCGCGCCCGCACACTCTGGAAGTGCCGCGTAAACGCCATCAAAACAAACGCACACACGCCCAAATGTCTGCCAAATTCCGCGCACACAGCCACAACCGCCTACATAGATAACACCCAAACATCGAAATGGACTATTCAATCGGTGTGCGCCTTTACGT
The DNA here is from genome assembly GCA_934045075.1 of Yponomeuta sedellus. Lineage (NCBI taxonomy): Eukaryota > Metazoa > Arthropoda > Insecta > Lepidoptera > Yponomeutidae > Yponomeuta > Yponomeuta sedellus. Next base: position 6,667,937 of record OW203726.1, on the reverse strand, counting down.
GTGCGTGAGAGAATGAGAGGGAGAGTAAAATTTCACTTTCGTTTTGGCAACGTCGCGCGCCCGCCGACATTTCGAGCGGGGGGTGGTGGTGGAATGAAAATTCGTGGCTAGTTCACTCACTACTGCATACGATTTGCTTTGTCGGCTACGTTTTTCGTCGAAAATGCTTTCGCTTTTCGGTGCGAAACGTGAATAAACTTTGTAAGGTCAATTTGAACGGAGCGAAATTTTGTTTCGGTTTTAATATTTTCTCATCGAAACGTCGTGGTAGCGGTTGAAGCCCGTAGTAGCCTGTAAGTAGCCCGGCTTCTCAATCGGAAGGTCGTGAGTTCGAATACCGGCATCTACCAATGACTTTGTTTTCTAAGTTATGTACATTTGTGAACTTATACTAGCAATACTCACTCGCTAACCGAAAGAAAAACATCGTGAGGAAACCCTATTGCTTAAAGTGTTAACATACCTCAGCGCTTGCTACATACAATGGCCAAACTATGAGGCTAAGTGCGGAAAATCTCAGGTCTCAATAACTAGTTCCAACCGAAATGATTACATAAAATTCATCACCCGGTTGTCACCACACAGATTCTCTCATGCTAAGAATATAAAAGTCATTCGTTTTATTTATTTCCTACTACGTAAAGATATTATTCTCAGGATGAACAGTCTCTTGACATGTTATTGGCACATTTTAGACGCGCTCGCATATTATCCGCGTCGAGTTAGGGGAGTTGCGCGAGACAGATACTACACGAAAAAAAACCCTCACAAATTGAGTAGTAGTAGACTAACGGTATAGTGTGTAGGGGATTTTAATACTTCAAAAGCACAAACGGTTCTCGGAAGTGTCATCGTGGGTGCGAGGGAGATGGGTGTCAGCTGTCTCTTTTTTTAATGACCAACGCTTTTGTAGGGGAGCCTGTGGCGTTCCGTAGTGTGTCATTTATTTGCTAAACTGACCGCTCGAGCTAAAACAATACATATAGGTAGGTAAAACGTGAACTTCTTGCGAAACCTTTTTTTCTCAGCCTATTTTCGGGAGGAGAGAAGGCCTATAATGGAAGCCTATATTGGAGTTTTTTGTTCCATTTTTTCTCCAAAATCATCTAGGTTTTAAAATGGACACCTAGTTTATTTTGTAATTCAATAAGTCACACTTTCCGTGCAATCTATAATATAAAAATGAATCGCCGAATGTGTTGGTAAGTGCAAATCTCAAGAGCAGCTGAACCGATTTCGCTAATTTTTTTTTTAAATATGCCTTGAAGTACGAGGATGGTTTTTACGGAGAGAAAAAAAATTAAAGAGTCGATAGCAGGCGGTACGAAGTTCGCTGGGTCAGCTAGTCTATAATATAAAAATTAATCGCTGAATGTGTTGGTAAGCGCAAATCTCGAGAGCAGTTGAACCGATTTCACTAATTCTTTTTTTAGAATATTCCTTGAAGTACGAGGATGGTTCTTACGGAAAGAAAAATAAAAAAATTAAAAAATCGACTGTTAGGCGGTACAAAGTTCGCTGGGTCAGCTAGTCTCCTATAATATAAAAATGAATCCTGAATGTGTTGGTAAGCGCAAATCTCGAGAGCAGTTGAACCGATTTCGCTGACTACTTTTTTTAGAATATTCCTTGAAGTTCGGGGATGGTTCTTACGGAGAGAAAAATGAAAAAACAATATAATCCGATTTCCTCACGATGTTTTTCTTCACTGTTAGTAACATGTAATGCTGATACAAATTTACAAACTAAACATCGAAACAAATTCATTGTGTCTCGAACATTCCTAACAAGAAAACTTCAAAACGAGACTAAACTAAGAAGGGAAATGTACTTTTATTGTATAAATAATATTATATAAATACTAATAATTTTACTTAATGGTACTGGCATATTACCAGCGCTGGATGGTACTGGCATAATACCAGCGCTGGAGTGCCTCGCTTCTTCAGCACATGCTGAGTCAGTACCATTTTGCACTTGCCACACCCACCCACAGAAATGATGTCTTTCTTATATATCTTTCGTTATGATGTAGGTACATGCCGTACCTTGCATCCTTGCATGTTGGAATGTAAGATTTATTATTATTGTTGTGTAATTGTGTCTACTCTGCTTATGCTGTTTGTTTTTGTACTTTTATGGATGTGTGTGGAAGTGTAAATAAATAATTTATCATATCATATCATACTTAAAATTCGATCAACCGTTTTCGTAGTATTGAAATAAAGAAAGAATTGACTCAAATGGCTCCATTTATTTATTTTTATATCTCATATCCTTTTTCCTATAAACGTCCCAAAGCGGCTCAGCCTTGACTCGTCGATTGACCTCCTTGCAAATTATCTTTTAACGTTTATTCTGTATTTCATCGAAGTTTTCTACAATTTTAACCCTGTAATTTACAGTTTTAAAATAAACAGTGTTATTGAAGTCCTTTATCATTTTATTATAATGCAGTTTATATATGTCCCACTGCGTGGCACAGGCCTTCTCTCACAGAGAGAGAGAGAGAGAGATTGGCAATTTGAAGCGCTGAGGTACGTGAACACCGGCATTGAGAAGCAAAATATCGTGAGGAAACCCTCAATACACTTGACTGCCTTTTGCTTTACCACTTAGCATTGGCAAATTTACAGTAGCAATCTACTGTAAATTCACAAATGTAAGTACGTAACTTAGAAAACAAAGCATTCGGTGCCGAGATTCGAACTCACGATCTCTTCAATGTGACACAAGCGTTCTGACCCGCACCACCCGCACGAAAACATTAATCTAATGTTACTACAGCCTCTCTTAGACTTATCATAGATAGGTTACTAATAATATGAAATAGAATAAAAAAGCTATTAAAATAAAATACTATCTGACTCAGCAAATGCTGTTGTCACATTATGACGCCTACGACGTATCTAAGATCTACCAAATATATACAAAATATTAATAAATATCCGTTGTGAAGTGAAGCCGTTTCACAGCAGTTCAATAACAAACACCGTCACACGAGATTTTTTATTGATATATTAGATATAGGTAGCTACTATATGGAAATGGAACAATAGTATACATTTCCTCCCATTTAAACACTTAAAATGTAGAGTGCTAGCGATATTTTCGATGTAGAGAATAAATTATTTCCGGTTGAGTAGCCCTGGAATAGATGTCATTTTGTCATGCGGAATATATTAAGATAGCCGCAAGGTCATATTGAAGTTGAAGTTTTGAATTCAAATTCAGATTTGATTCAAATGCTAAATTCCAGTTTGTTTCCTAGTAGGATTAGTAGGCCCGCGAAGAATTTTAAGAAAAATACCTGAAATATTATCTGTTGTTTTGGTTACTTATCTATCGTCCTATTCGACATGGTTTGTTTTTATCGACTACTACATTATCGTTCCTAACACGCCCATAGTAATACATAGGTGAGTTAAGCAGCTGTGCTGTCAACAGTTAATCGTAGTTACAATGCGGTATTTTTGGTACCTCATAAGACCTTCATGACACGTAACAAACATCGAAAAAAATCGGCTTTTATAGATGATTTTTTTTTGTGGCTCATCATACCAGTTTATTTATTTTATTTGTAGATATTCTATTTATACACATAGTTGTTTGTTTTACAAATTTGTTGTTAGTTGAACATATGAACATGTAAGACCTAAAAAAAGCAAAATGTTCACGCAGGTCCGGTGCAAATCGATTGGTAAAGGCTATGCAGGCTGCGCAGGAGTCGGGTTTCGGCCGGACGCCACCACCGGAAGTGGCATGGCCGACGGACACCCGCCATCTTGCTTTTTGCTCTTGCGCACCACTTTGTAGAGCGTTTCCTTTTGTTTTTTTACGCGGCACGAGCGAGTTTTTGATCATTGTCGTTAACGTCGAATTAATTTTCTGCTTTTTACCGCATTTTATAGGTTTATAATTTTTTTACAGCCATTTTGTACCTAGTACGTTATTCTATAAAAGTTTCAGTAAAAATATATTCACAGACTCCCTCAATAAAAGAAGGCTCAGAACTAAATTTTTATCCAATTTTAGAGAAACTAAACATAGAGTTTGACAGCTGAGGTAACTGTCTCCGCGGACCAAAATCGCATTGTTCCGCAAAGTTTATTCTTTTGCAAAAAACCTTTTATACCTCGCCAGGTAGAGATCCCTTTGTGTCAACGCGTAGCGCATTCGCTATTGCGCAATACAAAAGGTACGATTTTGATGTGCTCCCGGCACAATGCACGATAAATTATTTGCTAATTTAAACTTTAAGATTGCACCTGGCCAGTACAAGCTTGCAGAAATGAGAAATCCCAAGACATATTTTGAAACCTTGCCTTCGAATAATAAACCTACGGACGGCGAGTAAATACTACTAGTTCCAATTTCAAATGGAGAACTAATCAGAACGCGAAATCGGACCTAATTACAGTGGAGAAAAGAAGTAAAGTCGTGCGGTCGAATCGTAATTAAAGAAATGGCAACGTCGCTTTTCCCGAGGAAAATGCAAGCGGCGCTTCACCCCCTCCCGCCCTGCTTACGCCTCCCACTTCCTCCCGCTCACCTCTTGCACCCCTGTCGATGACTCATTCAACCTTTTGAATTTCGGTGTGAGATCAATGTTTTAACTCGATGACAGATAAGCATTCGTTTTGAATTTAGTATTAAATCGAATATGTAGGTCTTGCTTGAAATTGTCGTTATATTTCTATACTGCTTCAAGTTTTAAACGGAGATTTTGGTACCTATTAAAGACGCGTTAATACCATCAATCTCTGCTTGGTAATAAGTAGATTTGGCAGCTGTTTGGACTCTATTTTTTTATTATGGCAACACATATCAAACTTGGAAGATGGCGTCTAATAAAATTGAATTTACACCATGCTTACCTTTTTTATGTCTCCTTGTTGTAAGCGCAAAATACAAAATGGCGTCAAGTGCAAAAACTGTCTCATCTCGCCGTAAAATAAAGTGAATAACTTAGATATGTGTCGCTCGTTGACCGAAGTGAAATTTGGTAAACACATAAGTTTTAGTCATTAATCTAAGTTGACAAAGCTACTTCGTCCAAGCTGTTCAAACTGATCGTGTCTACGCAACTTTAAGGGTAGAAGGTATACGTTCTAAAGTTGGTGATTGTTCTCTTGAATAACGTAAGTTGATATTTTTATACTTTGGTCTCTACTGTAATATTGAGTGATATAGGTATGTTTTAGTTGTTCAATAAGGCGGATATCTCTTAATATAGGTTACATACATACGTTATGTTGGTCGCCATCGATGTTGAGGGATTGTGTGATTCTGTAATAAATGCATTATCGTGGACTTACCTGTAACAAACAAAGTACACTGTTAAGAACAGTCTGGAAAGCACCGAAGTTGCATTTAGAGTCAAATGGTACATTTTAGGTCGTTATCAACACTTGCATGTCCCCACAGCTGGGGCACGGGTCTCTTTCTGCATCACAGGAAGGTTAGGGCATACTCCTATTAGGGCATACTACGGGGCCAAGTCCGAATTGGTGGACGATTGTAAGATAGTGGCGGGCCTTCCTGTCAGAAGTTATCAAGACGACTGCCATTACATGACAGCCGGCACCAACGGCTTAACGTGCCTTGCGAAGCACGGAAGCGCTCGAAAAATATGCCACTAGCGGTAGTCACGGAACGGTCACCCATCCTGCACCCGACCGCGCCTGTAGTTGCTTAACTCAATTGATTGATTCCAATCACTCGGTTCGACTAGGCGACGAACGCTTCACTCGGTTCGACTTGGTCACGAGCGAATTTTAGGTGGTGTTGTTTAATTATAGAACTGTCAACATTAACTTTATAAATATCCTGAAAACTGCCCTTTAGCCTCGTTCTAACAACTTTTTAACAAGCAACCAGATTAATCGCCTTAACAGCCGACAACCCGGTGAAAACTACCCGACGGAAACAAACTAAGCAAGAAACTTACTTACTCTGTCATTGGTGTAGCGGTATCATGTTTGATTATCATGCTCAAGGTAGTAGGTTCGATTGCCTCAGGTTGCCACCATACAAATGGCCTCAGTCTAGGTGTATTTCCATGTTTGTGATGTCCTTGCCTGGTTACCATAGCACAGGGTATCCTAGTTTAGGACCAGGACAATTTATCCAGTTGAAAAGAAACTGTTTTGCAGCCGTGTTTTCTTGATTACTCGGAAACTAGCTGTGCTCGACTCTTCGCTCGCGTAATATATAAAAAAAAAGATAAGGAACACAAAACCTGACAAGCGTTCCTTTAGTATCAATAATTCCTCATCATCAGCCCATTATGCCCCCACCGAGGGGCACGGGTCTCTGCCCCGAGGAAGGTATAGGCCATACCCCATCACGGGGGCCAAATCCGGATTGGTGAAGGCTTGCAATACTAGTGGCCGCTTTCACTGTCAGAAGTTTTCTAGCCGCCCTCTCTGACTTGGCTTAACGACTGCCATCTACCGACGGCAGCTGGTAAGCCCCGTATTTTACCACCTCTCCGACTCTCTAGTTTGCTGGAAGATATTTCTTTTAGAGATAAGCTCGCTTTTGGAAATGTTTTTTCTCATTTTTAAATTTCAAACAATACCTGTCGTGACGAATTTGTTATATATATACAAAATACAAATTGGTATTTAATGTGTTTTAGGGTAAGTTTAATTGTTTTAATCAATTATACCTATGTATATTTTAAAGTACTCTAATGCTTTCAATATTTTATTTCAATATTGTGCTCTACCAATTGAGCAATTGGTAGAGCGCTGGCATGGATAGCCAGAGGTTGCGGGTTCGAATCCCGGCATGGGTGAAATTTTTAGCCTCTAAATAGATTTTTAAATTAATTAATATGTAAGATCCAGACTAATCTCCAAAACATGTGTAAACATGTGCATGATTACAATAATACGAAACTTAGACGAGTTACTCAAACTAACATACTCGTAACATGCATTTTATGTATTCTTTTACATTCATTGGACGATTAATCAAGCAGAATATTATCTGTATGTTAGTGTATCTAAATACCTATTATTCCAATAAGTTTTATTACACCTACCCAACTAATCTCTTTATCTTTCAGTTCTATCCATCCTAAAGTTGCCTGAAAGAGTTTCCTTTTAATGGTAAGACCGCCAATTCGAAACAATTCAATAAATTCGTTTTTTAAATCTTAATTTGTTTTATGTATTCACACTATATATTGCTATAGCTTTTACAAATGTGCTTTTATATCTGTTTCTGCTTCCCTTATCTGGCGGTAAAAAAGAAGTGTTATTTCATAATCTCCTTTTAAAGAAACGCGCTCAATTGTAACGCAAGTTGGCCAAATTTGCGCCAAAATTACGGGTGCTACAACCGTTGGTGCAGTGACCGCTTCGGGAACCAAGGAGGTCATCTTGCTTGCGACGCTTCAGGAATGCCTGGCCTGAAGGCACGGCTGTCGCGAAGAGACTCCTTCAGTCATTTACCGCAATTAATCCCGCATATAATGGAACAATTCTATAAATCCATCGTCGGTATCCAGCACAGCTGTCGGTGTATGAGAAAAAACCTACTGCGGACGGACATATGGTACTTCCTGATAGGTCGGCGTTACCTGCCGGCAGCTGCGCGGGAGTTACATCCACACGCTGCGCGCACGCGCCGTATGTAGTGAGTTGTGTATGTATGTGTATACTTGTACATAGGTTAGGGGTGTAGTTGTTACGTGGATTTTTGATTGCGATTGTATTTTTCATGCTTGCTTCTTGTGTTTCTTTTGTAAAGTAACTTTGTGTTGCATTTGCTAATATTATAGTAGTACTAGCTGTGCCCCGCGGTGTTACCCGCGGTTTATCGATTTTCCTATGTACAATCGCTCCAGCCGTTTAGACTTGAAGAAGTAACAAATATACACACAAACTTTCGCCTTTATAATGTTTAGTGTGATGTGATGTGATAAATGTTACGGTGGCGGTTCGAACAGAAGTCAAGTAATATTAATATCAAGGTGATGCAGAAAAGTCACGTAATATTAAGGAATTTTTTCCAATAGTGAATTGTGTAAAATGACCGTAAGTTTTACCGGATATTTTCAAAGCCCCGTACATGGTAGGTACCTGAACCTATATCACGCTGACGGGTTATTTGATGAAACAAAACCAAAACATGGAGCCAAATCTTCTTAGATACCTTACTCAGTCATGCATTTGTTTCTGCTAGATTTAACGCGCCGTAATATCACAAAGAGCCCCCGAAAATTCTCTACTTAAAAATATTCCCATCGTGATGAAGTTCAAACTTGAAGTTACCAGAGACCCATAGAACAAAGTTTTATACCTGGGTCGGGCATAAAAAAGAGGTCAACAACCTCTAAGGGACCAGCTGCTCCAGTTTCAACATGGCGGACTTTTCGAGCTGTCACAAATTAATGCAAGCTATTTCATAACGAATTGATGGATTGTTGAAATGTGTGCGGTTGGTTCACCTCATGTCTCATTTTGTATGCGGCAAACTTGAAATTCTCGGTAGTTTGTATAGTACGAACGTATGATATGGAAATTTGCTCATTTATAAAGCCAAAGATTATGACAAGATATTATTATATCTTACAGAAATATGTACGACTGTTTCAATTACAAAATAGGTACTATATTTATTTATTGTATTTGCCCCATATGATTTAGTTTATTTTTATATCATATTAAAATAATTCATTATGTACTCAGTTAATGAAGAACTGGCATTTTTTTTTAAATAGAATAGGAGAAGACACGTTAAAAGATAAATTAATGATAAAATAACGTTTAAATGTTTTCATCCATCTAAAAACATTTAAAAATGCCACGACGACCTCTGTGGCGTAGCGGTAGCGCATCTGCCTACCATGCAAGAGGTCCCGGGTTCGAATCCCGGCTGGGGATTCGAACCCGGCAGGTTCGAATCCCCAGCTGAAAAAAAAACACAGGTCTTGGATGTTTACATGTTTGTGATGTCGTTGTTTCTGGTTCCCACGACACAGGGTATTCTAGTGTTTGGCCAGAAGCAATGTATGTGCCTGTATGTAAATGTTATGTTATGTTATCTGCATCCTTATAAGAAAAAAAAACTCTTCAATTCATTGAATAAATGAAAATATTTTTATGGTTTTATTCTTTACCTTGCCTTATGTTTCTACATGTCTTCTACCGTAAAAAAGCTTCTATCTAAGCGAGACGCAAGTTCTGCATTTATCTATAGTAGTATATTATAACAAAACACTAGTTACCATGAAAACAAAAGAAGACAATTTTGAATTTCGAACACAAGCAGATGACGCAGCAATAGACAAAAGACGACATATGCGTGTCGAAAGCTCTCTGCTTTAAGCCACACACATGCCATTTTGATAGACCCACCATAAACAGTCCGATTATTCCGATGAGAACATCACCTATGGCGAACATTTAATTCTCTATTACTATTATTGTTATTGTGTACTTCAGAAATGTGCGTGTTTTTTTTGGTCGAAATTGAAACATGACACAACATTTTTCAATTCATAATGAAATATGATCTGAAACGTATGAGAATTAATTAATTTTGTAAAATAGTGAATACCCTCCACTTTTCGTTAATTGGATGTATCTAATGGACGGATCAACGAGGGTTAGCTGGAAGAAAATACTATCTAGTATTAAGCTCACCTTTGTACAATTTTTTTTCAGTGCAATAAAGAATTTTCGTTCATTAATTAATTCATTCTAATGGACACACGTTTTAAAAGAAAATTCAGAAAGTGTTAAGCACCGTATGGTGCCCTACCCTTCTATTTTTTAATAAAAATATATTTCTTTTTATAATTCCGTGTTTATTCGATCATAATATTTTCACAAGACAATTAATACTAGTAGACAGAAACTAAATTTAAAAATAAAAGTCAAAATAAACAATAAAAAAGGTCTGTCGCCAACAGAAAGCATATACTCGTATTATTCATGTATGTAGTTCTGTATGACTTATTACAACAACAAGAATTATTTAAAATATTATTTATGTCTGGTTTTAAACATTGCTCATAGTGTTCAACAATATGACGAGTAATAATTTTTAAGTTGAAATGTATGTTACTTTTAAACTTTTTTTGAATAGAATATGGAGTTTATTTGTTAGCTTCTTCTCCACATAATATACTAATTGTGAAAATAACAAGTTTTATTAAATAAACATTTTGTTTTTATAATTTGTATTTCTAAAGGACCAAAGTGGTATGTTTAAACTCGGAACTTCGAATTTAAAAACCAATTTTCCCAGGACCCAATGCTTTCACCAATAAAAAACTGTAGCATTAAATCAAATAAAGGTGTCGTCCCGGGTATAGCGTTTCACTGTTTGAGTTAGAGGCGGTCCGGAAGCCGGGACTTTGGAATAGGTAAGACAGAAATATACCTATAGCTTCAGCTTTGAGTTTCAATAAGGTAACTGTTGGCCGAGGTTCTGTAAACGATAGATAGACTACCGCCCCGATGGGTCCATGACAATACATTATATTAGGTACTAAAGAGCCGTTGGAAAGCAATGGACGAGATTGGCAAGGGATCGACTGGGTTGGCGTAGCTGTAAAGATGCTTATGTCTAACAGAACAGAACAAAATAGAATAGATAGAATTCTTCTCCTTTAAAGTGCCTCTCTTACTGGATTACTGGAGGTTGGCAGTCAGCTTTTTATAGCGGTTTCTGTTCGGTGCAATTCAGAACAGCCCCTCCGCAGTTAATATGCCTAGCAAAATCGAATTTCGTTTTGAATACTCTGTCACACTGAGCACAACACAGCTGGCCAGAATTGTTGTAAGTGTACATGTGTGAATCTGCATTGAAAGTCATCAGAACTTAAGAATTAAAATATGGTCTGGCTACAGTCAGATACAGAACATGACTAACATAACATTTACTTACAGGCACATATATTGCTTCTGGCCCCACACTAGGATAGCCTGTGTCGTGGGAACCAGAAACAACGACATCACAAACATGTAAACATCCAAGATCTGGGTTTCTTTTTTGTCTCCAGCCTGGGTCCGAACCCGGGACCCCCTGCATGGTATGCAGTTGTGTTACCGCTGCGCCACAGAGGCCGTCAAGTTAAGTAATAAGGCAAGTTGATTTGCCTTTTCAATTGAAACCATAATCCTAGACGAAGATCCCATTGGTGCGATTGCGCAGGCACTGGCTGAAAATCAGCGCTTTATCAGCACAATGCTGAGCCGCCTTTTGCAGCAACAGGGACACAACGTGACGTAAGTAAAAAGTGTTTTATGGTTCGTTTTGTGTGTTTGTTTTGTCCTTTTTTTTATTGTGGTTTTAAGATTTTATGTAATAATAAATATTCATGGACATATTACACAGATCTCGTTAGCCCCATACTAAGTACAACTAAATGACTTGTGTTACAGGTGCTTACTCGACGATAGATTTAGTACAATAAATACATAGATAACTTCCAAGACCCAAATATGTTTTGTTGTACGCAAATGTGCGTGATTCGGTTACTTCAAAAAATGATTTCTTTTTCTTTGAAGAGTAATCAAGTTCTGCCTGAGCGATACTTCTGTCCGAAGGCTACGTTTGACGCCGATACCGGCGGAGGCGCGTAAATCATAAATTACACTTTACAGTTCCCGCCGTCCTCCAGTTACAGCCAGTTGTCACATAATTACGATTACGGGAGGCCATCTATCGACTGTGGAACGCTTCCGTTTGACGGGACGGGTATTGAAATTCATAAAAAGCTTTACAAATCTCTAAGTACGGTAATTTTGAGCTAAATTGCATACTTTTTTTAGAGTATCTTCTACTCTCAGTGACTTTCGTACGTTTTTTATGTAGACTATAAACGTCTCAATGCCGGGCACGGGCCTTCTCTCCGAGAGAGAGAGAGAGAGTGTATAGGCTTAATTACCACGCGTGCCCACCGCGGATTGCCAAGTTCAAGTGCTGAGGTATTTGGACACGTCAGACACTCAGGTTACCTCACGATGTTTTCCTTCACGTCAGCGAGTGGTTTTGCTACTATAACCTCACAAGTGTACGTAACTTATATAACAAAGTCATTGGTACATGCCAGCACGAGGACTCGAACCTGGGTCTCCCGCTTTCAAGTCCATTGTTCAACTCACTGATTTACCGCCGCTAATTAATTAATTTATTGACTTATTTTGTTTTTTGTAAATAATACACTATGTATTCTGTGTATTTGACGGTGGAAACGCGGCAATAAAACCCTGCCTCTCATTCGGGAGATCGTGAGTTCGAATCCCAGCATGTACCAATGACCAATGAATTAGTTTTCTAAGTTTCGGAGAAGTTCTATAACAAACACGACTGTTTTATCTTACCTACAACTTTACGGCATTCTCTCTTAAAATATTTATTTACCTATTTAAAATATTGACAAAACATACCGAAAAAATATTCCATAACAAATCATCTTCTAAGTCTTTCTTTTAATGAACTAAAAATATGTCGTAGAATTAAAATGAAGAATATCTTTCGACACTATACTCTCAATGCCTTAAAGTATTGGAAAAACAGAACATTACTTAATAACCCATTACGATACTGCGATACTCATCAAACAACCGTCAGGCTAACGACCTCACAGCCTCAGGATATAACCCTGTGCCTGTAGCTGGCACCAGCCTCTTTAGGTCTTCACTTCATCCCTCTTTGTTTGCCCAAGAGGGGGCGAAGAGGGACCTTCGTAAGCTGGTGGTGCAGTGAAAGGGAATACGCGCAAGTCGGTTATTGTGTGACCCAGGCACTGATAGGTAAATTGCACTTTTTAATGCAGTACCTAGAGATCGGGGTGGAAAATAGACGCAATGATGGAAAATAGGGCTCCTGATGACAAGGGCGATAATGCAGGGGGTCGCTAAGGAGGCGGTAATTTGTTCCGTAATGAGTCGAGATGATGGCCTACTAGCTTGCATAGCTTTAGATAGAGTTGCACTAATGATGCGAGGACCGATTTATGCACCGCGGTGCTAGTATTGAACTGACATTTTTGACATTATAACAGCTACATAGTGATATTGTATGGAATCAGGCGTTTCTTTGCGGAAATCCATAATAACATTAAAATGTGAAAATTAATTTGCTAAATTTTGCTGGAATTTAGCAAAGTAATTTTCACATTTTAATGCTACAAAACGACAAAAAGTCATTATACTATTTTTATTTTTAATGCACTAACCCGTGCCAAGGACAATTTTAAAAACCTATTTAGAGGCTAAAAATCCGGCATGGGTGGAATTTTTAGCCTCTAAATAGGTTTACAAAAAGTCATGTCAATGAGGTGGTTGTCAGCATCATCAATTATTCATAGAATAGAATAGGAATAGAATAAAAAATATTTATTGTATATAATTTCATTTACATTTTGTGTGTCCGCATGGTGTTATGAGACGGTTAACTTAATCTATGGATGCTTTAAATAATTAAAAATTTTATACATCAACCCTTGTATGTCCCCACTGCTTGGGCACGGGTCTCTTTTTGCATCGCAGGAAGGTTAGGAAATACTCCACCATGGGGGCCAAGTCCGGGTTGGTGGAGGTGGCGGGTCTTACTGTCACATGTCATCAAACCGCCCCTAAGGCCTCTGACAATTTTTTTATTTAGTAAGCTTTTATTCAATTCACACTATATTAAAGGAAACCTAGGAGTCGACACACATTTGCTGACCTACCTACTTCTGTCTTTTTTCGGGACATATTGCATATGACTGATTCTCGTACCTAGTAACATTGGGTTGTATTGCCTGTATCATCAGATCATAGAAAGAAGCCCGTATCTCATCAATTCATAGTCAAACCACGTATGCACTCAGTGGACATTTTGCACAATCACATTGCATCAACGGAGGAGCAATGTGATTGTGGAGCATCATCGCAATCCATGGTGCAACTGCACCAATGCCCATTGTGCTCTCACACCTGCACTCTGGAGGACCTAACAGAGGCCAACGCTGCCGCAATTGCAATAGCCAACTATTGGGCAGGAAAAATATAAACCGGTCGAAACGCTGACACGAAAAGAAGAAGTGGACATTTTACCATTGGAGGCAAAAGTAAATATTGCTGATATTCGACGTAAGCAGCCTTAGGCCTAGTTTCTGAATTGAGAATTTCGCTAAGTAAATAGTTTACGGTAGTGTTGACTTTTCGCATTTTTAGAAAAGAGCGTGACAGAACGTTACAGTACTACACATCATAAAAGTCCCTTCGGGAATCGACGTTCGCGCAGACTAGGAAGAATTGTAACGAAAGTACCCGAAGCTATAAGTACATTCAACATGATCTTTAACCGATAGTCCGATACGGTTAAGGTGCAGAATTGATTGCCGCAGTAGCGCTACCTATTTCGCTCACGCTAATATTGCCAAACTAATAGTCACCTGCATCGATGACGTTGAAACAACCAACAGCAACAAAGGCACGCGGCTGGCATAAAATGAAACTATCTGATTGGTCGATCAACTAACCGCACATCCAAAATTTGGTCAACTGCGCAGATACATCCGCGAGACTTATTTCTTGTGTAGCACTGTACTTAAGTATTTACTTAGTGAAATTCTCAATTCAGAAACCGGCCCTAAGTTAAGGCGAGATTGACCAGGCACACATAAGTTCCGCCTATTAATACCTAAGCTGTGTACGTGCCCATCCATACAGGATGCATTTACTTATGCATTCCGGGTAAAGGATTCGCACGCGTGGCCTGCTCGCGCCGCCCCAGTTGCGACGCTAACGACCCTTGCTGTGCGTGCAACCCCTACCCTCTACGCTTTGCTGCTAGCCTAGTGCTTTTGCACAGGTGTAGTGGATAAATAAGGTGGTTTAGAATAAGAAAGTGGATAAACAGGGTGGCAGTAGGTGAGGTGTTGATACTACTTGGCGATTCAATACGACGAGTAAAATTTAATGGGGACGTGGAAGTAAATCACTGTAGTTTTATCTTCTTTGTTTTTGATTTCAGTGTGTTTAGTGATGTCTATAATATAGCTTTATACTGAGGAATCCAGTAACGTGGTACTAGAATTGTGATGGATTAAGAGATGATAGGAAAATGGGATATTTTTGTTTGCTACATGAGCAAAGGCAGAATTGTGGGAGAATGATTCTATAGTACAATTTAATTGCAATGTAACATACCGTCAATGTACCTACCTAACATTAATATCCGAAGACGCTAGCTTCGACACAAACCAGCAGTGGTTTAACGAAGCAGCAAACGAATGAAATGCGTATTTTTTTATAACATTATAAATAAATTAAAATTAAGTTATATTCGCCAATAAAGAAAAATATAATTGTATTCAGTACGTATATTTTTAGTACTACTCAAACTATCATTAAAAGCGTAATATCAAATAAAAACACCCAACACAGATTTCAATGTATTCAACATAAAAGTGGCCTATGTTTGTATATTCCTTTTCGAGCTCTCCCATTATATTCTTCACGGGCATCTAGATTTACCTAGTACCAATGAGCGTACAATGCACATGTAAGCAGGGGGCTTTCAAGGGGCTTACTACGAGTCAAACGCTATGATGCTACGGAAAAAATCTAACGTAAAATTTCTACTACACAAGACGTTTCCAGTTTGTTGGTTAAGGTATAAATTTCCTAATATTGTTAAGTATTGTTTTTTTAATGCAAAATCCTGTGTATTGTTTTTTTAATGCGACTCACGGCATCAGTGAAAAAGTGCGTAATACAGAGAATAGTGTAAAGAGGTTCGAAATTTCACTGATGCCGTGAGTCGCCCATTGGCTCAATTGGTGGAGCGCTGGCACGGATGGCCGGAGGTTGCGGGTTCGAATCCCGGCATGGGTGAAATTTTTAGCCTCTAAATAGGTTTTTAAATTAGTCTATGTGGACAATTATGCCTTCTTTTTTCTTTTTTTAATAACGAGTACCCATTGATGTAATAGTAGGTAGTTTATGAGACTGTTGCATAATAAGGGTTCTTATAACAAGAATGTGTTTTAAAAAAACGAGCCGTAGGTGACTTTTTTATAGTATCACACGATTGTTATAAGACCAAGATATGTACAGTTTCATACACTACTTTATCTACTGTCATACTGGCATATCATAAAATAATATTAAACAGAACCAATCTTTGTTTAAATATTGAAAAGTTTTTCAAATGTAAAATGTTGGCATCGATTGCGCATGCGTCTTGCGTCCGCCGCGTACACGTTCATTGAAATCTTTTTTTTTAAGTAGAGGTTCTTTATTGCACTAAAACAAACTAAAGAAAATTCTTTATTGCACTAAAACAAATTTGTACAACGGCGAGTTTAATACTAGATAGTATTTTCTTCCAGCTAAACCACTGCAGGGCACATGCCTTCTCTCAGAACGAGAGAGTGTGGGCTTAATTGGACTGCCTCGTTGGCCTAGCCGTTAAGGCGCTTGGGTACCAAGACAGAGGTCGTGGGTTCTATTCCCACTGGGGGCCGCTGTAGATTTCTACAAGTGGCCCCAGTTTGGCTGTATTTTCATGTTTGTATTTGCTGGCTGATTTCATGGCTGTATTTTCATGTTAGGTCAAGTGATGGTGTTGTGCGGAAGTAATTTTTATTATTATTATTATTAATTACGCGTGCCCACCGCGGATTGCCAATTCCAAGTACTGATGTAGTTAAACGCACTCGGGTTTTCTCACGATGTCTTACTACAGAGGAAAACGAGTTGAACGAAACATGTTAGCGAGTGATATTGCTACTATAACTTCATAAATGCACATTACTTAGAAAACAAAGTCATTGTGCCAGTCACATGTCGGGATTCGAACTCACGACCTCTCGATTGACAAGCCCGTCTGCTACCGCTCCGCTACCACCGTGCCGTATGAGTAGTCATTGAGTAATGAGTAGTCATTACAAAATTTATATTTCGAATAGAATCAAAAAGGCTCCTTTAGTAAATGAAGAATCAGTCCGCAATAACAAGTAATTTTAGCACTGTTTGACAGCTGATTAACTTGTCTTAAGCCGCCTAGAGTTAATTGTCATTGAATCCTTGCGATATTCATAACGTAAATAGAAAATCTATCTCTCTTCGTGACATTAGAACCAAATTACCCTTAATAATTGGCTATTTATCGAATTACACAAAACGACTCGAGCTGGTCGCAAGGTCGTGACTTATGTTCAGCTAATGTAGATCTAATTAATGGAACCTTTAGGCGATTTAGTCAAAATAAAACATGTTCTAGTACAGCCAAGATTCGATTAAACAAAATATCTTTATATTGGATTTCTTCATTTGCCGGTATTGAGAGCGGGCAATGTCTGAAGTACTCATTTGAGCGATACAATATCTGAAGTAGGTTGACGATGTAGGCACACGGTACCTAAGACTGAGATATTTTGGTTTTCGTTTATCGTACAGATAAGACAAAGGAACATGTTTCAATTTCGATATCAACCCTTGTAAGTCCCCACTGCTGGGGCACGGGTCTCTTCCTGCATCGCAGGAAAACGGCCATACTCCACCACGGGGCCAATTCCGGGTTGGTGGAGGATTGTAAGGCAGTGGCGGGCCTTACTGTCAGAAATTATCAAGCCGCCCATAAGGCCTCTGACATGGCTTAACTACTGTCATTACATGACAGCCGGCACCAAAGACTTAACGTGCCTTGCGAAGCAAGGAAGCACTCGGAAAAATGCCACTAGCGGTGGTCACATGATGGTCTGGATGGCCCAGGATGGCATCCTGGAAATGACCGTGACTGTTATTGTTTAACTCAAGTGATTGGTTCCAATCACTCGGTTCGACTAGGCTACGAGCGCTTCAAGGAACATATAAAATATTTATTTTTATTTAAACGTAATGAATTTATAATCTGTTTGCTGAATGTCAATATATAACGGCTAATGTAAACCGCTGCCTTCAGGCCGTGTCTAGTAAAATAAAACTCCACTCTAACCATCCTTTCTCAAATTATCTTAAACCTATTACGTCGTATCGTGTATACCGTATCGTTGCTACCTATATGCATGATAAGATTCCATAATTACCGTCAATAACTTCAAACGCATGAAATGAAATGAAAAGGTTTTATTCAAAGTAGAGCAGAAACTGCAGCTTCATGAACGTTACAAGTCAAACTAGGTGACCATTTCATAATCTGGATCATTTTGGAGAAAAACTTGACAAAAAAAAACTCCAAACTTAGTCTATGTGATTATACTATTTTTATTTTTAATGCACTAACCCGTGCTAAGGAACAAATTTAAAAACCTATTTAGAGGCTAAAAATTTCACCCATGCCGGGATTCGAACCCGCAACCTCCGGCCATCCGTGCCAGCGCTCCACCAATTGAGCCAATGGGCGACTCACGGCATCAGTGAAAAAGTGCGTAATACAGAGAATAGTGTAAAGAGGTTCGAAATTTCACTGATGCCGTGAGTCGCCCATTGGCTCAATTGGTGGAGCGCTGGCACGGATGGAAGTTGTAAATCCAACAGCCATATTGCGATAGACTCACAGTCAGGTCAGAGGGAGTATTTCATTTGTAGGTTACGCGTGCCTTGCCCTACTGGGATGGGGGTTGGTATCTATGTACCTTACTATGTATGCGGCACTATTGAGTTCACTCAGTCGTACTTCAAACTCACTCTTTTCCTCTTGCGTTATGTAGGCACCTATGTAATGGTGGGGTTATTGGTAGGAGGGTATAGGAGGGAGTTTTCTCATATTTGTGCGTGGAATCTTACGGGCTTTTTTTAACATCTTTATCTATAGTTATATATTAAACGGATCTAATCGCGATTATTTATTAGGTAAAACGTAATTAGGTACCTTATTTCTTAATAATCACTTAATTATCTAATATTTATTTCGAGACTTTTGTCCTAGTGGGACAATGTCAGCCCCATCGTACCCTTTTCTTATTAAGTTTGTATAAAATTGATTGCCGGTTGACGACAGGACTTTTTTTATTAACCAAAGAGCATAACTGTACAAACCATAGATAATAAAGGTGCGTTTCGATATTATGTACGAACAAAAACCACCATTCTATATAATCCTCAGAGTCAGTTTAAATACTCTGTGTTGAATGGAAAAACATCACCACAGATTATTTAAACTAGCCCTGAAGAGCGTTTTGGAGGAATCATGTTTTTGTAAATAAGACCGTTATTTATAGTTTATCTTACTCGCTAACTGTGAAGAAAAACAAAGTGAGGAAACCTGAGTGTCTGAGGCATTCAAATGCCTCAGCGATTGAAGTTCCGCGGTGGGCACGCGTGGTAATTAAGCCCATACTCTCACGCCGAAAGAAGGCCTGTGCCCTGAAGTGGTACGTTTATAGGCGATATATATTTTTTTATAGCCGGATGTTTATATTTGCTGTGCCGAGTGAAGTTGCTTCCTTCATTTTCTTTGTGAGGAAAAGAAGAGGTATTTTCTTGCGTTTTATCTAACTAACGTCCTGTAACTTAAGCTCTTTAGAGAATATGGAGCCTGATTCTGTTAAATACTAAGTAAGTATATTTTCAGACATAATATTTTTTCTAACACACCCAAATTTCATATTTGAGCAGACATTTGCGCGGAAATAAATTATAGGTTGGCAAAAAAGTCTAGAAATTTAAAAACAAAACTTTGTATGGAGAAAAGTCACTTTTGGGGACTTTAGTATGGATATTGTTGCCATAATTAATATCTAAACTTTTTTGCCAAGCTGTAACTAAACGTGAGTCACGCTATGGCGCTCATTAGGGGAGGGCTGTGTCCAGCAGTGGACTACATAATGTAGCCTGAAGAAGAAGAAGTATCACGGTAATAAATTATAACAGTAACTTTAGCCATTGCATCTATGTACTTAGATGATTTTTACAGCGTCAAGCGTGCGCCTCTGTGTTAGTCTCTGTGTTCTCTTAATTCGTCCGCCTTTTAATGTCTGCATGTGCAACTTTTTATAAATCAAAGTGAAACTATTTTGATCCTTTTTATTCGCCCACCATTCAATATAATACAGAATTTTGACAGGGAAATGGGAGAATGGGAGGGGAATGAGAGCTCTACTACCTTTTCCCTGTCAAAATTCTGCCAGACTGAGTTGATACTCTTACAAAGATCAAATAAATCTTGTATCAAAGCCAACGATCAAAATTCTAAAGATAAAGAAATTAAAATATTTCCTGAGCAACAAAAATCGGTATACGTGTATAGTTATACTAGTTTACATTTCAATCGACAATTCGTCCGCCTTGTAATGTCTGCATGTGCAACTTTTCAAACTAATTTGATCCTGATTTATTCGCCCACCGTTCAGTATAAGACAGAATTTTGACAGGGAAATGGTAGAGCTCTACTACCATTTCCCTGTCAAAATTCTGCCAGACTGAGTTGATACTCTTACAAAGTTCAAATAAATTTTGTGTCAAAGCCAACGATCAAAATTCTAAAGATAAAGAAATAAAAATATTTCCTGAGCAACAAACATCGGTATACGTGTATAGTTATACTAGTGTACAGGTTGATGTCAATAATAAGTTTGCGTATTTTTTATCGCGTTAGAAACAAAACTAGGTAGAGCCTTACTATGATTTCTATAGAACACTTTTTCTTACAATAACAATAATCTGCTCCAATACGCTTACCGATCTAAGCTTTTCGAAAAGAAATTCTCATGTAAACGAGATTGTGAAAAACGTGCGGAATTAGGTCTCTTTTTCAAAGGGGAGTTGCGGGTAGAATGGAACTATAAAGAGAGGGGGCTGAGGGGGTGTAAGGGGGTTGGTTAACATTGCACCGTTGCGTATCTGTGGGGTACCGTCTCTAATGAACTGTAGGCTGTAACCTGCCTAGTATCTATGTGCTCCTAGTAGCTATAGGGGCGGAAAAAGGGGGCAGTAACAAACGGTTTTTACAAAATATACCTAGTAAGTCGTAAAATGTAGAGTGTATGCAAATTATTTTGATAAATATCTCTACCTTTTATCTTTCTCTTTATCTATCGCTCATGAAAATTGTATATTACTAGCTACTGGCGTAATTAAAAATATGATAAGTTTGCAATAAAACGGGCTGACTAATAAACTTTCTGTTACATTTTTCAAAGCTAAGAACCAAAAGGCCGTTAAATCGTAATTTTCACAGCGCATGTTGTGTAAGATATTAACGAGCACATAATATGATCGATCGATTCCGTGGAATATGCGATAACATGTGTTACATGAAGTTTTCGTTTCGTTTCATAGGAGGTTTCCACACACGCGACAGCACGTATATCTTGACGGTGGATATCTGAATTATACTTTATCAATCTTAATTATAAAAAACAATTCCTCTCAAACACTCCTCAGAGGCACTTTAAATAATCTGTGGTAACGTTTTCCACTCTAACACAGACTGTTTAAAAGGCCTCTGAGGATTGCTCGATTGAGAAGTACTCGCGTTTTTCATTGGATTGAATATCTTTAAGAAGTACGACAACGACGACAAGTGCTTACGTTGAAAAAAGTAAAGCTCTAGGAAAAGTAAAATCAAAGTTTCTTTGCTAATATTTTTAAGGTTTCAGGTAAAGGAAGGTGCCAGTGTACTTACAGAGGAAAAAAACGGAAAAATATAGAGAAAAGTTTCTGTTAAACATTTCCTAACATTTTTTCCAAAGATGCCATACAAAGAAATTTCTTTAAAAACCGCTTGGTGTTTCAGATTGTCGTAATTAGAGGCCGCATTCAAGAATCACCCCCGGGCGAGGGCGGCTATGCGTAGGCACGCGCAAAGTTACCGTGACACCGCAACGCATTGCACTTTGCGATTTTCAAACGCACCTTTCAAATAAATTGCAAACACTTCTAAAAATGGAACGTGCCTTTTACGAAAAAATATAACACAGCTGGCAACTTAAAAGAGGCGCGACAGACTTTCGATACATAAAATGCTGAATTCGGAATCAGTAGCAGTAATAAAATAAAAAGCAAAAAATATTTTTGTGTAGTAGTTTCAGCATCGCGTAGAATGCAATGCAAGGGTGCATCAACGCACCCCTCGCTATTCCGTGCACACAAACACAGCTCTCTTAGCGTACAAGCAAAAACTAAGCTGCGATTGGTCGGCGATCTCTGCCTGTGTGTGTACCTGTTAGGCCGGAGAAAAGAGGTGGTATAGATAGAGTTATTTATAGCTGTTCTAGGCTGTATATGAATTAGTTGCGTGCGTTAGGGTAGTCTTTGCTAGGAAAAAGTATTGATTTGTTGGCCCGTAGCGCAGTTGAAGCAGTTCTCTGCAACCGAGAGTTGTAATGATAGAATTTTAACTTAGAATGTTTCGCTGCTTTTCTGGTAGGTATTAAAAATGCACATGAATTATTTAAATCCGTCTGCAATGGAACCGGTTATGACCGGCCAAGCAAAACCGTTTTGCTTTTACTTCAATGGGCCGAGCTTTAATTTTCTATTCAGAGTTTATTTTATGAACCGACAATAGCCTTTTATTCTCTGAGCAGGTTTTATGGATGCCATCTTGGATTTAAAAAAGTAGGTATGAATATTTAAAAAAATTACTGATTATCTGCGTAATATCACAGATTAGATAATAGTAATATTATATATATTCATTTTTGTGAATCTTTAACTATGGTAACTGAGGCATTAAGTGAAAATAACGATACCAGGGTGAACAGAATATTACCCTAAGACAGATGTTATTCTAATCCGTAAGAAAAAGTAAATCTATAGTTAACAAATGTGTTCCGCTTTGGTAGCATATTTTCACTCTTACTAAGTATTACTTTAAAAAAAAGTAAAATATAAAATTGTGTTGTAACGGGCTGATATAACAACGTACGTACGTACATTTTCCAGAGCCTCGTTGTTTTATGCAATGTCAAACTCTGTCATACGCAGTTTGTTTCATAATTTTCACACGCGGACATTACGGCCAGTGTTTATATGTAACGTAGGCAACTAGAAATAAACAAACTGCACACATCCTGTCCCCGCGTTTTTTTAAAGGCCACACATCGTGAGTACAAATTTTGTTTTAAAAAACAAATTGTGAATATGGATAGATTCAAGAACCCAACATTAATATTAAACCTGCGACTCCTGCGATTATGAGGTTATTGCGTAATATTTCCGAGTCATGCACGCATGATACAGGCATGATGCATCTGTAATAAGTCGATTCGTCCTGCCCGTTACATCAGCTGATAGCACAAAAACCTGAATGGTAACATCTGCCGACTGGAAGGCCGTGAATCAGCGGCCCTTGGCGCGTGCCGTTTAAAAAAAAGAAAGGAAAATCAAAAGTGTTAACTCCTACCGCCGACCGTTATGATCGCCCCTCGCCGTGGGCGGACCCACGTGACCGCTTCAGCTTGACTTGTTCGAAAATCGAATGCGACCTTTTTGCAAGGATTAGGATGCCAATGCGGCACAATACGGTGCCAGTTGATCGTTTAAGAAAAAAATATAGTAACCGGTATTTTGTTTTTATTTGGAGATTAGCAATGAAAGCAATATTATGTTCTTAAAGAAAGAAAATAAGCTGTAACATTGAAATATGAAATTTATCTAGGGCATTAATCTCCACGAAAAAGTAAGTAATGCCGATTATAGTAATGGTAGCCATTTTTCGGCAAAACAAAAAGGCAATTAAAATCCGAGATAAAAACGGGAACGTCTTGATTTACGGCTTTCTTATAATGTTTATTGCTAGATTGTTTGCGTGAATCTTGGAGAAAAACACATTTATTCCTCGAAGAGAGAGACATTTTTTGGCAACCATTTTACTATTTCAGACATTATGGAGAAAGACTGTAATAATTTTTGTTTCTGAGACAGTTCTCGGCGAAAATAGTGTGACTGCAATATTTTTTATTTTTCTAAGAGCAACGTGATATTTTTACTTAAGATTAACACCAGTGTCATCGTTTTCCGAAAAAAAATTCGCAAGAAAATTTATTTTTTCTGGTTTTTAGGCTACTTGGCTGTTTGTTGGGAAATGTAATAAATTCCCTTTTCTATAAGATTTATCTAATGGTCACTATCTTCGGATAATCTATAGAGTAACTAAAACGTGGATTCATTTTTCCTTAGCCGTTATACTTGCAGCTTTTAGCCCCACTTACCATTGGTAAATAAAATAAATATACTTCTTTCGTAACTTAAACATATATTTTCATGTTCTTATCACATCAACTAGCACCTTTCTTCAGGCAACAATGAAACGAGCGATACCATCGTCGTATTCGATAACGCGGCTAGGTGTTCGAAGTTCAAATAGAGCGCCATGATTGGAGCTCGGCCGCGCGCGCAGCTGTCGTGCACATTGCGCGCAACGCGTGCGGAGTGAAGATATTATCAACACGGAGGTATAGTAACTAAACCTTACTCAAACATGTATTTGTTTAGTAACATATTTTAAAGGGTGCGGTATTTTACCGAGGTTACTTGTAAATGTTTCTAAAATGAAGGTGGTTGGGTGGCTGTAGCTTCTTTACATTGGAGGCAGGCTGCCGTAATGTGGACGAAATATGAGCCCTTACAATATACAGAATAAAAATCTATAATGTAAAATATGGTTTGATGTGAACACTGAACATACAATGAGCGAATGAGCACCGGTGTTCAATGTTAACGGAAAGGAAAACACATCAACGACAGATGATTTTGAATGCAACTATTCTTTACTATATTGTAATAAATTACAAAAATAACATTACAAAAAACATCTTAAGACTTTTTTTTCTCTAAACTTATAAGTATGTATTTCACTAGGTAGTGGGTTGCAGGTAGTTCACTAGACAGTTAATTAAAAAAAAAACCAAATCAGAAGAGAATACCGTAGGCACTCGAACGAATAGAATATTATTATCTGTGTATTAACTATACTAAATCAGTAACCGGACTTAAGGCCCTTTTGTTGCAGACACTTATTAAAGAGAATAAAAACAAAGAGGTTCAGTTATGACGTTTTAGCTAGAAAAGCTTTTACTGACAGGAATTGTTTGTTCTGAGCTTTTAGTAAAATATCATTTCATGTGGCTTTTGTCTGGACGTACACAATTTTCTTAATACTATTTTAGTCAAGAATTTTATTGAAAAACAAATCACAAATCGATAATATCGGTTGATATTTCGTTTTATAACTATTTAATCAATTTGTCAGCAGTGGACTACATAATATAGCCTGAAGAAGAAGAAGAAGTTGAGGAAAAGCTGAAGCAAACGAAATTTACGAATGCTGAAGACGCTTACACAAAAGCTCCCCAACAAAATCTTGGAAACAAGTTATAGACAAGTGTGTTTGTTTGTACCGCACACAGTGTGTAAGTTGCCGAGATAAAAAGCCCCTGATAAGACACGTCGGGTGTCGAAGAGGGCCAGTTAAATGCGGCTTCAAATATGTATAATTAATAATGACGTATAATTATGTCGAGCTAAAAGGGATAATTTAAAAAAATAAAATTCCAAAACTGGGTTAACTAAGCCTCTCAATTTTTGACCGGTAGAAATGGTGTGTAAGATTGCTGTGCAGATGTCCTTACTGTCAGCTATAGACGATAATTTAAAATGCAAAATGCTGTCCGAGCATCGGAACAAAGGGCTTGTTTGAAAGATAAATCTGAGCAAAACAGCAAAATAAAGAACGAAGTCGACGATGAAGTTTGTACTCGCTTTGTAAAGAAGAGAGTTATGCCCTCATTAAAGGAAGGATTCCGTTTTAAAACCACTCGTAAATTCCCAGTTTGACTCGGGACTGAAAGCCGAGACAGTATTAAGACTGTAAAAACTCATTCTGGAATCCAATTCAGCACTTTACACTTTGTGACGTCAAAATAATGTTTGAGTCAACGAGTGAGTTTTGAACCTATTGCGAACTCTTTGGTCAAATATTCTCGAAATTAGTCACAATATGTACCAGCTTCAAATCGTCAATTCACGGAGGTCATTAACCCTCTTTCTCTCTCTCCGTGAGAAGGTCTGAGTCCTGTTGTGGAACGCAAGTCTGGGATTAAAAGTGGGCTGGTTTCTTTCACAGGCAAATATTCCTTGATCAAGTAGACTGTTCAAACAGTGTTGATCCGTAAGTTTGTACTTCGTGGAAGATCTGCTACCTAATGCATTTCGCAGGATCTCTTGCGATCCGCGTACATGGAAATAAGCCAAACTAAACGATATCGGGAGGGAGTGGAGAGCCGAAGATCGGGCTCAGTGACGTGTCTTGGGAGAGGCCTATGTCCAGCAGTGGACTAACACCGGCTGATTATGATGATGATGATGATATTATATAACCGTTCGCAAGCTTTTTATTCTTAAATCTACACTTTTGAAACATAGCAAAATTGTTGGTTCACCTGATTACGAGGGTATGATCGGGAGGAGACTCTTCAGAGTAAAACTACCAATAACTAATACAATGCATTCGCATCGCGTTAGTTGGTACACCGCTCCTTTTATCTATAATAGAGTCCTCTCTCACTGCAATATAAAACTTTGCACGTCCCGTGAGGCTTCACATATTGTTACAAAATGACTTTTTACAATGGATTATAAAGAAAACGAAGAACTGTTTGTTAAGCTAATCTAAGACGGTTTGGAAGCATTTTCATAAATAATTTATTTATACATTTTTATTTTGTTTTACATGTTTAGTTTTAATTCTAAGTCAATGTCACCAAATTATCTACACCAAGAAAATAACAGAACAGAGCAAATGTACCTTTTTAAGATTTTAGGTCAAATCAGGTCCCCGCAAGACAGGTTGTACATTTTAAGTTTTAAAATAAGCAACCTTCCTGTTCACAGCAGTACTACACTTTAAATGAAAATAAATGATTTTTACTTTTCCTTTTTTTTACTTATTTAGTCGGACCATGAAGCTGCTGCTCTGATAGATAATGTCTATGGAAAATGTCCGATTCGCAAACAGGAAATTAACACACGAAAACGCGAGGCAAATTTTGACCGCTAACTTTGTCCGGGCCACTTCGCACCGAGCCCGTAGCCCGCTAAGCCTCTTTATGGGCTTTGTTTTAAAACTAATTTGCTAAAGTTACTTCGCCACCCATTCACTTATAATCGTAAATTAGGCACTCTAAGGCCGTACTTACTCCCAGTTCCTTGTATCAAGAGGGTAATTGGCGTTGTAAGCGGAGAGTGATTTAGCATTTTTCGACCGCTCTGCTGAAGAGAGATCTTTGTTTCACGTTTATAACATTTGTAAACATCATAAAGAATTGTTCATCGCGGTTAGAGCCGTTTAATATATCCATATATAGATAATATATCACTCATAATGGTTCATAATTTGAGCGGCTGCATTTGTTCATTAGTTAGTCAAAACATTAAAACTAGATATGACTGAGGAAACGTTTAATCACCAAGACGGGGATCGTGGGTTCGATTCCTGTTGGGAAGTCGATACTTTGTACAAAGTGGTACAAATGACCTCAATCCGGGTGTTTTCTATGTTTGTGATATCCTTTTATGGGTACCAAAAAACTGGGCAACCTAGTTACTGATCAGTGATGTGTTGCCTGGATTTTATATTATAACTCTCAGTTTTAGATCAAAACATTTACGGTTTATCAAAACACAACACTCCTCAGAGGCAGTATAAATAATTTTTAATCTCTTGCAGAGATAAGCTCGCCTTTGTACATGTTATTTCTTATGTAATGTCCTATTTAATGTTTCGTTTGCAGTAAAGTATAATTAATTAATAATTATAAATAGGTTTCGTTTTTCCCTTTACTACAGACTATTTAAACTGAGGCGTATTTTAAGGTACTGTGTTTCTAGAAATAAGACCGTTAGTTATTACTTAAATTTAAAACGCAATGAACTGGCCAAGACTTCTTTACATTCGTCAGGCTATATTAGTCCACTGCTGGACATAGCCCTCCCCTAAAGAGCGCCACGTTGTGCTATCATAGGGGGTAATGCCCATAATACCCACGCTGGGCATGCGGGTTGGGACCGCAGTTCGGTGGAATTGTACTGCAAGGGGCGCTGCTGCCCACCCCCCGGTTTGTGTCCCTTAGTCGCCTTTTACGACACCTGCGGGAAGAATTGGGTTGGTGCTATTCTCTAGGCCGACACCACACAGCGAGCACCACACAGCAGCTCTTTAAATATGCGGGAAACAAAATATTCTTAATACTCTAATCTCTTCCTACTATCCCACGTAGCTCAATAAGAAATCATTAGCCTATTTTTTTTTTTCTTAAATTTCGCCTGGCACCCGATCTCTTTATGTCCCGTATCATCAGCCCTTTAATGAAGCAGGAATGGGACGGGGAGATACGATTTTTACACGATAGACTGTGAAAGATTCTTTCACGCGCTATTAACTTTGGCTGTTATGCTTTTTATGGCTTATGGTAAAATATAGTTGCCTGTGAGCAGCTTTGTTTTAAATAATATGTTCTATGTTTAAATAGCTACATATTTCTTTTGTTTCCTACAAGGTGTTAAAGAGTTATGGAATTAACGCAAAACCTGAAAATTGTTGCTAATACCAATAAAACAAAACTTTAAAAACAGTTTGCAATTTGTAACTTTAATTTTTCATACAAATTCACCGCCTCAAGTGAAAAATTTAAATTATATAATTGCTTATTCGATGTATACCACATCGTTATAGGTTATAAAGTTTTTACAATATCGCGATGAATATTAGGTTCTAAAATTGTGTATATTTACTGTCATTGGGTGTTATTTTAGCTTAAAAAAATTCTGTCTAAGGTGTCCTTTGGTCCCCCATTTCAAAGTAAGAAAATTAATTTGATTTAGAACAATTGATCTTAGCCAACTGATTACCTGTTGGATATTCTATACTTGCATAGAATGTTTTGGATATAGTGGATGGTTTGTTTAATAAACTAAATATGGGCATAAGTTCAAATAAATGTTTGCCATTCATGTATGCATTTACAAATGCATACGTGCATGACAAAGTTTTGCGTCATTCAATAATGTGGACTATGTGGTAGATTCTGACGTGGCGTGAAACTTTCAAAGGTTTTCTATACACTTTAGTCAAGCAACCGAGTTAAGACAAAAGCTAGTGTCTCTACAAATGCTACCACACACGCATCAGACATTTTAGTCAAGCAACTGTGTTTGTCCAACAGCTAGGGTCTCTACAATTGCTACCAATAAAAAAATATCAAACAACTGGGTTTGCCTAAGAGCTAATGTGTTCACAAGTGAGCAACAACTGACTATACCCACTAGCTCGTGAATCTGCAATTGCTACCAGTAGGAACTCACCAAGTAGTCAAACAACTAAGTTTGCTTAACAGCTAGTCTTTAAGATTACTAGCTATAAAAATTGGTCAAACAACTGAGTTTACCCGAGAGCCAAAAGCTAATGTATTTACGATTGTTACTAGAAAGAACACGCGTTTGTCAAACCAAGAAACTAAATTCCTCAGAAACGTGTCTCTACATTTGCTATGATTAGTCAAGCATTTTTTTATGTAACCAGCATGGTTCCCAAAAATTAATAAAAAATATAAATAATTGAATTCGCTCAATAGCTAGTACATCTACAATTGCTACCATTCTGCTCCTAAATAAACGAGGCTCTGATTAATGCTTATAATCCAACTAAGAAAGTGAGGCTGCGTTTTTCGCCCGTATGAATCTGAATGTTTATATTCTTTTCAATGCACTAACCCGTGTTAAGGACAATTTTGAAAACCTATTTAGAGGCTAAAAATTCCACCCGTGCTGGGACTCGAACCCGCGACTTCTGGCACGGTTAGCCAGAGGTAGCAGGTTCGAGTCCCGGCATGGGTGGAATTTTTAGCCTCTAAATAGGTTTTTAACATTTAAATGTTCACTAAAAACTATCATGAAAAAAGTTTAGAATTAGAGAACACTAGTCTACGTGAAACGTAACGTACTTACGTAACGTAAATTTGAATCGAATTTATGCTGTGGTTGATAAATAAATGTAATCATTGAAATTCAACATAATACAGACACGTTTGAAAACTACAGGTTGTAGGCCATACTTCACCACGGGGTATGGTGGTGAAGTACCTATTGTAAGACAGTGGCGGGCCTTTTGTTAGAAGTTATCAAGCCGCCCATAAGGCCTCCGATATGGGTTATCGACAGCGATTACATGACAGCCGGCACCAACGGTTTAACGTGCCCTGCGAAGCACGGAAGCGCTTGGAAAAATGTCACTAGCGGTAGTCACGGGACGGTCCCCACCAGCACCTGACCGCGCCTGTTATGCTTAGCCCAAGTACTGATTCCAATCACTCGGTTCCCCTAGGCCACGTGCGCTTTTATGATAAGTTGTTTCTTTATAATCCGTTTAGCGTTCGAAACACGAGTAAAGAACTCGCCTAACGAAAAACAACCACGACTTGCAAAGTTTACGCGTGTAAAATAGCCTTCATACGCAATTCGCTTGCATAACGTTGAATTTATGAAGCAATCGTTGAATTTGAATGTGGCCTCAAAAACTTTGTGAATGAAAACTGTTCCGTTCAGCAAGACACTTTTCAATAAAACATGATCTGTGGACAAAACAGAGTCCTATTCATTATGGAATTATTCGAAGGCTATAAGTACCTCAGTGTAACTTACAATGCCTGACATCGCTCATAGATAACTAGACTGAATAGTTTTTCTTTGATTTCATATGGAGTTTAAAAATGTAGCTATCTAAAACAAGCAATGATGGCAGAGAACTGTCAGAGAAATATTTCCGGCAAGCAGCAGGTTGACAGAACTGCACAAACATATCATAAGCCATGTCAGAGGCCTTATGGGCGGCTTGATATCTTCTGACAGTGTCTTATAATCCACCACCAACCCGAACATAGTCCCCGTGGTGGAGTATGGTCTAATCTTCCTGCGATGCACCCGTGCCCCAGCAGTGGGAACGTACAAAGTGTTGATATCAATACAAAAACGTAACGTTAGTGTCATTGAAATTGTGGCGTTTACTTATATATTAATATGTTTTTAAAAAAACTAAAAATTAAATTGCTCTAATAATGCAAATCTTTTTAGAGAAAGCTTTTTCATTGAATTCCCAAAGTTTTCTAAAAGGGGTGTATATGCGTAAAAATCCATAAACCTTCATTTATTACGACCGTTATGAGCAAGTTGTGACGCCATAACACGAGTTCGATTGGTAGACTCTTCGACAGGTTATGTTATAAAAAGTATTATTCGTAAAGAAAAAAAAAATAAGTCTGTCTAACCGAGACCACGGCAACTGTAACGCTGCCAAAACGTCGGTAAATAAGGTAATTACGTTTTATCTAATAAATAATCGCGATTTGACGCGTTTAATATATAACTATAAAAAAAACAACTATACCAACGACATATTTTTTTCTTGCAAGTTCACGATTATTATTAAAAAAATTAAGAACATCACTATCGACCATATTCTTCATGCAATCCACTCCATCCAAAGGTTGTCTGGAAGAGATCGCTCTTAGCGATAAGACCGCCAATTGTATAACATTACTTAGATTTAAGAATCATGGTTGTAATATTTTTCTGGTTGTGCAATAAAGTGTTCTCTATCTATCTATTTATTGTTATAAAATAAACGAGTCTAATTGCGATTATTTATTAGATGAAAAAGTAAACGCCCCCTGCAGTACAATTCCACCAAACTGCGATCCCCAACCTGCATGCCCAGCGTGGGGATTATGGGCATTACCCCCCAATGATGGCACAACCTTGCGCTATGGCGCTTATTAGGGGAGGGCTATGTCCAGCAGTGGACTAATATAGCCAGAAGAAGAATATTACAACTATGTACGAGTATCACGAATTATTAAGAAATACTTCATCACTATTGCTTACCTTCTTCTCAGTCAACTTCTCGCACCGCCTCTGCTTGCAGATCTGGTGCGACTTGTCGTTGCGACAGGGCGCGCAGTCGCCGCAGTTGTCCTTGCGCTGGCACCCTATGCACTCGCCGCAGCGTTTCCGCTTCTTTTTCGTCTGAAAATCGTGGACAACATTGTAGCCATAGTCTTACTTGGTGGATGTTATTGTAAGTTTATGGAGCATTCGATATCAATCCTTGTATGTCCCCACTGTTGGGGCACGGGTCTCTTCCTGCATCACAGGATGCTTAGGCCATACTCCACCACGTGGGCCAAGTCCGGGTTGGTGGAGGATTGTAGGACAGTGGCGGGCCTTACCGTCAGAAGTTATCAAGCCGCCTATAAGGCCTCTGACATGGCTTAACGACTGTCATTACATGACAGCCGGCACCAACGGCTTAACGTGCCTTGCGAAACATGGGAGCGCTCGGAAAAATGCCACTAGCGTTAGTGAAAACGCCACAAGCGTTAACGACTACCATTGCATGACAGCCGGCATTAATGACTTAACGTCCCTTGCACGGAAGCGTTCGGAAAAAATGCCACTAGCGGTAGTCACGGGACGTTCACGCATCCTGCACCTGACCGCGCCTGTTACTGCTTAACTCAAGTGATTGATTCCTATCACTTGGTTCGACTAGGCCACGAGCGCTTCTTTATTTAATTTTATTTCTTTCTAATTCTAACTCAGTGCTTCCCAAACTGTCATCCGTGGATCACCGGTGGTCAACGTAAATACAGGTCGTCAAACGTCTTCGTCTTCGAGCATCTTCTATTGAAACTACTTTTTTTGAACGTCCAAATTCTACCTGGATTTGATGCGAGTATTATGTTTTTGATTCCACTTTTGAAATCTCTCCGACTCGGAATTTTATGAAATTTTTAGTGGTTGTAAAAAATATTATAAAGGTAGTAATGCATTTGAGCCTTTTCACAAAGGTCTTTAGCTGCACTAAATAAATTTAATCATTTACATATTATATATTACTTGTACTTAGCTTTTTTTAATGAAAAATGGCATAATATATTATGCCATGTGTAAAAAAGAGTCTGTATTGTTAGTAAATTTGATTGTAAGTAGTACTTATATTATAAATTAAAGCTTAAAGGTTTATATGTTTGTTACTCAATCACGCAAGAGCGGCTTAACGCATCTACATGAAACTTGGCATACAGATAGTCAAAGATCTGAATTGAAATACGGGATACTTGATATCCCGGCAACACGATCCAGTGGGATAGTAATATTTTATTGTTACCTTCCTTTTTTTATCCAAACGCTAAGATATTTATTTATTACGTTGCCATGGTAACAAGAAACGTACAAACGGATTCTATTGCGGTATGAAATTCGGCGGGATAGCTAGTTTATAATAAAAATTCTAAAAAGTGCGAGCAAGGCGGATGCCAGAAGTAAAGGCAACCTTAAGATGCATACATGTCATATCCGTGTATGATATTAGGGCACCTCGTCAATGAAAACCTAACTGTAAACGAAGACGCGTATTCAGCAGGCCCCCTGTTTGTGACCCATATTAAAACGCGGCAAAAAAGTAACAACCACGATTGCTGTTGCGTGCTCTAATGGCTGTCTGGCTAAAAAGGAACTAAGGGAGTTATTCCCGACTATAATATTGCCGGAAGAACCACCTTAGTATGAATGTCAATATCAACCCTTGTAAGTCCACTGTTGGGGCACGGCACGGGTCTTGTCCTGCATCGCAGGAAGATTAGGCCGTACTCCACCACGGGGATTAAGTGCGGGTTGGTACAAAATAACTGTCTTACTAACGCTGACCCGATACTGCCTCGCTCAACCCACTATGCTCTCTTAGAAGCTTCTTTCATCCCGTTTGAAAAGTGTCGCTTTGTTACTATGTATGTGGGAGCAAAATAGCTTTTGTCCCTTAGGAACTGGAAAATTTCTCATAGAAAGGGGATGAAAAGTAGAGTATATGAGTCGAGAGCAAATTATTTTTCTCTCGGGCGATACACGTTGAATGTCTTGTTGCGCATAGAATTCTAGAATCCTATAATATATTCTCGAATCCTTTAGTTCGCTCGTGGTTCAAAGTAGCGCCCTCGCCGTAAAAATACTATTTTGTTCCCTTGTTATATAATTTACTATTTCAGTGTGATTTGCAATTTAACTTTCCCTTATCCTTATTTGAAAATAACAAAGATTGTTTATTTATTTATTTTTATTTTCATGGTTATAAAAAACGAAGCTACACCGTTTTTCTGTTACTATTTCTTTGATGGCTCGGGTCTCACGTGCAATTTTGATCATGCAACGGGGCCTTTATCTTTCTCGAGCGATCGGAATGAACCGATTGCCCGTCCGACAAACAGCTGACGGACGGAGCCCTTTTTGAAAATGGAATCGTTTATGTTTTAAAGCGAAAATGCTGTTGACAGTGTCATTTTGTTCTAAATGATGATTAAGAATTATATTAATTTTAAATTCAAAATTACGCTACCTTGCCAGTTGTAAATGCAAACCTGGTAGGACGTTTTTTTTATTTTCAGTGTAAAATGCTGCATAGCTATTTTTTATAGCTGCAGCTTACTGCAGTTCTTATATTTTTAATTGTTCTAATGTGCATTAGACACCTGTATTTAATGTGCAGTTCTAATGGCCAGTATCACATTGCTTAGTTCAAAGGATAAAACCAGCCAGCCTGGCAGATGTTTATGTTTGCTCTTTATAAAACAAAGTTCATAGTCTGCCATTTAAAGAGAGAAGTAAAAGAATTTCTATAGCATCCAGTAGGTGTGCAACATTATACTTTTTATTAGATTCTTCAGAAACTTAAAATGAATTGAATGTATACTATTTCGTATAATGGCACGGTAAAATATTATGATTATAGGTGCTTATAAAACGTAACTATGTGTTGTTGCTGATGTAAATAAGTAATGCATATTTTAATCGGAAAAGTAAACAATGTAGCAACACTACATTAGAAAAGTATTTATAGAGACTATGTTCTTGATTTTCAAATGTTGTTTTGTGAATGAAATGAACGCTTTCTTTTCTGTCACTATAGCCTATTTCTCTGCAAAACCTATATATCTACGTACTACAGTTTGAAGACCCAAATTGGAGGTCTAAAACATGAAAGCGAAGCATCCACTCGAGTCTGTTTGCCCCTAGCTACCAGCTTCGTCTCTTTGAGACTGAAAACTATTTGTTTTCCCTTTCACTTCCCATTTCTTTGGCGTTGAATTTTTTTTCGAGCGGAATTTGCCCAACTTTTCTCTGCCTCTAGAATAAGGGTGAATCTCATTTCATGTGATTTTTCTTGTTCTTGCACCTATAAATTAGTATATGAAGTAAACAAATTACTTACTAAAAGAAAGTAATTTATAAATTCATTGCAGAACCTCATACCATCCATTCATATAATTCTCAATACTTCGATAGCAACCCTTGTATGTCGCCACTGCTGGGACACGGGTCTCTTCCTGCATCGCAGGAAGGTTAGGCCATACTCTACCACGGGGCCCAAGTCCGGGTTAGTGGAGGATTGTAAGGCAGTGGCGGAAGTTATCAAGCCGCCCATTAGGCCTGTGACATGGCTTAACGACTGTCATTACATGACAGCCGGCACCAACGGCTTAGCGTGCCTTCCAAAGCATGGAAGCGCTCCAAAGCATGGAAACCTCAAATGAAGACATTGCTACGGCTTTTGAACAGTTCTTTACAAATGTTCCAATTGTAACGACAGCTCCTTTAGACTCTTCTCCAGCTCTTGCTGAAAGTATTTTGAAAGACAATGTCCCCCCATGCCATCACGATTTTTCGTTCGACTATATTGAAGCCCATACCGTGATTAAATCGTTTAAAAAGCTAAAGCTTAAAAAAACTGAGGACTTATGGGGTATGTCAGTAACAGTAGTTAGCTCAGTAATCGATACCCTAGCACCCCATTTAGCCAAAATCTTTAACAAATGTTTAGATGAGGGTATATTCCCTGATCTAATGAAATATAGTAGGCTCGTTCCTTTATTTAAAAGTGGTGATAAGCAAGATCCCACAAATTTCAGACCAGTCTCAGTTCTACCCGTTTTGAGTAAAATATTCGAGAAGATAGTTCTAGGTCAGCTGCTTACACATTTCAATGACTATCAACTTCTCCATGGTCAGCAATTCGGCTTTACGCAAGGGCGCTCTACAACGGACGCCGGCGTCATGTTAGTTAAACATATATTTAGTGCATGGGAAGAGCGCAAGGATGCTATAGGCGTATTCTGTGACTTGTCGAAAGCATTTGATTGCGTTGACCATAAAACACTTCTTTTAAAATTAAAGCACTATGGTATAAACGGGAATAGCCTAAAACTTATAACATCATATTTAGAAGGGAGAGTTCAAAGAGCTGATATAAATAGAACTAAATCTTCAGGGTCAGAGGTCAGGATAGGAGTGCCACAGGGATCGATTTTGGGGCCGTTCCTCTTCCTCGTATATGTAAATGATTTGCCGTTCATGGTTCAAAATATGTCAGAGATAGTATTATTTGCAGATGACACGTCTCTTATTTTTAAAATTAAGAGACAAGAAAATGACCTTGACAATACAAATAATGCTCTCTCTCGGGTACTAAATTGGTTTACTTCTAATAACTTATTGTTAAATTCAAAAAAGACGAAATGTATAAAGTTCACTCTTCCAAATGTCAAAACGGTAGACAGCAATGTTTTACTGGGGAATGACAAATTAGACCTTGTGAATGAAACTGTATTCCTAGGTATCACAATTGATGCAAAGCTTCAATGGGGTCCTCATATAGAAAAATTAGCAAATAGGCTTAGTTCAGCAGCATATGCAGTCAAAAGAATTAGGGAACTAACTGACGTCGCAACTGCTAGGCTTGTTTATTTTAGTTACTTCCATAGTCTTATGTCCTATGGCATACTACTGTGGGGACGGGCAGCAGATATTGAGACCATCTTCGTCTTGCAGAAGAGAGCGATCAGATTCATTTATAGGCTGGGTAGTAGAGATTCGTTAAGAGATTTCTTTAAAGAAACTAACATCCTGACAGTTGCCAGTCAGTATATATATGAAAACATTATGTACGTTAGGAAAAATATCAGTAACTTTAAAACTTTAGGTAGCCAACACAATGTAAATACTAGAAATAAACATAAACTTTTGTTCCCACTATTTAGGCTGGCAAAGGTTAATACATCCTTCATGGGGCATTGTATACGCTTCTATAATAAAATCCCTGAAGATATATTAAGCTTGCCTGAATCGCGGTTCAAAAAATATGTTAAGCACACTTTGTGCCAAAAGGGCTACTATAACATAAAGGATTATTTAGATGACAATGAGGTCTGGAATGAAAGCCAGTACAATGTATGAGTTCTATGTTCAAAATAATTATGTAAACTATGTTAATTAAGGACTTTTGAAAAGACTAAGTTAGGAGTTTTTTTGTCCATTTTTTCTCCTAAATGATCTAGATTTTGAAATGGACACCTAGTTTGAATTGTAACGTTCATTAAGCCGCAGTTTCTGTGCTACTTTGAATAAAACCTTTTCATTTCATTTCATTTCATTTCGTAAAAATGCCACTAGCAGTAGTCACGGGACGGTCACCCATCCTGCACCTGACCGCGCCTATCGTTGCTTAACGCTTGATTCCAATCACTCGGTTCGATTAGGCCACGAGCGCTTCTCAATACTTCAGCTATTGTATATAATACGATTTGAAAGAAAGACTGTTATTTTAGTGGCTGAAAAATTCAATTATCAAGATTCTAGTTATTTGCTACTTTTCTAGGAATTCCTATTGGGGATTTCCCCGACTGAATCACTGGCGCAAGAATATCGTTAAATCATTGGTGCGAAGGCTCTCTTAGTCACCACCACAAACAATCTGATTTATGAATACCTAGGGCTACTACAATGTTTTAGTCCGGACAATGTAAAATGCCTTTCTCTCGTATGACTAAGGGCACTTTGCAAAATTAGGTATCTTTTAGGAAGATATTTAACTACGTAAAATAGACACGTAATTTAGTAATCTATTTTGTTTTCAGTAACCTAGTGAATACTACGGTACTCAAACCAATTATACCACGTGTTATACAACATAATTTAGTTAAAATTTGGCGATGATTTTATAATAATTATATTCTTTTTGTTGTACTAGCCCGAGCTAAAGAAAATTTTTAAAAACCTATTTAGAGGCTAAAATTTTAACCCATGCCAGGACTCGAACCCGCGACCTCTGGCTAATCGTACCAGCTCTCTCCCAACTGAGCTAATCAGTGGCATCAGTGAAATTTCGAACCTCTTTACATTACTAACTTTTTTTAACCTCTAAGTAGGTTTTAAAGAGGATTTCAGTGAAATCGAAATAAAACATGTCGAATAAACCGAAATCAATGAATGATTTTTATCACAAATTATAATAATAATAATTATTGTTTATGCCATGATATATGTTGGTATTCTTAAGTTTATTGTAGGATAATGATATTATTTACCGCTAAAAGAAGAGCTTTATAAAACATCTATGAAGTCAACAAGGCAACGTACACAGCACGTCAACCTATACATACGAACACTGTAATCAGTTACGTTACGGACGACTTTGCAACAAAACTGTACAGCTTGACCTACTGTCGACTGTACCCAGCCTGTGTAACGCTGCCTCTGAGCACTTCAGAGGCAGCGATGATCTGGGTGCATTTTTTATAATTAGATATGTTTAAGATTTTATCGTACGTATCTCAAGCTTCCTTTTATTTTTTATATATTGTCTCTAAAAAGTTTATATCGGAGTCTCAACTAAACGAAATTCCGTGACAAAATTAAACAAAAAACTAGTTGACTAAAAGTGATATCTACTAAAGGGTGTCCGGACTATTTTGTAATAAACTCGAGTAGGTACTCAAGTAATTGAATATGATCAATCAGGAGATAACAATCGGCGGAATTAAGTCATTCAGCTGAGCAGCAGCTGGCCATTGGTTAAGTCCGTGGATTATTTAGTAGCGCCGGTAGAGTCGGCTGATTGCGCGACAGATAGGTGGTACATTTTATTTCTTTTTACCGGATCGCGCCAGAAGGAGGGTTTTGTTTTTCGTGTGTAAGTATATATGTAGGCATGTATATTTCTTAGTTACGCTTTGTAGCGTAAAAGACTTAATGGAACTGAGCTGTGAGGTGCTATTGGATTCGTTTTAACTATAAGAATAGCACTGGGTATATATAACATTTTAAAACTTGATATTTAGATAATAAGATAAGTTAAGACACCGGAAAAATGCTTGCAGATACAGAAGATAAGATACAATTGGCGGCCTTATTCCTAACTTATTGATGATTTACATTTACAATTTTTTGCGCAGTCGGGTAATTTTTTTTAAACTAAGGTTTTTACTTGGATTTTTAAGTTCAACGGATTTTTAATTGTCTTCTTGACAATTATTCAGTGGCAAAAATGTATTTAGCTTTTATTCGAGCATTGAAAATAAAATAGTGATATTGTTTATTGACACGCGAAGCTTACACGTGGACACAGTGATACATTTGACAAGGAAAGATTAGCTACTAAACAATCACAATTAGATCACCTAAATAACTAAAGAAAGTAACATAATGTTTTATTTATACGGGTTCAGACAGAGTTTACTAGAAAAAATAAATCTAATTTTTAACTGACTAGCAAAGTATTAATTTGGTTTCAGATTATCTCGTTTGAGACTCTGATCTTTAGGCCTACACTATCAGCATACAAGCGTGTTTTTTTAATTTTGCTTTATGGCCTAGTTTTAGAATTATATCGGAAGAAGATTTATAATGTTAAAAACCACAATCATCGCATGCTGTCGATACACGTTTTAAGGTCTTCGCACATTAAAACAACTCAACGGCGACTCGACTCTATGCCAAATATTGAAATTTAAGCCCTGTGTCATAATGTTCAAGGTTTAATTTCATGATATTAAAGTAGTGTACGACGAGTGGCCTACGCATCGTACACTAAAGGTCAACCACGACACGTTTGTCACGCAATGACCACACGTTGTCCACGCAACGACCACACGTTGTCCACGCAACGACCATGCGTTTGCGACTGACGCGTGACGGGCAACCATTTGCCAGCCCTCAATATGTCCTCAATAATATTAAGTATATAATAAAACAAGTATCTCGGCATACTGAAATAGATATAGAATTTTTCTCAGTCATCTAGCAGATGTCTCCGGATATTCCAATATTCCCCTTCTGATTTCCTTTGTCGCAACATATCATGTACCCGATAATTATCTTTTTTTCCTGCTGTTTCGTTCATTTTCATTATCGAGTATAAAAGCTATAATCGCCAGTTCACTGAACGTAAAGTTCGACATTTCATAAGCAACACGACTTCTTTGGACAAAATTCAACCGAAAACTGAAGTTAGACGAGTTATCTGTTGAATACGCATTACCCACTCGTTGACACCGCGTTGTCCACTCGTTGACAACGCATTGCCCACTAGTGACCATGGGGTGGATCAACTAGTTGACTACTTATAGAGAGTGTGAGTAGAGTTGCTGCCGCGTTGGCGTGGAGTTGTAATAATGTGCGAAGACCTTTAGCGTATCAACTACATGTTAGATTTGTAATGGCGGTGGAACAAAAACATATGTCAAAGTCTCTGACTTGACAATGGCGTATAGCAAAATTATTGTCAGAATCTAGTGCTAAATTAAATCATAGCCGCTTGAAGTCTACGCGCGCTTTTCTTGCCAGTAGGTTTAAAAAATCAACGAAATTTATTGAAATTCATGACGTTCACTTTTTGAAAAAAACGTATTATTAATCAAGATATGTTTTTTCCATTGGTGGCACTTGATAGTTTAAAGAAACAATGCATGACATATAAAAATTTTACTGCGTATCGAAATCAACTGTAATTAAATGACAAGATTTAATTCAAAGTAGCACAGAAACTGCGGCTTAATGAACGTTACTAGTCAAACTAGGTGTCCTCATTCCACATCCCCGTCAGGCTATACTAGTCCACTGCTGGACATAGCCCTCCCCTAAAGAGCGCCACGTTGTGCTATTATAGGGGGTAATGCCCATAATCCCCACGCTGGGCATGCGGGTTGGGGATCGCAGTTCGGTGGAATTGTATTGAATTGTAACTGGAATTCGTTCGTTATCAACCCTTGTATGTCCCCACTGCTGGGGCACGGGTCTCTTCCTGCATCGCAGGAAGGTTAGGCCATACTCCACCACGGGGGCCAAGTCCGGGTTGGTGGAGGATTGTAAGACAGTGGCGGGCCTTACTGTCAGAAGTTATCAAGCCGCCCATAAGGCCTCTGACATGGCTTAACGACTGCCATTAATGACAGCCGGCACCAACGGCTTAACGTGCCTTGCGAAGCACGGAAGCGCTCGGAAAAATGCCACTAGCGGTAGTCACGGGACGCTCACCCATCCTGTACCTGACCGCGCCTGTCATTGCTTAACCAAGTGATTGATTCCAATCACTCGGTTCGCCTAGAACTGGAATTCTTCCACATAAATTTATTATTTTACATAGAGGCTTAGAAATACTAAGTGCCATCCAAACGTTTACCGATCGTTTAAGCGCGTATTCCAAGAACGATCTAAGTAAATACACATGAGTAGGTATGCCGTGGTACAAAAGAGCTCTAGGCATCTTATTTCTTCCACATACATTTATTGTTTTATATAGAGGCTAGCTGTGTGGTGTCGGTTTAGAGAATAACACCAACCCAAATTCTTCTCACGGGTGTTGTAAAAGGCGACTAAGGGACACAAACCGGGGGGTGGGCAGCAGCGTCTCCTGCAGTGCAATTCCACCAAACTGCGATCCCCAACCCGTATAACCAGCGTGGGGATTATGGACATTACCCCCCAATGATGGCACAACCCTGCGCTATGTCGCTCATTAGGGGAGGGCTATGTCCAGCAGTGGACTAATGTAGCCTGAAGAAGAAGAAGATAGAGCCTTGAAAAACTAAGTGCCATCCAAACGTTTACCGATCGTTTAGGCGCGTTTTCTAAGAACGATCTAAGTAATATAAATGAGAGGTATGCCGTGGTACAAAAAGATCTAAGCATCTCAGTTCTTGCACACAAATTTATTGTTTTATATAGAGGCTTGGAAAAACTAAGTGTCATCTAAACGTTTACCGATCGTTTAGGCGCGTTTTCAATGAACGATCTAAGTAAATATGCATGAGTAGGTATGCCGTGGTACAAAAAGCTCTAAGCAACAGCTCGGGCGTCGGAGATCCTGACGACATTCTTGCCGCGAAATGTCAGCTTGCTTCCTTATCTAATAGCGGACACCTTTCGGGGCAGCTGCCTAGCGTTTTATAAGACCGCTCTATCATTGAGCTAGACACTGTACAGAAAAACCAGCGCACTATTGGCTAAGGAAGATTTTAAATTCAATTCAATCTTTATTCATCTTTATTCTACGTTAAGTAACAAATGAGTACACTTTATTTATAATAACTTGCTATTTAGTAGAAAAGATCTAAAGTAAAACTAAAATAATAACTAAACTAAAATCTAATTAACATAAAGTAATAAAAATAAATACCTATAATTTACAAATAAAACACTTGCCCCAGGTCAGTGTCCCTCGGCAGGGAGCCCAGAATGCTAGCAACATTCCCCCTTTGGATGGCCAGACTTATTCTCTGGCCGAGGTATGCG
Organism: Yponomeuta sedellus; assembly: GCA_934045075.1. Classification (NCBI taxonomy): domain Eukaryota; kingdom Metazoa; phylum Arthropoda; class Insecta; order Lepidoptera; family Yponomeutidae; genus Yponomeuta; species Yponomeuta sedellus. The sequence continues at coordinate 6,625,365 of OW203726.1, read as the reverse complement.
CCAGCCCTCCGGTCCCCCGTGGCGTCGATGAGGCGCGTTGACAGCTCTTTAAAGAGTGAACGCGCCTCGGGGCCCCACGGGCCCAGTGTCTCGACCCCAAACGGCGCAAATATGTATTGGTTGCCCAATGTTGCATATTTCCGCCGTTTGAGGCCTTCCGCCGCCCCGGCCGCTGAGCCAGCGGCCCTTATACTCTGGGAAACATGGGAAGGTGCTAGTGTGTCGACGCAGGTTGAGTCCCACACCAACGGCCTCCCATGTTTCCAGGGTATTGACGTCATTCCGTCAGGCCTTTTCCCATCATCTCGGAAAATTCCCGGAGGTTCCAGCATTGCTGGAACTCCGGAAGTAGCGAGGGCCCTTCGGATGACGTCATTTAGCGCCGCGTGCCTCGGTAAGCGGCCAGCACTCCGTTGACACGATAAGCCGTGGTGACCCATGTGGTCGACGTCAGCGCCGCAGGGGCACTGATGGGGCACAGTGATAGCGCAAGGTATTAGGTATTTATTTTTATTACTTTATCTTTATTTCGATTTTTTTTTTCAATATTTATTTCGATTTGTATTTCTAGCTCGGGAGCCGCTCTGGGAGCAAAATATTCGAAGGCTTAGACATTTGTCGCATAAAAATAAAATAAGATTACTCGACAGAGTCATTAGACATTTTCTCATTCGAATTCAATGTAGCTTGGCATTCAGGATACAGTTTTTGGCTGTCGCTCGACTTTTTATGTAGAAATCTGGTCATAAACTAATTATTTGCTAATGAAGTGAGTATTGCCTATTTGCTCAGTGTGAGGTGCAACGCCTAGCTATTAAGGAAAATTCAATTTTGTTATGAGTGTACTACGTAAGTATCTTGTAACTTTTTGGAAAAAATCTAATGTAAGTTATAGGTATAAGATTATCACCTCCGAAACGGCTTCACCGATTGTAAAGATTTTTTTAGTAGTCGTAGACTAATTAGTATGGTAAAACAGCATTTGCGGGGTCAGCTAGTATATAACGTTATATTTTTTTATGCTATTAAAGCAACTTGATTTTTTTCTCTTATGGCCGCCGAACTGTGCTAAGTTATTGATTAAGTATCACACGTAATTCTTGGTGTATATACAATAAAGAATATTCTATATATCTCTTAAGAAGAGCGGCCATGTCGTCCTACTAATTCTACGCAGATAAAATTGACTTTAACTAATAGGTATTGTTTTATTTTGTTATTAAGAAATATCACAACTTCTTCTTCTTCGATTATTTTTCGCAAATTTTAGCTATTCCAAAATGTCGATTCTGATATAGCTATTACAATTATTGATTTATCACTTGGTCCAGGGCAGATGACGTGGAACTTTAATTGATGTCAGCTAAAAAGTTTTACAGGAATAATACTATAACATCCTAATTCCTTGGTCTCACATTCCAGGCTCTGGGTCTGACCTTTTCGACATTTCTGACGTTCACTTTTTATGAAACTTCTGTCACTATTTAATGTATGACCCTATTGTGACTAATTACAGCCACGGCACGTCGGTAGGTAGAGCGTTTTTTGCTTGCGTTATTCTTACTTTGAGAAAAAACTAATATTTAATTGAAAACATCAGATAATGTTTTTCGATAAGGTTTCTTTTAATTAAAATGGCGCTGCTATGTATTTATTAAGTTTCAACTTGATCAATAGCTTATGGCTAGTTGCTGACACAAGACATAAGACAATAACAAATTCTACGTTAGTGCTTAGGCCTACTCACAGAATAAGAGAGAGGAAACTTTATTACCACATCTGTGTTACTACTTTCCTATCGCGGAAAAGCTGATATTATTTCCAATTAGCATTGCTACTACACATTCATAAATGAATGAAGGAAGCGCTCGTGGCCTAGGCGAATCGAGTGATGGAATCAATCACTTGGTTAAGCAACAACAGTCGCGGTCAGGTACAGGATGGGTGAGCGTCCCGTAACTACCGCTAGTGGCATTTTTGCGAGCGCTTCCGTGCTTCGCAAGGCAAGTTAAGCCGTTGGTGCCGGCTGTCATATAATGGCAGTCGTTAAGCCATGTCAGAGGCCTTATGGGCGGCTTGATAACTTCTGACAGTAAGGCCCGCCACTGTCTTACAACCCTCCACCAACCCGGACTTGGCCCCCGTGGTGGAGTATGGCCTAATCTTCCTGCAATGCAGGAAAAGACCCGTGCCCCAGCAGTGGGGACATACAAGGGTTGATAATGATTCATAAATGAATGTGAAAACCTAGTCATTGGCTATGCTGAGTTTGAACCGCACATGCTAAGCATGGTAGGTCTACTGATCAAACAGTGCGGTAGATTATTTCTGCCTTTATTAAAAAATCCAATACAGCCCTAACACAGAGAAGAGACCCAGTTTTTTTTGTAAAACTCATAAAACCCGCCGACGCCGGACACGCGTAAATCGGCTCCCGCTTTAATTTGTGCTTTAAACGGAGAGAGAAAGTTAATTTATTGGAGGAGCAAGGGAATCGGCTAACTATTAAATTTATAGCCGCGAAGACAGCGAGTTAGGCCATTCCGCAACTTGGACCGGGAATAAAAACTGCTGCCGGAATAATAAAAGGTGGAATTACGGGGAAACTTTCGCTTTTTCGGGATCTTCATTTTGCCGCGCCTCGGCCGATTCAGAAGCTCCAAAGGTGGCTCATACGATGATGCCATAAATAAGGGTCGTATTTTGGCTAACGGGAAGCAATTCACCAGATCGGCACATGGATGAAGGGGTTGGTGTGAGAGGTACGAGGCAAAGGCTTTATAAAATGAAGTCTCCTCCTTCTGTATACCTATACCTTTATTTATGCCTAGGAGTGGGCTAAATTTTCAAAGAACTTAAAAGCATTCGTGGTTCAATAATTGCAAAGATGTGGAACGCTTTACCGTCGTCTGCTTTTTCTGAGACGTATAACCCGGGTGTCTTTAAAACTTTACTGTTACTTTACAGAAGCGTCATCAGGCTATATTTTAGACCCTGTCTTAGAAGGTGTTAAAAGTTAGCCTTCTGAATCTTCCACTTTTGTGCCATCCTGCCAACATCCACTTTCGCCTCGCGCCGTGTACTTGGATGAAATTCTGAGAATTCTAATATCTTTCTCCGAATATTCGGTCGGCTTTTCGCCAATCCTCAAGCGGCTTGTTTACGCAATTCGCCGATTCGACGGGGAGGGAAGATTAGTTCGATATACCTACTACTTTTTAATACTAGAACTTTTTTCTAACTTTCTTGCTTTTCACTCATGAATTGTAGGTTCTTTCAGAATCAAATTACGCGCTACATTATTGCCGTTGTAATCTATTGCCTTTCTCACATCAACAAAGGAGGGCTACCTACTGGGATTAAATTTGTATCGGGAAAACCTCTTTTGTACGATATCAACCCTTTTTATGTCCCCACTGCTGGGGCACGGGTTTCTTCCTGCATCGCAGGAAGGCTATACTCCACCACGGGGGCCTAGTCCGGGTTAACGGGGCTAATAAAGCACGTAAGCGCTCGGAAGCGCTCTTTTCTACAAACCTCACAAATTGTTAATAAACTCTTTTACTAGGTTCAAAGATTCAAAGACATTTTATTTCTCATAAAGAACTTGCAGTTCACTTAATTAATGAGAAAAAAAACTTAAAATTAGCTTATATTATAAGGCATGCATTAAAGTAGCATCAATCTTAATTATAAATTTAAGACATGTAGCTTTAGTTTATTTTTAAAAGCATTCATATTTTCTGTATCCTTTACATCAGGTGGTAAGTTATTTTATCATACAGTTGGACACCTTCATACATGACATTTCTTTTACCATATTCAGTTCGTGGTGTTCTTAGTTTAAGTTTAGGGTTTTATTCTTACTTCGTTACCACCTACCCGCGCAGTGACCTCATGTACCAGCTCAAATAATTCAGAAATGCCCTAGCATAAATCCAGGTAGAATTAGAATGATGATTATTGTCAAAAGTGGATATTATTGCTGTTATGAAATGTGGTAAGTTCATATCATATGATTAAAATTATGATAGTTGGCATCGTCTATACAGATGAAATTATAAACTAGGTTCAATATTTTGAATGTAATTCAAATGCCAGGAAAGGTTGATCTTACATCTCCGGGATATAATAGGTACAGGCCAGTGTGTATATATATATATGTATCTGTGTGATCGACATATCCCGCATTTCATCAACAGCAGTCGCACACAAAATAAAAACTTTAAATCGAATACTTTAGGGTTTAGTAGAGTCAGCATAAAATTACGCACCTGTTTTTCACTGGACATGTCGTCAAGCTCCATCGGGCCATTGTTCATCGGCAGCGTACTGTGCATTGGTGACTTGAATCCGGCAGTTGAAGATATCGCGGCCACCTGCCCACTGCTCTCCGACCCAACCTCCATGTTAGACCCATCAGACTCTGAACTATTCGCCCGAATTTTCCGTCTCTCTTTCTTCCTAAAGTCAGATCTCGTCGGCGAAGACCCACTCATAAATCCATTTGACTTCTTTTCATAGCTGTTATCAATCAACATCGGGTTCTGGAAGTTGCTATGGTGGAGACCGTTCGGAGTATACTTATCGTGTAAAGCCTTCACGTCGAACGGCTCGTTTTTCAGCACGTGGACCACAGTCGGGCTCTGAATGTTCTGTATTAAGCTTCCGTTCTGATGTAGGAGGGTTCCATTCTGGTGGAGAATCCCGTTCTGGGTTGGGAATGCATTAATAGTGGCAATATTTGGTTGATACAGCTGTATGTGGCGGTCATCGATGTACGTCTGCCCGGCCGTGAGCTCGCGCGCTTGTATTGGCGCCGGTACGATGGGGTAGCTTCGGGCGTTTACAGCTGTTAGCGTATGGAATGTGGTCGCGTTGACCGGAGAAAGGGTGGTCAACGTGGTAGATAAGGGCGTCACCTGCGCCAGCGTGGTGAGATGGGCTGGCGAAGAGGGCGTCGTGAGCTGCGTGAGTTGGGTTAGATGACTAGGACTCGCGCTGGGCGTCGGACTGGCTGTCACGGGCACCGGAGTGACGCTGGGCAGGCCAGTCTCCGGTATCACCGTCGTCTCCGGGAACGTTTGAAACTGGCTCTGGAAGGACGGCAGCTTGTTGGGGATCGGCTGCAGCGTGACAGACTGGTAGGACTCGAGAGGCGTCGAGAATCCGGCACGCAGGATCGCGTCCTTGGAGTTGACGGTGATGGGCATGGACTCCCATGGCCGGTATTGCGGTTGACTGGAGATAATGGAGAGCGTGTCGCCAGTGCGCTCGTAGTACTCCCAGGTGGGCTCGAGTAGCCGCGTGTCGGCCAGCAGGCGCTGGTCGTCCGTCATGTCACCGAACGTCGAGAAGGGCGGTAGATGCGCTTCCGCGCCGCCCTCCGCTCCTAGCGGGCCGCTCATGGCGCCTTACCGCGACGCGACCGCATCGCGTCGTCTCTCGCGCACTGCTAGAAGTATTCGCTACACTTGTGAAACAAAAGTTTTGCGGACTACGTACAAAAATAAAGGTCTATGATGAACACCGGGAACCACAAAGTCACACTCGCGCTGGAACTCGTTATTTGTACTGTGAGACTGTCGCTGCAGCTCGACGATCGTTCAGGCGACTTCTTCTAGCCTAATTATAGCACTTACGATTACGATTATACGGCACACTGGTTTAACACTACACTAATCACAATATTTTCGTTTTTTATGACTACGAAATAAGTTATGTAAAAATCCTTAATGAATAGAGGCAACGTCTTAACAGATACAGGTTTTGTTTTATAATATCTTTGGCTGACTTGTGAAATGCTCGTCGATGTGTCTCCTTGCGTTCTATAAACTGCTAACTGTCGTAAAATATTTGTGCACTCGTTTAACGATTTTTTTTAATTATTATTTTGGAACGTTTAAATACTGGTCGTTGATTGATAGTTTGATTTTAAATTTTATCTTTCGCTCGATTGCAAAGGCTCGTTTTTATTGTAAATACCGATCACTTCAGACTTAAATTAATTTGTACTGTTTGGGAGTTAGCGTATACTAGTTTTTTCTTGTTTATGATTTAGTTTTATCGTTAAAAGGTTAAAAAATAGTGCTTATATTTAGTTGAAACGAAACGATTTGACTGGAGGCTTTGGTTTGATGAGTTTTTTAGAATGTTTTGGTTGTTTGTTGTTCTGTTGCCTCGGAGTCGCCGCGAGGTAAAGCCGGTGTTATCCGGCCGGCCTGCACCAATCTGCGGACAAAACAAAATTATGTCATTAGCTCAGTATAAGGACTGCATTAGGAAGGTAGGCGTAAGTATACGGGTTGCTGAAATAACAGTGGATTCCAAAGGTGGATTACCTATTTACGTATCACATTTACATTACATCTCCAATATCGAGTAGAATTGAGTCCGTGTAATACTCAATGCGGGGAGAAAATAGCAACACTGTAGGCTATTATTTCCGCTACTTTACGCGATCCGCCACCGCGGGATGAATTCAAAATAATAAGGTGGAAAAGGAATTCCGTAACTATGTAAATTCGAAAGTTACGAGTGCGTTTGGACATGTTTACGAGTGGTGGCGAGATGAGTGGCTGCGCATGCGCGCCCGCCTGTTTTGCCGAATGACCCCGAATCGATGGCGCGAGAACTCGTTCAAGAATCGAATTAGGATTTCATTTCTCGATTATTGCCGCGGCTCTGTATTTTCATAACAACTTCAGGCAGGCACGGGCGAAACTTCGCGAGACAAACGATATACTTACACGAAGTGCTTTCGGGAGTTTTGTCGGGAAACTCTCTTAGGCGGAAAGTTTATTAGGACAGAAATAAATGTTGCCTTCTCAGGTGCGCAGGTAGTAGGCGTTTTGCTAACTAACGAAGGAACTTTTTGATTTCCCGACTAACGCTAACTTGCCTAAGAGTAATGACTGCCTATTCCCAATACTTATTGGATATTTTATTGCTAGGAATAAAAGTCTTCGTCTCTGCTAAAACAAAATTAAACAAAAAAGATATTTTTACTGAAGTATAACAGGTGCAAATTCATCGCTATTAAGCGCCTAAAGCCCCGAAAGGAGTAAAACAACTTAAGGGCCTGTTAGCGGGTCCTTTAATTTTAGTAATCTTTTCTTGCATTTATTTCTTAAGTGAGGAAACCTGCGTATCTGAGGTGTTTAAGTACCTTAGCTCTTGTATGGCCAATCCACGGTGGGCACGCGTGGTAATTAACATAACATAACATTTACATACAAGCACATACATTGCTTCTGGCCCCACACTAGGATACCCTGTGTCGTGGGAACCAGAAACAACGACATCACAAACATGTAAACATCCAAGACCTGGGTTTTTTTTTGTTGCCAGTCGGGATTCGAACCCGGGACCTCTTGCATGGTAGGCAGACGCACTACCGCTACGCCACAGAGGTCGTCCATACTCTCTCTTTGAGAGAAGGCCTGTGCCCTGCAGTGGGACTTTTATAGGCTACATAAAAAAAACTAAAGAACACAAGCGTAGCATACTCTTATAGAAGGAACGTACATAACTTTTTCACTTAGTTCAATAAGCGGTACGACACGGAATCGCTTCAAGATTGTAATCGCATTGTCACGTAGCGGGAACATTTCACTGGGCCGTGACGTCATCATAACACCCCCCTTCGCCCTTCACCGGACGACGCAGGGTTAGCAAATTAACACCTCTTTTCGGAATTATCTACTTGATGGTAGAGCGCTTTTTAGGGTTCCTCACCGGAAGAGATCTAAATGGGACCCTATTATTCTGCCTCCGCTATCTGGAATTTAAGCTGCTAACTAGCGCCACTCACGAAATAAAAATCATAACTTGTTTTATAATACCCTTTTTTCCAAAAGTAAATATTAAAAATCTTAACCATTATGTCAACTATTTTTAGAACCTACAGTCTTGAACCTAGGATCAACAACCTAGGACTTTAATCGATTTCCGTCATATAGCGCTATATAGATAGCGGAAATCAATTAAAGTCCTATTATATTGATATTCGTTTTAGGCAGTATGTTCTAAGAATAGATAACATAACATTTACATACAGGCACATACATTGCTCTGACCCCAGAAGCTCTCGGAACTAGAAACATCACAAACGTGTAAACATCCAAGAACTGGGGTTTTTTTGTCTCCAGCCGGGATTCGAACCCGAGACCATATTAAGATTGTTGATGTTTCTTTTTAAAAAAAAGTATTATAAAACAAGTTATGATTTTTATTCCGTTTTAGGTTCTAGTTAGCACCCCAAACTGCTTTAAAGCGCTCTATCTGTGGCACCGTAATTGGTAGATGATTGAAATTATCATAGAATAGTGTTATTACCTACGGCGCATTACCTAACAATAATAATAAAGATTAAAAAAAAAGGGGATCTCCATACAACGAACGTGATCGTTCGCAGTTTTTTTGTATGCTCTATCGTAAAAAGTGTAATACAAACAGGTATCAAACTTCGCATGATTCTGGGACTTATTATATATTCTAAAAATAAATAGTAAAAAATGGTCAAGCGCGAGTCGGACTTAGTGAATACTTACTGCACTATCAGTTTAAATGATGATTATAATGTAACAACCTTAAAACTTGTGGAATGCAATAAAGTATTGAGTATTGAGTATGATTATTAGTTCTATCGTAAGATGGCGTTACTAGTACGGAACCCCCAGTGCGTGAGACCGACTCGCAATTGACCGGTTTTTTTGTTTTATAATGTTCCTTGTTTATAACATTTAAAATGTTTAAAATGCTTAAGGAATTAAGTCCACCGTATTAATAAAAGTTCAATATTTTATAAAAGTATTAATAATAATAATAGTACACTCGAGTAATTTTTTTAAATGTGCATTTGTGAACGTGACAAAAAGTATTGATTTTCGTGCATCGTGACTCGCAACCATTGTTGAGAGTCGCGTGAAAAAATACCGATTGAGAGACATTATTGATCTAAGTTTGATTGTTCCTGGCAGCCCTACGCTTAAAGCGTTCTATAAACAGATAGTTCCGTCTCTTTCTTTTCAATAGCTTCGCACCACTGCGAATAGCAACGTCAAAATCCTGCTCCATTTATTAAATAGGTCGTTATTCTAGTGTTCCATATAGTGACAGAGGAAAAATATACAGCATAACCTTAGTGTTATTTAAGATTTTTTTTCTTACATAGTTAGACTTAGATTTCTACTTTAGATTTGGATACTGTTGAAAGAAGATTTGACAATTTATGTAAAAATTTTAAAATCTAGTATCCCAGTGTTTGTTATCAATTACCTTTGAAACGGCTTCAATGAATTGCATGATTTTTTTGTGAATATTTCATAGATTAGAGGTCGTCGATTAATAAATATGGCAAAACAACATTTGACGGATTCCCTAGTTAAATTATAATTTTTCGTGACTGCTTGGCGCACAATGTAAAGTAATATTTGTACTTTGTTTAAAAAAGAATCAAGCTGAATCATCCAATAGAGTTGGAAAGCCTTCAGTGGGTTAAGTTGAGTCCCATATTGGAGTATGAGCATAGAATAGAACCAATTTATGGCCGCGGAGTGTATAAACAAACTATTCTATTAATAAAGGGCCTACTATTCCAAGTTCATAGTAAAGCTCGCTCCAATTCCGACCGACTATTTTTGGGGTGGACTATTTTAGAATGTCTAGTTCCGATTTTTAACCGTCAAATGCTATCTGATTGCAATTTGACTTGACGCAGGTTATTTTTAGAAGTGTATTTTTGAGCCTCTAATTCCCTCACGGAATAACCGATGAAGTAGGCGGAGGCAACGGTTATTGGAATGGAGTTTACAGATATCTGAACTGAGTTTACTGAATTTTACTAACCTATTACTAACTAAAGAGTTCAGGGCAGCATGATGCCCTGAACTCTACGCGAAAATATTTTCCGCACCAACGGAAATATTCGCAGTTTGATTCGCGCGCTCAAGAAAATGTATAATATAAAAATGTACCATATAATACAATTATAACAATAAAGAGTGTTTCTGGTGCGTACTCATCACAAAAATGTTTTAAAATTTTATTATCATTCGTGGCGTTTCGCGGCGTTCGCGGATTTTCGCGGCGTTCGCGGACTTTCGCGGCGTTCGCGGACATTCGCGGCGCCACATATTTAAATTTGAAAGATAGTAGCCAGTTCGTGAAGATGGAAATATATTAACAGAATAGAATTGGCTGAAAAATTATTTCTCTTTTGGCAACAGACAGCCACAATGTTACAGAGAGGTGCAATCGAAATATACTTACTAAAAGACTAAGGGCCAGTTTCTGAATGGACAATTTCACATAATACTTGACTGTAGTGTTGTCTCTTCCAATTTCTTACCAAAGAGCGAGACGGAATGTTACTTAAGTACCAGAATAACAATTAGGTAAGGGTTCGCCGTTTATGGTAAATAATATACAGCTTAACTCATGTTTGTGACTCATTAGTTAAGTAACAATCTTTAAGAAACTATGGGCCGGTTTCTGAATTGAGAATTTCAATAAGTAAATACTTAAGATTTTTTTTCTAACGTTCTTTATTAGAAATTCCTAGAGCCAACATTATAACTGTAATGTTGTCTCTAGGAATTTCGACAAAGAACGTTAGAAAACGTTACTTAAGTATTTACTTAAGTAAACATTATAACTGTATCGTTGTCTCTAGGAATTTCTAACAAAGAACGTTAGAAAACGTTACTTAAGTATTTACTTAAGTAAATATTATAACTGTAATGTTGTCTCTAGGAATTTCGACAAAGAACGTTAGAAAACGTTACTTAAGTATTTACTTTGTGAAATTCTCAATTCAGAAATCGGCCCATAGTTTCTTCAAATTTTTACTTAACTAATGAGTCATAAACATGAGTTAAACTGTATATTATTTACCATAAACGGCGAACCCTTACCTAATTGTTATTCTGGTAAATACTTAAGTAACGTTCCGTTACGCTCGTTGATAAGAAATTGGAAGAGACAGCACTATAGTTATGTGTTAAGGGCCAGTTTCTGAATTGAGAATTTCACTGACTATATAGTTAACTGTAGTGCTGTCTCTTCGTATTTTTCAGAAAAGAGCGTGACAGCACGTAACTTAAGTATTTACTGCAACACTAGCGGGTTGCTTGCGACGGAGTAAAATTTTCTTCGTGTTTATTATTATTTTGTATTTAGTAACAGAAAGGAGCTCATTCCTTAGACTCAAAGGTTAACCGATTTCAATTTTCAAAAAGATTTAGTTCTGTATATCTACCACTCATTGCTTCTTCATGGTCCAAAAGTTCACGTCAATATTTTCAGAGTATTACAGCAATCTCTTTCGGGACCCCGCTATCATCTGAAGCGGATTTCTAAAAGCGTCGCATAAAAGGCGTTGTCTTTTGTTTTGTTCCGTCAAAGAGGTGGCAAATTGCAGCACGCTTGTTTCGGCGTTTTCACTCGCTCCCCCAAAAACCTAGCCTTTTTATGTTACGACTATAGCGTTTATGTTGAGCGTGTTAAGGGCTGTGGCTTGGGAAATGGAAGAGGTGATATCAAGTGTTCGGTTGAAGAGGTAATACTTTTTCAGGTCCGTGTGCATCTCGTATGGCGGGCGTCAGCAGTTGATGTACAGTAAAAGCTTTAGGCATTAGGTATCCTCCACCAACCCGGACTTGGCCCCCGTTATGGAATAAGGCCTAACTTAGGCCTTCGACGCACCGCTTTCCTGCGTCGAAGGTAAGTTAGGTTAGGTTAGCGAGGACGGTCACCCATCCCGCAAACGACTACGCCTGTTGTTGCTCAACTCATACGATTGATTCAATCACTCGGTTGGACTAAGCCACGAGTGCTTCGAGTGCGCAAGCACAAACTTATGTTCGATCCGACATTATTCGAGCAATATAGCTTTCATACCATAGAAGACATACAAAATACAAAAAATATAAAAGACTTGTTTTCATCCTTATGAGAAAGCGCTTTCGAATTAAGGTTACAATTGTAAGTAAATTTTCTGTTAAATTATAATTTAATTTTTTAACTTGCTCACAATGCCCCATAATGTTTGAAGTGTAAAATGTTATTTGAGTTATCTCGTAAAATATTTTTTATGCATCTGCCTTTGCATACCCTTTAGGAAAATGTTTAGAATTCAATGAAAAAAAGTAAATTTAAATTTAAAATAACTTTATTACCTAGAGCATGTTTCTTTTTTGCTATAACATGAGATAACATTATTCTTTACTAGGTGTGGCCCGCGGTTTATCGATTTTCTCACGCAAATAAGATATTTTCTCGTAGCAAAACGTAGCCTATATGTTAATCCAGTATGTCAGCGAACTCCATACCAAATTTTATTAAAATAGCTCCAGCCGTTTAGACGTGGAGAAGTAACAAACATACATTATTATATAACGATAAGACCGCCAATTGTATAACATTAATTAGATTTAAGAATCATGGTTGTAATATTTTTCTGGTTGTGCAATAAAGTGTTCTCTATCTCTATCTATCTATCTATCTATTAGTATGATTTACCATTACCACACCAACTGTACTATAACTATGTATGTGATTTAGCAATAAAGAATATGAATATGTTTTTCCCATGGGAAAATCCATAAACCGCAGCAGGTAACACCGAGGGGCCCAGCTAGTTTCTATGTATTGAGATGTTAACTACCTACGAATACAGATTTATGAAGAGAGTATTAGTAGTATCCCTTCAATCATTATCATTAGCGTACCATTCCAGCAATTTCTTAGGCGGAATCAGACAATTCACTTGGATGAACGTTCACTCGACTGAACTTTTATTTTCTTTCATTCTTTCATTTCTCGTTCACAAGGCATTCTTCAAAATGACGTGAATAGGTATTATGTGACATTCATCTTACTTTTCTCGAATCAGTGTGCGTGCAATAGTACGGGATGTAAAATAGGATGCTTAAAGCCTTAATTCTTCGTTTAAGCGCTTCACTTTTCTTTCTTTCATTTTGTGGTGAAAACCTATGTTTCCAAATTAACCAATCCAACATTAATCAATTTATTAGGCAGACTGTTTCACTTTTAAATTTTTCCTAAAGAGAGAAAAATAATAAATGAAAAATGGACAACAATTGCGTGCCGCGTTGTTGTTGCGGAACGATTGTTCTGGTGTGCGTGCATGCAACGACTTATGAACGTTGATCAAGCGAAGGTGATCTGTCAGGATCGTGGCAAGTGGCAGTCCCTGGTCTCTGCCTACCCCTCTGGGATACAGGTGTGAGGTTATGTATGTATGGACAACAATTATACGAAAATTAACGTCTAATTTCTTTTTTACATAACCTGATCAAATCCACACAAGGACGCGATCAAAACGACATCGCTATTACGCACTAAATGAGAGAAGCGAGGCGAAACTCTTTGTACGACAACACAAAGAGCGCGCCGCGAAAAAAGAAGATTAAAAGCAGTTCTTATACAAAACGGAGCGCGCACCGAAGAAGGAAACATAGAGGGTCACGTCCTCACGTAAAATTTTTAGTACCTATCGTTTCAGCCAGTATAATTAAGTAAGTAGTTCACTAATGCCTGGCTTAAAAAAAAACATTAAATAGGCAAATATACCGGAATTAAACAGGAGGCTGTGAAAAGAGGAAGGAAAGCTGCGTTGCATGCCGAGGCCAAGTTATCAACCAATTGCATTGTCAAAACGATTCTCCCCCGCTCCATATCACTTTCAGGCATCCAAAGATTTAAAAAATGAGCTATTGCGCATTTTTAGATGTGTTATAGCGTCTGTACTATGCCACTTTTAGGGAATACTTTTGCGATAGGAAAATTGTTTTACTGGCCAAATATAGGCAAAAAATTTATATTTTATACAGTACACATCTGTCCTGTTTTCGTGGCCAAATAGTAAACTCGTATCTTTCGTGTAATTTGAAATTGGAACGATATTTTTCCTACTCCGAACGTAGGAGTTCCGACGTAGGAAAAAATATTTTGTATTTTCAAAAAAGTTCTGCCTAGCTACCACTTTTTAATTTCCAAAAATAACTAGCTATAAGCCTTGGAATTGATGGACTTACAGCTGTTCTCTATCTATTTAGTTCACTTAATGTATTATTTAGCGAACTAAATAGATAGATAGAGAACACTATATCATACATAAAAAAGGAAATTACATAGTATTTCTTAACCTAAGAGTACAGAAGGCGGCCTTGTCACTAAAAGTGATCTCATTCAAACAACCTTTGGATGGACTGGGGCAATACATTCTATTTACAAACAAAATAATTAGTTAACTAAGATTACAGAAAGTCATACTTCGTTGTGTATAGGAAAGAGTTTCCAATACATCTTGTCTTACCGTAAGATAAATTATACTAAATTTTTCCCGAAAAGTATATTGCATAAGCAGTAGCCACTCGGAAACTAAGTAGTTTTCCGTAAATTAACTTCGTTTGGGAAATTTATGCGTTTATACATAAGCGAAATTTGTCGCGATATTATTAACTGCATTAAGTAAAGATATAATAGAGATGTAGGTAGATAGCATATTTCCTTCGATCGTTCGTTACAGCGACACCATACGGGTTGACATGCCTTTGATAAAAGGCACGATAATACAAATTGAAGAAAATTTTAATTATGTAGAGAGATCGTTAAGAAGTAAGATTTAAAGTACAATAGAGAAAATGCATATATTGAAAATTTATTAAATTCGTAAATTTAAAATTTATTGTACACATAAAAAAGAAATTCACAGATATTTATTAACCCTAGAGTTCAGGCAGCGGCTTTGTTGATGATGAGAGCACTAAGAGTTGATTTAAATAATTTTACATTTATAAAGAGATTAAAACAAAACTGAAGAAAAACTTCTGAAACTTCCAACTTAGTGCCGACGCTTTCATGTGTGCGCAAGGATATGTCTGTGAGCGCTGAAACACGGCTGTGTGCGTAGCTTGTAGCGTGCAGCAGTGTGCGTGGAACGCGATAGTATCTGGGTTTCGGTTGTCAAGGGCAACGGTACAACGTGCAGCGAAAGCTTCGCGTTTTCAGCATCGCTGTAATTATGTGGACTTTATTTTTAGAGTCGGATGTTGTCGCTTTTTTGTGCAACGCGGTCGCGGCTGCGACGCGGCCGAAGGACGCTGCGTTGGTGTTTGACAAAACGCAACTAGGTTTTGTACTTTTGTGCTCGAATTTGAATTAAGAACTCCTTCGGAATGCAGCTGCCAAGATGGAAAGGTCGGCAATGCGGTGAAGCGGCGGAAGATGAAGATGCGATATTGGGTTTACAGGACGTATTTTGTATTAGTATTGTATAATAATCAATAAATAAATAGTAAGCTACGAGGCCGGTTTCTGAATTGAGAAGTTCACTAAGTAAAAATGTTTTTTTATCCATTTTTTTTCCAAAATAATGTAGATTTTGAAATGGACACCTAGTTTGACTTGTAACGGCTTAATGAAGCCGCAGTTTGCGCTACTTTGAATAAAATCTTTTCATTTAATTTCATTTCAATACTTAACCCACACGTTCGACTAACCCCACGAATACGTTCTGTCACGCTCTTTGCTGACAAATTCGAGGAGGCAGCACTACAGTTAAGTATTTACTTAGCGAAATTCTAAATTCAGAAACTGGCCCTATGTCATTTAAGGACACAATATTCAGAAAATTATGCTGGAGACAAGACATATAAATATTTTTAGATGTGTTGCTAAAATTATTTTTACGTCATCGGAACGTAGTAATGCTCAGATGACGAAAATGTATCGAATATAAGCTGTAGGCGATTTAAGACCTGCCTGTTTTGTTCCTGTGAGTACCGCTTATATTTATGTTCTTCGACTTATTTAGAACCAGCTGTCGCGGCAAAGTTCGTACCGACACAGAATCGGTTTGTACGATTCTTGTTACCGTGCAGCGAACCCTGTACGTTGTTACCATGGCAACGCATTAAATAAATATATTAGAGTGTGGGGCCAGAAGTGCTTGTGGCCTAGGCGAACCGAGTGATAGGAATCAATCACTTGAGTTAAGCAACAACAGGCGCGGCCAGGCAGGATGGGGGATCGTCCCGTGACTACCGCTAGTGGCATTTTCCCGAGCGCTTCCGTGCTTCGCAAGGCACGTTAAGCCTTTGGTGCCGGCTGCCATGTAATGGGAATCGTTAAGCCATGTCAGTGGCCTTATAGGCGGCTTGATAACTTCTGACAGTAAGGCCTGCCACTGTCCTACAATCCTCCTCCAAACCGGGTTTGCCCCCCGTGGTGGAGTATGGCCTAACCTTCCTGCAATGCAGGAAGAGACCCGTAAACCAGCAGTGGGGACATACAAGGGTTGATATCGATCGATCGAATTTATTTACAGGTCGCTTAACGTGACTTGCGAAGCACGGAAACGCTCAGAAAAATGCCACCAGCGGTAGTCAGCGGACGATCACCCATCCTGCACCTGACCGCGCCTGTTGCTGCTTAACTCAAGTGATTGATTCCAATCACTCGGTTCGACTGGGCCACGAGCGCTTCTATAAATTAATTTTCAATAAATAAAAATTAAATAAATCGTTTCGTTAATAATATTTTTACTTATGAAAAATATAAGTAAGGCATAGGCCTTACTTTTGTTGTTCATCAAATCTTTTCAAATTCTTCTGCTTCTGTTGAACGTGTTTGATCAAGGAGTACTTGGTTTTTTATTCCACATTACCATCTGTAGCTAAAAGTATTACATCCGGCGGCGCGCGCGCATAATACCTGTACAGGAAACTGATATCTCTATCACCAGCGATCAGTTCACAGATTATCGCTGATAAACCGTCTATAAAAGTAGTAAACGTTCTTCAATGTCACTTTACGTGTGTAGAAAAGAGCTTTTAAGTTAAGATTCAAAAACTCTTCTACAAGAAAAGAATTCTTTATTTTACGCTAAGGCCGAGTTTCATAAAACTACTAAGTAACTAACTAAATTACTACTGCTCTTTTACTGCTTTTCCTATTTTCTAAAGTTTGCTGGAAGAAATCTGTTACGGAGATAAGCTCGCCTTTGTACATGTTATTTCCTGTCTGTCCTGTGAAATCTTTGTGTGCAATAAAATATAATCAAAATGAAATGAAATTTATAATGAAACTGCTAGTAAATTATACTATTTTTATTTTAAATGCACTAACCCGTGCTAAGAAACAAATTTAAAAACCTATTTAGAGGCTAAAAATTTCACCCATGCCGGGATTCGAATCCGCAACCTCTGGCTATCCGTGCCAACGCTCTACCAATTGAGCCAATGGGCGACTCACGGCATCAGTGAAATTTCGAACCCCTTTACACTATTCTCTGTATTACGTACAGGCAGCGACATCTGACTTAAGCAAATTGCATTACTTACAGCCCCGACTACCTACTTTGCAGTTAGGTTTAACATCGGAGTGCTTAGTGCGAGTTTGACAGATCCAATCGAATAACTTTACTACCGCGTTAATCGAGCATCGAGTAGTGAGTATGAGTAAGTTAACCGTTCGGTAACTGGCAAAACGCTGTCACAGTACAACTCGCACTCGCGTTTATTCGTTTTTTGGCTGGTAAACGTGTTCACTTCTCAACGTAAACCATTACAACTCGCACTCAGCAATTTTAATTTCCATACTTGTCGCTAGGTGGCGCTTCCTCGATGCCATAGAAATATGAGTTTACGTTAACGCGATCGAGTAGTTAAAAAACTCGCACTAAGCATTCTGAACGATATCACTTTACCCACATGATTATACTATTTTTATTTTAAATGCACTAACCCGTGCTGAATAGTGTAAAGAGGTTCGAAATTTCACTGATGCCGTGAGTCGCCCATTAGCTCAATTGGTAGAGCGCTGGCACGGATAGCCAGAGGTTGCGGGTTCGAATCCCGGCATGGGTGAAATTTTTAGCCTCTAAATAGGTTTTTAAATTTGTTCCTTAGCACGGGTTAGTGCATTAAAAATAGTATAATCATGTGGGTACAGTGATATCGTTCCGATGTTAAACCTAACTGCAAAGTAGGTAGTCGGGGCTATAAGTAATGCAATTTGCTTAAGTCAGATGTCGCTGCCTGTACGTAATACAGAGAATAGTGTAAAGAGGTTCGAAATTTCACTGATGCCGTGAGTCGCCCATGGCTCAATTGGTAGAGCGCTGGCACGGATAGCCAGAGGTTGCGGGTTCGAATCCCGGCATGGGTAAAATTTTTAGCCTCTAAATAGGTTTTTAAATTTGTTCCTTAGCACGGGTTAGTGCATTAAAAATAAAAATAGTATAATCATGTGGGTACAGTGATATCGTTCCGATGTTAAACCTTACTGCAAAGTAGGTAGTCGGGGCTGTAAGTAATGCAATTTGCTTAAGTCAGATGTCGCTGCCTGTACGTAATACAGAGAATAGTGTAAAGAGGTTCGAAATTTCACTGATGCCGTGAGTCGCCCATTGGCTCAATTGGTAGAGCGCTGGCACCGATAGCCAGAGGTTGCGGGTTCGAATCCCGGCATGGGTGAAATTTTTAGCCTCTAAATAGGTTTTTGCTAGTAAATTATGACAATTCTATGTACATTGCGTAGCAGTCTTTCCTCATGTTAATCTGGGGGTTTATTGACATTGCACAGTACATTGAATCCGCTACTTAAGTCTCTTTTCAAGTAAGTCTCAAATGGTAAATATCTCTTCCAATAGACCGAAAAATATTTTAGTATATTTTTGAGGACCTAAAAGCAATAAAAAAATATATTTTAAAAGTTTGCTTTGCTAAACAGGCAAAAACGCGGTCAGCCATTTTTATCTATGGTTTGAAGTCCTAAAAGCTTGTAAACAAAGATTGGCATTCAACATATAGTCTTCAAATTTGTAAAAACAACGCAATCATAATTTCATACATGCAAAATATAGCAATAATCATTATTGTATTGTTCTAGAATGCACAAACACGTCAGTAAAGACCCCCGGGAAGTTGTGCATTCGTGTACCCAGTGAAATAAACACAAGAAAAACTTGGCTCAAACTTGCCAAAAGATACCCCGATTCTTTATCGACTGAAACTCGGGTGTATTTATGTTAAAATCACTTTGATTTAAGTCCTATAATAATCAATGTCCACTGGCTCTGGCTGACAGATGTTTGTTTACAAACCAAAGATGCTTTCAAGATGGCGGATAGCGTTTTCACCGTTCCGAATTAAAAACGGAAAATATTTTTTTAATTTGCAAATTTGGCAGCCATCCTGCACACTTACTTAGCAAAGTCAATATATTTTGGTTTCTTACATTAATTACTACAGGAAATATTCATTTATCGCGTCAAATTTGATACGAGTCAAGTACGTAAATCATGAATCCTAGTGCTATGAAACAGGCTTCTAAGCACATGGCATAAAATTTATGCTAGATTATTCTGCTAGAGCATCACTCATACGAGATATTTGAAGTAACCACTTAGACGTGGTACTGCTTATGAGTATTGCGCTGTTTAAAGAGAAGAACTGCAACTCTCTGGGATACAGGCGTGAGGTTACGTATGTATGTGAAACAGAAATACAGAGGGTAATTCAGCTTAGCCCTAAGCCTTATCATGGAGGACAAAGCAACGTGGCCTTTCCTTAGACCGGGTAGAAATGTCTTTCAAATCTTTAAATGCATTACAATTCCATTATTTGCTATTGGTATTATTTGATTAAGCTTCTACTTCCAAAAATATACACGTGAACGTTGAGACAGCCTGCCAATAAGATTCCAGTCTGTTTTCTTAGTTGATTTCGTTTCAACGAAAATCAATAGGACCCTGTTTGAAAAGTTTTTTCTTTCGCAATCAAGTTTCCCTTATTTATTTGAAGTCTTTTTTCCTCTTTGTGAATTGGCTTCTCTAAAAATCTAGTGAAAGCTCAGTGATTCATACCGACAATGTGATTTAAAATGTCGTGTAGCTTCGTTATTATTCAGTTAATATGCGGAAACCGATAGAATGTTTCTTGATTTAAATATTGAATTTTTTGCAATTTAAATATTTTTAATCTCGATATCAATCAACCCTTGTATGTCCCCATTGCTGGAGCACGGGTCTTTTACTGCATCGCAGGAAGGTTAGGCCATACTCCACCACGGGGGCCAAGTCCGTGTAATATAGTTAAACTTTCACTTTATTAAGATACAAAGTAACATAGACAATAATTAAAAATTCATTTACAAAAATTTCGTCCACAAAGTCCGTGTTGGTGGAGGATTTTAAGACAGTGGTGGGCCTTACTGTCAGAAGTTATCGAGCCGCCCATAAGGCCACTGACATGGCTTAACAACTGCCATAACATGTCAGCCGGCACGGCACCAACGGCTTACTTAACGTACCTTGCGAAGCACGGAAGCGCTCAGAGGGAATGCCACTAGCGGTAGTCACGGGACGGTCACCCATCCTGCACTTGACCGCGCCTGTTGTTGCTTAACTGAAGTGATTGATTCCAATCACTCGGTCCGACTAGGCCACGAGTGCTTCTACTAGGCCACGAGCGCTTTTGCTACTTACTAGGATGATAAATGAATAACTTAAACTCTTTTATTTTAAAATCAAACAGATTTGTTTTATGATATCTCGATAAGATAGATAGAAATATTCTTTGTCGAACCATTCAGCCATTTTCTTAGACAACTACACCGTTTAAGCAGAAACAATCCAACCCACAATTAGTGTCTTTCGAGAAAATCGCTTTGCTCTGCATAACATAGTTTTTTCCTCATTTTTGTTCAGACGTGTTTAATGTTATCGTAATAACAAATATAAAACGTCTGAGCAAAAATATGGAACAATAGAATGTTACAATTAAAAAGCGTATTTCTCCAAAGTTACTTATTGCGGGTTGGCACGCTTCTGCGTAACACGGTCCAACTATGCATTTAGTAGAATTGAAGCCCAGAGCCGAACAGGAATTGAATCAACGAGAGGTAGTCCGCCGGCAGTGCCACTTCTGATGTGCACATCCGGTACACTTTATCATTACCGACTACGAGTACAGGTGTGCTTAATGCTGTTCTCTACATTATATTTCCTTTGTATCATTCAAATGTGTTTAATAAATCAAGTTTCTTTTTTCGTTCGTTGTCGTCGCACTTTAGCATCGAAGTGTCGATGTCGTGAAATGTTGAAAAATGAAGTGAAATGTCGATGTCTCATGATCACAGTATTAATTTAATTCTTGTTTTTGAATTCTTGCCAGAATGCTTGCCTTCTTTGTTTTGAAAACCTATTTAGAGGCTAAAAATTTCACCCATGCCGGGATTCGAACCCGCAACCTCTGGCTATCCGTGCCAGCGCTCTACCAATTGAGCCAATGGGCGACTCACGGCATCAGTGAAATTTCGAACCTCTTTACACTACTATTTGTATTACGTACAGTAGTAGTGTATTCTTTGTTTTGGCTTTTCGACACGAGTTTCCGTCACTGGATCACGATGCTTTCCGAGACTTTGTTCATGATCATCATAATTTCAGCCTATTGCAGTCCACTGCTGGACATAAGGCTCCCCCAGGGTGCGCCACAAGACCCGAGACTTTGTTATGCCATAGAATTGTTTACTGAAACTTTCGAAGGAGGCAAAATAGAATATTCACGAGAGTCGTATGAATTTAGATCCCTTTAGTTCGCTCGCCCAGATTAAAGTCGGAAAGCAAACGAAACAGAGACCGCGAACACAGACAGTAATTGAAAAGGACAACTCACCAAAATACAAAGCAAACACTCGAAGAAACAGATTGAATAAATTATGAGGAATTCCCGAAAACAACACTTGCCTCTGAACTGAGCCTGTATTTTGTATTAGAGATGTGTGCTGTCTATCAAACGAAAACTTCTAAAGATAACTAAACTAGCATACTACTAGTACAGTCACCGACTCCAAAGCCTCGATTCTGTTATTGCATTATACTACCATGACAGATATATGGTCTTGTCACGTGACGTGATTTTTCATACCATTGACGCCTAAAAGGTTTGATGTATGTGCGCGCCTAGACTTGATGCAGCAACGAAATTAAATAGCAATGTTTATGCCATGGTCATTGTACTTTAACAGAAACTAGGACCTGAAGAGATACCTCTTTCTCATAACCACACGTATTATCCTGATGGTTATAGTAACTTATCATGATACTAAGTATAAACTTGGGCGTTAATGCTGGCCAAAAATGTTGAGTGCGAAAACTTATCTACAGATCGTATGAGGAGCATGTAATAAAGTTATTATCAAGCCAAGATACGTACATCAGCGTTTTAATATGATCATAAGCGTACTCGATGAACCTCAGCCAGATATAGAGTTACGGCCCATCCCATTCAGTCAGTTGAATAGAGCCGCAGATGTGACGTTTTTTACCAGCCTCTATTCCCACACTTCCACTTTTTCTGATGCCTTAATACTTTTGTAAAGGTTTTTTGTCGATGCCGAACGCACTATCGGATGCGACATCGGAAATTGAGTGTTTTTGTCGTATTTAAAGTTTCATATGAGATATTGTTATAGTTTTGTCTCAATTTTCGTAGGATGTTGATTGTGCTGGTGACGCAGATTGTGGGCAGATGCTGAGCACACGTTTGCTTCATTGACTCTAACGTGCATACATTTACATTATTAAAGTATTTTTAATGCACGTAACAAAATCTCGAAAAACAAACAAAATACGTAGCTTGTCAAGGAAATTGATTGTCTAGTGATAGTAATATGTTTTCCGACTACGTTATGTCAAGCTCATTGTTTCTCTTGCTTTGAGATTTGCTGAAACTATAGTCATGAGCGGTACCAGTGTGCATCAGCAAGCGGCAACACCGACAAGACATGAAACTTTTCTACCTCTACAGATGAGTCAATTTTGATCAATACCAAGGCAGAAAAGCAGTACGTTCACCCGTCGCGACTCCCGACCGCCCACTGAGATATTCCTGAAAATTACATTTTCCACAAAAGTTCACGCGCTCTCGAACATTGACGTGAAAACTTCCACGGTACCAAACCTAGCCGAAAGTGAAACTACGTGACTGAAGCCCAAAAAAGATGAAACTGCAAGTGTATAGGTACAGTCGGAAGGGAAGTTTCCTACACAGAAGATAGTAGGGTTTCCCAAGTAACTATGTTCTTCTTTTTTATATGTCCTCTATTCAAGGAGGTTTGCGGCCAAACCCCTGTATTCGGGATGACAACGTTCCATCCCTGCTAAGCCAAAATTTGCCTTATACATGTAATATGTCAGAGGCCTCATGGGCGTTTTGATAACTTCTGACAGAAAGACCCACCACTGTCTTACAACCCTCCACCAATCCGGACTTCTCCCCCGTGGTGGACTATGGCCTAACCTTCTTGCGATGCAGGAAGAGACCCGTGCCCCAACAGTGGGGACGTACAAGGGTTGATACCATCGATCGATCGATATAATATGGCAAGTAATACAAGGCAAAATTTAGAAGTCGAAAGGACTCAATTAAGAAAGTCATATTTTAGTGAAAGTACAATTCCATTTATTGCAACTAATATTACAAAAAAAATAAAAGATTAATTTCTCATAGCAGTTGATCCTGTGATGTTTATCATTATGATAACTTAAAATGTACTAAGTTATCATATTATTGATCATTCTAAGTGCCAGAAAATGGAAGTAGGCTACTATAAAGTGATCTAAGTAAAAAAGTATTCAACTCAACAGCATATTTGACTGCACGAAGTCTACGAACCAATAAGAAGCGAATTATTCAAAGGAGAAAAACGTGATCTCAACAAGTTTACTGTAGATACAACGGGCGGATACTTAGAGGGTTTTGGCAATAAGAGCCGATATTAAAAAGTTTTCGGCGGATCAGACTGCCGAGCAACTTAGGTAGGCTTATCTTCGAGCTACTTTCAATGTTGTCATGAATTAGGTGGGTTGCAGCAGACTGAATCTTATATTTGAACGGTTGTTTACTACATTTAAATTACTGAAAGATTCGCATAAGTATCCTGTTGGACTGAATACTAAACTAATGAAGAGGTTCAGAAATAAACACAGCTACAGGCCTGAATAATGAAACAAAATGTCAGGTTCTACACTAAGTGTACTGCGACACGCTTTTGCTTCGCCTACTACCACAGAGCTGTTTTTTTAATAATTTGTCATTGCAGGAGTTCAAAGAAATATTCTAGAAAAAGCCTCATGCATCAATGGATTGCTACAAAGCTTTTTGACAAAAATATAAAACAAGTGATTGCCAAAAACTCGGAAGAGAAAACTATACGCTGGGCCAACTGATGCATGCTGTTGTAAGCTCGCCTGGATAACCAAAGGAGTATGCCAGATGAAAAACAAAATTCATAATTATTCATGACAGTCATGACAAAATTATTTCGCACTACTACTCCAGCCTTTTCATAGTACGGCCCCGAAAATTAGTAAGAAGAGAAAACTATATGCAGGTATAACTAAAAAGGAAGCATGATGGATGGAAAGGTAACTCGGTTGACCAAAGGAGCAGTCTAGATCAAGAGCCATGACTTGGCGAACTGGTACATATACGACAGCCCTTTGACACAACCACGTAGACGAGTGATTGCTCCAAAAACTCGGCTAGCGAGGAAACTATAACTCTACGCAGATCCAACTAAAAAGGAAGCATACTGGATGGAAGCGTTGCACAATCTCGCCTCGGCTCGGTTCAGTTAACTCGCGGCGAAATTGGCCAATTTGTTTATTTGTTTTCATTGGTCGCTCTGAACTTGACTCCCATTATCGCATTCGCGGGAGGAAGGCGTATTATTTATTCGATTATTCCGTGGGATACTCGCGCTGCGATGTGCCACTGTAGCTGGTGATGATAGCTGAATCAAAGTAAGATTCATTGAACTACAAAAGTTGCAATGTATTGATCATCCTAACAAACTGAAGCGGTATTGCGTTGGTCACATATATCAAAGAACCGATAAGGTTCGAGGAAATGAAACACCGAAAGGTTCCTAAATGGAAAGTATTAGTTAGAAGATGTAGCATGGTAAGTCCGCTGCTGGCTGGATTTAGCAAGTTGAAGCAGATTGCCGAGGCTGAGATGACCAAGGCTAGAAAAATCTGGTGCCCTATGGAGGTCCAACACTAGTGAAATGTAGGATGCCAGATTGCTTCGAATTAAATTTGCAGAGCACCAGCCAGTTATAGCTAATGCTGTTTACCGGCTACTTAGTTACATGATATTTCATGTAACTAAGTAGCCGGTAAACAGTGGTTGCTTTACGCACAGAACCGTGAAAAGTGGCGTAAATATAAAGAACTTAGGGCTGTACCCAGTAGTGGCTATCAACGAATCGATGACGAAAAAATGAAAATGATAAAAGTTTATTGAGCAGAATACAAAATAACAATGTATAAAGTCACTCTTAAAGTAACTCTGAACCCCAAACTAAATTAAATTGCATCTTGGGGCACAGTTCTCCATTCGGGATGAACTTAAATATATCACAACATCATAGTAATTGTTCCGTACTAAAATAAAAATTAGCGTGCAAACAGCAAAACTATGATATACTTCAAATATATTTATCGTATCGTATCTATGTAATATTTTACATATAATAAAATATTACATAGATACGAAACTTCTACAAGTTTTATAGAATAAAATAATAGACTATTACATTCAATAGAATATTACAAGAAATAGAATATTAAAGAAAGGTGCAAGCTTATTAGAAATAACATAACAAACACACAACTACCTACTGTGATAGATTCGTCGTAATTAAGTAAACAAACTAACTTTCTAGATTTAATATCTGGTACCTAATTTATATACGATATAGGGTAGGTTGTCAAAAAGATTGAGCTTACCAACCAACAAGTCGGCAAACTCGTGACAAGAGGAGCATGAGACCCAATTGCATGGCACGTGAGTGCAATGCGAGATCTCGGCTGACTGGTTATCTATTGAAAGAAAAAAAGATTGCCATAGACCCATGTAGTCAGCAGAGAGTCGGCAACAGAAAAAGAAAAATTAAGGATGTGTGTTCTATTATGTGATTATTTTAAGTAAGTTTTCGGTCACGTTGTAGTCAAGTTGTGATAAACTATTGCTGTATTCGGTATATAATTGCATGTATATGCAATAATGATGATGATGAAACAATTTAAATGCATGCTAGCAGATGGCTTTGCAATCTTAATTGATTTGTGCTTTTGTTCTTTCTTAACATTTTCGCTATGATCAGGTCCCTGCGTTGTGAACCACGCTTACGACGATGCCACCCAAATTCCGTTCTTGGCAAGCATTGCTGTACTTTCTAGATTTGAAGTTGTACCTAATCCTGAATCAGACATAGTAAAAATACATTTTGCTTATTGAACTTCAAAGCAATACACTTATCAAAAGTGTATAGTATGTTAGCTTTTGGAATATACCTCGGGCTCTAGAGTAGGCTTCAGTTTTCGCTGAAAGCACACGAGTGTAATACTACTTCCTGCTCTGTATAAAACTTTTCGTCACTATTTTGAAAAGTTATGTAATTTCTATTACATAACTTTTTATATATTTCTATTACACGAATATATCCGATTATATCCGATAGTAGCCGAGGTATATTCTAAACGCTAACAGACTGTACTGATTTTGTCATAAACAAATAAAGATAATATATGTTACACTTCAGGTCTTTCGGGAATCCTATCAAACCATCAGGTTTTTGCCATCCCTATTATTGAAGATTTTAATAGCTAGTTTCGAGACTTTGTGGTATTTGTGCTGGATATTTATATCATTTTCCTAGACCCACCGATAACTCTAGAAGTGATGTTGTCGAGCAAGCTATTCTAAACGAGTTTGTCATTACCCGGGGCTGTGTCATATCATGTAGATATTGAATGCAGTATTAAAGGGACCGTGACATTTTGCTCGAATCGCGTACCAGTTTGACATTTTACTATAATGACATTATAGGCTGACATGACTTGTCATATGCACAGGGGCTTTGGATTTAATGGGCCATAAAAGTGACAGTTGTTCCGTTGCACGCGGACTGTAAAAGTTAATCTAAAGAAACGAATGCCATCTTCGCCGAATGACGTAAATAAACTACTAATAAAATTTAATCCCAAAACAAGGTTACGATGGATTTAGAAGACTCATTACGAAATATGGAAGAAAACTACTAAAGTAAGCTTAAAGTTCCAAGTGAAAAGGAAGCGCAAACATCAATGGCGATGAATCACTCAATCGACATTCTCCTCCAATTTAGACGTGACTTTCATGCAGCAATTAGGGCTTATTACGCGACGTCACGCACTGTAAGTTGAACAATCGCGTTCGCCATCAAATTTCCAGCGCAGTGCAACGATGTCGCCGCGAATGACGCGATCGATTCGCGAAAGCTCCAACGAAAGCTCCAGCGGAAGTGGCACGCAAACGCGCACCGGTCCTGGCTGCACGCTCTACCGCGCGCACAAACGAGCACCAACAGCCTTCAACTCCAGAGCCTGGCTCCAACCCACTTCCGAACACCTCCAAACTCCGGCGGAAGTGCGTCGCGCAAACTTTGCAACCGCGCCGGCAACTCGCACGTACCTTCTCTCATCGCTCGGTCCATCCGCTGCCTCTCCGCGTCGTCGCCGACAACACAAAACGCAGCCGAAGGACGCGCGCGAAAAATAAACAAAAGGAGTAGAGTTTGCGATCGCGTCGCGTCGCGGCGGGCGCGTGGTATCGCGCGATTGTGTCAGCGCCGGGGGCCGGTGGCGGACTGACGCCGGGCGGAGGCGCGCGCGGCGGGCGCTCGCAGCTGCCGCGGCCAATGGCGGCGCGGGTCACGTGACGCGGCGCTCCTCGCCCCGCAGCTTGTTTACAAATAATAATAATACGGGCGCGCGGTGGCGCCGCTACCGCAGCCGCTACGGCGCGTAGCGGCTACGGGCTACGGACAGCTGTCGCTCTGTGCATTTGGCGGGATTCGATTTCGGCCACGTTTCGCTCGCTTCGATCTGTTTACTTCGCGTGCTATCGATCGTTACGCAATGGAGCGGTGCTTTCCGGCGAACGCAGTTGGCGTCGACGATGGATATCGCCGAGCTTTTGTCGCGGAAGCTCTTTTTGTTGTTCTAATAGAGCAAAAGTGTCTCGTTATGCTCCAGTCAATAGAAGGGTGCCAGAAAAACGTCCAATAATAAAATTATTCAGCAATTTCGCCGCTGAGGGGACATTCATCCCTTTTTCGCGACAGGTTGATGTTTCCGATTGTTTTGCGTTCAGGATGTAAGGTGTAAAGAGGGTTTGCACCCCATTTCAGTGTACACGGGAGCCTCAGCTCTCAGGTCGGTCCATATTGTGGTGCTTCCCCTAACAGCGGCGACTAGCGCCGATCCAGGCTGCACCCCTAGCATTTTTGTCGACGCGAATTCTTAATTGGCTTCTTCACCTACTTGATGTTGGCCCAACAACCTGCCTATCATAGAACTGTTTGTCACAAGTTCGTGGAGTATCGAAGTTGGATGTAGTAGGTAATCACTTGATTCATAATTGAAGTAAATAAGTAGTAGATCCGTAATCAAATTGGTTTACTTCTGCCCACTGTTGAATATAAGCATCGTCGTCATTATGATACCGCTTCTTGCCTTCGTTATTAATCCCTGTAATTTGGTTGCCTGGAAAAAATTGCTTGTAATGATAAGGCCGCCAATTGTACTTTATTTTTATATAAATTTCTGATTCAAATAAAGATACAAAATATTCTATCTATTCTATATGTCTGTAATGCATACATTTGTGTAGGCTACACATTAACCAAGATCATAGATCGTTGTGAAGATGAACAGTGTTATTTGTAAATACATTACTCCTCTAAATCCTTTTCAAAGGTGTAATTATTCGGTGGTTATATTTTTCCCATAGACTACCTTAGAATATTTAAACTGCATCTGAGAAGTGTTATAAATAATCGTGTTTTTATAAATATCACCGAAAATGTGTGTGAATATCTGCGGGTGACCGTCCCGTCACTACCGTTAGTGGCATTTTCCCCAGCGCTTCCGTGCTTCGCAAGCCGGCTGTCATGTAATGGCAGTCGTTAAGCCATCCCAGAGGCCTTATGGGCGGCTTGATAACCTCTGACAGTAAGGCCCACCACTGCTTTACAATACTCCACCATCCCGGACTTGGCCCCCGAGGATGGCCTCACCTTCCTGCGGTGCAGGAAGAGACCCGTGCCCCAACAGTGGAAACATACAAGGGTTGATATCGACTATCGACCTATGTGTAAATATGTACTAAATATTTCATTACTATAACAAGGCATCAATCCATAACTGGCCAGGTTGTAGCTACGGAGCCAACCTTAAAGCTTTGATCGCAGGTATAGTGGAATTATTTCTGCAAAAATGTAGCTAATACTAAAAGTTTTCTGTAGGACTAGAGATAGCAATACCGATCCAATATGGAATATTATTGTTGGAAAGGGTGTCTAGTACTTTGACACAGAGATAAATCATGCCCTTTGGCCTTCTGGGACCAGGGAAGGGAACACCATCAAAACGCCAATATACTTTCTATGATTACAATGAAATTTGGAAATGGGATGGTAAGTAAGACTATTTTAGGATAGTGCGGTCAAAAATGACATAAATCTTAATTTCTTCTGAGTAAAGAGAATTTCTGCGCTGGAGAGAAATACAGCGGTGGCCACGTGGGTTAAGGTTATCGTTTATCTTGGGGTTACAATTATGATACTTAAAGAAATATACATATGGTGATAGTGAAGCAAGCCTTGCCTTATACCTGCACATATACCTAGACTCACGACTATATCTCGAAGGGGTAGGCAGATACCTGGATTTGTTTTTGCCACGGTCCTAACAAACCTCTTTAGCTTCATCAACATGCATTAATATTAGTCAAGGTATGTATTTACTAAAATGATTGATATTAATAACTAAACGCTCGAAGCGCTCGTGGCCTAGGCGAACCGAGTGATAGGAATCAATCACTTGGTTAAGCAACAACAGGCGCGGTCAGGTACAGGATGGGTGAGCATCCCGTTACTACCGCTAGTGGCATTTTTTCGAGCGCTTCCGTGCTTCGCAAGGCACGTTAAGCCGTTGGTGCCGGCTGTCATATAATGGCAGTCGTTAAGCCATGTCAGAGGCCTTATGGGCGGCTTGATAACTTCTGACAGTAAGGCCCGCCACTGTCTTACAATCCTCCACCAACCCGGACTTGTACCCCGTGGTGGAGTATGGCCTAACCTTCCTACAATGCAGGAGGAGACCCGTGCCCCAGCAGTGGGGACATACAAGGGTTGATAACGAACGAATTACTAAACGTATCACACCAGAACTATCTAAGGCGCTGCCAGTATAAATATTGTAGTCTTTGGGCGCTGCAAACTAGTGGTTACTTAGGACACGGCAGCTAGTAAAGTTTGTGCAAGAAAGTGCTCCTTTTTATATTTGAGGGACATGTCAATGAAAATAGTAGATTTTACAAGAAGTGTACAAAACGAACCACTTTCATCCGAGACTTAGCCGATAGTAATGTCGAAGATAAAATGGTTTTGTAGATGAGTTATAAACTCTGCTTTTCACTTCGATTGCGAGGAAATAAAACAGTAAAATTTAAGAAATTAATAAATGCACGAAAAAACAAGACCTGTTTTCCGCCGCTTTATTTTTTAAATCCTAGGACATTGCTATTAGGCTTTGGCTGCAGACCTATACAGCCTACTATTAAATTAATTTAGTAATAATATTTTTTAAATTAATTAAATAACCTACCATACTTCAATTTAAATTTTAATATCTTTTATGTCTTAAAAACACATAAGGCGAATAAATTATAAAATAAAAAAATCTATCTATAAACTTTTTATTGTGTCTGGCTGAATGGCTCATTTTCTTTGCCTTAATAAAGATACATTTATGAATAGATAAGTTAATACACTTGTGCACAAAAAGTCATAAATCCATTTAGTGCCTCCTGTACAAATTAGCAATTTCAGAGCATGAGACGTGAAAAATATTATTTTGAAGTCTGTGAAAACTTGCGAATAGTAAAAAATCAAAGAGCCAACTTACTAAATAACTTCGTAGAGTCTACTCTACAGAGAGAATAAAAGGCGGCAGCGAGAGTTTAAAGGAATATCAAGTAGGCAATTGTAGAAGAGCTGTATGATCAAAGGAGCTTTGCATATTTTATGTTTTTTTACCCTTTGACATGTTCGAATTTCTCTCACGAACCTTGTCTTATAGAAGTCTTAGATTAAGTATAAATAATAATATTATTTAAAGAATGGGATCTTAAAATACATTATTTTGTTTCATATCCAAATAATATCATTTATGACATCTTGACATTAGAAACTTTGAAAATCGAACACGTCCTTTGTTTTAAGGCATGCACCCCTTAAATTGCGAGTTTCACAGGACGAACCCATACATTCACTACCTACTATGGGATCGTCCTGTGAAACTCGCAATTTAAGACAAATTCGCTGGCTCTCAGGTGCCGCCATTAAATTTAATTTGAAATAAAAATAGAAAAAACTCAATTTTTGAATTAAGAATTTAATTGCACAGCTGTCAGTTCATCCAAGACATTGCAGGGGCTCAAGAAAATTCGCAACAGTCATCCTGTCGTCCACTAGGCCACATCGCAACCCCCTCCCCTACAATGACTCATCAAAATTTCACCATCCAGCATTACTCAGCCTCAAACCGAACGTCATTTGTTTTATTATATTCCATCGCGATGATTAAACATCTGTTCGCCATTTTAATAATGCTCTAAAATTAATTCAGTTTTTCTTTTTGTTTTTAGTTCAAAGCTTCTTGTGTGATTGTTGGTAATACTGTAGCTGGAATAAACTGCTCGTAAAATTTCGCTACAGGGGCTTTTCCTATTGAACTAAATATAGGCATTCACAGCACTTCCAAAGTCACGCAAGCTGGAAAACTATTTCAATTCTCAAAGTAAACATAAACCAAATTCAAGAACAGTTCAAAGGTCGTTTAGAAATTCTGCCCCGGGAACATCCCAATCGAATTTCGTCAGAAAGAAAGACTGCAACGCGTGCAGTGCGTACGAGATTGCAACGCGCAAATTTTTATTACGCTCGACAAAAGTGCGTAATATCGATTTCTTGCTCCCTTCTGTTCGCGCTGTCTCTGTCTCTCAGCGACGCATAAACCAACGTCCCAGCGAAAACGACGTAAGAACTCCGCGGAAACTTCACGCGGGAAACGTAACCGCCATTTTGTTAATCTCGCGCGCCACTTGCGACCTTTCTCTCTTGGAGTCGGAGCAGGGGCCGTCGGCGTTGCCATGGCGACGGATCTGTCACACGCACAGCACATTAAATGCAGCATTGATTTTTTCCTCGCTTCCTCTTTTACTTTACGCGTGTTGGAAAGCAAGTGGGATATTTTATTTTTAAATGCGAGATTTTTGAATGGCCAATGCGGGGTTTGAGTTTTCAGACGCGTTTCCTTGGTTGGAATGGTAGAGCGGTTTCTCTTTTGAAAATGTACCTAACTGGCGGTCTTAGGAAAGATGTTTCTTTTGAGTGGATGAATGAAGTAAGAAAATAGTCACTTAATACCTCCAGAATGGAAGGCGGGAGTCAGAATCTTAGTCTTATCATGTCTTATGTACAAGAATGTCAATGCGCAAGGTTACTAGTAAAGTCTAACAAGTCTTAGAACAGAGGAAAAATTCTTAGTCGAAATTTCACTGATGCCGGTGAGTCGCCCATTAGCTCAGTTGGAAAGATAGCCAGAGGTTGCGGGTACGAATCCCGGCATGGGTGGAATTTTTAGCCTCTAAAAATAGGTTTTTTAAAAAAGTCATCTTACCTGTTAAGCTGTGGATTAACCGACTTTGTTATGTACAATCGAACATTCATAGTAAACCAAGAATTGTAGTTCTATGAAACAGGCCCCTGCAGGGGTAGTACGATGACACGAGTCACACGTTTTCGGGCGCCAAAATGTCAGAATTTGACAATTAATGTACTGAAAAGTAGTCGTGATCTTTGACATTTAAAAAGTGCGACTAGCGTCGTCGTAAAAGACATGTAGGTAGGTCTTAGCCAGCGCAAGCACGATGTATTAGATTGTATATTAAACATTAACGAAGCTGAATTCAAAACATCCTTCGGGGTATAGTTAGTTAGACCTGAGATTTCCGCACTTAGCCTCATAGTTGGGCCATTGTACGTAGCAAGCGTTCAGGTACGCTAACACCTCAGACACTAGGGTTTCCTTACAATGTTTTCCTTTACCGTCAGCGAGTAGTATTGCTACTATAATTTCACAAATGTACATAACTTAGAAAACAAAGTCATTGGTTCGAACCCACGACCTCCCGATTGAGAAGCCGGCGTTGTACACCGCTCCGCTACCACCGCTCTATCCTTCGGGATATGTGATCAGCGTTCATGGTTTAAGACCGTCATCAGTCAAATTCAATTGACGGAATATTTTATTATTGAAAAAAGGCTAACTTCAAACGTCCTCCAAGATGTGGTCAGGGTGCATACTCACTCAGTGATGATTGGAAATTAAAATGAGGCAATTTGATGACGTTCCTGCCCTGATTTCCGAAGCATGTGTAGGTAACCGGAATTACATACATAAGGCGCTCTAAAAAAGAGTATATTTATTGTAAAAATATTACTACTTATATAATCTAGAGAGATGGTAGCCGAGCATTAGAACCCCAGCTGCTCAATCGACAGGTCGTGGGTTCGAATCCTGGCATCTACCATTGGCTTTCATTCTTAGTTATGTATTTTTGTGAAGTTTTCTGAGCAATACCACTCGCTAAGGGTGAAGGAAAACCTCGTGAAGAAATTTTAGTGTCTGGGGTGTTCAACTACCTCAGCGGTTGACATTGCCAATCCGCGGTGGGCACACGTGGTAATTAAACCTATACTCTGTCTCTGAGAGAAGGTCTGGGTCTTGCAGCGAGACATATACAGGCTGGGTAAAAAAAAAATATAATCTATTATCTTGATAAATTACGTTTGATAGACTACCTGTAAGTGAATTTCTTTCAGTTATCGATCTTCAAACCCCTTTCAGTATGATTCTTTTCCTTTTCGGCGTTCTTTTTGCATTAAATAACACCAGAAACGTGTCGGATTTACCTCGCAAATAAAATAAATATATGAGGCAGGCTAAGGGAGGATGTGTTAAGGTAGGTTCCGACCCCAGGGGTCCGTCCCTCGGCCGAAGCCTTCGAGCTTAACACAGATGCAACGATTTACGGC
Source organism: Yponomeuta sedellus (assembly GCA_934045075.1). Taxonomy (NCBI): domain Eukaryota; kingdom Metazoa; phylum Arthropoda; class Insecta; order Lepidoptera; family Yponomeutidae; genus Yponomeuta; species Yponomeuta sedellus. The sequence goes on along the minus strand of OW203726.1, from coordinate 6,591,120 downwards.
CTACTCCTGATACACTCTCTTACGTATAACTCACTCATTCGCTAACAAATTAACTAATGATAAACACAAAGAAACAGCACAGTGGCCTATTCGATATCAACCCTTTATATGTCCCCACTGCTGAGGCACGGGTCTCTTCCTGTATTGCAGGAAAGTTAGGCCATACTCTACCACGGGGGCTAAGTCCGGGTTGGTGGAGGATTGTAAGACAGTGGCGGCCCTTACTGTCAGAAGTTATCAAGCCACCCATAAGGCCTCTGACATGGCTTACCGACTGCCATTACATGACAGCCAGCACCAACGGCTTAGCGTGCCTTGCGAAGCACGGAAGCGCTCAGAAAAAATGCCACTAGCGGTAGTCACGAGATGGTCACCCATCCTGTACCTGACCGCGCCTGTTGTTGCTTAAGTTGGTCTATTAAGTTAAGTTTTATCATCATCATCAATATAGCCTCCTTCCCACAAATGCCATCTGTCACGAGGCCTTGCCATCCGGAGCAGACCTCTGCCGTCTCAACGCCCGGTATTGTCCGACGATGAGGCTGCTAGTTTGAGCACTGAAGACATGAACTACAAAAAAAATATTATAAGTAGGTCCAACTTTTTTCTCAGAAATATTGTTAGAAATAATAGAGTCCTCAGACGCCGCAGAAATATTCATAGACAGTAAAATTTCGTGAGCAATACATATGTTTTAATGCCGATACACTTGTAATTTTGTCGAAGAGGTCCGACTAGTTCTTAGTAAGTTCTTATTAAGACGGCAGGCGTAGGCTTAAGTTTTGCCTCCTTCAACTAGGAAACAACATTGTAAGGGTAGAATAACACCGAGTGTACGCCCGTTATCTCTGCCAGGGTGGTTTTGCTCTGAAACAGAATTCTAACAATTACAAAGTTTGACAGATGTTTGGAATCATGAGTTAGTACGCGTAATATAGGCGCTATGAAACTTAATCATTGATGTCACAAAATTACAAGTATTTACAGAGTAATATACGTCACTGACTTACGTGTTTTAATATTTAATAACTCTGTATAGGAAACTAACCCCCGGTTTCTCATAAACTAACATGCTGTTAATCTACTGTTCTTAGCTTTCAGTCGGCCAAAGTGCATACGAAAAAAAGCAACTGACAGCTGTTAACAGAGGATTAACAGCATGTTAGTTTATGAGAAACCGGGGGTAAGTTTCTTTTCAATCGACTTACTGGACTGACCTCTCTCCTATTGACAGCTAGAAAGATTTGTTCTCGGAATTAATTGTAAAACAAAGTTTTTGGTATTTTACTTTTAAATTCTCCCAGTTCTGACAATTTTCACCACTTTACACTCAGATCTTGAACGACAGAATCTCTAGGGACTATTTAATATAATATAGGTTTTTACCATTAAATATTTTAAAATTCAGTTTTCACTAGATTTATCCATTGTACCTAATATTAGCGATATTTATTATACCTACTTTGTTATCTAGTTGTACATTGCGGACTTTTGCTTTACTCTTTAGAACAATTTAACACCCAAAATACTTATTTAGCTGCAAATGATCTGAGGTATTACCGATCACGGGGTCTGTCTAACCTAAGACTGAGCTTTTATAGAGGGCCCACTCGATTTATGAAGTATCAAGTCCAGTTAGGTGTTAAACGTCTAGCCTTAGCATACCTAAGGAGTGCTTCCACGCTTCGCAAGGCACTTTAAGCCATTGGTGTCAGCTGTCAAGTAATGGCAGTCGTTTAGCCTTGTCAGAGGCTTTATGGGCGGCTTGATAACATCTGAGTGTAAGGCTCGCCACTGTCTTACAGTTCTCCACCAACCCGGATTTGGCCTCTGTGGTGGAGTATGGCCTAACTCCTGCGATGCAGGAAGAGACCCGTGCGCCAGCAATGGCGATAATTATACAAGAGTTGATATCGATTTCAAAGGCCTGTGCGATACTAATCTAGCCACTAAAACAGTAGGTATTGTAGTTTTATGAAGCGGGGCCTAGGAAACGGCGTGTCGGTTGGGAATATACCAAGATTTCCGATCCCCTCTGCTTCACCCCTGTTAACCCGCGGATTGCTGCGTGGTGCTTTCCCCGTCTTAAGAATTCTGTTACATGATTAATTAGTCACATAAATTTGCTGTTTTGGTTTCTGTTTGGTTTTAATTTACCTTGAAAACCTATATATAAACACTAATATACCTCTCGGATTGTGCTCAGTTTTCTTGTTTCGAGAAATATGAGTGATAAAGTACCTATACACACCAATATACTTACGAATTTTCAAATTTTTATTTGCCTGCCTGCCTAACTAATTAATTAGAATAACTTAAAATATGAGGGTGGGATATTTCGTGTGTATTAAAACGCTCTTTATACTTAAAAACAAAACTATACAGCCTGTAATAAAAAAAAGTACATAGTTACAATAATTTAAATAAAATGTCACGCAGAAAAATAGTACAACAACTTTGCAAGGTAGAGTTGATATCAATCTATAAATTGATAGTGGGATTTTATTTTTTATATCACTACCTACATAAATTTGTTCTTTGAACGGAAACTAATCTTTGAAATTAGGTGATCTAATATACAAATAAAAAGTCTTAAATATTGTTAAATATTGATGTTTTCAAAAGATACGCATGAATGAAAAAGTACAAAGGTATATAACAATTTTAGTGCAAATAGGAAACATGACATATCGAAACTTATATCATTGTGGTTATGTGTCTTTTACAATAAAACTTTTTTCACCTATCTTTAATAAATTGTTACAGTGCTACACAAGAAATAAGTCTCGCGGATGTACCTGCGCAGATGACCAAATTTTGGATGTGCGGCATGTTGATCGACCAATCAGATAGTTTCATTTTATGGCAGGCCGCGCGCCTTTGTTGCTATTGGTTGATTCAACGTCATCGATGCAGGTGACTATTAGTTTGGCAATATTAGCGTGAGCGAAATAGGTAGCGCTACTGCGGCAATCAATTCTGCACCTTAACCGTATCGGTTAAAGATCATGTTCAATGTACTTATAGCTTCGGGTACTTTCGTTACACTTCTTCCTAGTCTGCGCGAACGTAGATTCCCGAAGGGACTTTTATGATGTGTAGTACTGTACAGCCAGTTTGACAGAGGCCTATGTCCAGCAGTGGATTGACAACTGCTGATTACGATGATGATGACATTTAAAAATGCTATAAGTGCTCATGTTAGTTACAGTACATTCTATTTACAAAATTACATCCCAGAACAAATTAGTGCTTTAAGTATTTACAGTTTTTTCAGAAAGTTACAGTTTAAATACCTTGTAATTTTTAGTTAAAAACGAAATTACAAAAATAATACTCTGTCTAGGACAATACTTAAAAGATATTATAGTAAGTAAATTAAGCCTCACCAGTTATTAGAAATGCAAAGTCCTTTATCAATTTTTTTACTACGTAAAAACTACATCTGCTTAATAGTATACCTACTTATCTATAAAATTATGTGTCATGACTTTACAACAATACATATCAAGTGGCAGTGACTGAAATTCAGTGGATTACCTTTAAAATACCTATTTTACATCATGGATCTTATATAACATGTTTATTACTAAAATCACATCTTGAAAAACTATTCTCCAATACCAAACTTTTAAGCGCTAAACAGGTGGCGCCATCTGTTACAGAGTAGCAGCAACGCAGGTTCCGAAATTAAATAAAATTCCAGATTTTTCTCAGCTCACTTTCAGCAAAGTTCAATTGACATCAGTAGCTACAATCGAACATTGGCAACAACTTGGTATCCAAAATACGTCCGTATATAAATTTTGTCCGTTCGATTCCAGAGCCACCAATCTCTTTTGTATGTATTTCTGTTCACATTTCGTCCTGTACCCCAAAGGCACAGAACATAATCCGTTGCATTCGTTGGAACTGAAATAATACAAAGAACACACATTATTACACATTCACTTCAAATATTATAAAACTTAAAACCAAGTTACATTTAGCGGCACCTTACACAATTTTAATAACTATTCTACTCGATGCTAGATGGCTGTTACCACGTTAGTACGATCAGTATTCGCTAGATGAAGCTGTCTTTAAAAAAAAGGTCTTGTGGCCATAATTAGTACAATATCTCTCCGTTAGATGGCACTGTAAATTTTTTTGCCAGTATCTTTTTCACTTCACTCTAACCGTGGATACATTTATCAAAAGAATAAGCTTAGCTTAGTACGCATTGCGAATAACATCGTCACGTTATTTTTTCTGACGGATTTTAAATCGTGTTTGGTAGGTACTGATTTGGTTGGGAAATTATTTTTGCGCGATTTTTTTTCGCTAGTGCACCTTCAGACACTAACGATTTTTCACAGATTTTTTCCGGAAAAAATCGCGCGATGAAAAGACGTACTGCGTGCTAAGCCAACATGTTTTTGCAATTATTAAAATGTTAATAGTATAAACAGACAATTGAACTTGGTACGGATTCGATAGTGGTTTGGGCGGACCGAGGGAATATGAAATAGCTATAACATGAGCACTATAGCAGAAATAGTGCTCATGTTAACCTTAGTATTTTGCAACATGAGCACAAGACATAATAAAGAATGTTTTTACACGGATTTAACTCGTTTATTTTACATTATTTACATTTAAAATGTAAAATAAACGAGTAAAATCCGTGTGAAAACAGTCTTTATTAGCATTAATTATTTTCGGCAGACGAATTCCGGACGATAGGATAGGTAGGTATGGAGCGTACCGAATCCGCTGTCCGGCCCGTACCAAGTTCGATGTGTCTATTTATTTTTGTGAAAATTGCACCTTACATAGAAATGGACAGTTCTTTATGTAACTATAAGCTAACAATGCGCACATGGTAACTAAGTAAAAAACGTGTGCAAGTTAATATAAAATGAGTTTAAACTACACTACAGCAGCACCGAGGACGCGTCCTTGAGGGCTCGTGCGTCTGTTAGCTTTTAGACTATAGGTACTTACCTGGGGCTCTAGAGTAGGCTTAGGTTTTCGCCGAAAGCACACGAGTGTAATACTACCAGCTCTGTATAAAACTTTTCTTCACTATTTTGAAAAGTTATGTAGAGGATCTATCTGGCACGGATAGCCAGAGGTTGCGGGTTCGAATCCCGGCATGGGTGAATTGTTTAGCCTCTAAATAGGTTTTTAATATGACTTTACATAACCCGCAACCTCTGGCTATCCGTGCCAGAGGATCTATCTGGCACGGATAGCCAGAGGTTGCGGGTTCGAATCCCGGCATGGGTGAAATTTTTAGCCTCTAAATAGGTTTTTAAATTTGTCCTTAGCACGGGTTAGTGCATTAAAAATAAAAATAGTATAAAGTCATATTAATTTCGACATTTCTATTACACGAATATATCCGATTCTATCCGATAGTAACCGAGGTATATTCTAAACGCTAACAGACTGTACTAGCAGATTGTCCGTGCGAGACAGCCTGAAGTTATCCCCGTACTCAACTCACGCGCAAATCTCGGCCTTCACCAGCTGCGTCATGTTGCCGGGCATGTTGACGACGTACTTCCAGCTGCCCCGGTTGTTGAGCGCGGCCCGCGGGGTTATGAACTGCGTGCGGATTTGGCACAGCTCTTCAACGTTTTCGGCTTGCCTGCGCGGGCGCTCGGCCGAGGACTCAGCGCTGGTGGAGAATTGGACGATATTATTAAGTACATCTATAATATAAAAATTAATCGCTGAATGTGTTGGTAAGCGCATATCCCGAGAGCACCTGAACCGATTTCGCTAATTCTTTTTTTAGAATATTCCTTGAAGTACGAGGATGGTTCTTACGGAGAGAAAAATAGAAAAATAATAAAGAATCGACTGTTAGGCGGTACGAAGGTCGCTGGGTCAGCTAGTCTATAATATAAAAATGAATCGCTGAATGTGTTGGTAAGCGCATATCCCTAGAGCACCTGAACCGATTTCGCTAATTCTTTTTTTAGAATATTCCTTGAAGTACGAAGATGGTTCTTACGGAGAGAAAAATAAAAAAATAATAATGAATCAACTTACGCGGTACGAATGTCGCTGGGTCAGCTAGTATTATATATTTTTATGTAGCCTATAAACGTCTGTAGGAGTTGGTAGCTCAGTGGGTAGAGCCATGGAGTGGCAAGCGAGAGCCCCAGGTTCGATCCCGAGTGCGGGCATGTACCAATTACTTTGTTTAATTTCGAAGTTACGTACATTTGCGAATTTGTAGTCGCAATACCACACGCTAACGGTGAAGGAAAACATCGTGAGGAAACCCGCGGCTTGGTTGCCTCCACACGTATTGACTAGTCTTTCCTGTGGGCTAGGCCGACTATGCTGTCAGGATGGTATAGGTGCTGGGCAAGCCTACACCATCTATTAAACCATGTCCCAGGCACTATAGCGCCGAAGTGGTTCCTTTACCCATCTAGTGTGAGTGAAGATACCACTGGACGCTGTATAAATCATCTCATTACGTAGATGCAAAAAAAAAAAACGGCACTAAGCCGCCGTTCTCAGCCAAGTAGTAGTTTCGGCCTTTGGCCTCCACCGATGGTACTAAAAAATGAATTTTATGTATGAAAAAGTCTATTTTGGGTGAAATTTTTCTATTAAAGTGTGTAATTTTATATACTTATATACATCGCAGATTGGCAATTTCAAGCGCTGGGGTATTTGATCACCTTCGACTCAGGTTTCCTCATGATGTTTTCCTTCAAGGCTAGGGAGTGGTATTGCTACTATACCTAACTTCACAAAATATACATAACTTCGAAAACGAAGTCTTTAGTACACGCCCGCACTGGGTATCGAACCTGGGTCTCCGGCTTCCGAGTCCATTGTTCTACCCACTGGGCTACCGGCCTACCGCCTCTTAAGTATAATTCAATGGTATATAACTTCCGCACAATAAATCTTACTAGGCTTCTTTACAAATATTGGTGTGTTAACATTTTATTAATATGTTTACTTACAATACTTGAGGCAAAACTAAAACTTAAAAACGAAATATAAGAAAATAAAAGAGCATTTATTTTAAAAACCTATTTATTTAGCAATGCTATCTGCCAGAGATGGGAAAAAGAGTGTGCTCTAAAAAGCCTTCTATTCCCTTACCTAGCCAGCCCCAGAGCAATCTTCAGCGCCTCAGCACCAGTCAGCTGCCGATTCCGCGCGGCCTGCACCAGCTCAGCATTCCTCCGCTTCCGGCCCTGCGCAAGCGCAGTCATGTTGCGTCTCACCGTCGTGGTGCGAGTGGGAAAGGTGATGGAGCGCTGTACGGTTACGTCGGCGTCCGAGCGGGACGGGGAGATGTATCTGTGTAGGAGTCAATGTCATTATTTGGAACTTGTTGGAGGATTTTTACATATTTATCTAAGTAGGTACAACGAGTTATCTATCGTAGACAAAGTAGGATCAACTATGTTTTTTTGTTACACTTTATTGCACAATAAAACTAATATACAATTTGATAAACAAATGCGGACTTATTTCAACAGAAATTTCTTCCAGTCAGCCTAAAAATTTGTCTATTTTAAACTATTTGATTTGCGTTGGGGACAATTTATAGTATCATTATAAGAAAAAGAAAAATAACGGAAAAACGTTCACTAAATTAGTCTGTGGTGTGGTGTGGATTTTATAAGAAAACAACGTAATCACAGATTAAAACAGCTTCTAATTTAAGGAGTGCTTTAAAGGAATCGTGTTTTTATAAATAAGGGCGCTAGACTTTAACGCGTGGGGGGCACTTGTTCTCTCTGTAGTGCAAATACTATTCTTAGTTTAGGTGGTGTTAGTAGATTTCTCAATCTAGCCTCAATAATAATTAGCTTTAGTTTCTCATAAAGTTAATCTACTGCTAACATCTCTGAGCAGTTTTTTTCGTATGCACTTTGGCCAACTGACAGGTTAATAGCTTGTTGATATAAGAGAAACAGGAGGTGAGTGAAGTGACCTCTTGATAGGACCCAAAATATCTGTCACCACTAAAAGATTAGAGTACTTACTTCCACCACTCATTGGGGTCGTACATCGTAGCCCCACCAGCCATTTGTCGGTACCAGTCCGAGTCATAGTTGGGGTTAAAACTCGGTGCGTTGAAGAAATCCTGGTTATACACGCCCAAATTTGGATTCAACCCATTTTGTAGCCCCAGGCCTGGGTTTATTGCGTTTTGGGGTCCAGAGTTCTGGTTCAAAGTATTCTGGATCAAGTTGGGGCTGAGTCCGTTCTGATTCGGGTTCTGTCTGTAGATTTTCTTATCGTATCCCGGATTGTAGTTGTTCAAGTTGGGCTGGGGGTTCCAGTAGTTTCCCGGGGCAGTTTGGTAACCGTGGAATCCGTTAAATTTGGAGTAGTTAGACGTTTGGAACACATTGATGTTGTAGGGTACCGGATCGATGGGCGATGGCGGTTGCAGCGGTGTCTTTTGAGAGAATATGTCTGGAAAATACAAGATGATATGCTTAAGAGCCAGCAATATCAACCTTCGACAAATGGCTAGCATGAAGACCTCAATATGTGCACCCAATAGATATTTAAAATATTGTTGAGCTAAGAGGAATCCAGACGAATTTAGAGTACATAACTAACTGACATAAGTGTATTGCTTTTCTAGTACTAGCCGGGTTGATGGAGGATTGTAAGTCAGTGGCGGGCCCTACTATCAAAAGAAGACCACAAAGCCTCTGATATGGCTAAACGACTGCCATTACATGATAACCAGCACCAATGGCTTAACGTGCCTTGCGAAGCACAGAAGCGCTCGGAAAAAATGCCTCTAGCGGTAGTTACGGGACGGTCACTCATCCTGAACCCGACCCTGTTGTTGCTTAACTTAAGTGATTCATTCCAATCACTCGGTTCGACTAGGCCACGAGCGATTGTTATCTCGTATGTGTTATTGTTATATGTGTTATTGCCTACGTGAGTCTATGGACCTACGTTTTCTAAATGCATCTTTATTGTTGTACTTACCATGATTATTATGATGGTAGCTGTGAAACTGAGTATACCGTAATTTCAGTGTACAATAAAGAATATTCTATCTATGTTTCACCTAATTTTCAAGTGAGCTCTGCAGATAATTGGCTTAGAAGCATACTCGTATAATTGGCTTTTGTTTCTGTCCAAAAGAGACGATAAAACTGAAGTTCCGTAGGCTAGAAAGAGACACAACGATATGGCGAGCACGTGTCAACTCTACCTGCGCACTACAAACTCCAACATTCCTGCATCGCGCAAGCAAAGTGTTTCACAGGCTATGCCATAAATACAACGTCCGACTTACGATAGTTGGACCCGCCTACGACCCGGCATAGGATCTGCCTGACGGAAAATTTAACTTTACAGTGGAAAAACGATCACCCGCTTTTCCCTATAACACTAAGCATATACAAATCTGAGTATACCTATGCCTCTTCATTCCCTACGTACGAGTAGTCATTCAAGTATGAATTGCTATCTCTCTTTCACTCTGTATCTCTATCTCTATTACAACACGAAATATCTCACTCACCGTGATGGTTATGATTGTACCCGTTGAACTTCGTATTGTAGTTTGGGAACACCTCGTTCACAAGCGAGATCTGGTCGACGTGGGGCAGAGAGTTGGGCCCATATCCGTACGGGTAGTTGTTCTTTCGCGCGTTGAAGTCCTCGCGTGTCTCGTCTGAGAGCAGCGTACGAATGTCGTACTGGCCAGCCTCGACAAGTTGTCGGATGACCTTTCTGAAATGGACGAGCATAAGATGATGGAGATGGGTCTAGAATTATTTAATGGGACTATCGCATGGGGATAGGAACAGAAACCAAAAGTTTTTCGTGCTTAGATGAATTTATTTGGGGCATTTGGAGCTTGATGGACTTGTACAGCAAAACTTGGTGCACCTAGGCAGGACGCACATCCCTATATCGTCGTCGTCGTCGTCGTCGTCAGGCTAATACTAGTCCACTGCTGGACATAGCCCTAAAGAGCGCCACGTTGTGCTATGATAGGGGGTAATGCCCATAGTCCCCACGCAGGGCATGCGGGTTGGGGATCGCAGTTCGATGGAATTGTACTGCAGGGGGCGCCCACCCCCCGGTTTGTGTCCCTTAGTCGCCTTTTACGACACCCGCGGGAAGAATTAGGTTGGTGCTATTCTCTAGGCCGACACCACACAGCTATATATATATATATATATATATATATATATATATATATATATATATATATATATATATGTCCCTATATATGTTATTTATATCTGTTTTTTGTTCAGCTCTTAGGTATATTACGCGCACTGAATACTGTACGATTCCAATCTGTCTGTAAAATTTCATAATAATTGCTATCCAAACTCAGGATTCACTGGTGCAGATGGTGGAGTCTGACGGGTGTAGATTGTGGATTAATGTCACGTCTACACTTATCCTGAATTAAAGTAAGGACCTACACTTACTCGGGGTAAGGATCAGGGTGTACGCAGTAAGTCAAGCCAGGCAGGGCGCAGGTCGGCGCTTTTCCCGCGGGTGCAGGCTCAAAGGTACAATGCTGACCATAAGGGCAACGGTAGCCGTCGCCGCCGCGAAGGAGTGTCCACACCAGCTGTTGACAAAAATGCATACTTTTTCTTATCGATATACGGTGCTAAATTGTTCAAACTTTACTAGCCCAGAACTCGGGATCTTGGCCACGCGCACACCAATTTCCGTGGCTTTTCGCAAGTCCCCTCAAGTGCAATTGAGCAAGAGGAACACGTAGTTAGACGCCACATAGTTACATTACCTATATTACATAAGCTCACGTCTGTATCCTAGGGGTAGGCAGATACCAAGGTTTGCCTTGGTCCTGACAAACCTTTATTGCGTCATCAATGTTATTATTATTATTAAATCCTTTTTTGCACAAAACATAAAATATCATATGTGGTACAAAGCCATACAACCTTTGGTTTGTGGATAATGGCCGGGTGGGTAGTGCAAAATACTAAAAGTAAGGGGGGGCAATACTCAATATTAATTAGTCTTTGCATGCACTGACGCAGGTTTCGGGCACGGACCAAAATATAATCAATGATAATAGATTGGATCAGATTAATACTCCTTATTGCACACCATACATTTTGAGATTACATGGAAAACTTAAATATCTAAGTTACATAGTTATGGCGGTCTTGTCGGTAAACCATTCTCTTTTAGACACCCTTAGGATGGATAGGACATACTTAATGGGCCATAATAAGACTATTTTCCTATGTCCTACTCTAAAACACCCCTCCTGTGCGTGTATAAGCTCACGCATGTATACCGGAAGCGTAGGCAGAGACCAGGGTTTGCCACTTGCCACGATAATGAAAGACCTTTTTGGCTTCATCAACAATTAGTCGTTAAATGCACGCACGCCGTTTGCGGGTATTTTTTATCTTGTCCTTCGCTGATACATCCCCTATTTGGTCGTCCAGTCCAATTTGGTGCCCTATTTGGCCCCATCCCTTACCAGGGTCGTCCAATTTTTGTTTATTATTAGTTAATTTGACTATACTAAAATCCAACGAATCCTATAAGTTATATTCCGCATTTCCCGCCAATAAGGCCCGACATCGCCCATGTGAAGCGAAAGTCATTTAGTCAAGTTATATGTCGAGCATTGTAACTAAACAAACGCTTATTACTCGGGACTAGAGTTGGGTCGCGGGAATATACCCGAAAGGTATATTCCCAGGTAAATACCCAAAACGGGTAAATACCCGGGTAAATACCCAAAATGGGTATTTATGTGGGTAAATACGTTTATTGGTGTTTTCGTTCGCTAAAATAGATTGCATTACCGTTAAATCCATTTTTACTCACGAGCCTCAGGACTATATTCAATATCTTTCATTCTTTTTTGACGCAAGAACGAAATAAGTATATCTCAAGAAAATAACTTTTTTTTGATGGACTTATTTCATGAATTATTGAGAGATTGTTAAAGATTCTTACTTAGTAATTATCCGCCCGAGAGTAAATAACCATAAATACCAGTTTCTACTGAGTATTTAACGAAAACTGACAGTAAATATTTTTAATTGGTTTTTTACAGTAAAATCTTTTAAATAGGGTGTTATTTGATCGGTATTGATGAGATCTTTGTTTACACTTGGGAAGCATGGTCTGATGATAGCGCTGGAAGGTGTGTATGGGATCTCCTCAACGGATAGCAGTAGACCGTTTGAGTTTGTACTTATTCGATTAGTATTTATGAGATCTTTGTTGAAACTTATTTTTTTTTTATTTAATTTATTTAGGAAACAAACGGTTCAATAACCATTAATAAAAATAAACAATTTCAATTACATAAACCAGTGAAGTTTCCACTAATAATTATTACATACCTCTTCAAGAACAGACTTGTTACGCGTCAGAAATCAAAGTTCGGATGGTCGATAAAAATAATTTATTAATATAGTTCACACTTCACAGATAGAAACACCTTAGTTTATTCACTTTGCACATTTTCAACATCTGTTCATAGATTCACTTTAAAACACCTTGTAAATTCAGTTCGCTCATCTTATTAATAATCACGAGCTCCCTCTCGCGTTTGAACCGATACTCCACTGACTCGAGCGCACGGGCTGCCCTACCTTTTATACTGAGTAAAACAGATGGCAGCACGTGGGCTCACGAAGTCAAAACCGGAAACATACTCTTGGTTATTATAATAAATGTAAGAAATATATGAATGAGCTAACAGTCGGCCTTTCCTGCCTAAGTTCACGTCTCGTGAATTATCTGAATGCTTTCGATCATACTTCAATAAGTAACAATTATTTTTAAAAACATTTTTTTTTGTTGATTTCCTTAATAAGTGATGACTGTAAGTTATAATTAAACAATCCATTTAATCAACTATAAATCAAGACCCCTTGTAACATCTTGCAAGGTTTATTCTCAAAATATGTTTCAAACCCCCCATCATGATCTTCATAGAATATATTCTTAACCTATCTATCAAGACTCCCGTCCTGTTCTTGATAAAATACATTTGTAACCATCTATCAAGACCCCCGTCCTGTTCTTGATAGAATACATTCTTAACCTATCTATCAAGACCCCCGTCCTGTTCTTGATAGAATACATTCTTAACCTATCTATCAAGACCCCCGTCCTGTTCTTGATAGAATACATTCTTAACCTATCTATCAAGACCCCTGTCCTGTTCTTGATAGAATACATTCGTAACCATCTATCAAGACCCCCATCCTGTTCTTGATAGATTTTTTCTTAACCTGTCTATCAAGACCCCCGTCCTGTTCTTGACAGAATCCATTCTTAAACCATCCATCAAGAACCCCGTCGTGCTCTCGATAAACTTCAAAGTTGACCTATCAATACCTCATTCCGGTTTGATAGGCGCTAAATGAATAAATAAATTTTAACCCATAAGGGGCAAAACTGTAATAAAGGCACATCGAATCAACTTGAATTAATCATACTTTCAATTATTTATCGTTAATCATTATTATTTAACATTTCTAGTAATTTTAAAATATAACTAATTATCATCAAACATCTTCTATTCATCAAACATCATTTTCATCTATCTCTGTCTTAAATGAACTTGAATGAACTCTATATAATTATACACTTATTATTGTTTACATCGACAATCATCTTACAACAAACGATCAAAATATCGAATCTGATACCTTTTATTCGCTTTCATCACTATCATCATCTGAATCGGAATTATTTCTCTCAAAAACTAGCCAAGGATGCATTTTATCTACGGGAAAGACGCCCTTAAAACTTCTATTACCCTTTCGGGATAATGGTGTGTCTTCGACAACATATCTATCATTTTCTAGTACTTCTACAATACGGTAAGGGCCCTTCAGTTTAGGCACAAGCTTACGGCTTCTCCCAGTGGAGGGCACCTCGCGTTCTATCCTCACTAAATCCCCTACTTTAAAATTTACTCTTTTTCTTGTTTTATCAAATTGTTCCTTCCGTTTCGATTGGTTTTCCTCTATATGCTGCGTAACTTCGTTTCTAGTTTTTTCTAAGGTGTTGTATTGTGCGACATTGACCAAGTCGTCAGACGTATTCAAACTGATAATGGAATCATGTGTCCCTACCAATTTTAAACCGAAAAGAGTTTCAGCGGGTGATTTTCCCGTCCCTGAATTTATAGTATTATTCAAGCCCCATTGTACCTCCGAAACATTATCATCCCATGAATTTTCTGGTTTTCCATAATTCATAGCAGTGAGACTAGCCAAAACGGTTCTATTATATCGTTCCACCTGGCCATTTGCCCTCGGTGTTGCGACTGCATTTAATATATGCTTGATGCCAAGTGAATTTATATATTCTTTAAATTTTTTTGATGTAAAGGACGTGCCTCTATCAGAAATTATTCTTTTAGGAGCTCCAAAAGTGTGGAAATAAGTTTTCAAAGCTTTGATTGAATGAGTAGTTTTTGTGCTCTTTACTGGTGTCAATACAAGAAACTTGGTAAACGCATCTATAATCAGTAGTAAATAAGAATTTTTCTTTTTGCTGCGTACAAAAGGGCCCAGGTGGTCTATATGTATGGTATGAAATGGGCAGTCTATCTTTGGAATTGGATGCAACTCGCCAGCCCGTTTACCCGCCGGTACTTTGGAGTGTGCACATTCCAAACAAGACTGAACATACTTCTTTACGAATTTTCTCATTTTACGAAACCAGTACTGGCTCTTAATTTTGTCAAAAGTCTTTTCGAAACCGAAATGTCCAATATTATCATGATTAGCCTGCAACACTTGCCACCTGACCTTTTGGCACCACCCAACGATCCCCATCATCTGTTTTCCTATAAAGTAAACCTTTCTTAATTAAAAAGTTTTTCTTAATCTCCACGACACTATCGGTAACCTTGTCTTTTAGAATATCTGAAATTCTTAGTAACTCTGTGTCATTTTGCTGGACTGTTGCCAGCCAGTCTATATCTAAACTCCTGACCAATAGATCCTGAGAATTCACCAAGATTGGATTTCGGCTGAGTGCGTCTACATGTGACATGGATGTACCTGGCTTGTAGATGATATTGAAATCATATTCCTGTATTACATTCCACCATCGCGCTACTCTAGGCAACATGTCTCTTTTCTCAAACGTCGCTCGAAGAGAATTACAATCTGTAACTATTGTAAACGGTATACCGAGTAAGTACACTCTAAAACGTTGTAACGATGTTACTACGGCCAATGTTTCTAAATCATATGATGTAAAGCGCGACTCTTCGGGCGACGTCTGTCGACTGTAATATGCCACTGCGCTGAATGGGGCCTCTTTATTTGGTCTTTGCAATAGTATGCCAGCTACGCCGGATTTAGATGCGTCCGTATGTAATTGAGTTTCATACCTTGGGTTATAAAATGACAAGGTAGGTCGCTTGATTAGCTCTCCTTTCAAAGTCTCGAATGCACTTTCTTCTTCAGTACCCCATACCCAAGCAATATCTTTTTTCAACAAACGTGTCAAAGGTTTGGCAATAACCGAAAAACCCCGGATAAACCTCCTAAAAAAACTTGCCAATCCTATAAACTGCCTAACAGTATGCTGGTCTTTAGGTTTAGGAAACTTGTCGACTGCCTCAATTTTTCTTTTTCCAGGTCTGATACCGTTCTCACTTACCTCGAACCCCAAGTAATCTATAGATTGCATTAAAAATTTACACTTCGCCAAATTCAATGTAAGCCCAGATTTACGAAATAACTCAAGTACGTCTCGTAGTTTTTGAAAACCCTCTTCTATGGTTTTTGATGGGATGATGATGTCATCCATATAGGCAAAGGCATCTTTAAATCTAGCGTTACCTAAAATTGTATTAATTGCTCTTTGAAATGTTGACGGTGCATTTACGAGACCAAATGGCATCCTGTTAAATTCATAGTGCCCATCGGGTGTAACGAACGCAGTTAAATGTTTTGAAGTCTCTGACATTGGTATCTGATAATAACCGGAAGCCAAGTCCAATGAGGTATAATATTTGTGACCGGACAGTCCATCTAACTGATCATCTATTCTAGGTAAAGGGTAATGTTCTTTGGACGTTTTTTTATTAAGTCCCCTGAAATCAATACAAAGACGATAGTCACCAGTTTTCTTCTTTACCAGAATGATTGGCGATGCATACTCAGAAGTCGAATTTCTAATAATTCCAGAATCTTCTAGTTCCTTTACCATTCCCCTAACTATTTCACGTTCAGAGTGAGGTAGTCGATAAGGCCGATACACTACAGGTGAGGTATCATTTAACTTGATATCCATTTCAGTTACGGTGGTACATCCCAGCTCACTGGTTGAAAAAGCGAAACAATCTCTAAAGTCATTTAAAAGTTCTGTCAGTTTTTCAGCTTGATCTTCCTCAATATTATCGTTTACTTTAATTATCGCTTTTTCAATTATTGAATGGGACTGATCGTTTGAATTGGTTTCAATTCTGTTTATTGTCAATAACCTAGAGTGAGTTAATGGGTGGCCGCGAATAATCGAAGTATCTCGAGCTAATGTACATGCATTTGAGACGAGTCCTTTTACAACAATATGCCCACATCCATCAATCAATCGTATAACACTTTGTATTACCTCATATTCCTGCTTAGCACGTTGGCACAAACTGGGTTCTATAAATAAATCGCCTGTGTATCTTTCTTTACAATAAACTTTTACTTCGCAATATCCCTTAATTTCTGTGGCTTCAGAGACAAACAACGTTAAGGTTTTTTTTTTGATAATCGATTTGGAAGTTATGTTCAAAATATCCCCAGACTTGTAAACTATAATGTGGTCCTGTTCCGTGAAAGTTTGTCCGATTAATAGAGGTGCTTGCAACAAATGATCAGGCACAATTAAAGCTTCGACAAATGCTTTAGCGTTGTCAATTTTAATCTCAACTTCACATTTTCCTACACAGGTTACTCTGGAGTCGCCGAATCCTTTTAGTATGGGTAAATCTGTACTAACCCATGATGAAACAATATTTTTAGCTACTCCTGCCTGTATCAAAGTGCACTGACTACCAAAATCTATAAAACATTCAAACTGTTGACCGTTTACCTCCGCAATTTTGTAGTATTTAGAATCGTTGCCTAGTTTTTGAGACGCATTTAGTCAACTTATACTTTTCTGATTACTCGATTCAGTTGATTGACACTGTTCGGCGCTATGGCCAACCCTATGACATTTATCGCATCTTTTGATCGGTTGTTTACATTTGAAATAAGGATGACCCTCATCCCCGCAATTATAACATTTCATTTGAGTTTTCGAGTCAGTTGTTGTATTGTTTGCTTTTATTGACTTTGCGGGTCGTCTACTGTCGGAAATGCTTGGTTGTGGGGGATTATTCGTTTTTTCTGCTCGTTTAATAACCTTTGTGTTTCGAAGATAAACCAATAATTGATCAGGCTCAGTGAATTGAACCGCTTCTGCGCTAGTCCTCACCGTCCTATCCTCGATACCAAATAGAATGCAATCTATAGCATTTTTGCCTGATATTTTACATCTATTTAGAAAAACAACCTTCTCATAAAAGTACTCTTCCAATGAGTCCCCGAATCTTGCTTTACAAGCAAGCATTTCCGTCAAAAGTTGTGCATAATTCTCATCGCTAGGAAAAGCCAAGCGGAGCTTCACTTGCCATTCAGACCATGAAAACAAAAGGCTCGGGAGACCCTGGTACCATCGTTGAGCTAAGCCCACTAATTTAGGCAGAGCATAATGGATTGTTTGTCGCTCTGTCCAATTATAAATTTGAGCACACTCATTCACTTTTGAAATCCATGTATGTATGGTTTGATTTCGTTTCGACGGATCAAATTCTGGAATAACGTTCAAGTTTGGAAATCGTTCGTTCCCAGTATCAGTTTTCATGGTCTGCATGAGCTCTTTGAATGCTAATACTAAAGCCCTAGACCCCGAGTCAAAATTATTATTATGATGTGCATTTACCTGTGGTAGGGTGCCCGTACTATCACCTGTATTTTGCGGGTGATTAGGATTCTCACGATGCGGGCTCCGGAAAGCGCTGAAACTCCTGCGTCGTGACCTCCGGGAAGGGCTGCGACTGTCGTGTAGTGGGTTGCGACTCTCGTGTAGTGGGCTGCGAGAAGCGGTGCGCCTCTTGCGTCTCGAATGCCGGGAGGCGCTGCGACTGTCATACCGAGAGTGCCTCAAAGCGTCACGTCTCCCATGCCGCGAGCGCCGGGATACACTACGACTCTCACGTGGTAGGCGGCTGGTAGCGTCACAAACTTCGCGCCGCGGACGCCGGGTTACTCTGGATCTCTCGCGCCTAGGGTGCCTGGGCGTGCCGCTACTCTCGCTTCGCGAGCAAGAAGAAGCGCTGTCATGCTCGTGTTGCAGATGTTGCTTTTCTCTCGATTTCTTATGCCTTTGAGGTGGCGTTGTTGCTTCAGATTCCCTGCGTACTTCACGCTTTCGTTTACGTGATTCTCGGCCCATAATTTTGAGCAACTTTCGGGCGTTTCTGTAATTTTGGTTCTTGTACTGAGTCTGTGACTCAATATTATCCCGACTTCTGAACTGTTACGCGTCAGAAATCAAAGTTCGGATGGTCGATAAAAATAATTTATTAATATAGTTCACACTTCACAGATAGAAACACCTTAGTTTATTCACTTTGCACATTTTCAACATCTGTTCATAGATTCACTTTAAAACACCTTGTAAATTCAGTTCGCTCATCTTATTAATAATCACGAGCTCCCTCTCGCGTTTGAACCGATACTCCACTGACTCGAGCGCACGGGCTGCCCTACCTTTTATACTGAGTAAAACAGATGGCAGCACGTGGGCTCACGAAGTCAAAACCGGAAACATACTCTTGGTTATTATAATAAATGTAAGAAATATATGAATGAGCTAACAGACTTATTAATTAAAACATGCTTAACCTTTAACTACTGACGTGGGGGCCTCTCAGGTCTCAAGAAAACTAAAATTGTGATTTTCTCCCTTCCTCCGCGCACGGCATACGCGTAGCTTCTAGTACCTTCGAGCTTAGACAGCGTTGCCAGAAGGTTACTTTTGTAACCTTTTAGGTGATTTTTAACTAAGTCAGGTTACTTTGAGGTTACAGGAAACAAAAGGTTACTTTTGGTTACTTTTTTGTGAAGGTTTCTTTCTTATTTTAAAAAACGGAACGCAAAGATCTTTTGTTGGCAGCATTGTTTCGTTTCTTCGTTCATTCATAATATGACTTGAATAATATTCAAGTCACTCACTCCCTTCCTTTCTCTCTCTCTCTCTCTCTCTTTGTTTTGGTCTGCTTGCTCCAGGTCAGGTCTCTGCTAAACTAAACTTTGCTTTGCATTTAAAAATATCATATTATTTTGTGATCAACAAGGTAAGCATAAAGTAATTTACGTGGGTCCTTCATAATTAGGATAAATATTATGAAGAATAAGGTATATTTTTTTTATTTTTCATTTAGTACCTATATGAAATTTAATTTTAATAGACACCTATTTACGCAATTATTGTAAACGCAAAAAAAAATAGTGCATAACTGCTTGACTAAAACATTTGGCTGAATTGAATAATGTTCTGTATTTTTAAGGCCTTTACATCTATTTCGGATGATATATTTATGATTATATCCTTTTGGGGTGCACGGGAAAGCAGGCGAGTAGCTAGTTAAAGAAAAAGTGTTAAAGTTAAAGATAAACTGAAAAGATGTTTTTAGCCGGCTAAAATTTATACAATCCGATCACAGGACTCTGCTTGGTATTGACACAATATCAGCACTTATAGCTACTAAAAGAAGCAATGCAACAATGCGATAACAATTGAGCCTTCAAAATTGATGCGAAAAACAAAAGTTAAATATCGTTTAAATTTACGAAGACAAAGGTATAATTTATTGATTATTTTATTTTTATTTAATTTCATTTAGTATTAATGTAATATATATATTTTATTTTCCTGGTCGCGCGACCAGATAACAGTTAAAATTCTATTGTCCCGGGCACTGCAGCGTCTAGTGGTTACTTTACCCATCTATCTAGTGTAGATGACAGTGCCACTAGATGCTGTATAAATTATCAAGAATAGATGCAAAGGCCTTAGTTAATAAATTAGTAATCTAACAGGTTAAAGCATGTATTGAAACTGACGTCTGAATTAAATAGTTTTATGTATGACATGACATATTTTAGGTGCACGGGAAAGCAAACGAAGCTATAGAAAAAAAATTTAAACAAAAATGTAAACCGACTTCAAAACCGTAAAGCAGTAGAAACTCTAAAAGAATTATGTAGCAGGAAGGTACATGTAGATATGGCATGTGAGTATTTACAAGTATTAGGTATGTAGCCTAATTATAGTACCTTTTTTATTGGCGAGGTGACTTTTTGAAAGGTTACTTTTTTGCCAATTTCAAGTGACTTTTCACAAGGCCAGTCTGGCAACACTGGTTTAGTAGCACCGAGGCGGTCAGCAGCAGTGCACCTGTTTGCGCGCGCAATTTCGGTAAGTAAATTAATTTTTAAATTTCTTGTGGGCCTCTTAGACCCCACCTCAGTATTTATGTAACTGTTTTGTGAATTGTATCGATTTAGTTATCAGCTTTTTTTTTGCAGTACTTTGAAAACTTTTATAATATGGAGCCCAGAACGTCATCCAGGAGAAAACGGTCTCTTGGTAATAATAATAACGAACATGTAGCTAAAAATAGAAGGACCGTAGTGCCAGGGAACAACGATTTTGCGACAGCCGTGATGTGGATAGATCGTGAAGACTTTAGCGGTTCGGAGGCCGAAGATATTGATAACACCTTTATACCGGAGCTTCACGAGCATGAGTCAGAAGTGCACAGTGCGTCGGAACCCGAAGAACAGGTTGACAATGTTCCGGAAGAACAGACCACGTGAGCTACGTTTGAGTTTGGCACGTATGCTGGGAAAGGATACGCCTGTACCTGACCGTCAAGAAGTTCACGACGAACAATCTAAAAAAAGAAGAAGGTGCCACACATGTCCTTCGAAGCTTCAAAGAAAATCTACACACACATGTTATACATGTAAAAAAACATGTATGCCTTCAATGTGCAAGGCAAGTTTGCCCAGACTGTGTGTAATTCACAATAATTTGAAGACTGTTATTTTTCGTTCTTATTATTGTATTATAATTTCTTATGTGCCATTTACCAGAAAGACTATGTAAAATTAAGATTATAAGTTAATTTGTTGACTTTTTTTATATTTTTAATTGATACTTTGTGATATAAGACCTCTTGTGATTTTTGTCAAAAAATGCTAAGCGTTTTCTAAAGTTTATAAACAAATACATTATACAAAAATCATTTTATTTTATTTAAATATATCCACTTAAGCTAATTATTAAGCACTAAACCCTAAAAAACCCAAAGATTTTTAAATATAAGCATATATATACACGGGACTCTGAGGCCCCCACGTCAGTGTTTACGTGAAATTAAATCCACATCAGTAGCTAAAGGTTAATCAAGTTCGAAATCAATCAAAATTAACTAAATATATTAGAAAACATAATATATTTAGTTATTATTATTATATTATGTTATATTATTATTATTATATTATATTAGATCAATTACACCATCATGTCACAATACAAGTACTGAATTTTAATTTTTATTATGATTATTATTTTCCTTCATTCTTATAGCTTCTCTTAATTTAGTTTTAAATGGCCAAAAATTTGTAGCAAAAATGTCTAAATTGTTTAAATTCTTATTATAAACATTCAATGAGCGGAACAAAAATGTGTTAGAAACATAATTATTTTTAGAAAATGGTATTTGGAACAAGGCATTGTTACAAGGGCGGGAAACAGTCCAGGGGCACTTAAACGTAATATGTTGCAGCAAAAAAGGCGAGTCTATATAGTTATTGATTATTTTATACAGGAACATTTGGTCTCTCTCAGTTCGACGGCCCTCGAGCGAGAGAATGATAGGCATTTGCAAAGACTTGGTGACAAGTTCTTAGATGGCACAGCAAAGTACTCAAATTCTAGTACCATCATCAGACCCTTCACACACTAGATCTTCACAACGGATCGTAGGAAACTATTCGAGTTTCACCCTATTTAATCTGTATTATTGAGATCTTTAGAACTTTCTGATAAGATCTGATTACGGAAAAGTAAGGTGATTAGTTAGTTAGATCTGGGAAAAAGAAAATGGTTACAGGATCTCCTCAACGGAGAACCTAGAATGATTCATATTCATTTATTTTATGATATTAATTTATTTAATTTCAATAAAATCAAATTAACAAAAAACATAACATACCGTAACATATTCACACATCCGTATCGCGTACGCAGAGATCAGCGTTTACCACTTGCATGATCCTGACAGATCTTTTTCGCTTTATCAACATTTGTTACTCAAAATCAAGTAAGTTATTGAAATATTTTTGCAGTATTTCAAAAGTTAGTCTCAAATAATGGAGTCCTAGTAAAGAATAAATATTGAATTATATTTATATTGGGTCAGAAAAAAAAATTAAAAAAATAAGACCCTAACTAAAAGATTTTACTGTAAAAAACCAATTAAAAATATTTACTGTCAGTTTTCGTTAAATACTCAGTAGAAACTGGTATTTATGGTTATTTACTCTCGGGCGGATAATTACTAAGTAAGAATCTTTAACAATCTCTCAATAATTCATGAAATAAGTCCATCAAAAAAAAGTTATTTTCTTGAGATATACTTATTTCGTTCTTTCGTCAAAAAAGAATGAAAGATATTGAATATAGTCCTGAGGCTCGTGAGTGAAAATTGATTTAACGGTAATGCAATCTATTTTAGCGAACGAAAACACCAATAAACGTATTTACCCTCATAAATACCCGTCGGGTAGATTCAATGGGAATATTCCCGCGAATCTACCCATTTCGGGTAAATACCCGGGTAGAATCACAACTCTACTCGGGACCACTCTACGTTGAACAATAACCAACAAAATTAGGAATTTCCACTTTCACATACGCATTACAGATTCATCCATAACTTAGTTTAGACGACGTTGAACCTCGGGTGACGCAAGGCCGGATTCCGGCTGGTGAGTCACTGAAGAATCAGTTAAACGTCACCTAAATGAGCCTAGAATGGCTTGCACTTTTAACACTAACAGAAGGCGTGGAGGGTTATTGATGTAGATCTAATATTTTTTTAAATCTGTTAGGCTAACTGTGAAGGAAAACATCGTGAGGAAACCTGAGTGCTTGAAATCACCAATCCGTGGAGGGCATGCGTGGTGGCCCATACTCTGTCTCCGAGAGAAGGCCTCTGCAGTGGAACGTATATAGGCTGTATCATAAAATAATAAATGACTTCGATAACACTGCTTATTTTAAAACTGCAGATTAAACTGTTGAAACTGCAGAAAACTTCGATGAAATACAGAATAAACGTTAGGAGATAATTTGCAAGGAGTTAATCGACGAGTAGTCAACTGTAGTGTTTCGTCAAAAGATTAAAATATATCTATGATATCAAGTGAAACCAGCAAGGAATCTAGAATTTTAAGGTCAATTTTAAATATTAATATAAATAATGTTAGTACCGTATGAGAAAGGGTGAAAAGTGGTTTGTTTACAGGTGCACCAAATTGTATTACCAACCAGCTGACCCAGCGAACTTCGTACCGCCTAACAGTTGATTCTTTATTTTTAATTTTTTTCTCTCCGTAAGAACCATCCTCGTACTTTAAAAAATATACAGCTGCTCTCGAGATTTACACTTACCAACACATTCAGCTATTCATTTTTATATTATAGACAATTTAATTAGTAAAATTCGAGCCACAATCAACCCAACAGATGACTGTGGGCTTCATAATTATCTATTGCTGAACATAGTCTTTCCATAAGCACGTCACTCGCCTCGGCCATATTAAATCTATCAAATTGTAGTAAATCTCGAAAATTGTTAAACCAATAATTCCGTTGTGAAACTTTTTGATTTAATGTAAATTATTTTTGCTTTTACATTTATAATCACCATATCCTTCTTTAATATTATTTTAATTGGAATGCTACTTAGCACAAAATCGAATCTCTTATCAATCGTAAATAGTTTAAGTACTTATCTGTATGACGTGATTAAATTTATACATATTTAAGCAGTTGGATAAATATCAAACTAATATATCTAGTTGTAAATAGACACCGTTAATAACTTCCTTATACTGGTAGACATATGAATTGTCATTGTTAAACTCTACCTTCACCTAATAATAAATTACTTTCATGTCCTTTGTTTCCATGTTAGTTGAACTCAGTAATTCCTTTGTCTTTCTTATAATAACTTGCTTATTATAATATGTAATTCGTTGCTTATAATATAATACCACCTACTATGTCATACTATCAACATTTCTGCCCTTGGTCACTTAACATAACATATTGTTGATAGCTTTGTATATTGATAGCTTTGTATTTTTTTTAACCTCGGAACTGAAACACAGAATCGGAAAAATTTGGTGCCTTGAAGCACATATTTTTTCTATTATTTACTATTATAATATAATCTATCAAAAAATCTTATACACAAGTAATAATCGTATAAAGTCTATCCTAATAGTTGAATTTGTTGTGATTTTTTTAAATAAAACCTAAATCGCTCCGCCCGAGACAAACCTGAGAAAATCTCGCCAAAATATTGGTAGTGTTTCCACGCCGCATAGCAGGAGTGATCCTCTACATGAGATTATGCGCCAGAGCGGCAGTCATAGCCGCGGCTTCTCAAGCTTTGCCTGAACGCCCGAACCTATATAGGAACCCCAATCAGTCGTTTCTAAGCCGATAGCCTCAATAGGTACTTTATTTGAAACAATTGCATAAACTCTCCATTTTCTTTTCAATATCGTACTACAATTCCTATTAGAGCTAACAATTTTGAGTAAGCACTAGATGAAATGAAAGTTTAAGATATGTCCAAATAAGATATTTGGTCCAATAAATCAGAATTTGGTCAGCAAAATCTACTACTAAGTTACGCGATTCGCAAGATTCAACTTATTACGCAACTATTTGGATCATCATCAATTCAGCATCAAGTAGTCGAAAGCGGTCTGACATAAGAATTTTATATGATAGCGAATGGCGCCGATTCCGAGTCAATTTAAGAAATATCTAAGTTTTTTTTTTTTAAGTAAGACACCATGACACTTGACCCCAGTCACTCCTGATAGTAAGCGAAGACGGGGTCTACGATGTTACGTGCTTACCTGTTAAATGCCGGTTAGCTCTACTTTTAAAGACACCCAGGTTATATGTCTCCGGAAAGACAGACGATGGCAGCGTGTTCCACAACTTTGCCGTTCTTATTATAAAAGAATTCGCGAATCGCTCGGTGCGGATTCGCGAAATTTCGACGAAACAAGCGTGCATTCGAGTCGATCGTCTGGTGGTCCGATGGAAGAAAGGGGATGGGGGATATAAGTTCATGTAGACCCTGTAGTGTGCACAGGGTCTACATGAACTTAAGTATGTACTTGGATGTGAATTAAGATAGGTATAGTTGATATCCTATACAGGGCGTCCCACGGCTATGCCACATGGAGGGAAAGTACTTTTAATATTGTACATGGAACATTTTACTGAGGGAAGACATAGCTCGTGGACACTTTCATACTGGGTTATATATTAAACGGGTCAAATCGCGATTATTTATAAACGTAGTATCGCGAATCATTAACAAATACTTTCATATACTGGTTCTTGTAAACTAAACTTTTTACATAACCCCGTAAAAAAATATTTGCCTGTTAAAATTTTTGGTCTTCCTTTTATTTCTGATAGTAGGTTATTTAGCAAAAAATAATCCTTATGATGAAACCTTCCGATCGGTGTGATAAAGCTACAGGGTAATTTTTTTTTCGTGTAGCGGGTGCGATTCCCGGTTTAACCGTGTAATTATTTAAAAATCTATGAATGCAGTTTAGATTTTTTTTGAAATTAATATAATGTCTTCTTTCAGTAAAATGTTCCATCTACAATATTAAAGGTACTTTCCCTCCATGTGGCATAGCCGTGGGACGCCCTGTTTATAGGACGTCCGGGCTGAGGGGGTAAAACACGACTGTCCTCAGATTGGCGATTTCATTTCAAACGCTAAGATATGTGTCTACTTCATCTAAGGGTAGGTAAGTCATAGTTTTAATTCTTTTTTTTTAGCTGTGCAATAAAGTTCTCTATGTATTATTTATAAATCATATAAATTTTTGCTACTACAAATTAACAAATGTGCTTATAAGACCGGCATTCTATCATGTGTTGTGTTATTTTCCCACAAATAATAGAAAAAGAGAACGAAGCGCTCGTGGCCTAGGCGAAACGAGTGATTGGAATCAATCACTTGGTTAAGCAACAACAGGCGCGGTCAGGTACAGGATTGGTGAGCGTCCCTTGACTACCGCTAGTGGCATTTTTCCGAGCGCTTCCGTGCTTCGCAAGGCACGTTAAGCCGTTGGTGCCGGGTGTCATATAATGGCAGTCATTAAGCCATGTCGGAGGCCTTATGGGCGGCTTAATAACTTCTGACAGTAAGGCCCGCCACTGTCTTACAATCCTCTTGGACTTGGCCCTCGTGGTGGAGTATGGCCTACCTTTCCTGCGATGCAGGAAGAGACCCGTGATCCAGCAGTGGGTTACATACAAGGGTTGATAACGATTCGTCATAAAAGTATCTTAGATAAGTTACAATTATGTACCAACATTAAGTTAACACACATTCTTCGTAGTAAACGCCTGATTGAGTAATTCAAAGCGTAACAATGTAGCCTTGTCTCTTCCGATTTTTTATCACCATGACGAGTTCCTGCATCGCACGTAACTCTATGGCGTTTCCTTTTTGCGCGACAGAAGAGAAAACTTATCGTAGAGAAATAAACTTGAACAATAATAGAGTTGTACGGGTTGCAATCTAGTTGTATGTACCTACTCGTATATCTCGACAAGGCATCAGTGTCGCGTTGTGGTTGGTTATTAGTTACATAATTTTCTTTTTTATAATAGAGCAGTTTTGAAGATGAGTGCCAGTATGTAAATGTGTAAAGAAACTAATAAATAAGGTCGCCGCATGCAATGAGTTTCTACTATTTTGCGTGGGCTAACCTTTTTAGTGTGCTCTTTTCAGCTGTTTTTGTTTTTTTTGTTAATGTGATGGGGGATTGGTGATAGTTTCAGACACACGAACAAAATGTCGAAGTAGTTCCATATGTCAGGGATTATTACATAGCACAATGTCGTGCTAAAAGTTAAAACATACGCGTTTTTCATGTTGTATGTATGATTGGAAGCGCTCGTGGCCTAGCCAAACCGAGTAATTGGAATCAATCACTTGAGTGAAGCAACAATAGGCGCGGTCAGATGCAAGATGGGTGACCGTCCCGTGACTACCGCTAGAGGCTTTTTTTCCGAGCGCTTCCGTGCTTCGTAAGGCACGTTAAGGCGTTGGTGCCGGCTGCCATGTTATGGCAGTCGTTAAGCAATGTCAGAGGCCTTATGGGCGGCTTGATAACTTCTGACAGTAAGGCCCGCCAATGTCTTACAATCCTCCACCAACCCGGACTTTGCCCCCGTGGTGGAGTATGGCCTAACCTTCCTCCGATGCAGGAAGAGACCCGTACCCAGCAGTGGGCACATATGGGTTGATATCAAATGATATCGATGTATGAGTTATTTTTATTTTAATCAGTAAGAAGAAGCTGGATGGACAATAAAATTGTTATTAGACTTATTTTAGGTCATTAACATAGATAGAATCACAAATAGTAAAAAATTCATGAAGATTTTACAAAAATGAATGAAATGCATGCTGAACCATAAAAAATATGATAAACCTACACAAACGATAATACATAGATAAATAAATAAATAGATAGTTATAATAATTGTACGTACATACACATTGAAGATAATAACTAATCACGATTACTTACATATCAGAAACAAAGTTGCTTTATCTAAATTCAGATTAGCCAAGGTAAATGCATCTTTTGTAGGACTAAGTGTACGTTTTTACAATAAAATTCCAGAACATATTCTATCCCTGCCTGAAAGCAAATTTAAAAATTTCATTAAAAAGGCGCTGTGTAAAAAGGCCTATTATAGAATAGATGACTTTATAAATGATGTAAGCCCTTGGCAGTAGACCAATTCCACAACGAGTAAATCATAGTTATTAAATAAATATTTTATATGTAGCAACCGAATCACTGCAATCCTCAGTGTTAGTTATGTATGTCATATTTTAATTTAAGTTTGTACAGACGACGTGATTGCATATTAGTAAATATATCATACATTCTATAACTGACAAAAACTTAATCTGCAGGTTTGCTAAAGGTCAATCGAATGGTGGCGTGGTGGCCGGGTCATCTATCTCCCTCCAAAATGGTTGAGACTGATGATGGCTGACCTCTGCGTTATGCTCGTGAACGAGTGCTGTTCGTGTGTCTGGCCGCAGCACTTGTCATGTTTTCACGGCCTATGTAAAAAAGTATATATATTTAATAATGCCTTAACATTTAAAGTTATTAATGGCAATCATGGAATCTTATGCGTATAAGTGGTATCTAATGTATTACATTTAAGACTTGAGAAAAGATGGTCAGAGTGGAGTTTTTTTTTCCCGCTGCCTTTTTCTCCACTACATTACAGCCCGAAGGCGGCGGCTTTCACTTTCATGTTACATTGTATTTTGACATTCAGCAAACAGAATGTAAATTCTTTACGTTGAAATAAATTGAATTGAATTGAATCAATAATTAATAAAAGAATTGGTGGTAAATTACTGCCTATTCTGTAAATCGAGGTAGTACTTGTTAACACTCCTTTAATTTTATTCTTTTTAATGCACTAACCTGTGCTAAGAACAATTTTAAAAACCTATTAACTCGAACCCATTTATTGGAACAAATTAAAGGAGTTTTAGAAACCTATTCAGAGGCTAAAAATTCCACCCATGCCGAGACTCATGCTGCCTGTACGTAATACAGAGAGTATTGTAATGAGGTTTGAAAATTCACTGACGATGGTGAGTCGACCATTAGTTCAGTTGGGAGAGCGCTGGCACGGTTAGCCAGAGGTCGCGGGTTCGAGTCCCGCCATGGGTGGAATTTTTAACCTGTTAATAGGTTTTTAAAATCAGAACAAATTAACGAGTAATACTTAGTAGACAACACTCTCTGTATTACGTACAGGCAGCATGAGTCCCGGCATGGGTGGAATTTTTAGCCTCAAAATAGGTTTTTAAACCTCCTTTAATTTGTTCCAATAAATGTCTTTCTTTTTTCTTCATTCTTTCACCTATGGTCCAACTATGAGGCTAATTGTATAACATTACTTAGATTTAAGAAATCATGGTTGTATTCTTTTTTCTGGTTATGCAATAATGTGTTATCTATCTGTCTGTCTGTCTGTCTGTCTGTCTGTCTGTCTGTCTGTCTGTCTGTCTGTCTGTCTGTCTGTCTGTCTGTCTGTCTGTCTGTCTGTCTGTCTGTCTGTCTGTCTGTCTGTCTGTCTGTCTGTCTGTCTGTCTGTCTGTCTGTCTGTCTGTCTGTCTGTCTGTCTGTCTGTCTGTCTGTCTGTCTGTCTGTCTGTCTGTCTGTCTGTCTGTCTGTCTGTCTGTCTGTCTGTCTGTCTGTCTGTCTGTCTGTCTGTCTGTCTGTCTGTCTGTCTGTCTGTCTGTCTGTCTGTCTGTCTGTCTGTCTGTCTGTCTGTCTGTCTGTCTGTCTGTCTGTCTGTCTGTCTGTCTGTCTGTCTGTCTGTCTGTCTGTCTGTCTGTCTGTCTGTCTGTCTGTCTGTCTGTCTGTCTGTCTGTCTGTCTGTCTGTCTGTCTGTCTGTCTGTCTGTCTGTCTGTCTGTCTGTCTGTCTGTCTGTCTGTCTGTCTGTCTGTCTGTCTGTCTGTCTGTCTGTCTGTCTGTCTGTCTGTCTGTCTGTCTGTCTGTCTGTCTGTCTGTCTGTCTGTCTGTCTGTCTGTCTGTCTGTCTGTCTGTCTGTCTGTCTGTCTGTCTGTCTGTCTGTCTGTCTGTCTGTCTGTCTGTCTGTCTGTCTGTCTGTCTGTCTGTCTGTCTGTCTGTCTGTCTGTCTGTCTGTCTGTCTGTCTGTCTGTCTGTCTGTCTGTCTGTCTGTCTGTCTGTCTGTCTGTCTGTCTGTCTGTCTGTCTGTCTGTCTGTCTGTCTGTCTGTCTGTCTGTCTGTCTGTCTGTCTGTCTGTCTGTCTGTCTGTCTGTCTGTCTGTCTGTCTGTCTGTCTGTCTGTCTGTCTGTCTGTCTGTCTGTCTGTCTGTCTGTCTGTCTGTCTGTCTGTCTGTCTGTCTGTCTGTCTGTCTGTCTGTCTGTCTGTCTGTCTGTCTGTCTGTCTGTCTGTCTGTCTGTCTGTCTGTCTGTCTGTCTGTCTGTCTGTCTGTCTGTCTGTCTGTCTGTCTGTCTGTCTGTCTGTCTGTCTGTCTGTCTGTCTGTCTGTCTGTCTGTCTGTCTGTCTGTCTGTCTGTCTGTCTGTCTGTCTGTCTGTCTGTCTGTCTGTCTGTCTGTCTGTCTGTCTGTCTGTCTGTCTGTCTGTCTGTCTGTCTGTCTGTCTGTCTGTCTGTCTGTCTGTCTGTCTGTCTGTCTGTCTGTCTGTCTGTCTGTCTGTCTGTCTGTCTGTCTGTCTGTCTGTCTGTCTGTCTGTCTGTCTGTCTGTCTGTCTGTCTGTCTGTCTGTCTGTCTGTCTGTCTGTCTGTCTGTCTGTCTGTCTGTCTGTCTGTCTGTCTGTCTGTCTGTCTGTCTGTCTGTCTGTCTGTCTGTCTGTCTGTCTGTCTGTCTGTCTGTCTGTCTGTCTGTCTGTCTGTCTGTCTGTCTGTCTGTCTGTCTGTCTGTCTGTCTGTCTGTCTGTCTGTCTGTCTGTCTGTCTGTCTGTCTGTCTGTCTGTCTGTCTGTCTGTCTGTCTGTCTGTCTGTCTGTCTGTCTGTCTGTCTGTCTGTCTGTCTGTCTGTCTGTCTGTCTGTCTGTCTGTCTGTCTGTCTGTCTGTCTGTCTGTCTGTCTGTCTGTCTGTCTGTCTGTCTGTCTGTCTGTCTGTCTGTCTGTCTGTCTGTCTGTCTGTCTGTCTGTCTGTCTGTCTGTCTGTCTGTCTGTCTGTCTGTCTGTCTGTCTGTCTGTCTGTCTGTCTGTCTGTCTGTCTGTCTGTCTGTCTGTCTGTCTGTCTGTCTGTCTGTCTGTCTGTCTGTCTGTCTGTCTGTCTGTCTGTCTGTCTGTCTGTCTGTCTGTCTGTCTGTCTGTCTGTCTGTCTGTCTGTCTGTCTGTCTGTCTGTCTGTCTGTCTGTCTGTCTGTCTGTCTGTCTGTCTGTCTGTCTGTCTGTCTGTCTGTCTGTCTGTCTGTCTGTCTGTCTGTCTGTCTGTCTGTCTGTCTGTCTGTCTGTCTGTCTGTCTGTCTGTCTGTCTGTCTGTCTGTCTGTCTGTCTGTCTGTCTGTCTGTCTGTCTGTCTGTCTGTCTGTCTGTCTGTCTGTCTGTCTGTCTGTCTGTCTGTCTGTCTGTCTGTCTGTCTGTCTGTCTGTCTGTCTGTCTGTCTGTCTGTCTGTCTGTCTGTCTGTCTGTCTGTCTGTCTGTCTGTCTGTCTGTCTGTCTGTCTGTCTGTCTGTCTGTCTGTCTGTCTGTCTGTCTGTCTGTCTGTCTGTCTGTCTGTCTGTCTGTCTGTCTGTCTGTCTGTCTGTCTGTCTGTCTGTCTGTCTGTCTGTCTGTCTGTCTGTCTGTCTGTCTGTCTGTCTGTCTGTCTGTCTGTCTGTCTGTCTGTCTGTCTGTCTGTCTGTCTGTCTGTCTGTCTGTCTGTCTGTCTGTCTGTCTGTCTGTCTGTCTGTCTGTCTGTCTGTCTGTCTGTCTGTCTGTCTGTCTGTCTGTCTGTCTGTCTGTCTGTCTGTCTGTCTGTCTGTCTGTCTGTCTGTCTGTCTGTCTGTCTGTCTGTCTGTCTGTCTGTCTGTCTGTCTGTCTGTCTGTCTGTCTGTCTGTCTGTCTGTCTGTCTGTCTGTCTGTCTGTCTGTCTGTCTGTCTGTCTGTCTGTCTGTCTGTCTGTCTGTCTGTCTGTCTGTCTGTCTGTCTGTCTGTCTGTCTGTCTGTCTGTCTGTCTGTCTGTCTGTCTGTCTGTCTGTCTGTCTGTCTGTCTGTCTGTCTGTCTGTCTGTCTGTCTGTCTGTCTGTCTGTCTGTCTGTCTGTCTGTCTGTCTGTCTGTCTGTCTGTCTGTCTGTCTGTCTGTCTGTCTGTCTGTCTGTCTGTCTGTCTGTCTGTCTGTCTGTCTGTCTGTCTGTCTGTCTGTCTGTCTGTCTGTCTGTCTGTCTGTCTGTCTGTCTGTCTGTCTGTCTGTCTGTCTGTCTGTCTGTCTGTCTGTCTGTCTGTCTGTCTGTCTGTCTGTCTGTCTGTCTGTCTGTCTGTCTGTCTGTCTGTCTGTCTGTCTGTCTGTCTGTCTGTCTGTCTGTCTGTCTGTCTGTCTGTCTGTCTGTCTGTCTGTCTGTCTGTCTGTCTGTCTGTCTGTCTGTCTGTCTGTCTGTCTGTCTGTCTGTCTGTCTGTCTGTCTGTCTGTCTGTCTGTCTGTCTGTCTGTCTGTCTGTCTGTCTGTCTGTCTGTCTGTCTGTCTGTCTGTCTGTCTGTCTGTCTGTCTGTCTGTCTGTCTGTCTGTCTGTCTGTCTGTCTGTCTGTCTGTCTGTCTGTCTGTCTGTCTGTCTGTCTGTCTGTCTGTCTGTCTGTCTGTCTGTCTGTCTGTCTGTCTGTCTGTCTGTCTGTCTGTCTGTCTGTCTGTCTGTCTGTCTGTCTGTCTGTCTGTCTGTCTGTCTGTCTGTCTGTCTGTCTGTCTGTCTGTCTGTCTGTCTGTCTGTCTGTCTGTCTGTCTGTCTGTCTGTCTGTCTGTCTGTCTGTCTGTCTGTCTGTCTGTCTGTCTGTCTGTCTGTCTGTCTGTCTGTCTGTCTGTCTGTCTGTCTGTCTGTCTGTCTGTCTGTCTGTCTGTCTGTCTGTCTGTCTGTCTGTCTGTCTGTCTGTCTGTCTGTCTGTCTGTCTGTCTGTCTGTCTGTCTGTCTGTCTGTCTGTCTGTCTGTCTGTCTGTCTGTCTGTCTGTCTGTCTGTCTGTCTGTCTGTCTGTCTGTCTGTCTGTCTGTCTGTCTGTCTGTCTGTCTGTCTGTCTGTCTGTCTGTCTGTCTGTCTGTCTGTCTGTCTGTCTGTCTGTCTGTCTGTCTGTCTGTCTGTCTGTCTGTCTGTCTGTCTGTCTGTCTGTCTGTCTGTCTGTCTGTCTGTCTGTCTGTCTGTCTGTCTGTCTGTCTGTCTGTCTGTCTGTCTGTCTGTCTGTCTGTCTGTCTGTCTGTCTGTCTGTCTGTCTGTCTGTCTGTCTGTCTGTCTGTCTGTCTGTCTGTCTGTCTGTCTGTCTGTCTGTCTGTCTGTCTGTCTGTCTGTCTGTCTGTCTGTCTGTCTGTCTGTCTGTCTGTCTGTCTGTCTGTCTGTCTGTCTGTCTGTCTGTCTGTCTGTCTGTCTGTCTGTCTGTCTGTCTGTCTGTCTGTCTGTCTGTCTGTCTGTCTGTCTGTCTGTCTGTCTGTCTGTCTGTCTGTCTGTCTGTCTGTCTGTCTGTCTGTCTGTCTGTCTGTCTGTCTGTCTGTCTGTCTGTCTGTCTGTCTGTCTGTCTGTCTGTCTGTCTGTCTGTCTGTCTGTCTGTCTGTCTGTCTGTCTGTCTGTCTGTCTGTCTGTCTGTCTGTCTGTCTGTCTGTCTGTCTGTCTGTCTGTCTGTCTGTCTGTCTGTCTGTCTGTCTGTCTGTCTGTCTGTCTGTCTGTCTGTCTGTCTGTCTGTCTGTCTGTCTGTCTGTCTGTCTGTCTGTCTGTCTGTCTGTCTGTCTGTCTGTCTGTCTGTCTGTCTGTCTGTCTGTCTGTCTGTCTGTCTGTCTGTCTGTCTGTCTGTCTGTCTGTCTGTCTGTCTGTCTGTCTGTCTGTCTGTCTGTCTGTCTGTCTGTCTGTCTGTCTGTCTGTCTGTCTGTCTGTCTGTCTGTCTGTCTGTCTGTCTGTCTGTCTGTCTGTCTGTCTGTCTGTCTGTCTGTCTGTCTGTCTGTCTGTCTGTCTGTCTGTCTGTCTGTCTGTCTGTCTGTCTGTCTGTCTGTCTGTCTGTCTGTCTGTCTGTCTGTCTGTCTGTCTGTCTGTCTGTCTGTCTGTCTGTCTGTCTGTCTGTCTGTCTGTCTGTCTGTCTGTCTGTCTGTCTGTCTGTCTGTCTGTCTGTCTGTCTGTCTGTCTGTCTGTCTGTCTGTCTGTCTGTCTGTCTGTCTGTCTGTTACAATAATACGAAGTTAGTTAGACCTAAGATTTCCGCACTTCCGTCCGTCCGTCCGTCCGTCCGGAAGTGCGGAAATCTTAGGTCTAACTAACTTCGTATTATTGTAACCATGCTGTGTACACGGGCTTTGGAGATTAGTCTGGATATTACATGTTAATTAATCATATCGTTATCATTTTGATGTAAAACCTAACTGCAAAGTAGGTACTCGGGGCTGCAAGTGATGCAAATTACTACAGCCAGATGTCGCTGCCTGTACGTAATACAGAGAATGGTGTAAAGGTTCGAAATTTCACTGATGCCGGCGAGTCGCCCATTAGCTCAGTTGGAAAGAGCACTGGCACCGATATGCAGAGGTCGTGGGTTCGAATCCCGGCATGGGTGGAATTTTTAGCATCTAAATAGGTTTCTTAATGTTATCTAGATAATGTACTGACTAATATCTGTTTTGTGAGCCTAATAAATAAAATAATAATAAAAAAACAGCATTCGACCATTAGTAGACCTATGGAAGAGCTCAGAAAAGTAAACAATAGCGCTATTCCAGCACAGTGAAGACTAGGTATGCCGTACGATGTGGTTCAAGGCAACTTATGTAACGCTCAGACAGAGGTTTTGTCTATCGGATGCCGGCCATTGTCCGGCGGTCCGTCTGTTTGTTTGTCGAACGAATTAGAGAAAACCGTGCATTTTCGAAGGTTAGCATAGTGGGTCACTTATTACATAAGCGAGAATGAGATTGAATGAGAATCTTATTTAGGAATGCATTTTTAAGTAAATTGTATGTATGTGGTAAACCAACGTGCTTTTTATGTAAACGCGGAAATTAAGGAGTTACTAAATAGAAAACTAAATACTTCTGTAAATATTAATTTAGATAAAGTGTGGTTTTTTTGAAGCGATTGTGGTCTGGTCGAACCGAGTGATTGGAATCTATCACCTGAGTTAAGCAACAACAGGCGCGGTCAGGTGTGGGATGGGTGACCGTGCCGTTTCTACAGCTAGTTGCATTTTTCCGCGCACTTCGAGGCATGTTAAGCCGTTGGTGCCGGCTGTCATGTAATGGTAGTCGTTGAGCCATGTCGGGGGCCCTATGGGCGGCTTGATAACTTCTGACAGTAAGGCCCGCCACTGTCATACAATCCTCCGCCAACCCGGGCTTGGCCCCCGTGGTGGAGTATGGCCTTACCTTCTTGCGATGCAGGAAGAGACCTGTGTCCCAGCAGTGGGGACATACAAGGGTTGATATCGATCGATATCGATCGATCAACCGAACGATCGTGGTTTTCTGAACATATTCGCTTTTCGACTGCTCCTGAAATACGGCGTGAGGTGCGGCGATCAACCTCGCTACCTTAATTTTACGTAACATATATACACCCCACTGCAGATCTTCTCTCAGAGAGAGAGTCTGGCTTAATTATAACGAGTGGATTAGCAATTTGTGTTTGGTACACCAATTCACAAATATACCTAACGTGTTTATGCCGTTTAGTGACCGTGGGGCTCGAGGCGCGAATGTTCTTTAAAGAAGTATAGTAGCGCCTCGTCAACACCACCAGAAGCCCTGGGCTAGCTCTTACTTCGGCAAGAGGATAAGTCTCGCCATCCAAAGAGGCGACATACCCAGCATACCCTTCCTAAAGGCAACGATGATTTGGGAACAATTTATTACATTTAGTGATAATTAGGCACATCAGATCACACAATTATTTTCAATATTTAATTTATTTAAATTAATATATTTAGTATTACTAATATTATAAAGGCAAAAGGTTGTGAGTGTGTTTGTTACTTCTTCACGTCTAAACGGCTGGAGCGATTTTAATAAAAATTGATATGGAGTTAGCTGGCACCCTGGATTAACAAAGGCTATGGTCTTACTTCGGAAAAAAATCTTATTCCCAACGGAAAATTGAAGAACCGCGGGTAACACCGCGGGACTCAGTTATTTTTTAGGATTTAAGGATTTTTTTCTTTGTTAATATTTGTACCTACCTAACATAGAAAATTTGGTTCGGAATCAGGAAGCAGGTCCTTGGGACCTCTTAAGCAACCGATGCGCTAAAGTTTACTATCGCATTTAATATTGTAAGTAAAGATTTACAATGTGTACTTAACAATGTCCCACTGACTGAATAAAACTAATAAAATTCAATGCGCACTAATATAAAATTCAATGTAAAAGTGCATGCAGTAAATCAAGACGTAAGTGGCAATTATATGCCAGTTAGCTTATTGCGACAAGGTAGCGTCGCGCAATCTCTGCTTGTTGAGAAAGTTTAGTTAAACGTAAGGAGCTTACATTATTGCGATGGTTTATAATAATGCACATAATATTAGACACCAATTCTACATACTTATCTACTGATGTAAAACAGAGAGACAGTGAACACTGCTTTAAGATTCGATATCAACCCTTTGCATGCCCCCACTGCTGGGGCACGGGTCTCTTCCTGCATCGCAGGAAGGTTAGGCCATACTCCACCACGGGGGCCAAGTCCGGGTTGGTGGAGGATTGTAAGACAGTGGCGGGCCTTACTGTCAGAAATTATCAAGCCGCCCATGAGGCCTCTGACATGGCTTAACGACTGCCATTACATGACAGCCGGCACCAACGGCACGTGCCTTGCGGAGCACCGAAGCGCTCGGAAAAATGTCACTAGCGGTAGTCACGGCACCTGACCGCGCCAGTTGTTGCTTAACTCAAGTGATTGATTCCAACCACTGAATTGGACTAGGCCACGAGCGCTCTAAGATTTAATTTAATCTTTCACTAGTATAGTGCCTCTGGCTGTGTGGTTGGGTACCCTTCCGAGGGCAATCGGCTTGAGAATATGTTAAGATTACTGTCTCGTTGGTCTAAGGCACTTGGGGCGCCCATTAAGGTGCTTGGGTACCAAATAGAGGTTGTGCGTTCGATTCCCACTGGGGGCTGCGGTACACTTCTTCAAGTGGCCTGGTCTGGGTGTATTTTCACGTTTGTAACGTCTTTGTCTGATTACCATAGTGCAGGGTATCCTAGTTTGGGACCAGGTCCAGTGATTGTCTTCTGTGGAAGTTATTATTATTAAATAGTTACACTTACAAACTTAATACTTTAGCTGTCAGGATGGTAGAGGTGCTACTACATCTAGAAGAATGTCCGAGGCACTGCAGCGTCCGAGTTGTTCCTTCGCCCCATCTAGTATAGGTGAAGGTGCCACTGGACGTGACTGTACGCTGCATAAATCATCTCATTACACAAATGCAAAGGCTAAAGTTTTTACATGATACGTAATTTTGCTAAGCATTTCTTGACTAACGTATCCAAACAGTGCCAATGGCCTTCTCAGAACGTGGGACACTCAGAAAGGTTTGAGAAAGTAAGAAAAAATCCTGTTAAAAAAAAGTGTTATTGTATTGTATCACTTTAGTTCGGATAAAGTAAACCATAGGTTATTAAAAATAATGGAAGTAGATAAAGCATTACAAAAACAGTGGTAGCGGAGCGGTAGAACGCCGGCCTTACATTTGGGAGGTCTTGGGTTCGAATGTACCAATGAATTTGCTTTTTAAATTACGTACAGTCTATTTATCCTTACTTGTCCAATATAGTCAACAACATGATGTCAAAATGGTACTCTCTAGCAAGTTCATGAGCTTTGTTTATGAAATTGGCAGCGTAACTTAATCTGTGGAAATATGGCAAATCGATTAAAAAGTTACCGGTAGAATCTTGTTTACTAGAATGGACAAGTAAGAATAAACAGACTGCAGGTACATTTTTTTGTGAAATTGTAGTAGCAATATCTCTCCCTAACTGTGAAGCTAAACATCGTGAGAAAACGTGCATCTATAAAAAAAACTTGTTAGTGAGACCGAAACATTCTAAAATTAAAAAAATCTGTGTCTGAATGAACTTACTTCTTAACCTAATTTCTTCCAGTAAGAACCAGACACCAAATTTCGTGCCATACATGTGCATTATGTGCGCTAGTGCATTTTACAATGATGAAACTACTTCCTTAGAGTAGTTTCTCATATGGAAATAAAAAGAATTTGCACGGTGACAGCTCATGAGTGCAAGGAGAGGGACCTCGGACTTAGATCCAGATCCAGAATATGTTTTTCAGATCCGTGTTAGTAAACAGTAGCGACGGGGAAAACCTCAATTTTATTAATATTGTTTTGACAGGTGCCATTCTCATTGGCGCTGAGTTTGAATTTGGAATGTTCGAGTATTTCTTTTAAATAACTAATAACAATTAGCCAGTGTTACAACAGCCTCTATAGAGTGACAAACGTTCCCTCGCATTGCTTCATGAGTAGCCTGGTATGAGTACGCTGTGTACCAGTCTGTTTTATGTTAAAAGAACTTCAAAATGTTTACTTATTGAACTTCAAAGTTGTTAGTGTCACAATAAATAGATTACGTATTACTTCTTGAGAGACCTGGTCTCTTTTACGGTTAAAGGGCTGTATATTCCTTTTCATGAAACTGAAATGTTGTAATAAAAAAAAGGAAATCTTACACACATTGTCATGGCCAGCAGTTACAATCATTGCAGTGGAAAAAAACCTACTCACCTCCAACTGCAACTGCAAATGTAAATTTGTAATAATAATAAAATATTATTTCATGTTATATGTCATATAGATATAATATAATAATATAGATAGATAGATATGTCATAGGTATCTATAGGTTTTAATACCAAGTAATACTAAACATAGAAAATCTAAAGTAGTACAACAAGGAAATCGAAGTTAATTAAAGGAAAAAAATACGTTAAAGAATGACAGAGACACAGTATTTAAGAATAATAATGTATGTTACTTAACAAAGTGATATTATCTGACGCTGTGCAGATAAGTGTCTTATGTTTTTGTCGGTAGAATAAGTGCTGGTAGAATATTTTTACTTTAGGTTTATTTAAGTTTACTACAAAGTAGAATTTATGACATAAGATAAGATAAGAATATTCTTTATTGTACACCAGAGCATATATTATAAAACATGTAAAGATACAAAGTAAATAAATAAGAATAAAGGCCACTATACTGTGTAGGTAATGCAAACCCTCATGGAGTTTGTTTCTATTACTTGAAACGTGTTTTTGTATTTCACTTTTACTTCAAAGCACGATTAACTTAGTAGACTCATGCCCCAGATGCTCTCGAAGAATGCTTAATCCGCTCATCTAAAGTCTGCTCAGGCGCAGGTTTAGAAAGGCCGCGCAGAGCACTCCGACGCATAAATCTGTCTCCAAACTTAACTGAACTATATCTCGTCACAACGACCAAGTGAAATCTTCGCTGATAACCATCGCTGGACTGTCACCTTTGAAAGCAAACGAGTAGGTTAAGAAAGGAGAGAATAAGCAAAACAGAGTCGTTAGGGATCTGTAAAGTTCGGCTAAAACCAGTGGTCAACACAATATGCGATACGCAAGCCATGGATGAAAACAGTTTTTTTTTCTTTTTTCAGCTTCAGAGTGATGACTGAAAAATTAAACACCGTAAGCACCCTAATACAATTTCTAGGTCAACTTACAGGCTGTGACCTTGCGTGGCCAATACAGCACCGACCTAATTCACTTTTTAGGGCGATGGCTAACTGTGAGCTTGCCTGGTCAAATTATCACCACTCCAATAGACTTGAAATGAAATGGAATGGAACGGAACGGAACGGAACGGGACGGAACGGAACGGAACGGAACGGAACGGAACGGAACGGAACGGAACGGAACGGACGGAACGGAACGGAACGGAACGGAACGGAACGGAACGGAACGGAACGGAACGGAACGGAACGGAACGGAACGGAACTGAACGGAACGGAACGAAACGGAACGGAACGGAACGGAACGGAACGGAACGGAACGGAACGGAACGGAACGGAACGGAACGGAACGGAACGGAACGGAACGGAACGTAACGGTACGGAACGGAACGGAACGGAACGGAACGGAACGGAACGGAACGGAACGGAACGGAACGGAACGGAACGGAACGGAACGGAACGGAACGGAACGGAAAGGAACGGAACGGAACGGAACGGAACGGAACGGAACGGAACGAAACGAAACGAAACGAAACGAAACGAAACGAAACGAAACGAAATGAAATGAAAAGGTTTTATTCAAAGTAACGCAGAAGCTGCGGCTTAATGAACGTTACAATTCAAACTAGGTGTCCATTTCAAAATCTAGATCATTTTGGAGAAAAAATGGACAATAAAACTCCAAACTTAGTCTTTTCAAAGTCCTTAGTTAACATAGTTTACATAATTATTATAAAACATAGAACTCATACATTGTACTGGCTTTAATTCCAGACCTCATTGTCATCTAGATAATCCTTTATGTTATAGTAGCCCTTTTGGCACAAAGTGTGCTTAACATATTTTTTGAACCGCGATTCAGGCAAGCTTAATATATCTTCAGGGATTTTATTATAGAAGCGTATACAATGCCCCATAAGGATGTATTAACCTTTGCCAGCCTAAATAGTGGGAACGAAAGTTTATGCCATGTTTATTTCTAGTATTTACATTGTGTTGGCTACCCAAAGTTTTAAAGTTACTGATATTTTTCCTGACGTACATAGGTAATGTTTTCATAGATATACTGACTGGAAACTGTCAGGATGTTAGTTTCTTTAAAGAAATCTCTTAACGAATCTCTACTGCCTAGCTTATAAATGAATCTGATCGCTCTTCCCACTTCCCACTTCCTAGGACAACTGTCCAGCTGTAATCTTGCCTGGCCGACCCAGCACAGTATGAATGTTCATACACTTTCTAGGATGACTGTCCAGCTATGATCTAGCCTGGTCAACCCGACTCTACCCTAATGCACTTTTTAACGTAGGTACTAAGACTCAGACTTTCTCCTTTCGCAAATGTTTAAAAAAACAATATTTCTCAAAGTTCACGGGACAAAGTTTCCCTATTCTTAAGTTTATGTCATCGTATGAAGACACAGGGTATCAGGAGGCTAGCGCGACAGTCCAGCTGTGATCTTACCCGAGCAACCCGACTCTACACTAATATACTTTTTAGGGCGATTGTCCAGCTGTGATCCTGCCGGGTCAACACAACAGCGCTCTAATACACTTTTTATGGTGACTGCCCAGCTGTTATTTTGCCTATGGCTATGCGAAACACATCCTGGGGACTCGCGGTTTTCTTTCCGCGAAACATGAGCTTTTCCGGAAGCGTTGGAAGTTTCCGGAAAAGTTCCTTCTTTTCCTCCTTTTTTTCGCAAATGTTTGAAACAATAATATTTTCTCAAAGTTCACGGGTCAAGGTTTCCCTGTTCTTAAGTTTATGTCATCGTATGAAGCCACAGGGTTTCAGGAAGCTAGCGCAGCTGTCCAGCTGTGATCTTGCCTGACCAATCCAACACCACTCTAATACACTTTTTATGGCAAATGTCTAGCTGTGATCCTGCCTGGCAAACCCAACACCGCTCTAATACACTTTTTTATGGCGACTGTCCAGCTGTTATTTTGCCTATGGCCATGCGAAACACATCCTGGGGACTCGCGGCTTTCTTGCCGCGAAACATGCGCTCTTCCGCAAATGTTGGACGTTTCCGGGAAAGTTCCTTCTTTTCCTCCTTTATTCGCAAATGTTTAAAACAACAATATTTTCTCAAAGTTCACGAGACAAGGTTTCCCTGTTCTTAAGTTTATGTCATCGTATGAAGACACAGGGTCTCAGGAGGCTAGCGCAGCTGTCCAGCTGTGATCTTGCCTGACCAACCGGTCTCTACCCTAATACACTGTTTAGGGCGACTGTCCAGCTATGATCTCGCCTGGCCAACCCAACAACGCTTTAATTGACTTTTATGGCGTCTGTCTAGCTGTTATTTGGCCTATGGTCATGCCAAACACATCCAGGGGACTCGCGGCTTTCTTTCCGCAAAACACGCGCTTCTCCGGAAACGTTGGACGTCGCCTTTGCAAAGTGTTTAGTGTCACTTGACAAGTGACACGAGGTGACCTGTCGCGTGTTGACACAGCCTGCAGTGTGGTTAGAGGTTGCGTAAAGTTGACTTCCTTTGTGTTATCGTATCGCGGATTGTATTACGATGCTTAGGCCGCAAATTGTACTCTGTATGTTAATGTCATGTGCTCTGGTGCTACAATTAAAAATATTTTTATTATATCTTAGAAACTATACGTTTGAGGTATAGGAACGAAGCTTCGTGATCTAAACTATGATTCCGTTTGATCCACAAAGAAAAATTGGCATCGCGGCTCGTTCCCGCGTCGATAGACAGCCTTTTTAGGAGGCTGCATCGAACCCGAAATTTTTCAATTTGTCATATAAAGTTCCCTAGTAAAAAGCAAAATTTGGTTTGCCCCTAACTATTGTATCTCATTGGAAATTGCACAGCTGACATCATGAAGTGCACCGGCGTTTGTTGGAGGATGTGGTTATTTTATTTTCTGTATCGAATGGTACCGAGTAACTTGCCATCGCATCCTAAGTACCTCAATGATAAACGATAAGCTTTAGACCTTCAAGTATTTGGAATTTTGGATGTTAGTGGCGAAATCATAAATGGCGGAAAAGATTTGGGACACTGCCTCGTTGGTCCAGCGGTAACACGACTAAGTCGGAGGTCGTGGATTCGATTCCCACTGGGTTACACCCTCAAATGAGCTCCGTCTGTATTTCCGTGCTTGTGATGACCTTGTCGTTTACCGTAGCATTAGTATCGTATCCTAGTTTGCAACCAGGACAAGAGATTTTGTCGTGTGGAAGTTATTATTATTAATTTTCATTGGTTGTGGTACACATGAACTATTTTAAAAACCTATTTGGAGGCCAAAAATTCCACCAATGCCGGGACTCAAACCCGCGACCTCTGGCTAACCGTGCCAGCGCTCTCCCAACTGAGCCAATGGGCGACTTACCGGCATCAGTGAAATTTCGAATCTCTTTACAATACTTAGAATATTTTCGGGGCTTAATCGCGTAGTAATTTTTAATCGCGTAGTAATTTATTGTACAATACTCTCTGTATTACGTACAGGCCTCTAAATAGGTTTTTAAAATTGTCATTAGCACGGGTTAGTGCATTAAAAATAATATAAACACATGAACTATATTATGAATTATATGTATATATATATATAACCAACAGCATATCCTATCCAAAATCCGTAAGTTCCAGTTCAACCCACAAATACACATATTGAATTTAGGTACCGCTTAAGACCTTCAGCACTGTTTGATTGGTAGATTGAATTATAAGCTACTCAAGTAGAAAGAAAACTCAATTGACAAGCTGCT
Source organism: Yponomeuta sedellus (assembly GCA_934045075.1). NCBI lineage: Eukaryota > Metazoa > Arthropoda > Insecta > Lepidoptera > Yponomeutidae > Yponomeuta > Yponomeuta sedellus. Next base: position 6,547,524 of record OW203726.1, on the reverse strand, counting down.
CCAACCGACTAACTTCCGTCTTCCGCAAAAAGTTCACTACAAGTCCTTGCAAGAAAAATCGGACACATCATACCCACTTAGACACACTAGTACAGTTCTACTAAATAATCTGTAGACATTTCATTTTTACAGATTTGTTTACTCTTACCAAAAAAATCTAAGGACAATTTTAAAAACGTATTATTTAGAGGCTTGCCTCTGGCTATCCGTGCCAGCGCTCTTCCAACTGAGCTAATGGGCGACTCACCGGTATCAGTGAAATTTCAAACCTCTTTACAATACTCTCTGTATACTCTGTCGCTGCCTGTACGTAATATCAATCCGCCCAGTAGAACTGTCCGTGACTGCTTAATTGGTGTAGACGTTAACATGCTTCATTACCAAAACAGAGCTAGTCGGTTCGATTCCCACTGGAGGTCTTACTTAAGGGGCTATGTCGCGGCTAAATAGAACTAAAATGGGCGTGGCTTAGCTGCTGCATATTTTCACGAATGGCCTCATTCTGGATTAGTCATAAACTAGGATATCCTAGTTTAGGACCAAGACAAGTGATTGTGTTGTGTAGTAGTGTAAGTTATAAATTCATCCAAAACTCGTCGTTGGCAGAGTTCGTAGGAAGATATGTCAAGAATGGAATTGGACGGATACTCCTTTACAATTCAAAGAAGCTGGTATGTCTGTACGCCCAATCACTTTTTATGGCAACTAGATTGAGCGATCATGCGCGAATGATGTATTGTCATTGAATCACGATTGTTGTATTTGTCTGTACTAGACGGCTGATAGAGCTGTCCTGTATAGGCGGGTAGACAAGTGTCTTGCTTGCGAAGTTAGAATAAGTCACCACGCCTTACCTCGTGTAGAACTTTATTCGTGTAGATGTTACAGTCAGAAGTCTTAAACGATCAATACTAGTTTGGACTGTTAAATTTAGTTAAAACTAGTTTTGACTGCAGAAAAATAAAGTAAAATTCTAATATGTATCCAACAATGTCGAGTTGGTTTTCAGACTTACATGTTCAACCTAACACGCTCCTTAGCACTCCGCTACGCTACGCTTCGTCGCACTAAATTTTTGCTATCGCAAATTGAGTGATTACCATTTGGGATGATTTACCATTTGGTATTTCAAATGTTAGCTTTGGACAAAAGTACTTTTGACAGATTTTAGCAGTTTAAGAGTTTTGACTGTGATGTAGATATCTCTAGCCTGACGGAGAGCTTCGTATATAGTGAACGCAACGCCGCACTGCCGCACTAAAGGGTCCTTACTAAAAAAACTTTAAATAAAGACTTTTTCTTTCCACAATCTTTGGTCACATAAAGTCTTCGGTCATCATACCGTCCGACGCGGGCCAGATTGTCCGTAGTATGTCATCATTACTGGTCGTGGACCAAAACAGAGACACAGGACCATTGAATTTAAAAATTAAATGCAAGGATGAGCAGAAATGCGATGGATGGAAACTTTACATCCTTATGTAAAGTTTCGAGGGTGACCCTACAAGCAAGCAGCCAAAAATTTGGCGCATAATCAGACCGAATAGAGAGCGTTTATGGTGAAAGCTACGCCATAGTCACGTCCGGCAGTGATGGTGCTACGACCAAAAACAAGAAGAAGAAGGCCTAGTCTAAACCTAGAGAAAATCCGAGTCTACACCAGACATGTTGGCCTACATAATTGAGAAAATTTTACGAGAAACCTCTAATATGAAACTAACGTTCTTTGTGATACATAAATCGTGATCCAACAGCAAAATCTAACTGCTTTGTGAAGAAGAAACGAAGAAAATTATACAATTCTGAATAAAATTGTTCAAATAGACAAACACTATATTTAAGTTTAAAGGCAAGTGCTACAAATAGGTATTAGGTATTACAAAACTGGAAATTTATAATATTATATCAAGCACGTAGGTAATGATAACAACCATATCTACACCTCTTAATTAAACATCACTATCGTCAACAAACTTCGCCGTTTGGCGAATTGTTTCTTAGTTACGATAGATATGTCAAGTTTTTTTTAATCTATTACAATACAAATAGGTACTTATCAAAATATTATTTTGACAATTCGAACCTCGAAAAGTTTTAACTAATTAAAGCGTTTAACTTAGACGCATCTATCATGTGGCAAGAGCTTTTTAACTTCCTAAAAATAAGTATTTTTTGCGCAACCAAACATTTTCTCCAAGTAAACAAACTAAATACTTGCGAGCGCGACTGTACCAAGCCTCGCTCTACTTGCATGCAATTAAACGACAAAGGCGTGTTTTCGTATATTAATTATTTGCACAGCCTATTACAATATCCGTGAGACATTCTTTACTGTACACTCGACAGCTGATAAACCTTTACATTTTTGTTGTACAGTCTCCCCTAATGTAACCAAGTAGGGTGCACACGTGTAAAGGTCGATATATTTGCAAAGATTATAAATGCCCCAATTCCTCAAGGAAGTTTCATAGTTTCTCTTTTGTTCCTAATGTACATCAATAATTTGCCTAGAATCATGGAGAAGCCATGCGTATTGTATCATCATCATCATCATTTCAGCCTATTGAAGTCCACTGATGACATAAGCCTCCCCCAGGGTGCGCCACAAGACCCGATCTCCCGTTTTCGCCATCCAGTCACCACCAGCCACTTTTTTCAGGTCGTCGGTCCATCTGGCCGGAGGGCGTCCTACACTACGCTTGCCGAGTCGTGGTCTCCATTCGAGAACCCGCTGCTCCAACGATCATCGATTCTGCGGCAGATGTCACCAGCCCATTGCCATAAACGTATTGTTTGCAAACGCTATATTTTTAACCAACTTTAAAAAAGGAGGGGGTTATCAATTCGACGCATATATTACTTACCTATGCCAAAACTACAGTATTATAAACAAAACATGCCACAAACACAAAGTCAACGGACCAACTTCTCAATTACAATCACACTCGCCAAGTCTTTCACAATGACAAGTAATATTTTCAACAAGTTGCCAGAGAAATTCAGAATTGATAAATATAATAAGAATAATAATAAATTCCATACAACACAATCACATGATCTAGTCCCAAACTAGGATACCTAGGATAACCTAAAACAGCTGCTCATCTACAAATTTTACTATACTGTGAATAAATACGTAGAAGTTAAACTTATCTATTATGTATAATATAATTAAAATGAACATTAAACGAATAAGTATATAATTTATAAATACAAAATTAACGAAGTTTTAAAATAAATTTGTTGGAATTATACAGTTCTTAGGCATTGTGGATACCACTTTAGTTACAAGATTGTATTTCTAAGGCTTTTGCCCTTTTACTGTGCCCGAGAGAGTCAATAATGATACACATTATTTGCTATTCAAGATTCTACCAAACTTATGGCTGGAATAAAGTATTGAGTATTGCGTATTGAGTGCTGTCGATTGTACAACAGTTTATTGGCTTGTTTGTTATTGTTAATTTTAATGCGAAGCAAGGTGTGTGCGTCTCACAGCGCCAATAAATGATTGATTTATCTATCTATCAAGGAATTTGTCACAGGTTTGGTCGGAGTAGCTCTGTGTTTTTTGTAATTAAACGCAGGTGCAAAAAAATACAGATAGAAATACATAGAACAGACTGGTGTGCCCAAAGAAGTCCGACTTAAAAATACATACGGGTCACGAGATAGAGGTTCAAATAAAGAAACGGTCCCGTCCAGTTGAAAGTTGATCATAGATCAAAGTTGATTTATGATTTATTTTTATTAACACGTTGATTGCACATAAGCAAAAACAAGTACAATGGCAACGTGACGTACTTTTTTAAATTTAGTTATTTTTATTATTCCATACTAGCCCTATCCCACGGCTTCACCCACGTCAGGAATTATGTCACGGGTACGCTTTCACGGGTTTCCTGTCTCAATTTAAAGCTTTGTCTGTCTGAATGCCAAGTTTTATGCGAACCCATTCCGCTTTTATCGCGTGATTGAGTAACAAACATCCAAACATCTTCACAAACTTTCACATTTATGATATTAGTAGGTTTATAACGCAACAATAACACATTATTTTCCTATAACGATAAATCTATACAAATATTGGTCTGAATGAAGCGATTTTATTTATAAAAAAAGTTACAAAACTCCTTAAAACACTCAAAATACGCTGATTAAAATAGTCTGTGGTAAAGATTTTACAAGTAACAACGTAACTACAAATTAAATAAATTGTCTCTAAGAAGTTCTTTAGAAGAATCGTGTTCTGTAAATAAAACCGCTAACCTAACCTATATAATACGCCATGCCGCCCAATCAATACAAAGGCCAAAACGGTTTTACATTTTGATCGATCGTATCATAGACTCCGGCCTAGACAATTATCAGAACAGCCTTAGCATTACCATTTGACATCGACCTTATTCTTACGGTAATAAAGTACACAATGTATTATTACATGGTTCACAAATTATATTGTTATATTACAATGCTTGGATAGAAAATTACAATAGTAACGTACAGATAGTTCACTCATTGGAATTATATGAATGCTTATTATAAATTATAATACCGTGAGATTTTATAAGCCTTACGTAACCCTAACACCATATTATCGGTAACTAGCTGACCCAGCGAACTTCGTACCGCCTAATAGTTGATTCTTTTTTTTTCTCCGTAAGAACCATCCTCGTACTTCAAGGTATATTCTAAAAAAAATATTAGCAAAATCGGTTCAGCTGCTCTCGAGATTTACCAACTTAATTACCTTACCTACCTTATCGACTTACCAACACATTCGGGATTCATTTTTATATTATAGACTAGGGGGCGAGCCCCCTGCGCGCTTACGCGCGCCAACCCCCAGCCGCTCCGAGCTGCGCTCTCCGCGGCGCTCGGCCTAGGGCCTCGCTAGACACTTATTGTAGTGAATTGTTGCATGGGAACATGTATGGTCTCGGCCTTCGGCCTCGGCCTGGACGGAGCTCGGCCTTCGGCCTCGCCGCGGCGGGGTTCCTCGTGCCCGCTCCGCGGAGCTCGGCCTCCGGCCTCGCGAGTTTGTCCCTTTTTGCTCTTGCGCTGGTACTTGTGCACCGTAACCTGAACGGTCTCGGCCTTCGGCCTCGGCCTGGACGGAGCTCGGCCTTCGGCCTCGCCGCGGCGGGGTTTCTCGTGCCCGCTCTGCGGAGCTCGGCCTGCGGCCTCGCAAGTTTGTCCCTTTTTGCTCTTGCGCTGGTACTTTTGCGCCGCAATTTGAATGGTCTCGGCCTTCGGCCTCGGCCTAAACGGAGCTCGGCCTTCGGCCTCGCCGCGGCAGAACTTTTTGTGCCCGCTTCGCGAAGCTCGGCCTCCAGCCTCGCAAGTTTGTCTCATTTCTCTATTGAAAAGTCAATTTTAGTACTAAATCTCCATACAAAAATTTGTCATTTTCAATCATCAATATCTCGGCCGCCATCTTGAAATTCCAAGATGTCGGATTTTTCTCATATACCTGGGTCCTTTGGCAACGCGATGCCGCTTACGGCATATCTCCAGCATATGCCCAGTTGGCTGCCGACTTTTTTGCGCAAAGGTCGATTTTTCGGTCGGCTATATCTCCGCCGCCATTTTGAATTTCGAACAACCAAAATTTTTTTTTTCAATCGGATCACTAAAACACCATTCTATCAAAATTTCATCCAAATCGGCCAGTAAACAACAGAGTTAGCACCTTTGCGTAGTGGACCGCGTTCGAAATTCAAAAATCGGCTCCATAGGATGGCCGTATATCGAACATTCCCTACAACTTTGTCATACATCATTTTCGTCCAACTCGTGCCATTTCCGAGAAAACGTATTATGTTAGATCAGTGAGTATACCGGATTGTAGCTTTATATATATATAAAGACTTATATTATAAAAGACAACTAAAAGTTGATTCTTTCTTATTTTTTTCTCCGTAAGAAACATCCTCGTACTTCAAGGAATATTTAAAAAAAAGAATTAAGTAGCGAAATCGGTTCAGCTTGTGACGGTGCAAACATCTTCATACCATTTTTATTTCTTTTTCTATCATTTTAAAATATTTAAATTACGCATACACATTCTTCGGTTTCCCTCATTTTTCATCACTACTACTTTACCCTTTGACCAGATCTAACTTTTTTACCTGCTTCTCCGTTTATCCGTGTTTATCCAGTTTACTGTTTTATTAAAATATTATACTAAATCTACAAATAAAACCACACCTGAAGTCGTTCCAGAGTTTATTATTATTTGTAAAGATATCCAACGTTACAAGCTGCTCTCTAGATTTGCGCTTACCAACACATTTAGGAATTCATTTTTATATTATAGAAGACTAGCAGACCCAGCGAACTTCGTACCGCCTAACAGTTGATTCTTTATTTATTTTTTATTTTTCTCTCCGCAAGAACCATCGAACCATCAAGAAGTAGGAGTACTTCAAGGAATATTCTAAAAATAGAATTAGCGAAATCGTTTCAGCTGCTCTCGAATTTTGCGCTTACCAACACATTCGGTGATTCATTTTTATATTATAAGACTAGGGGGCGAGCCCCCTGCGCGCTTACGCGCGCCAACCCCCAGCCGCTCCGAGCTGCGCTGTCCGCGACGCTCGGCCTAGGGCCTCGAATTGTTGCATGGGAACATGTATGGTCTCGGCCTTCGGCCTCGGCCTGGACGGAGCTCGGCCTTCAGCCTCGCCACAGCGGGGTTCCTCGTGCCCACTCCGCGGAGCTCGGCATCCGGCCTCGCAAGTTAGTCCCTTTTTTTTTTTTTGCTCTTGCGTTTGTTGGTACAAAAATCTGTCATTTTCAATCATCAATATCTCGGCCGCCATTTTGAAATTCCAAGATGTCTGATTTTTATCGTATACCTTGGTCCTTTGGCAACGCGATGCCGCTTACGTCATATCTCCAGCATATGCCTATTTGGCTGCCGACTTTTTTGCGCCAAGGTCGATTTTTCGGTCGGCTATATCTGCACCGCCATTTTGAATTTCGAACAACCAAATTTTTTTTTTAATTGAATCACTATAACACCAATCTATCAAAATTTCATCCAAATCGACCGGTAAAGGACAGAGTTAGCACCCTCGCGTAGTGGAACGCGTTCGAAATTCAAAAATCGGCTCCATATGATGGCTGTATATCGTACATTTCCTACAACTTTCTCATACATCATTTTCGTCCAACTCGTGCCATTTCCCAGAAAATGTATGGATGTTAGATCAGTTAGTATACCGGCTTGTAGCTCTATATATATAAGACTAGGGGGCGAGCCCCCTGCGCGCTTACGCGCGCCAACCCCCAGCCCCTCCAATCTGCGCTCTCCGCGGCGCTCGGCCTAGAGCCTCGCTAGACACTTATTGTAGTGAATTGTTGCATGGGAACATGTATCGTCTCGGCCTTCGGCCTCGGCCTGGACGGAGCTCGGCCTTCGGCCTCGCCGCGGCGGGGTTCCTCGTGCCCGCTCCGCGGAGCTCGGCCTCCGGCCTCGCGAGTTTCTCTCTTTTTGCTCTTGCGCTGGTACTTGTGCGCCGTAACCTGAACGGTCTCGGCCTTCGGCCTCGGCCTGGACGGAGCTCGGCCTTCGGCCTCGCCGCGGCGGGGTTCCTCGTGCCCGCTCCGCGGAGCTCGGCCTCCGGCCTCGCGAGTTTCTCTCTTTTTGCTCTTGCGCTGGTACTTGTGCACCGTAACCTGAACGGTCTCGGCCTTCGGCCTCGGCCTGGACGGAGCTCGGCCTCCGGCCTCGCCGCGGCGGGGTTTCTCGTGCCCGCTCCGCCGAGCTTGGCCTGCGGCCTCGCAAGTTTGTTCCTTTTTGCTCTTACGCTGGTACTTGTGCGCCGTAACCTAAATGGTCTCGGCCTTCGGCCTCGGCCTAAACGGAGCTCGGCCTTCGGCCTCGCCGCGGCCGAACTTTTTGTGCCATTTCTCTGTTGAAAAGTCAATTTTAGTACTAAATCTCCATACAAAAATTTGTCATTTTCAATCATCAATATCTCAGCCGCCATCTTGAAATTCCAAGATGTCGGATTTTTCTCATATACCTGGGTCCTTTGGCAACGCGATGCCGTTTACGGCATATCTCCAGCATATGCCCAGTTGGCTGCCGACTTTTTTGCGCAAAGGTCGATTTTTCGGTCGACTATATCTGCGCCGCCATTTTGAATTTCGAACAACCAAAATTTTTTTTTCAATCGGGTCACTATATCCCTATTCTATCAAAATTTCATCCAAATCGGCCGGTAAACGACAGAGTTAGCACCTTCGCGTAGTGGAACGCGTTCGAAATTCAAAAATCGGCTCCATAGGATGGCCGTATATCGTACATTCCCTACAACTTTGTCATACATCATTTTCGTCCAACACGTGCCATTTCCGAGAAAACGTATTATGTTAGATCAGTGAGTATACCGGATTGTAGCTTTATATATATATAATAATAATAATAATAAGAATATTCTTAGCAAATATACATAGACAATTGGCGGCCTTATTGCTAAAAGCAATTTCTTCCAGACAACCTTACGATGGAAAGTTGCTGAAGGAAATTAGAAAGACGGGTAGCCAATGCAAATTTGAATATTGATACATACTTCATAAGAAGGTATAGTAAAACTGCAAAACAGCAATATAGATTCGGCTAAACATTGGTTTAACAAAAAAATACAAAACATTTATTTCAGATTACGGAAACAACATAAGATTAGCATTGCACTAGGAAATCCTGTATCGCAGGCGCTCGACTACGTTTAGCTTACATAAAAGTTTCAGAGAGTCTCTATTGCTACTGACAAAACAGATAAAATGAAAAAAGAAAAAATGTGTTACCGGGAAATTTAGTAACAATGAATTTGTGTTACTAAGCATGCAAATTAGTAACATTAGAATCTTTAAGTAATAAAACAAAAACTTAGCTGTAGTAGTTTGTGTGTGAGTGTATGTATGTATGTATGTATGTATGTATGTATGTATGTATGTATGTATGTATGTATGTATGTATGTATGTATGTATGTATGTATGTATGTATGTATGTATGTATGTATGTTTGTATGTATGTATGTATGTATGTATGTATGTATGTATGTATGTATGTATGTATGTATGTATGTATGTATGTATGTATGTATGTATGTATGTATGTATGTATGTATGTATGTATGTATGTATGTATGTATGTATGTATGTATGTATGTATGTATGTATGTATGTATGTATGTATGTATGTATGTATGTATGTATGTATGTATGTATGTATGTATGTATGTATGTATGTATGTATGTATGTATGTATGTATGTATGTATGTATGTATGTATGTATGTATGTATGTATGTATGTATGTATGTATGTATGTATGTATGTATGTGTGTATATGTGTGTGTGTATATATGTGTGTGTATGTGTTTGTGTGAGGGTGCGTTTGCGTGTGTGTGTGTGTGCATGTGTCAAGATGAGAGTGCGTCTATGTGTGTGCGTATTCGTTGACAAACTGGGTCTCTATATGCGTGTAACCAACAGAGATTCAGTATCATCGTTATTAAGGGTAAGCAGCCATTTCTTTACTATATGTTTGACTTCACGTGGGTTGTTTTTTTTGATGTCACAATATGCCAAAACTCTGTTATAGACATGGGGAAATGAGAACGCACTGAGCCGTTTAGCGAATGATGTTTTAACGGAGATTGTTTTAGCTCTGAATATCCTTTTTTTCAGCAGACTTTCGTATTCAGTGGAAAATATTTTTTTTTTTGTGAAGGGCGAGAGTAACTCTCAATATATATACTCGTAGTTGTCGTACTGTCAAGACCCCAGCCTCCTTGTAAAGTGTACTGGTCGGGTATCTAAAGGGTTTCTTGAGCATAACCTTTAAAATAGCTCTTAACAGATTAATAAAATTAGCCTATAACCTATTCCTAGATAATATACATATCTCTTTTATAAAAATTGGTTAAGAAATAAAAAACACTGTAACTTGAGATTTTTATATCTTTTTGTAGATTTTTCGATGTATATATTATATAATCCCACTGTACGTGTGTATGACACTGTACGTCACTAAGCGGCTGCACAGATTTTAAATGATTTTTTTTGTATGCGTTTGGGTGCTGCCCTCGATGGTTTAGGTTTAGGAATGGCAGTATGTGTGTTTCATGTGCGTTTTTTTGTTTGTCTAATTATCTATAGAAATGTTGTACACATTTCTATAGATGTGTAGAAATTTATTTAAAGTATTCAAGTATGATTTAAAAGATAAGAATATTCTTTATTGTACACCAGAGCACATATTATAAAACATGTAAAGATACAAACTACAATTGGCGGCATTATTGCTAAAAGCAGTTTATTCCAGACAACCTTACGACGGAAAGTTGCTGAAGGAAATAAGAGACGAGTAGTCGGTGCAAATATGAATATATTAATACACTACTTATATATTTGTACGTAAGTTTATTATTACTTATACGTATGTCTGTTAATGTAAGTATGTGTAGATATTCGTATTTGTTGCACCAACCACCCGAATCTATTTCTCCTTCGGCAAGTTCTCAAATTTGAGGTGGCCTGGAAGAAATTGCTATTAGAAATAGGGTCGCCAATTGTATCTTGTCTTATGTATCTGCTGATTCTGTAAATATTTTTCTGATATATAATAAAGAATATTCTTATCTTATTTAAACATAAGAGTGGGATTTCGATAAAGTAAGCCATCATATGTTTGGATTACATATGTTTAAGTTGGGATCCTCTGTCGCACTTTACAAATTACTCTAGTTCTAGATGAATAGAGCCTTCTCCAACTTGCTGGTTTGTATAGCACTTACCTCGTGTTATGTCAGCACCCGTGTTTTTGTCTTGTCTAATGTCTAATTGTTATCCGGATGCCACACGTATAGGGGCAATAGAATACCAGATAAATATTTGAGTCTAATTTAAGTATAGTAGACACTATTTTTATAGTAGACGTACATTTGCGAATTTGCAGTCGCAATACCACACGCTAACGGTGAAGGAAAACATCGTGAGGAAACCCGCGGCTTGGTTGTCTCCGCACGTATTGACTAGTCTTTCCTGTGGGCTAGGCCGACTAAGCTGTCAGGATGGTATAGGTGCTGGGCAAGCCTACACCATCTATAAAACCATGTCCCAGGCACTACAGCGTCGTAGTGGTCCCTTCACCCATCTAGTGTGCGTGAAGTACCACTGGACGCTGTATAAATCATCTCATTAAGTAGATGCAAAAAAAAGGCCAATATTATTACACTATTTTGGTTCACGTAAAATTTTGGTCGAGTGCTATCTAAACGTTATGTTTTGCGTGATTTTTCAAACTATTTGAACAATTGTCAGTAATGTAGTTGTAGAAATAAATATACATGGCCTTATTCATAGAAAAGGTGCTCAAGAGCTGGCTTGAATGTACGTCTTTGAGCGAAGCTTTGTAGACTCGGATTTGCAAAACACTGGCACAGTTTATTTTCTAAAATCATAATAATATTTGATACAGGTCAGTTCTTTAGTTCTCGGAATTTATTAGGTAGATTTTTTCCTGAGGCAGGATTTTGAATTAAAATAAGTACTAAAGTAATTAGAATTATAATAATGTAGATTGTGCAGGTCACAAGGAAATCCGCGTTAGATTTTATCATAATGAGTGTCAAGAAACCCTGAGGCTGTCTGTAAATCTGTATGTATGGACTGTAGTACCTACTATGCAGCTAAGCTGAAAATTTACCAATAAAATGAGTACATTATGTCCCCATCGAGGGGCATATGCCTCTTCCCTGCGGAAGGTATGGGTCATACTCCACCACGGGGGCCAAGTCCGGATTGGTGGAGGCTTGTAAGACTAATGGCTGGTCTTAGTGTCCGAAGTTTTCAAGCCGCCCTAAGGCTTTTGACTGGGCTTCTTTATACATGCGATGCGATTGCAACCCTATATGTCCCCACTGCTGGGACGCGGGTCTCTTCCTGCATTTCAGGAAGGTTTATATGTATAAAAAATTAACAACAAGAGCTTACCGACACACTGCATTGGGTGGTTTTTTTATGTCAACTTTTGAATAAATAAAAATATTATAATAACAGCTTCCATCAACACAAGAACTTGTTCTAGTCCCAAACTAGGACATTCTGTGCTCTGGTAACCAGAGAAAACATCACACACATGAAAATATACGCAGAGTGAGGCCAATTGTACCAATGTACGAACGTATTAGGCTACCAGAGGGAATCGAACACAAAACCTCCGGCATGGTAATCAGATATGACACCGCTAGCCCAAGAAGGCAGTCAGGGCATTTTTTACTCTTATGCCTTCGCTTATGTGAGTAGAAAAAAATGCAGTGGCATTTCTTTTGTTTCTGTAATAGTTTGTGCTCTACAATTTAACAAAGATACTTATCTTAATCAAAAACTTCTTGTCACGAAATCGATATCCTTGTTCGTTTTTAACTAAGTCACGTGCCTTGGAATGATTTAATGATAAAAATCTCGACTGATTTTCGACTTAACTTTTATTAATTTACTAGCTGTCCCGGCAAACTTTGTACCGAAACAGAATACGTTTATACGATTCTTGTTACCCTGGCAACGCAATAAATAAATATCTTAGGCCCACTTGCGCCAGCCCGGGCTAGCTCATTTAACTCGAGTTAACCGGTTAACCGGAAATTATTACCAATTAATCGATAAAAAATCGGTTAAATGAGCTAACCCGGGCTGACGCAAGTGGGCCTTAGAAATTGGCTTAGAAAAAGGTTACGGTAACATTAAAAAAATATCCCATGGGAACGCATTACCGGGATAGCAAGTATCCTATGTCTCAATGCAGATCTTTGGCTGTCCGTATGTCAAGTTTGCTGTGTGGTGTCAGCCTAGAGAATAGCACCAACCCAATCTTATTTACCATTCTTCCCGCGGGTGTCGTTAAAGGCGACTTAGGGACACAAACCGGGGGGTGGGCAGCAGCGCCCCCTGCAGTACAATCCCACCAAACTGCGATCCCCAACTCGCATGCCCAGCGTGGGGATTATGGGCATTACCCCCCAATGATGGCACAACCTTGCGCTATGGTGCTCATTAGGGGAGGGTTATGTCCAGCAGTGGACTAATATAGCCTGAAGAATAAGATTTCAAGTTTTATAAAACTCCGTTCAGCCGTTATTGCGTAAATGAGTCACAAATAGCCAAACATCTTCACAATCTTCACATTTATAATATTAGTAGGATAATCATTATAGGCATTAATCATTGAAGCGCTCGTCGCCTAACCAAACCGAGTGATTGGAATCAATCACTTGAGTTAAGCAACAACAGGCGCGGTAAGATGCAGAATGGGCGACCGTCCCGTGACTACCGCTAGTGGCATTGTTTTAGCGTTTCTGTGCTTCGCATGGCACGCTAAGCCGTTGGTGCCGGCTGTCATGTAATGGCAGTCGTTAAGCCATGTCAGAGGCCTTATGGGCGGCTTGATAACTTCTGACAGTAAGGCCCACCACTGTCTTAAAATCCTCCACCAACACGGACTTGGCCCCCGTGGTGGAGTATGGTCTAACCTTCCTGCGATGCAGGAAGAGACCCCTGCCCCAGCAGTGGGGACATAAAAGGTCACGTCTAGTGGCACCATAGGACGTTATGGGCTACATTAAGAAAATCACATAGTTTTATATTAAACAAGTCAAATCGCGATTATTTATTAAGTAAAACGTATTTACCTTATTTCCCGACGTTTCGGCAGCGTCAAAATTGCCGTGGTCTCGGGTAGACTGCCGCTGCCAAAACGTCGGGAAATGAGGTAGTTACGTTTTACCTAATAAATAATTGCGATTTGACCCGTTCAATATATAACTAAGAAAATCACAATTTACAAGGAATTTTGATTTTTTACTTTTTACTCTACATTTTAGTAAAATAACGAGAGTTCCTCGGTACACAATACATATAAAGGCAGTCTAATTTGCCGCAGGCGGTGCCAAGACCTTACCGCGGTTAAATAATCTTATAATTAAAGTTACATACCGGTTTTGTCCCGACCAGTTTTCTTCGTCGGAAACGTGAGAAAGCTCGTCCAAATGTCAAGGCCACGTCGCGGCCATGGTCGGCGAAATGGCCGTTTGTTTAGTCTAATACAAGCTGTAGCCGCGACTTTGGGCGCGTGGGATTCGGAAACTTATACTATGTTTAAATTTAAATTATGATATCGTGTAAATCTGTTAAGTCTTGGCCGTGGTCGCCGAAATGGCCATTTGTTTAGGCTAGGTATTACTGTGTCCGTGACTTCGGACGTGTGGGATTCGGAAACTTACCCTTTATATGTAGGTGGTGCAAGTCCGTTAAGGTGCTTGGGGGTGCTAACTGGCGCCGCCAATGGAAAAAAATCATAACTTGTGTTATAATTAGTTTTTATTTAAAAGTGAACATGAGAAATGTTTATATTCTTTTTAATGCACTAACCCGTGCTAAGGACAATTTTAAAAACCTATTTAGAGTCTACTTGCAACAGCAGAAAATGAGTCAGGCCTGTGGCTGCAGGCACTCCCATCAGCGAACGTAGGCACGCTGATGGACAATCTCACTTTTTCAGCCGCCGTCGGTCTGCGATTGTATATAGTTATAAAAAAAAATTACTTAGTATAATTGTAAATAAACACAACTTATGACTGAAAAAAAATTAAAGTAATTCCAGAAATTCTTCAATTAGTAGATTAGGTGATCCCAGATACGCAATAGTTTAAAAATGTCCAATTGCTTATTGTAGAAATAATGAAATGCATTCTACATTTCGGTCCACGTGGGTCGATCTTATGATCGGCTCACGGGAATGGGAGCATTTAAAAGATTTGTTATATATACTACTGTTGTATATACCAGAAGATGTGATGTTAGTTTTTACATAAATCGTAAATTCGTAAGACGGAACACTATCAACCTTTAGAGGTCTTTTCAAACCATTTAAATCTTACGGACTGCTGTCAGACGCCAAACCCTTGTAGTCGTTACCACATTGTTGAAATTCTAAGGTGAAATCTCACTACCACACTGCTTAAACTGGAAAACTGTTGCTTATATGTAATTAATTATATAAGTATTTATTTTGTTGGTATCTATGTATATTATGATTTTAATATATGTTCTTTATGTATTATGTAATGATAATGTTATGTTTGAACCCCGGCTGGGAACAAAACAAAGCCCAGGTCTTGGATGTTTACATGTTTGTGATGTCGTTGTTTCTGGTTCCCACAACACAGTGTATTCTAGTGTGGGGCCAGAAGCAATGTATGTATGCAAATGTTATGTTGAATACTTACATTTTTGCAATGTTTCGTTATTTGGTATTAATATATTATCCCTTTTTTATTAGGTATTTGTGTTTCTGCACCTACTGACTATATTCTTTATGCAATTCTGACAAGTCAGTTGCTACATTATGCTGAGTCGGGCCCATTTTGGGGGCTCAATACTTAAAACCTATGTATTAAATTATGTTGTTTTCGTGTTGTAAAGTTGATTTATTTTTTAGCTGTGTCTTTTGTTTTTTTTTGCTATGTGTAATCTCTTTTTTTTTTGTAATTGGTTTGTGTGTTTTTTTGGTTTTGTTTTGAGTATTGTGTCGTCAAATAAATACATTTTCTTTCTTTCTTTCTTTCAATTCACACCATCCAAAGGTTGTCTAGAAGAGATCTGTCTAATTAACAAGACTGCACAGAATTAAGAAATCATGGTTGTAATTCCCTTTTTCTGGTTGTGCAATAAAGTGTTCTCTACCTATCTATCTAAGTATGCACCAGCTTATAAGTATTTACCAAGTCTGTTTGTCCTATTGCAATCTAAGCACTTTTAAGCTGTCGTCTGACTCGCTTACCTGACCTTGGTCTGAGAGGTTCTAAAGAAGACTCCGTTGCCTAACTGCGTGCCAGAAGGGGTTCACATGAGCGGAATAAAACGACAGCGAGACTTTATAACTGTAGCAGATGATTTATACAGCACATTTCTAATGAGGTCGTTACTAAATGTTGTCTAGCTAGACGGTGCATTTCTTCATGGGTGGACATACTTATAGTCGACATCACATGAATATTTACAATTTCGTTGCAAATTCACCCGTAACGTAAGTGATTAAAGTGCATGGGTCTTATAGACTGATGCTATGTCGACGCACTAACTCTTTTTAATTAAGTGTTTGTTCCCAATATCAGGCATATTTTGTAACGCAGATTTCATATTTGTAAATTAAGGCGCACCCGGTGATAACTAACGCGACTAATAGGAAAAAAATCACAACTTTTCCTTCAGCAAAGTACTGTAATTTATCATTATTCTTTATAATTATTTTAAGTTTGTTTTTTCCTAGTTTACATTAAATAAGTATTCACGGACATATTACACAGATCTCGTTAGCCCCATAATAAGTACAACTAAATGACTCATGTTATAGGTGCTAACTCGGCGATAGATTTAATACAATAAATACATACCAGTAGATAACATCTAAGACCCGAGACAAACTAGAAAAGTTTCTTTTCCTAGTTTGACCCGGCCGGGGATCGAACCCGAGACCTTCGGTTTTACAGTCAGCATGCCAAACCGCTGCGCCACCGAGGCCGCCAAAGAATAAAGTAATAAAGAATATTCTTATTTTATCTTATTCAATAAGGCGTCATTGCAAAAAGTGAACATCATAAATCTTAACAAATATAGTAGGTGATAGTTGGGATAGATAGTGATAGCTCTTTTTAAAACCTACTGACAAGAACCTTGGCCCAAGGATTAAAGTTTATAAAGTATTTATACGAGAAAGAGTAGTTTTTAGCGTAAATCGTTTAAAGTCCAATGTTGTTGACCCTATGTTCGAGATTGTAGGTTCCAAAAATAGTTATCACCGTGGATAAGATTATGATGTTGAGTTTTTGAATAAATGTATTATAAAACAGGATTAGTACTTTTAAACATAAATAATGGCTGAACGGAGTAACATGAAACTTGGCGTACAGAAAGACAAAGATTTGAATTGAGACACATGATATCCCGGTAACACGTACCCGTGGGATAATATTTGTACTGTTACCGTAACTTTTTTCAAGCCTAAATCTAAGATATTTATTTATTGCGTTGCTATGGTAACAAGAATCATATATACGGATTGTGTGAGACGAAGTTCATTTTAGTTAAAAAAAATATATTATCAACATCGGTTAAGATTTGACGAAATTATGCGAGATCATAGGTCATAGTTGAGAATATCTTCTGTTTTGAAGTCTTTTAAAAAGAGTAATTTATAAAAAATACACAGGGCCAAGTACTTGTGTTAGGGGCGAAACAAAATCCCAGGTCTTGGATGTTTACATGTTTGTGATGTCGCTGTTTCTGGTTCCCACAAGCAATGTTTGTGCTTGTATGTAAATGTTATGTTGAAATTGAAAAATGGTTTAATTATACCAAAAAAATTAAAAACTACTTAAAATACACTAAGTTAATTATACTTAGTTATGTAGATTACATTAGTACGCTTTATTGCACATCATAAATTGTGTTGTGTAGAACTTATTGCTATTGTTACTTTCAAAACTACATTCCATGTGACTCTGTCCGAAAAAGAACCATTGGGTGACTAATATCTGATATCGCAAGGCGATATTGAATCACGAACGTTCACGAAATGTCTGGGAATTATGATAAATTACATTGCACTAGATTGTTAACGGATTTGGCAATCGTTTGTGAACTCAGAGATTATCTGCGACTTTGGGCTCGTAACAATTAATGTTACGTTACATCTAAAGCGCTTTTTTATTGTGTTTGTCTGAGATGTTTGTGTTTACCTTACTGGGTGGTTTTCCACTATTTCTGGGTAGGTTAGCTTTTTTATAAAGCTTCTATACGTCCCATTGCAGGGCACATGCCTTGGGTAGAGAGAGTGGACTTAATTACCGCGCGTGCCCACCGCGTATTGGCTACGGTACGTGAACGGCTCACGCACTCGGGTTTCCTGAGGATGTTTGCTTTGTTGGTTAGCGAATGGCTACTATAACTTCACAGATGTACGTATCTAATATTATTCTCCGGGTTTCGAACCCAAGATCTCTCGAATCCGATTACTGCTCTGCTACCAGCGGGCAGAGAAAAAAATATATAGGTATTGTTATTTTCTCTGATTACAAATCATTACATCACAGGTCACATGTTATGAAAGATAGAGGTTGGATGTTCAGGAGTTAGTTACCATAAACGGCTTTACGGTAGACTTGGGCAAAGTGTGTCCTTAGAGGGAGTTGTTATATCTCATATCTTTGCTCACCGAGACACACTATATCTCTATCATATCTCGCTCACCACTTGTGTCCTAGCTCATACGGCGTCCAATCAACTAAGTGCGTGTGGAAACAAGAGACACAAGTGGTGAGCCAGTCTAGTCTACCTATTCCCTACTTTATCTAGATCACACGTTTTTTTTTTGTGATCTTTCTCTCATCGCTCGTTGGTTACGACGAGAAATGCGGCCAAATGTAACCAATTTCAGACGATTCTGATCTCGCTCACGCGCATTGTGTGTGAGCTGGATAAAGTAGCAGGAGGTGACTACCGTACTGAGTTGAGAGTATGTGTGAGGGTGCCAGATACAGTTGACATGTCTGGGATATGAATGGGATACACTTGATGGCGAGGGAGTTGTGTGTCCACTCATATCTGGCTCTTGAGTTAACCAAGGCTACTGTACGGGTTTGGATGAAACTCGACAAAGAAATAAATAATGGCCTAGAATAACAAATTTATTGAAATCCATTACAGCAGAAGCGAATCATCAATATAATAACACTCCTTTACTTCCGTCATCCCTGTGGGCTACGCCGATGGATATGTCAGATTGGTATAGTTGCTGGGTAAGCCCACTACATCTAAAAAATAATGTACCAGGCTCAACAGCGTCCGAATGGTCCCTTCACCCATCTAGTGTGAGTGAAAGTGCTAGTGGACGTTGTATAAAAAAAATCATTAGGTAGATGCAAAGTTAGTTCATATTTCATCAGCAACCCATTATGTCCCCACCGAAGGGCACGGGTCTCTTCCCTGAGGAAAGTATAGGCCATACTCCACCGCGGGGGCCAAGTCCGGATTAGTGAATTTCATATTAATTTCAGTCGATTTCAAAGTCAACTTACCTGCACATGTTTGTTACTTAGCTACCATATGCAGAAACTTATCTTTAGCCTATGTTACGCTAAAATCTTTTCATTCTTATGTAAGCTTCAAGTTTCCCAAAAACTACAGATTTTAAGTTGTACAGGTTTGTGAGGGTTATAAAAATGCGATGTACGAATAGCCCAAAATTCAAAGAGATTATATTGAGCTTTAGATTTCTGATATCTATTAAAATATAATTGGCTCTGACGTAGGTTACAAATGATTTTGAAAATCTCGACCCGGGTGTAATTAAAATCAAGATTTGACCCGAATTGGCCAACTTTAATATCTTACGTCTGCTCATTGCCTATATTTTGGCGCCATCTAGGCAAAAAAACTTATTTAAAAAATTAAAAAACCCACTAACCTTTTCGCGATTTTTCCCTCATACTTCACACGAATACCTACTATAAAGGCGAAAGTTTGTGAGTGTGTATGTTTGTTACTTCTTCACGTCCAAACGGCTGGAGTGATTTTGATAAAATTTGGTATGGAGTTAGCTGACACCCTGGGTCAATACCTAGGATAAGTTTTACTGCGGGAAAATATCTTATACCCATGGGAAAATCGATACACTGCTGGTAACACCGCGGGGTACAGCTATTTATACTTATACAGTATTTGATACTTATTGGTGAATTTTGAATAAGAATGTGACGTTAAACGTATTACCATTTTGTCACTTGATATTTGTCACATTCTCCCAATCATTCATCAATCATCCCCAATGTCTCATACACTAACTATTTCTCTTCATTTAAAGCTTATCCTCTGTATAAATAAACGAACATACATACCCACGCGCAAAAATCACAACCCTGTTTTGTTTTCGGAGTAGAGTAAAAAATAATGCACGCACGAAGCTAGACCGATTACGTGCGCCAATTATGCGCTTACAAACCGACGCCAAACATAGGAGAACGTTTGGTTTGAATAAGGCTTGAAGCAGGTAAAGTCCTCGTGGCAACTTGCAATTTCATAAATTAGTCAAATGCTGCTCATTAATTATGCGTAGAGAAGCGCAATAAATTGGAAAGGTGATGTCGTAAATAATGTAAAATAAAATATTGGTGGCGGAGGCTATATTCGTTTTTTCTACAGTTTCCCGTTAGCACGTTTATTAAATAAACAGGTTAATGGGTAATATAATTTTATTACATGTAAGTATAGTTATTTATACATTTAATAGGTGTTTCAATATAGGTACATCATAAAAACTGTTATACACAGAAGTTCTTGGTATGATTATATAGTGCAATCCCTATACTACAACAATAAATGTTTGTTGCTGGCATACAGATAGACAGAGCTCTGAATTGAGACATAAGGTACTTGCTATGCCGGTAATGGGTTGCCGTGGAATAATATTTTATTGTTACAGTAACCGCCCAATCTCCATGATATTTATTTATTGCGTTGCCATGGCAACAAAATCGTGTGAACGGGTTCTGCGGCGGGACAAAGGTCGCCGGGTCAGCTAGGTATCGATATAAATCCTTGTATCTCCCCAGATGGAGCAACGACATTCACAAAGCGGTGGGTAATGACTGGAAGAGGAGAGCCGAAGATCAGGCTCAGTGGCGTGTCTTAGGAGAGGCTTGTGTTCAGCAGTGGACTGGCATCGGCTGATCATGATGTCCCCAGTGCTAGGGCACGGGTCTCCCCATCACAGGAAGGTTAGGCCATACTCCACCACGGGAGCCGAGTCCAGGTTGGTAGAGAATTGTAAAACAGTGGCCGGCCTTACTGTCAGAAGTTATAAAGCCGCCGATAAGGCCTCTGACATAGCTTAACAACTGCCCTTACATGTGTGGTGTGGCATCAACGGCTTAACGTGCCTTGCGAAGCACGGAAACGCTCGGAAAAAATGCCACTAGCGGTAGTCACGGGATGGCTTATCGATTGCAATTACATGACAGCCTGCACCAACGGCTTAACGTGCCTTGGGAAGCAGCTAGTTATAAAATAATAAAAACCGACTTGCGCTAAGGTCATGAACCCAGAGAGTTTAAGTAGACAAATGTCACGAAAATCTCGATCGGACGACCTCAAGCCATGACCTACGAAGAGGCGTCCATGCCTTTATGGCGTACCTTCCTTCTCCTTTCGATTGTTGTCTCTGACCCTGAGGGGGGCGTCAAGGTAAAAGCCGCCTTCGACTTTGGAGGAAAAGACTGTTTTTTCCCAACCCGGATGAAGTGAATGATGTTTTAGGTTTCTACTAAGTTATGTCTTAAATACGCACATTCTGTAACATGTTAATTAAGGGCTGTGTTTTATAGTAACTTTTGTTCTATGTTGAAGTTTCGAAATACTCTCATATGCAAAATTGGATGAAATTCACGGGCACATACGGTCTTTTCAAATTTAAATAGAGATCGTGGTTGGAACATACCGGAACATGGGAACCAGTGCTTAAGTGCATGAGACCCCCTTGCTAGAAGTGTGACTGTAGAGTTTATTTTAATTTCAATTAATAATCAGTATTTTTGAGTTCATGTAAAATAATTACTTTATAAATTTAATTTTAACTTCAATTACTAATAATCAATATTGTTGACTTTATATAAAAAATAATTGGTTTGCCTATTTCGGAACGTAATAATTTTTGCAGAGGGTAGTAAACTAGCCGTTAATGCTTTCTAAAAGGCGCCTGTCACCTCAGTCATCCGAGACCACGGCACCTGAAAAAGTGCCGAAACGTCGGAAAATTGTAAAAATGTAATAAACGAGTATAAAAACAGTTCTAATTACATACGGTCTTGAGAATAACTTATTAACGGGGGGCCGAAGAGCCGAAGATCGAGCTCAGTGGAGTGTCTTGGGAGAGGTCTATGTGCAGCAGTGGACCGACACCGACAAATTATTCTGATGATAACTTATGAGACAGCGCTCATGCAAACACTTTCATTTTGAACATTTTCAAAAACAAAGCAGAACATTTTGTTTATTTTGGCAGACTGGAATTTAGACGACATAGGATTTAATATCGCTTTAGATCTCGTGCACGATTGCCCCTGATCTGTTTTAGGACTAGATTCTGCCATTTTCGCTACTACCTAAGTAATTCCAGCAGCAACCTCTAGAATAGCTCTTATCGTAAGCGCCATAAGTACGAATATTGTGTGGCTCACTCGCAGACTCTACAAATAAAGAATCGTTCCATGAACGATCGTTTCGGTACACTGGAAGGTTATAAATGCAATTATGTGTTAAAGGTGCATGCGCCATACGCAGCGGCGGCTATAGGAATAATAATAATAATTTCCACGCAAAAAATAACTTTGTCCCAAATCGTAGTAGAACCCGTGCTATGGTAACGTACAAAAATAACCTTGTAACGGTGCAAACCTCTTTACACTATTTTTTATTTCTTTTCTGTCCAAAATTTTCAAAAATTTAAAATTATTCACACATTTTCGAGATTTTCCTCATTTTCATGATTAATACTTCACATCTTGACTAGACCTGACTGTTTTTGCCTGCTTATTCCGTTCTATCCAGTTTTATGTGAATATATTATAAATAAAATATACAAAAACTTTAAATAGAGCAAAAAGTTGAAGTCGTTCCAGTTTTATTATTTATAAAAGTTTTACAACACTACAACCTCTGCTATAGTAACCTACTAAGATAACCCCTGCTATAGTAACCTACTAAGATAACCTCTGCTATGGTTGTTCACGCTTACGTTCTATTTCCTTTCTTTTTTGTTTTTGTCGTCTATGGTTCTCTCTCTTGTGTGTGAATTTAAATACGAACGGGCACCGCCTCTCGGGCGGCGTCCGCGCTCTTTTCCTGTACTAATTAATACTTTTGCCTTTATTAAATCTAAACCTACAATTTACGAGTTTTACTCAAGATTCAAAACAATGGTAACCTACTAAGATAACCTTTGCTATGGTAGCCTACTAAGATAACCTCTGCTATGGTAACCTACTAGGATAACGTGTGCTATGGTAACCAGCAAGGATAACACAAACATGGAAATATTTGACGACAGAGCCCTTTGGAAAAATTAAGTACGGCGCCCCCCACTGGTCATCAAACCCACACCCTTGGTGTGGTTTTGGTAGCGAAACGCGTAAACTGCTAGACCAGAACTAGGCAGTCTAAGGTGGAAAAGTTCCCAGAAGGTCGAACTGGGATTCTCTTCATTGTGTTTTACAATAAAATTATTTTAGTACGGTAATGATTATTCAATTGATACTATTGGGAGTCTAGTATTCCAAATTTAACCCGTGACTTAACTGCGCCTCGCATTAAATTTTTTGCGCGAGATATTTTTTTTTATGTATACTGACCATACATAAAATACCTTTACCACTATTGCGTAGTAGACTAAAACATAAAGAGAAATTACTGCTATTGATGTGCTATCACAATTCTATTGAACAACCTATGTGTGAACGACTCTGTATCCTGATAGAACATAATCATCAAGTATTATCAAGTCCCGTCGATCACCATGCGCAAGCGCGCACGAGGCACGCGCCCGATTGCGACAGCTGCGCGTGCGCCGTTCACACTTGTGGCGACGTGCGCGCCGCACTTGACATAGTGGCTCGCTGTTGACACCGACCCTGCATTGCATAGGTTCAAATCCGTTAGAGAGAAGCCGTACGTTAGCATTGTGGCCGATATACTACATTAGCTGTGCCTCGCGGTGTTACCCGCGGTTTATCGATTTTCCCATAGGAAAAAGATTTTTTCCCAGCTTAAAACGTAGCCTATGTGTTAAAACAGGATGTCTAGAATCTAGCGGTTTACGCGTTTTGCTACCAAAACCAGACGGTGTGGGTCCGTTTCCCATTGAAGGCCACCGTACTTAATTTTTTCAAAGGGTTCAGTCTTGATATATTTCCATGTTTGGCACAGAACGAGTGTTTATGTTGCGTGTATAAATAAATAAATAATAAGTAAATATTCATGGACATATTACACAGATCTCGTTAGCCCTATCCCATTAACGCCCACCGTACACAAACGGGTACACTAACAAAAACCTCTATACTTTCTATCGCTACTAAGAAATGCGTTCAAATATTTTTTTGTGGTGTTTGTTTAAGTATAAGTAGTCGTCATTAACCAAAAACAACTTAATTTGTATTTTTATTTTATGTGGGTAGGAAGCGATTTCTTCAGTGTTTATACAGGGTGTCTCATTCAAATCGGTCAGTATGGGAAAGTCTGAAACTATAAGACATACGAAGATCTGTTTTGAGGAACCATGTCATCGATTTTAATAACAAGAAAAACTGCATTCATACATTTTAAAAAACATCTGTACTCCGTTCGGGTATCGAACCCGGATGTTTTGAAAAAAAAAAAACTTCTATTAATCAAACACTAACAATCAATTGAAAAGACAAGCTATGACGCCGTTGAAGACCTAAAAGTGGCCATAGAGACAATTTTAACGCAAATTCACCACATGAAGATACAAAATGCAATCGTAAGATCGTTACCTAAACGTGTTGAATATTGTATTGAAAAAGGCGGCGGGTCACTTTGAGCAGCTACTAAAATAAATTAAAGTATGTGAAAATAATGCATTTTATTCATTTTAGACATCATGTTTCGTGCAGATATTTACTACTTAAGACTTACACAATCGATATCTAAATAGAAATAGCGTAGGTTTATTTTCAAAACAACCGGGTTCGATTCCCGAACGGAGTACAGATGTTTTTTAAAATGTATGAATGCAGTTTTTCTTGTTATTAAAATCGATGACATGGTTCCTCAGAACAGATCTTCGTATGTCTTATAGTTTCAGCCTTTTCCATACTGACCGATTTAAATAAGACACCCTGTATAGAAGAGCACAGGTATGATAATTTTTCATTATTTTAAATTTATGAAAGGTACATTATTGCTAATTAGCTCTAAAACAAAAGATTACATAACCATCTAGCAACTAAATTGAAAGAAACTCAAATAAAGTAATTTAGTTTAGAAAAAAATACAATTTTTTTCGACTGTACCTGAACAGGTACAATGGGCAGATGAGTGTTACAAATTTTATTTTTTCAGATTTCGATAACGAACAACTTTTCGATAACAAATCAATGTTTACGTCTAGACCAGGGCGTAAATTCCATATTAGATGAAGATGACGACGATTACCACCTGAACCTAGCGCAGTGAATGACTAAGAGGAGGGCCCAGAAGATGATCTTGTAGGACATGATTTGCCTAGAGATGATCCAGGGCCCGTCGAAGTAGTACGTCGCGGAAGATCTCCTTCGGTTGGGACAGTAGTGATGATGAGCCACTTTCAACATCTACTTGAACTGTAAAACGTTCACGGATATCTGCCATCATCCAGCCGAAGAGTTTATTATGGGAATACCAGTTCGCTTTGGGTACCGAAACTGGGCTGGGACTAGCTTCGATGTTTATTGTTATACGTTCAACATTTATTGTGAAAAGACAAACGAGACTTCCTACGACCCTTTAGAATCAAGAGTGGTAAAGTCTCTTTTGCATAAAATGCCCATGAATCCAAAAGAACATGTTGTTTACTTCGACAACTTTTTCACAAGTTTTAACTTTTTGAATGATTTGCGAAAGGATGGTTACAGAGCTTCGGAGACAGTCAGAGAAAATAGAACAAGAAGATGTCCACTTGATTCAGTGAAAAACGTGAAAAGAAACCTCGGGCTACATATGATTATCGTTTCGACAAAACGAATGGAAGTACAACAACATTTGTACTATTGGAACAGACTTTGATACTCTAGAAACATTTGCGATAGCGAAATGCTGGTGATCAGAGAAAAAGGAAAAAATGGATTTCAATATCTCTCAAGCCTTTCAAAATTACAACAAAGGTGTAGATCAGATGGACCAATTGATAAGTCTATACCGTGTGGCGATGAAAGGCAAAAAAATGGTGGTGGGTAATATTTATCTATTTGTTGGACATGGCTATTTCGAATGCTTGGCGTTTGCATGTTATTGCAAAAAAAGTAAGAAAATTCTGAATTCCTCGATCAGCTGGGATTTAGAAGAAGCATCGCTCGAGCTTATCAGCGACGGTCACAACCCTCAAGAAACCACCCTTCATCAAATGTGGATGACATGAAAATGAAATGAGAAATCACAAATCTACTAAGGTGTGTTTATTAGCCACAGCATAGTACGTTGGCGTTGCCAAAAGTGCTCAAAAACACTTTGTGTCTAGAAATCATGTGTTGGTCAATTTCACTCCTGATCTGCCCATTGTACTCGGTTGGGTACACCCCTACAAAATTAAGAAAAACTGTTTTTGTTGCCTTTTTTCACTTTTATTGTCTGAATGAAGAGTTTTTGATTATGTGAGTCGCCCATTGGCTCAATTGGTAGAGCGCTGGTACGGATAGCCAGAGGTTGCGGGTTCGAATCCCGGCATGGGTGAAATTTTTAGCCTCTAAATAGGTTTTTAAATTTGTTCCTTAGCACGGGTTAGTGCATTAAAAATAAAAATTGTGTAATCATGTGGGTACAGTGATATCGTTCCGATGTTAAAACCTAACTGCAAAGTAGGTAGTCGGGGCTGTAAGTAATGCAATTCGCTTAAGTCAGATGTCGCTGCCTGTACGTAATACAGAGAATATTGTAAAGAGGTTCGAAATTTCACTGATGCCGTGAGTCGCCCATTGGCTCAATTGGTAGAGCGCTGGTACGGATAGCCAGAGGTTGCGGGTTCGAATCCCGGCATGGGTGAAATTTTTAGCCTCTAAATAGGTTTTTAAATATGTGAATAAAGCAAAAATAAAGAAAAAAATCGCTGGTTTTACTTTGGGCGTTAATGGGCTAAGTACAATTAAATGACTTGTGTTATAGGTGCTAACTCGACGATAGATTTAATACAATAAATACATAGATAACATCCAAGACCCGAGACAAACTAGAAAAGTTCGTTTTTTAGTTTGAACCGGCCGGGGATCTCGGCCGAACCCGAGACCTTCAGTTTTACAGTCAGCGTGCCAAACCGCTGCGCCACCGAGGCCGTCAAGAAAGTCCTAAAGCTGGTTTCAGATTGTCACTAAACTTTGTTCATCTGGATTTACTTGCGCAAGCGCTGACAACAAACGAGTTTCCGTTTACCATGGATGGGGGTCTAGTCGTGACAAATTACGAATAAAAAAAAAAATAATAATGTAAAATAAACTGATATTTTACTGCTGTAGTGTTTAAAATTTTAAAATATAAAATTAAATTATTTCTGATATTTTAGTGCTTTGATATTTTTTGAAGTCCGTTATTATTCTGTTTTTAAATAAATTCGCTTTCACGATCTTTTGTAAATATCACTACGACTCCGTCAAGTTGTATTTCAAAAACAAATGTGCAAGTAACTATAAAGAATCTAAATAGGTTCAAGTGTACCTTTAAAATTTAAAGACTTCCCTCTAATCATTTCTCCAGGATCCCATCATCAGATCCTGACATAATGAGTGTGGGACTACCTGTGAAGTTTACCTTTTTGAAGTGAAATGAAAAGGTTTTATTCAAAGTAGCGCAACAACTGCGGCTTAATGAACGTTACAATTCAAACTAGGTGTCCATTTCAAAATCTAGATCATCGTGGAGAATAAATGGACAAAAAATTTCCAAATTTCTTTGACATTAAAAATACATTTTCAAAACGGTTCACACACATCTTGAGTAATCAGGAAACATAATATAAAAAATAAAAATAAAAACACTGCGTCGAATTGTGATCGCCTCAGCTAGCTACTCAGGTTTCCTCACGATGTTTACCTTCACAGTTTTATTCTTATTAACTTATTTAACAATTTGTTATCACACTCATACCTATTATTCATTCACACTATCACACTAATATTATAAAGGTTTGTGAGTGTGTATGCTTATTACCTACATCTTCACGTCTAAACGCGGAGCGATTTTACTAAATTTGGTATGGAGTTAGCTGACGCCCTGGATTAACACATAGACTACGTTTTACGGCGGGAAAATATGTTATTCCCATGGGGAAATCAATTATTATCCCTAATAAACGGCGGGTTACACCGCGGGGCACAGCTGTAATAAATAAACCAAAATTCAAACGCCGAATTCTTCAAAATTTCTTAGCTATTCTAATTCAAACCCAGCCACAAACGTGATCAATTTGTTAATTTTAGTCACAGTTCATCTGTCTAGCAACCCGCTGTGATTGGGTTAATGACCTTTGGTTAATGCGTGTATCAGTACGTTGTAGGTAGCTAAGATAGCTGGTTCGTAGTATACTGTGATGAGTTAAAGGTTACTTACAAGAACGAAGGTCCTCAGGTATAAACTTAGTCGCTTCATTTTGGTCGACATCTTTCGCCTTTATCTGAAAAAAAGGGAGAAGAATAAATTATATGTTACAATAATTATTTGTTGCCTAGAAGACGGTAGAGAGACGATCTCGACAACCATCTGCCGGAGTGGTCTGCGGTGGCCCAGGACAGTTCAGTCCAGAGTCTTGGACTGAATTGGGGGAGGCCTTTGCCCAGCAGTGGGACACAAACATAGAGGCTACGTAAAAAAAAATAAGCAACCTTAACCCGAGTGATTGATTCCAATTCCAACAGGCGCGGTCAGGTACTAGATGGGTGACCGGCATTTCTTCCGAGCGCATCCGTGCTTCGCAATGCACTTTAAGCCGTTGGTGCCGGCTGTCATGAAATGCCAGTCGTTAAGCCGCACCGAGGCCTTATAAAAATTCTAGAAGGCCTTTTGAACAGTTATTCCTTTTTTTTAATAAAAATGTTGAAGATACTAGCTATATTCACTAATGTGAAGATCTTTAGCGCCGAGTAGCATTTGCCACGTTCTAAATGACATAAGTCAACTCCTACTTTATTGAAAGTCGCAATAAATTACGCAGTCACAGTCGTATACTTTATAGTAGGCTGCAAAGGTGCTAAGGGCTCTATGGCAGATTCCCAGCATAGATAGATAGAGATAGAGAACACTTTATTGTAGATAAAAATGGAAATCACACAGATATTTCTTAACCTAAGAATACAGACGGCGGCCTTATCACTAAAAGTGATCTTTTCCAGACAACCTTTGGATGGACTGGACTAGTATATTGGAGAAGGAAGTAGGTGTACAAATATACAAGATTATTACAAAGGTATACATGAATTCATGCCTAAACAACAGTGTGTTATATGGGTACGTGAACGGTTTTCTGTTTTCAGCACAAATTCATAAAGTAATTAATAGATGGCGCTTACAGACGTGGCCATGGAAGAACTGGAATACGGCTGTCAAAATTAAGCTGTGCTGAGCAAAATTTGCAGCTGTGTGGTGTCGGCCTAGAGAATAGCACCAACCAAAGGGACACAAACCGTGGGCAGCAGCGCCCCCTGCAGTACAATTCTAACGAACTGCGATCCCCAACCCGCATGCCCAGCGTGGGGATTATGGGCATTACCCCCTATGATAGCACAACATGGCGCTCTTTAGGGGAGGGCTATGTGCAGCAGTGGACTAGTATAGCCTGATGACGAGCAAAATTTGACAGCCGTATTATGGCATGGCCATAGAAGGCCAGTCCATTCTATTTAATCCTTTACATATTGCACTACATTGCATTACAGGGGTTCTATTTTGGGGCCTTTCCTTTTCTTACTACATACTAAGAATAAAAGTAAATGTAATAAATATAGTAAATTATCTGCCCTACCTAGTTCAGAAATTGTCACAAAAAGTATTGTTAGTTTGCTGACGATACTTCTCTTATTTTAAAAATAAAGAGAGGTCAATTTAAGTTGGACGATGTAAATAACGCTTAGAAAGATCTGAAGTATTGAACTGATTTACTGCAAACAATCTCATGTTAAATGCGAAAAAGAGAAAATGTATAAAGTTTCAATTGCCCAATGTGAAAAAGTGGACACAACTTTAATTATATCTGATGCCTTCATGTTACATTGCACTTTGACATTCAGCAAACAGAATGTAAATTTTAAAAACCTATTAAGTGCCGGCATCAGCTAAATTTCGAACCTCTTTACAATATTCCCTGTATTATTTACAGGCAGCGATATCTGGCTGAAGTAATTTGCATCACTTGCAGCCCCGAGTACCTACTTTGCAGTTAGGTTTTACATCGGAATGATATCGCTGTGCCCACATGATTATATTTTTTTAGTTGCACTGTTGAATTTTTAGCCTCTAAATAGGTTTTTAAAGTTGTCCTCAGCACGGGTTAGGGAAACAAAAAGAATATAAGAATGTAAATTCTTTGCGTTGAAATAAATTGAATTGAACATTCAGGTTCGGTATTCATGTAAACAAACCGTTGATAGAGGTCGTTAAAGTACAGGGACCAATAATGTATACAATTTTGTTTGTTAGCTCGCACTAAATCATCTCATCTATTAATATCAACCCAACCCTTCTTTTTCTTAGCGTGTCAAGCAAGCCATTGTGGTGAAGTATAGAGAATAGTAAAAACCTATTTAGAGGCTACAAATTCCACCCATGCCGGGACTCGAACCCGCGACCTCTGTCTAACCGTGGCACGGTTACAATACTCTTTACAATAAAGACATATCTCTGTATTACGTCCAGGCGGCAACATCTGGCTGAAGTAATTTGCACCACTTGCAGATAACCAGAGGTCGCGGGTTCGAGTCCCGGCATGAGTGGATTTTTCAGCCTCTAAATAGGTTTTTAAAATTGTCCTTAGCACGGGTTAGTGCATTAAAAATAATATAATAGAGAATAGTCCCCTGTTTTAATAGTTTTCGTAGTCTGCTCTTCGGGCCTAAGACTATGCAAACTAATCTAAGATCATAACATTAGCTACGCCGTTCTGAGTTATAGGTAAATGGTGCAGCTATTCCGACTTATAAGAATAATATTTGTTTGATACCACGAATGACTTGTTAAATGGGTTTTCAAAAGAAGTAACGCGTTCCACGCTTAAGCTCATTTGCTTTTTTTCTATGAAATACACCAAACAGAAATTGTTGAGCTCCGTATAGGTGCCGTTACTTCACTTTTCTTAAAAAAATTATAATACCTTGGACCTGCAATAGGTACCTACTATCACTCTGTATTTATAGTAGACACCGACGTAATAAACATAATAATAACTAGAACTAACTAAATTGAAAACTGACAATATCTGTAAAAAACTATATATAAAAAGAAAAACTAAAAAATCGAGAGGTCTGTCGCCAACAGACATTTTTTTTAAATTGGACAAGTTACACTTGACCCCAGTCACGCCTGACGGGGTCTGCGATGTTAACTCTACTTTTAAGACATGAATGTAGAAACGCAAGCTTGTTACCCCGTAGTTTGCAAAGTTTTCCGTAACATAACTGACTAGAGTGCATACAATGGAAAGGTCGCAGTGCCGTCGGTTCTATGGGTACCTAATACTCATCCAGCTGAATGTCAAAGTTCGGTAGAGTCCAATATCTCAATTAATGTCAAACGAAATCTGGGATTTACTCACTATGCCTGAGACGAGCTTCTAATAAGTAAAGGAACTCGCAAACCAAAGCGGTTGCAGTCACGGTGGCGGCGGTGGCTGTTATTAACTGTATTTGTACGGACGCTATGAATTGATTGACCAAAAAATTATTAGAGCAAATGTGAGTGCTATGCCATAATTAACACAAACGCTAGCCTTTGTTGTTTATTTTAAGTTGTTCTTCTAACGTATTTGTGCTGTTGGTGTGCCTTAATAAATAAATGAAACATAAAATTATATCACTTGGAGTAACATACTCTTAACATTGCTGGCTTGGTCCCGGAATAATTTACTTGACTCAATCCAGTGAGTGATTAATATTGTTAACAATTGTAACTGGGTGCTTGCGGTCTTATTTAAGAGGACACAAGCGTCTAACTCACGTAATCTAATTCACCTAAGTATAATAGAAGTTAACATTGATTTCCTATTCCTGCGTTCGTGGTAAAAACGTCTTAAATACGTCCATGTGACTTACGGCACTAAATTACACGTAGGTATTACTACTGTAGTAAATGACCGCCACCGCCACCGCAACCGCTTTGGTTTGCGAGTGACTTAAGTGAACCTAGGTACAAATGTTAACAATGCTAAATAGCGTGGCGTATCTTTTACTATCGTCAAAGACTTGAGTAAGTACCATCTCCACCAGCGTCGCTTACCTAACAACCGTGAGTTTGCATTGTACAGGTATCAGAACCCAGTATTTAAAGTATTGTCGTGGTACACATAACAAGTACTTAGTTATTTGTACATATCTACCTGTCATTGTCTTCATTGTCCTATGGTGGTTTACACTCTGATAACAGGTACACACTATAGTAAATTAAGCCTTAGTTTTTAGACGCCACTTATCATGCATAGAGTTGTAATCAGATCATCAGGTTAATGTCATGTAATTACAAAGATCAGTAAATACTGTCAAGTTACAGTCAAT
The DNA here is from genome assembly GCA_934045075.1 of Yponomeuta sedellus. NCBI lineage: Eukaryota > Metazoa > Arthropoda > Insecta > Lepidoptera > Yponomeutidae > Yponomeuta > Yponomeuta sedellus. The sequence continues at coordinate 6,514,939 of OW203726.1, read as the reverse complement.
GAACAGATGTAGATGGTTATGCTTTGTACGTGTACTTGGAGTTTGAAACAACTGGTATTTATTTTATAGATTTTGTACTTATCTTTTTAGGAAGTGGTTTGCATGTGCAAGAAAACAATGTTTAATTTTAAGAGGATAAGCAGTTTTATTATTAGATTACAAATCTAAGTATGACGAGTACACAACTTATAATTTTTCGTTACCTCAGATTTTCCAAAATACACAAATTAAATATTTTTTTCTTTCATGTAAGACTCCTTATTGGCGAAAAGGGGTTTTCCTTTAAAAGAATCAGGAATTTAAAAACGTTTCAAGTCTCTTCACGTAATCCAAATCCGAGTTTTCATAACAACACTCATGATTTTGTGAGTTATACCGTAGTAGCTATACAAATACAAATTATACAAATAATGTTTATTTATATAAGGATTAATACACAATGCCAGATAACAATGGTACTTGGATATTAAAAAGTAAAATTTTGTGTAAACAACAAGAGTAATGGTGACCCCACACTAGGCATAGCCTGTATCGTGGGCGTCAGGACATGATTAGCCATTATTTATTTACAATTACAATAGGGCAATCTAAGCAGGCAGTCTATTTCTATTAATTACATTAATCTCATTTAATAATTATAATAGGTAATTATTGAATTTATACAATTTATGTAAGAACGCTATTGAAAGAGCGTGGAAGTTATTATTATAAATTTTACTTAACGCTGCTTTTTAGTTCCGCCATTTGTTTCGCTTGCACATTTTAAATAACATAAGATAAAATCTAACTTTAAATCATTATGGTCTACAGCTTAGAGCACTAGAAAATAAATTTATCTATTAACTAAATATTTGTTTAAATTTATTAAATCTCATTTTCCTTTCTGGTCAACGTTTAACCCTGCAAACGTTGTTTTGTCGTATTAAATACCCCTACCTATACATAGGTAGACCATTTAAAGTTAAAAGTCTTTCAGAATTTTGCTCGTAAATTAAACTACGACCTCATTCCGTAGTAATATTTTTCTGGTTGTGCAATAAAGAGTTCTCTCTCTCTCTCTCTCTCTCATTCCACACATCCCTGTGGAGTAAACAGTTCCGCATTGCTCAGTCTACAGTAACCAATAGTAAAAGGATACAAGTTGCTTTAAAATCGTAGGGTTAAAAAGAGCCTAATTTCACTCATAATCCCATTTTTCTTTGTTATGGTAACCAATAGACAGTCCACTAAAAGTAATATTTGAGAAGCTTCGACTTCCACTTAACCCTTCTCGCGTTTAGTGTACATACGTCTGTACACTAATCAGCCCGGCCGCGCGCATCCCCCAAGCGCTTAGTGTACAGACGTATGTACACTATGCAACGCTCAGATTGGACTCTTTTTATCTATGCTCTGTGCATTCTCTATGGACAATATCTGTTGTTTTATTGGCCAATGGTTAGTAAGGATTACTTTCGCCAACCAATCAAATGACGTGACGTGGAAAAAAATTGAATTATCATCGAAACCACATGAGCTTGCTAGGTCAGACGCCATTTTGCGTTTTCGTCGTGAGTTGCTCCGCTCGCTAAAGTTTTATAAGTTATTTAGAGAAGGCAACGCTGCGTATTTGTTCATGTGTTATATATCAAATTACTGGGAAAAGTGTGTAGATTATGATTCAAATAATAGTTTCGTTGTATTTGATGGAAAAGAAAGTGAAAAAAGCCTCGAACTTTTAGCCCGGATTGTGCCGCTTGTATGGGCGGTCAGTGTCATTTTACCTCTTCCTGGTAATTATTCATTTATAGCTTTATTTTGGTGAATTAGAGTATGAAAATTGTGTAAACAGTAATAGATAATATGCAGATCATATTATAAGTGTTAGTTCAGTGCTAGTGAATGAGTAATTAGTGAAAATAGTGAGACAAAGTTCAAAGTAGTGTCAAAATGGCGTGGATAGTGAAATTCATCTCGTCATTTGAATATCATGTAAGTTTATTGATAATTTTATTAGCATTACAAGTATAATAACCGGATAGGGAATTTTATGCAGATTGTAGTGATATATAACACTTATTGAATAATTACGTAGTACTTTCTCTAATTTGAGAAATGCGGAACTGTGTTCACAAAAAAGATGCAAAAAAATGGCGGTGCGAAATGACCCTGCACTATGCGGTACCTTTGAACTTTCTTTTTTCCGAGCGCGCGTGGCGCTAGAAGGGTTAAAGGAATATCGCCCTACAAATACTATGATTTGCAAACAACTATTTTGGTTACTCTCCATATCTCTCTCTGAGAGAAGGCCGCTAGGACCCTACAGTGGGACTTTTATAAGCTACATGTATAAATAAATATTTAAGTAACAGAATCAATAAATATGCATACATTTTGGTCAGGAAATAATCATACTATTTTTAATAATTATTTGGTCCAATCTTATCCAATAATAAATTTACGAGCTGTAAAATTATGACCCGATCAGTACAGCATATTCCTAAGAACAATCAATATGTCACTATTAACAAAACTGCTTATTTCGCAGAATTGACAAAAGCAGCCTTAAATGGTAAACTGTAAAGAAACCTAAGTCAGTGCGTGCACGGAAAAGTAATAACATATTTTCTACGTTGAATAACTTTCGTTGAACTATATCCGACAGGAAAATATACCTATGCACAAAGTTAGACACTGTAGCGGATTTATTGATACCACGCATCAATGCCTATGCTTGATTTCACAGGAAAAACATTTAAACGTCATTAATACAGCCCATAAATTAAGTCGTAAATTAAGAAACTTCCCGCACATACAGTCTACTAGCTGATCCTTGCAGCTTCGCTTGCGTGAAGTTTGCCATTACAGAATGAGGAATTAGTGGAAGTGAAAGTGAAAAACATTTCTTTTGTAACACCAATAAACATAACACCAAAATAAACCAAGAATATGAAGAACAGAGAAAACACAAAAATATTGGAAATATGATAGTACGAACACAAGTGCAACAAAAGAAAAAGTGCTCAGCAAAATGCTAGCCACAAGTGACCAGCGCTGGTTTTCTGCTGAGGTGTGAATAAGTTGCAAAGACACAAAGAAAAATTTAAATAATATAGATTTTATTCGAGTCCCGGCATGGGTGGAATTTTTAGCCTCTAAATAGGTTTTTAGATTTTAAGTTTAAAAATGGGCCCAAAAATACTCTTTAATAAAATTATGGTTTTATCAAAAAATAATTAATAATTCAACTAGCTTTTTGCACAGCTAAGCACCCTAAATCTGGACGAGAGTCTGTTTCCAACCGATACCTAGCTAGATTAATACGTAATTCCTTAATTTTGCATAACTGCCCAAAAAGTTTGTAATGTTTTTATTCTTTAAGTTTGAATCTTACCGCTATGGCGGGAATCAAACTATGAACTGTTTGCTTACTGCAGAAATATCATACAAATACGGAATGTACTAAGAATATAAATTTATTGTTTTATATTGGCCCTTAAGCATGTGTATTAACATTTATCTAAGTATTTGTGATGTCACTGCAGTACCCAAATTGTGAAGACAAGATACTGCGTATAGGAAATGACAGCTAATCGCATATTTATGAAGAGAAATTCAAGGTCGTGCCATTTAGAAATGGTCATTGTTCTGAGTTGACTAAGAAAATGGAAGGTCGTGATTCGACGTTTTAAACACTGGTGGAGGTGATGTTGTTTGCTGTGTAACGCTCAAGACTAAATATAGTATCAGCAGAATTTTCATCCTGATCGTAAAAGAAAATAATCATGTACCTACAAAGAGATTTGCTTTATAATCGCTACATAAAATAAGAGGGTCAAATATAGAGATTATTACAATTACATAAAATACCTTTTGCGAGATCGTACAATTATAGCGGAAATTAAATACGAGCTCAGGTTTTTATATGCAGGTACTCGTATATGCATTTTTTTCGTCAAGTGTTTGTTTTCTTCTACCAGACGTCGAAAGAATAAAGTACTAGACATAAATCTCTTGTCGACATAGATATCTTGGTTTGAATTTCCCTACGAGAAACAGTACTGTACATGAAAGCGTCATAGACACTTTTCAATCAAGCCAAACGCACACAAATCACACACTTTCTAGAATATTAAAATTAGTTGCAAAAAACTGTTACGAAAAATTCATAATACCCAGAAGCGTGCAACAATAAAATGGCATAATTTAAAATCATTAGTAACTATTGCATGATTGGCGACTTTGCATCTAGTTAGATGTTTGAAACATTCATGATTTTCGAAGGCATCCTTCGGGGGTGTATTAGCCTCAATGCATTTACATACATTATACGACAATCGATGTTAGTAAGTAGAATCTAAGTGGATGCGGATGGCCAGGGACCGTGAGAGATGGAATTTAGGGAAAAAGGCCGATACCCAGCAATGGGCAGCGGTGGGCTAGTGACGATGACGATGATGAGATATTTTCATGAAAAAAGGTATCTAGAAGCCTGCCTTGTATGTCTACGGAAGTAACCACATAGTTCGTACACATGTATATACTATTTTTATTTTTAATGCACTAACCCGTGCTAAGGAACCTGTGCTACCCGTGGCAGTCGGGGCTGTAAGTGATGCTATTTGCTTAAGTCAGATGTCGCTGCCTGTACGTAATACAGAGAATAGTGTAAAGAGGTTCGAAATTTCACTGATGCCGTGAGTCGCCCGTTGGCTCAATTGGTAGAGCGCTGGCACGGATAGCCAGAGGTTGCGGGTTCGAATCCCGGCATGGGTGAAATTTTTAGCCTCTAAATAGGTTTTTAAAATTGTCCTTAGCACGGGTTAGTGCATTAAAAATAAAAATAGTATAATCATGTGGGTACAGTGATATCAATCCGATGTAAAACCTAACTCCAAAGTAGGTAGTCGGGGCTGTAAGTGATGCTATTTGCTTAAGTCAGATGTCGCTGCCTGTACGTAATACAGAGAATAGTGTAAAGAGGTTCGAAATTTCACTGATGCCACGAGTCGCTCATTGGCTCAATTGGTAGAGCGCTGGCACGGATAGCCAGAGGTTGCGGGTTCGAATCCCGGCATGGGTGAAATTTTTAGCCTCTAAATAGGTTTTTGAATACACATGTATGTTATACTTTAATGCATTGAAGTTTTAAAAATAAAGGAGACGGGGATTTCTGGGCCCGATTGTAAATAGTTGAGATATGGTTTAGAAAAAGCGTTATATTTTTCTACTTTAAAATATAAAAAAATGATCTCAATTCACTATCTGAAACACGAGAAATTTTAAAAATAAGTTTATGACCCAAAATCCGCAGAATTTCCAGAGATGGTTTGATATGAAGTTAAGAATAAAATATCAAAATGGTTACAGAAACTTGATTACAGCTGCATTGAAAATTTATTGTCCACGATTATATAATTTATCTTTTAATTTCATTTAAATTTAATTTAATAACTTCAATTTCATTTCAATTTAATAACTAAAATTTCATTAAAATTTTATTTATGCATGTGATTTTATTGATTTTGCTTGATTCTGTCCTTTCCGCTGTTACGTATCTGTTAAAATATGTTGTTTATTAATACCAGTAGGAGAACCAACGATCCCTAAGACACAGGTTTCAAAAAAAAATATCTTTATCAACCCTTGTATGTCCCCACTGCAGGAAGGTTAGGCCATACTCCACCACGGGGGCCAAGTCCGGGTTGGTGGAGGATTGTAAGACACTGGCGGGCCTTACTGTTAGAAGTTATCAAGCCGCCCATGAGGCCGCTGACATGGCTTAACGACTGTCATTATATGGCAGCCGGCACAAACGGCTTAACGTGCCTTGGGAAGCACGGAAGCGCTCGGAAAAATGCCACTAGCGGTAGTTACGGGACTCTCACCCATCCTGTACCCAACCGCGCCTGTTATTGCTTAACCAAGTGATTGATTCCAATCACTTGGTTCGCCTAGGCCACGAGCGCTTCATTGATAATATATAAGCTCTAAATTGACATCACTTTCATCTTTTTACACCCAGGCCCAAGAATGTATGAAAGCGTATCAGTCTCCTTTAAATTTATATTTCTCGTCAACAATTTTTTTAGACTTGCAATTTACGTACCAATCCAAGGCACAGGTCTTCTTTTAAAGAGAGAGAAAGAGTATGGACTTAGTTGCTGCTGCTGCTGATTTTTACTTTTTTTAATCGTTCGTTATCGTTATCAACCCTTGTATGTCCCCACTGCTGGGGCACGGGTCTCTTCCTGCGTCGCAGGAAGTTTAGGCCAAACTCCACTACGGGGGCCAAGTCCGGGTTGGTGGAGGATTGTAAGACAGTGGCGAGCTTTACTGTCAGAAGTTATCAAGCCGCCCATAAGGCCTCTGACATGGCTTAACGACTGCCATTACAAGACAGCTGGCACCAACGGCTTTACGTGCCTTCGCGGAAGCGGTCGGAAAAATGCCACTAGCGGTAGTTACGGGACGGGGTCACCCATCCTGCACCTGGCCGCGCCTGTTGCAGGAAGGTTAGGCCATACTCCACCACGGGGGCCAAGTCCGGGTTGATGGAGGATTGTCAGACACTGGCGGGCCTTACTGTCAGAAGTTATCAAGCCGCCCATAAGGCCTCTGACATGGCTTAACGACTGTCGTTATATGACAGCCGGCACAAACGGCTTAACGTGCCTTGGGAAGCACGGAAGCGCTCGGAAAAATGCCACTAGCGGTAGTTACAGGACTCTCACCCATCCTGCACCTAACCGCGCCTGTTATTGCTTAACTCAAGTAATTGATTCCAATCACTCGGTTCGCCTAGGCCACGAGCGCTTCATAATAATAGCTTAATAAAAGTAGAATTCGATGCCACTCAACCAACTGGATACTTACATAATAGATCCTCAGGTGAAAAATAAAAAAGGAGTATTTAACGGAGTTTCCTATTCAGTTTGTGTCCGCCGAGCTAGCAAGTGACTTTTACTATTGATGTCGGCGATTGTTTGCTTTGGCCACCTTTGGCTCTTGAGTAAACTGCAGCCTTCAGCCTACTAGGAACTGTTAAGGGTTAGGATAGGTCAAGAATGGGCGGGTTATTCTGTGAAACTCTTGCGTCATTTATCGTAGCTCGAGTTCTGGAGGAAAATATCATTTACTTCTATTTTTTTATGAAACATTTAAAAAGCTACAAACCAATCTATTGCCAACCAGTTTTTGGCGAGAAAATGTTGAAAAATTACTTTACTGGGGGCACTGTCTCTGTTTTCTAACAGTCTAACGGGAAGAAAAACATCGTGGGGAAACCTGAGTGCCTGAGGTTTTTACATAATTTAGCTATTGAATTTGCCATTTCGCGGTGGGCACGCGTATTAAGCCGGTACTCACTCTCAGTGGCACGAATTCGAGTATAAGCTGTATTGTTAACCAGAAAAATGATTACAAAATATTATAATAAAAAAACGCGAAACGTGGTATGCGTCGAAACTAAAAAGGTTTGACAGATGTTTTATTGTTTGGTGAAAAATCTTTGTTTCATATTTTAATAACAACGTAAAGATTTTTTATTACTAAATTACAGAATACATATTTCTAAGTTAGCGCTTAATTCTCGTTCTTTTATGACCCGCGTTTGCCCACCATTCTTTGTGAATGTCTTTCTCAATGCAAAGCTTGAGATTTATCGAAAAAAGTTTTAGAATAGCCCACAGTCTAAGGCAAGAAAGTTGCACCAAACAAACCGTTTTCTCAAAAGGTCACGATCGTGTGTAGAACTCTCGTTTCTGTCTCGTTACAGTGAGTTACGCTAACTACGTTCTAGCCTAGGGCAGTAGTTTCAGTAGTAGACTAGGACACTACTGCTGAAACGAGAAAATTAAATTTATTAGAAAATCTGTTACCACATCTCAGGGATCCTAGTTTTGGAACCAAGATGGTATTGTGTTGTGTGGATGTTCATATTATTTATTTATTGCCCAACCAAAATACAAATTAAAACAAACAAGACCTAGGTTCTGATAGCCAACTAATATTATAAATATGAAACAAAAAAAAAGTCCAGGTCTTGGATGTTTACATGTTTGTGATATCGTTGTTTCTGGTTCCCACGACACAGGGTATCCTAGTGTGGGGCCAGAAGCAATGTAAGTAAAAAAAAGAGTGGTGGCTCAGCTGGACCTGACCCGGGTCAGTCCCAGACAGCCCTGGTTTTCAGCCACGCCTTCTTTCTGAGATTTACGGGAGTAATATTATGAGGACTAAAACAGTTAACTAGTTTTTTTATTAATAGTTTATTACGACAGTCCAGCAGCCTGATGCTTGGGCGATATCGGTGAATCGGTGCTATAGCACCGCGGATGCGTGTGGCAAGGGACCTTGCGAGATACTCGTAGCATTTGGGGCAAAAGGCCCAGCAGTGGGCACCGGTATGCTGATGGTAATGAAAGCTAATTATATGCATGTAACGATTAAAATGTATTCTAACATAACGCACCCTCAGAACGAAAGAGGCCTAAGTAAAAAAATAGTGAAATTGAGTTACAATCATAGAGAGACATAAAAAGGTATGCTCTATCCAACGTAAAACGAAGGCACTTATTGTAAAAAAGAGTATAGCGAGTCTTCCGTCCACGGCATACCTTTTTATGTCTCTCTATGATTGTAACTCAATTTCACTATTTTTTTACTTAGGCCTCTTTCGTTCTGAGGGTGCGAAGTCCTGTATTAAGGCCTGATAAACAAACGCTATGACATGCTACGGGCCTGGGTTGGAATCTTTCTATATTTTAAGGTGCGGCGTATCTCGATTACTATTTAGTCGTTCAATTCGGTCGACCATTTGAACGTCATTAGAAGAAGAATAATAAGAAAACGCATTTTAAAAATTCTGTTAAGAAAAAAGAAAAAGGTTGGCGATACAAATTCACGGCCAGAACCGTCTGACAACTGCTACTTCAGCGAGGCAGTCAAAGTACAATACAAACGGGAATTTAATTGAGCATTTTAATTATATAAATGTTAATATAAATTATATAAATATTCTTAATATTTATTTTAGGGTTATAACAATAAGAAAGAATAAAAAACTTCGCTTGGAAAAAGGTAAAGAGCTGGGCATCGACGCGCGTTGATGTCTAATGTACTGGAGTCTGATAACATGACCTCTACAAGGAAAAACATGAGGACGACTAAAAGCAGCATTTGCAAACCGGCTGAGTCTTAGCGAGTCTTAAAAAGCGGACAATAAGTTCGACTTTTAATTAAGAACGGTGCCATCTACACTGGCCAGCAAAACTAAGTATCACACTTTTAAAACTGCCTTAACTTTTTAAGTGCACAACTGCACGATATACTTTCGAAAAAAGGGTCTCGAAAAAGAATTTAATTTTGTTCACAAAAACTTCATAGTCGATAATCCTCTTTTAAGGCATGGCTGAAAAAAAAACTCAATTCTACTGGGCAGTTTAGAATTAAAAGACATATTTGAAAGTGTAGTACTTAGTGTTGCAGGTCAGTTTATATACAGTGGCATGAAAACAATAATAATAACAACCTTTACAATTTCATTTATATTTACGTACATTGCTTCTGGCCCCACAGTAGGATACCCTGTTTCGTGGGTTCCAGAAACAGCGGCATCACAAACATGTAAACATCCAAGACCTGTTTTTTTTTCTTTTTTTTCCCAGCCGGGGTTTGAGACCCACTTGCATGGTAGGCAGATGCGCTACCGCTGCGCCACAGAGGACGTCGATTTCGTTGTTACATTGACCCCCGGTTTCTTATTCAGTCGATAACACATCAACTTTTACATTTTAGTTGCCTTGAAACACATAACGTTCAGTCTGTTAGCTTTTAGAATATACATAGACTAGGCTTCGGTTTTCGCCGAAAGCACACGAGTGTAATACTGTTTCCTGCTCAGTATAGAACTTTTCTTCACTATTTTGAAAAGCTATGTTAAGTTAAAAATAACAATACAAAATAAACCTTACCTTATTGCAATATAATCGATTCTATCCGGTAGTGGCCGACGTACATTCTAAAAGCTAACAGACTGTAACTCAGAGTAGAGTGTTCTCATGTAAAGATTAGTGTACTATCGAGTGCACATCATTTATAAGTCCTTGGAAAAATTTCATTGTCTTAGGAAAATGTTAAAAGGAAATGTGAAAATATTCTTAAATAATTCGTCTTCGAAGACGAATACGTCTTAATTTTTTCCCATATCCATCTATGAAAATAAATTTATGACAATAACACAACGCTATCAAAATATTAGCTGTCCCAAAAGTTGTAATTATTATTAATTGTTTATCACAAAAAGGTGAACGAATGGCATTTTTTTCCAGTTACCATCACCATCCACCTTCTAATAATGCCTTCGCGATCTCAAAGTTTTCCCGGTGTAAGTGTTGTTAACATATAGAACGCCTTCCATTTTCGGATAAAAATGGGATTTTTATGACACCCTGTATAAAGTACGCTATGCACGCTATACATAGTCAATACTCAGTGACAGTTGTGGTAATAAATTCTTTACGGCATTATTTCACAAAGCATACATTTACCTGCTAATTTCTGCTCAGCCAGCCAGCAGACACACACTTAAAAAAAAACTCAAAATCAAAAATTCAAAAATGGAACACTAAGAAAAAATTCAAAACCGTCCAACACACAAAACTCACACGGCTCCCGTTCACATGCCGGGGCGACTTTCCGAGTTGCATTTCCGATGCATCGAATCGCGTATTTGAATCGACCGAATGATTCGATACGTGGGTCTCGTTCGGCGCTTGTCAACACACTGCCAACGGAGGCGGCCGGCCGGCCAAATGTGTGCTAATCGTGCCAACACAACACACTTGGCATAATCAAATGAGTAAGGTGGATATGGAGCTGTTACAACATGGTTGGTGACAGTTTTGCTATTCACCTGTACATTCCAAATATGCTACAGTCTGTTAGCTATTAGAATATACCTCGGGCTCTAGAGTAGACTTCGGTTTTCGCCGAAAGCACACGAGTGTAATACTACTTCCTGCTCTGTATACAACTTTTCTTATTAAGTTTAATTAATTCAGTGTCATACTATTAACGATATTTATCCGATTCTATACGATATTGCCCGAAGTATATTCTAAAAGCTAACAGACTGTACGTGATGAAGCGATTACTGTGGTTCCTCACGATGCGAAGCAAAGAGGCTCGTGATAGAATCTTGGTGGTGTAAAAAAATTTACGTTTTTTTATTTAATATCACTTTCCTCATCCAGCCACCGTAATAAGTAGGAATTAAGCCAAAGGGCTTTTCAGGTTACTATACCACCGAATTAGTTACTTACCTTACTTAGTGTAAGCATAATATGCCAAATAAGCTGTACAAATTATCTGGATTAGTGTTAGTTTAGAAAGCATAGTTTTTATTTGAGAAGTATAAAACTATAGTAGAATATTGGGCGACTAAAATAGTAATGAAACATTATGTAAGCGCAGAATAAAACTGAGTAGTTAAAAAAAAACCTGTACCTACGCTATGTTACTCGCCAGTATAGGTACGGTATGTTACTCGTAAATACCTAGAGAAACTTGTCATGGCATGGTCATGGCAAAATAAAGAATCAGGCAAACATAGTACATACTTTGGTCTTTGCATCTACGTAATGAGAATATTTATGCAGCGTCGTCGTATTAGATCGGTAAAGCTACCACTCGTATGTTGCAGTGCCATGGAAATTGTTTTTAGATGATCCTGACAGCTGATTGGCCAAGCCCACAGGAAAGACAAGTCAATACATGCGGAGCCAACCAAGGCGTGTGGCATTGCTACTACAAATTCGCGGCCATACATCAATCCTCAAAACATTACATTCTTTCTATTGTTCGGACAAACGAATTATAATCCCAAAACGCCAAAAAACTACATCTGAAATATTATATAATTACAACATAGTAAGACCTGTCACACCAAATCGCCACTGTCACACCTGGGCAGCTCTTTCAATATCATGCACCTGACATAACCGAAGCAACCTACTTAGAAGGCAAAGAAAGCAATACTTTGCAGTCGTATATTGTCATACACGTATTGTGTCCTTGTCACTCGGTCCTCTTTAGAGCGGGATAAAAGGTGTTTTAGAGGAAAAAGTGGCCAAATTCTGGTCAATAAATCGTCGGAAGATCGAATATGTTGAGTAGAATTAAGAAAGAAACCTCCATTATTGAGCAATCGTACGCGAATATTTCAGTTATGTCGGGCAAATTATTGAGTTACCTATACATGGTCTGCCCAAAATGTGTTCTATGCAGTGCTATATCATTTATAAAAAAATATAAACGGATTGGGAGCCATTGGGGTTTAATTTGACAATAATTCCTATTTTATTACAACAATTCAATATACACTTTGTAGACTAATAAGGCCTAAAAGGTTACGTGCTTAGCTATTAAATACCGGTTGCCTAGTTTATAAGACACCCATGTTATGATATCAACCCTTTGTATTTCCACATTGCCGGGGCACAGGTCTCTTCTTGCATAGCAGGAAGGCTAGGCCATACTCCACCACGGGGGCCAAGTCCGTGTTGGTGGAGGATTGTAAGACAGTGGCGGGCCTTACTGTCAGAAGTTATCAAGCCGCTCCTAAGGCCTCTGACATAGCTTAACGACTGCCATTACATGACAGCCGGTACCAACGCGGTTTAACGTGCCTTGCGAAGCACGGACACTTCTGTGTGGCCGCTGGAAAATATGTTACGTGTTAGCTTGGAAGGTGGCGTCATCAAATATGACTCTAGTATCGAATTGTAACGCAAGTCGGGATGAAACTTCTAGGTCATGGCGAAACACTATACTCCAGTACAGTCCATTTATCCTTACTTGTCTTATTTAGTAAACAAGATTCTAACCTCAAAATTGACATTTGCTGGTAAAACTAGATAGGTACTTTCACGCAAGTTCATGAACTTTGTTTATAAAATTGGCAGTGTGTTATCTGAAATAGTGTCCCAGGTTACTTCATCTATGAGAATATGGCAGTTTTCGACTAAAAATGTATACTTTACCGGTAGAATCTTGTTTACTAAAATGAGTAAGGAGAAATAGACTGTAAACATTTCTTTCTTTCCTAAAATGGCGAGCATGTTGCCGGTTATCCGTTCACGATTAGGCACACGCAAATGTCTCCGAAGAGTCACACGTATGTGCTAACTTAAGTATAGGCTCCGACCGCACGATCTTCTCATAGATAGAACTTAATTAAAATCGTATTCAATTTGTTCGAGAGAGTTGGTGTGTACAGTACACAACAAAAGGAGTTTTTTGGTTTTATGGTTGTAATATCATCACCCGTGGAGTCTGCTTACAAATCTACAAAGAACAAAGAAAATTTACAATCGATGCGTACTCTTGTACGTACGGCGCAATCTTGTTTATCTGACTGCGCACTCCTGTACAGCTGACTCTTGTACACCTGATTGCGCACTCTTGTATACCAGTTTGCCCACTATTGTACACCTGACTGGGCATGATGCAAGATTGCGCAACCTAATTCCTTAATTGTAAATTTAAAATTTATTTTTGTATTGACTTTTGTTTCCCGGACCATTTGTCCTAGTAAATACAGCTTTTCGTAACTTTTCGTTAATAATCTCTCTTTTTTTGCTAGCATAAAATCGCAAAAATGTGCGCTACTACACAACTCAACCCTGCAGGTTTTTCTCTGGCTAACGAGATCCGCCGCAATTACATATTCTCTGCATCACGACCCACATTTTTTCCAAAGGTATCTATGGCAACAACAGCTTTGGCTAAGAGAATCAGCAGTTTAGGAGATATTAGCATTTAACGTCGCATTTATTTTGCGTCAACCAATCAGCCCTTATTCGTCCTGCTGCGTAAAGCCCCCTCCCTCCTTCCTTGTCTCCGACCATCCTCATGCAGCCGCTCAGATCGTCATCCTGGGCATAAACATCCTACGCCACTGGCCAATTGGTCGTCTCTACCTGAAAACCTTTGCACCCGATCGACCATCGGTTCTTCGGTATAAGAGACCAGCCCACTGCCGCTTCAGCTTGTTAATGTTATATGGTATTTATTTTACGTTACATAACGATATTACGTTAGGCTATGTCAGTCACCTTAGATCTTTGGTGGATTGTCTCACATGTTATCTATCAAAGTGACGACGACCATGCAAATGCAGTTAGGTAGTATCATATGCCGAACGTTTACCCAGGGGATTATAAATAACTTTTTAGTTTGGTTTAGAAAATGTTTTTGAAATTTTAAGGTGCAACGCATTCTCTACGTAACTTAAACAAGCGTTGATAGATGTATTTTAAGCGTGCAAAATTGTATATATTACTGAATGAACCGACTAACGTTCTTTTGCCATAAGTACTCGTATTAATTAGCCTACGACCCATTCGGAGATCTGCAAAATATACACAAAAAAATTCATAGAAGTTGGTGAAACCGTTTCGGAGGAGTTCGATGACAAATACACGAGATTTTTATGATTAAGATAACAATAAAAAAAATTAAAAGTTAAAAAGTTTTATTATTATCAATTAGGTTTAACACATTGTTGACAAATAACATTTTCATCACAAAATTAATGAAATGGTACAATGAGTATTTGTCATTTTCTTACCCTAACTTGCACACTAGGATTCCCTGTGTCGTGCAAGCTAGCCTCTTCCAATAATGAAACAGAAGATATTTTAGATCTTAAAAGATAAAATTATACAATAGTTTATTTGAATTAATATCCTCATCATTTTAACCCTCGGCGAAAGTATACGAAAAAACAATACATTAATAAACTGAAAAAAAAAATCAGACAGTAGTTAGTTTCAATAGAATACCAGTTTCTTGTTTGAGAAAATGAAGTTGAGCCTTCTTTAAGCGGGGTCTTATCGTGAATATTTACTATGTAAAAAGTAAATAATGGTTTTAACAGAGTAGGTACCACTTCCTTGAAAAGTAAGATGCCGAATAGGTTGCCAACCTCTGATAGGAGACAGCACGTAAAAAAAAGAGGAAGAACATTGTAGATTTCACAAGTGCACACAACGATTTACCTAACTATATCCGAGACTTTTAGCCGAGAAGTTTAGCCTAAAAGTAGCAGCCCCAGCCAAAGGCGAGGGCTGATAGTAATGTCGAGGATAAAATGGTTTTGTGGACCACTTATAAACTCTGCTTTCTACTTCGATTGTAAGGAAATAAAACAGTAGTATAACATAATTAATAAACGCACGAAAAAACAAAACCTGTTTCTCGCCGCTTTTTTTTTAAATCTTACGACAATGATATTAGGCTTAGGCTGCAGACCTATACAGCCTACTATTAATTTTGTGATAATAATTTTATGTCTTAAAACCCACACGAGACAAATAAATTAAAGTAAATATTATAAAATAACAAATTCTATCTATATGAACTTTTTATTGTTTTGGCTGTATGGCTCATTTTCTTTGCCTTAATATAGATACATTTATGAGTAGATACGTTAATGTATTTGTGCACAAAAATCGATTTTGTGCAGCGTAATATATCCTGCACAAATTAGCAATTTCAGAGCATGAGAAGTGAAAAAGTATAGATATTTGCTATTCGGACGTAGTTTTTTTAACACCCTGTTGCTGACTGTTTAAAATGAACCTACTTATCACAGACTTCACATATTAATGACTATCTCATTAAAATTGCGAACAAAACGCCAGGAGTAACATCTCTTCAAACAAAAGAAGCCGAGTTGAGTAGTCACTTTATAAAAGTGAGCTAAATTACTTTCCCTTTTATTCTGACAAAGCAGTAACGTTGTATGCGACACGAATAGTAATAATCATCTTTGCAATACGGTGATGCGTTTCCATAACACAAGTAGACTGACTTTTCTTAGGTACATTCGTTTTCACGGAGGTACACTCATGGTCTTATTTTAAAGAAAACACAATGACTAAAAACACTCGATTAAAATAATCTGTGTTGGATATTTTACAATGAAAACCTGTCACAAATTAAATAAACTATCTCTGAGGAGTGTTTTAAAGGAATCGTTTTAACAGATTTTTATGGACTTTGTTTTAAAAGTTTATAAAAATCTGTTAATCTACTGTTAACAGATTTTAGTTGTCAAAAGTGCATGCAAAAAAATCCACTAGGTATACTATACAATGTTAAAAGTACTTATACATGTTTCACTGCAGACTACACTGCACTGCTACTGCGTTGAATAAAATCATATCATTTAAAAAAGTATGAATTCTGTTATTCTTAGTAAACTAAAGTAGTGGTCACATCGCTGATTATGGATTGTCGCTGTTTATGGGGATTAGTGGAACTTAACGTCTTCGTAATGAGTCTGATATGAAGTCTCGAGAGTAAAAGCACCATTGCCGTGTCGTGTAACAATGCGCCCGAGCACCAGTGATCCACCTCTGTAGCACTAAGTTGGGTCTGTATTGCGCAAACGCAGCGCGTGGGAACGAAGCGCACGCACGCGCATGGTCTGTAAAAACTACGTGGTCTCGGAAACGCTTCCGACTTGCATCGGTTGCCAAATCACGTGATTTGCGGCTGAGTTCGGTTTTATCTCTTCACTCCTGGATATTGGTTGACGTTGTTGTTCTTCCAGAAGAGATTTCGATATCAACCCTTGTACGGAAGCGCTCGGAAAAATGCCACTAGCGGTAGTCACGGGACGGTGACCCATCCTGCACCTGACCGCGCATTCCGAGCGCTTCCGTACTTCGCAAAGCACGTTGGTGCCGGCTGTCATGTACGTAATTTCAGGCCTCTGGCATGCCTTAACGACTTTACTTAATACTCCACCAACCCGGACGTGGCTTCCGTGGTGCAGTATGGCCTAATATTCGCGCGATGTAGGAAGAGACCCTTGCCCCAGCAGTGGGGACATATAAGGGTTGAAATCAAGGTAATGTTGTAAGGAAGCGGCGGTAGCGAAGTGAGTAGAACCATGGGCTCTGAAGCGAAAGAGTTAACATCGATTTCCAGTGTGGGATTCTACCAATGACTGTTTCCCAAGTTATGTACATTTGTCTGACTGTAACTGACAAAAACTTAACTGCAGGTTTGCTAAAGGTTAAGACTGATGATGGCTGGCCACTGCGTTATGCTTGTGAACGAGTGCTGTTCGTGTGTCTGGCCGCATCACTTATGTTTTCCCCTGCTATTGTGAGACATTTGACAATTGCTTTGGCATTTAGGGTTGTTCATGGCAATCATGAAATCTTATTAGGTTTACATATGGCAACTGATGTATTTGGTTTTAAGATGATTTGAGAAAAGATGGTCAGAGTGGAGTTTTTTTTTCCGCTGGCTTTTTCTCCACTACAATACGGCCCAAAGGCAGCGGCTTAAATTTTACATTGACATTAATCAAACAGAATGTAAATTCTTTACGTTGAAATAAATTGATTTGAATTTGAATTGAATTTGTGAAGTTATAATAAATAGATGGATAGTAAACACTTTATTGTACCTACATAAAAAGGAAATTACACAGATATTTATCAACCTTTAAAGTACAGACGGCGGCCTTTTAACGTTTAATTCTTTAATTTCATTAATTTTGACCATAAATTACAATTATTTATCTGTAACAAAACACAAAAATGTGAATTTCGTTTATTAGTAATATTGGCTGAAACTACTTAGAGAAGTACGAAAAAATTGTTAGTTTTCATTTCCAAATTGTACTCTATTGTGAAGATGTACCTTAGCCCCAACCTTCGAAGTACCTAGCAGGAAGAACTTAGGAAGTAAGGTAGCGTTATCGCTATCTAGCATCGGCTACGTAGTGTACCTAATCGTATTTTCATTGTGGGATTACACCGTATTTCCCTCAACGCGGTTACATTGAGACCTTCCGTTCGTCGGCGATTTTGCCTTACAGCGTACCACAGTAGGTATTGGATTCACACGATTCTACGCACAATACGACTGGGAAAGTCTCTTAAATTGATAGTTGCCCAATAGAGTCATAATAATATGATAATGGTTGTTGCATTTTCACTATTGATACTCTACAAACCACTCCCATTCCAATGGTATTACCCGAGAAACTTAACTCGGCGCCTTGCGCGATCAATCAATCAAATAAATTTATTTCAACGTAAATAATTTAAATTCTGTTTGCTGAATGTCAATGTACAATTTAAAATGTAAGCTGCTGCCTTCAGGCCGTATTGTAATGAAAAAAAGGCAGCGGGAAAAAAACTCCACCAAACTCTATTCCATTCCGTCCGACAAAAACCCTTCCCACCACAAACTTTTCGACCTCGGTTCTAATTAAATCCGTACAAGGATTAGTATAGTATTCTTGTACCTATCGACCATTAGACGATGTTTCAGATTTCTTGAACAAAGATACGTCTGAGGGATAGTTTTGTAAGAGAGTGCAAAGCTAAAATATAAATATGTTCTGCCGAAGATTGTTTTTTTTTTATACGTACATAAAGGAAGTGATTCGCGCCATTTCCCTGTGCGGTGAATAGGTTAACTCGTTAACGGGCAGAGCAAGTAGGTATCCATTTTTCTATGGTTTAGAACTTGATTTACATCGACCAAATAGGGGATGTATTAGCAAAGGGAAAGATAAAAAGTACCCAGAACCGGCGTGCGTGCATGCAACGACTTATGAACGTTGATGAAGCGAAGGTGATCTGTCAAGATCGTGGCAAGTGGCAGTCCCTGGTCTTTGCCTACCCCTCTGGGATACAGGCGTGAGGTTATGTATGTATGTAGAACTTGATTTACAAGTGATAAGGTTCAATTTATAATTGGAACTAGTATACTACTGCTCGGTAATGGGTTAATAATATTCGTATGCTGTGCCTAGGCCAAACATGCCTGTATAGATAGTTTGTTAAAACTTAGGTGACAATAATTGAATGAAACGTAGCGGAATGTAGAATCCCGGTAACATTTATTATACTGCGGGACTACACAATAACCTTTGTTAAGAAAGCCGGTAAAAAACGTGGAAATAGTGCCAAACACGAAACAAATAAAGTGAACAAAAATATAGGTTTTAGCATGGGTGAAATTTTTAGCCTCTAAATAGGTTTTTAAATTTGTTCCTTAGCACGGGTTAGTGCATTAAAAATAAAAATAGTATAATCATGTGGGTACAGTGATATCGTTCCGATGTTAAAACCTAACTGCAAAGTAGGTAGTCGGGGCTGTAAGTAATGCAATTTGCTTAAGTCAGATGTCGCTGCCTGTACGTAATACAGAGAATAGTGTAAAGAGGTTCGAAATTTCACTGATGCCGTGAGTCGCCCATTGGCTCAATTGGTAGAGCGCTGGCACGGATAGCCAAAGGTTGCGGGTTCGAATCCCGGCATGGGTGAAATTTTTAGCCTCTAAATAGGTTTTTAAATTTGTTCCTTAGCGCGGGTTAGTGCATTAAAAATAAAAATAGTGTAATCATGTGGGTACAGTGATATCGTTCCGATGTTAAACCTAACTGCAAAGTAGGTGGTCAGGGCTGTACGTAATGCAATTTGCTTAAGTCAGATGTCGCTGCCTGTACGTAATACAGAGAACAGTGTAAAGAGGTTCGAAATTTCACTGATGCCGTGAGTCGCCCATTGGCTCAATTGGTAGAGCGCTGGCACGGATAGCCAGAGGTTGCGGGTTCGAATCCCGGCATGGGTGAAATTTTTAGCCTCTAAATAGGTTTTTAAATTTGTTCCTTAGCACGGGTTAGTGCTTTAAAAATAAAAATAGTATAAAATAAGTAATTTGAGTTACCGCGTATTTTAAGTCAGTAATTTAATAATATTTTTACCTACCGTAATGAAATAGTGATTTCCATAAAAAATGCATACTTACCGGAAAAAGGCGCTCCCCTAGCTGTGAAGTTCTGACGCACATAAATATCATTGGACTGTGACCGTAAAGGCCTGCGCAGATTTTTTACGATTCAGGGACTTTTGTCCCTCGGGGACAAAAGTCCCTGAATCGTAAAAAATATCCTCTGAGTACCTACTTGTCGCGGACTTAACCCCTACGGTGTGCGGTCATTTTGTCCCCCGAAAATTGAGTGAAGCGTACACTATGGAAGCAAATATTCTGAGATTATATTGTGTTGTAATTTACATGAAGTTGAAAAAGAAAAGGCGTTTTAAAAGAAAACACCGAACTTTTGCGCAGTCCGGTCTCTTGATGTCCTCGGTAACTTGAGGGACTTTTTGTACGGGGTACTTTCCTCTAGTGTCAGTAGTTCGGTTGTTAGTCCGGTTGACCGAACTACTGCTACTTTTTAGTGTCAGTAGTTAGGTTAGTCCGGTTGACCGAACTACTGACCCTTTTTAGTTTCAGTAGTTCGGTTGAAGTCATTTTTTTCATAATATGAACAACATGAAAACAAGTGAACAGATTTAAAAACCTATTTAGAGGCTAAAAATTTCACCCATGCCGGGATTCGAACCCGCAACCTCTGGCTATCCGTGCCAGCGCTCTACCAATTGAGCCAATGGGCGACTCACGGCATCAGTGAAATTTCGAACCTCTTTACACTATTCTCTGTATTACGTACAGGCAGCGACATCTGACTTAAGCAAATTGCATTACGTACAGCCCCGACCACCTACTTTGCAGTTAGGTTTAACATCGGAACGATATCACTGTACCCACATGATTACACTATTTTTATTTTTAATGCACTAACCCGCGCTGAGGAACAAATTTAAAAACCTATTTAGAGGCTAAAAATTTCACCCATGCCGGGATTCGAACCCGCAACCTTTGGCTATCCGTGCCAGCGTTCTACCAATTGAGCCAATGGGCGACTCACGGCATCAGTGAAATTTCGAACCTCTTTACACTATTCTCTGTATTACGTACAGGCAGCGACATCTGACTTAAGCAATTACAGCCCCGACCACCTACTTTGCTGTTAGGTTTAACATCGGAACGATATCACTGTACCCACATGATTACACTATTTTTATTTTTAATGCACTAACCCGCGCTAAGGAACAAATTTAAAAACCTATTTAGAGGCTAAAAATTTCACCCATGCCGGGATTCGAACCCGCAACCTTTGGCTATCCGTGCCAGCGCTCTACCAATTGAGCCAATGGGCGACTCACGGCATCAGTGAAATTTCGAACCTCTTTACACTATTCTCTGTATTACGTACAGGCAGCGACATCTGACTTAAGCAAATTGCATTACTTACAGCCCCGACCACCTACTTTGCTGTTAGGTTTAACATCGGAACGATATCACTGTACCCACATGATTACACTATTTTTATTTTTAATGCACTAACCCGCGCTAAGGAACAAATTTAAAAACCTATTTAGAGGCTAAAAATTTCACCCATGCCGGGATTCGAACCCGCAACCTCTGGCTATCCGTGCCAGCGCTCTACCAATTGAGCCAATGGGCGACTCACGGCATCAGTGAAATTTCGAACCTCTACACTATTCTCTGTATTACGTACAGGCAGCGACATCTGACTTAAGCAAATTGCATTACTTACTTAAATTTGTTCCTTAGCGCGGGTTAGTGCATTAAAAAAAATAGTGTAATCATGTGGGTACAGTGATATCGTTCCGATGTTAAACCTAACTGCAAAGTAGGTGGTCGGGGCTGTAAGTAATGCAATTTGCTTAAGTCAGATGTCGCTGCCTGTACGTAATACAGAGAATAGTGTAAAGAGGTTCGAAACTTCACTGATGCCGTGAGGCGCCCATTGGCTCAATTGGTAGAGCGCTGGCACGGATAGCCAGAGGTTGCGGGTTCGAATCCCAGCATGGGTGAAATTTTTTGCCTCTAAATAGGTTTTTAAATTTGTTCCTTAGCGCGGGTTAGTGCATTAAAAATAAAAATAGTGTAAGTGAACAGATGTTTTCCAGATGGAAAACAATTGAACCTCCGGAAAACAAGTGAATGTAGAAAAAACAAGTGAACATCTGGAAAACAAGTGAACGCCGGAAGAACAAGTGAACGCCGGGAAATCAAAAGAAAGTCTTAAAATGCTTATTTGACGATTCTGTGTTGAAAAAACAGGTTCACGCGATTTTCGACCTTATTGACATTTTTTTTGGAAAACATCAATTTTATGTACAGGTGTGACAGCTGAACACGAATATGACTTTGAACGTATGTTTTATCAACAAAAGTCAAGGAATTATAGCTGTCAGATTTCTACGAAATGAAAAGTCTAAGTATAGTATAAAGAAACGATGGGATTGATATCGTCATTTCTTGTGTACAAAAATCCCTAATAAATAAACATAAAAAGCATTGTTTTCAATTCTATTTATTTCACCTGATACACGTTAATAAAATTGAAATTCACAGATAAACAAATAAATAAATTACTTTATATATTTATCTTTACATACTAACATACTAATACATCCATTAACAACGATCTAAAGACGAATGCAGTTTACAAGATCTTTGAAATATGTTTTTCTTATATTATTTTTGTGACAATATATTTTTATGACATTAGAGTGACTCGGGTCCCGAAGGAAGCATAATTGAAGTTTCTTTTAAAAATTTCACGTAAAAAGCATGCAAAGGAACACAGAAGATCTACATAGCAAATCATAAAAGATATTTATTCTAGACAGTTCTAAAATTAAATTTAGGATAAGTTTTACCTATTCTACCACTTTACTACTAACCTCTTCACGAATTTACAAACATCAATTTAAATACTAGAACGACATTAAACCACATTTAAATACAATGTTGAATTAAGCACAGTTATGTCATAATGTATTTCGCATTTTTGGAATATTTTATCGTTATATTTATAACACGAAAAACGCGTTGAAGGCGTTTTGGATATAAAAATGGCATATTTTTAAAACCAACCACGTATATAATTTTTTCTCCTTTGAATGGTAAATTTCATTTCAAACCTTAAATAATGGCTGTGTATAAATCGGTATTGGCCCGCAGTAAAATAAATAAGTAATGCAATGTTTAGTGCAGTCATATAAGAAACGAAATGTTAGAACATGTTTTTAAATACAAGTTACATTATAACAACTAATAATTTAATTAAAATAAGAGGTAATGGTGTCAAAATCAGAAACAAAAGTTACGTTATTCAAACGTAACTAAACGCCACTATGGACCAGATTATCATAAAACACGCAGAGTATTTTACACTACATATTTCGCTTAGCGAAATGTTTCACCGCACATCCTTAGTCAAGATCAAAGTTAACATGAAAAAAATGAGTTTCTAGCAAAGCACGAAACAAGAGAAACGAAACAAACGTACACAACAAGTATCCAGCAATAACTTAAGACATAAAATCACAAAAAAAAAAATCACCAAACTTAACAGGTTATTTATTCAACATTTTACAAAACGACGTACAATAAAGAATTCCGTTCGCTGGAAATTGTCTACCCACGTTTTTAACATCATTTAAGACATTGCCTGATGCCAGCACCGTTGCTAGCTTGGCTGATTGCAAAAGTTTTGGTCTCAATATTTACTCACATATTCTCAGTTCTACAGGGTACCATTCGATTCGTTAGCAAAATGTTTAGGGAGGATTCTGACCATGATTTGGAATCCTATGGTATTAGTTTAAAAACATGGTTCGTTAAATAAAATATTTTTCTGGTACCAAATATTGATATCAACCCTTTGCCCACTGCTGGGGCACGGGTCTCTTCCTGCATCGTAAGAAGGTTAGGCCATGCTTCACTACGGGGCCAAGTCAGGTTGGTGGAGGATTGTAGGACAGTGGCGCGCCTTAATGTCAGTTACCAAATATTACTTCACTGTAATATATACTAAGCAAAAAGTAAGTAATCAAAATAAAAAAAGGGTGGCAGGAAGTACCCTGCGTGCTTTGATTAGAGATAGAATACTAGAAATATTAAGAAAAATACCATTACTTGAATGATAAATAATATTGGATACCATGACCAATATTGGTTATGATAGCCATCCCTTAAAATATTGCTAACGATAACAATTTCACCCTTCATTTTATTTTTAGTCTTATAAGGTGGTTTTCGCAGCGTTTTCGATAGAAACTATGATATCCAAAACTGTTACTCTAACCACAAACACACACACCACTCTTCAAATGCATCGTGTCCGCCATTCCGTACATTATACTTTGTTCTACTATAACATAGTATACCCTTCACCACTTCCTTAGCTTCGTGGAAGAAAATCTTCGAAATATGTATTGTATAAATGAACAGGAAGTTTTCGGATGTTATTCCAAAATATTTAGCACATTAAAACAGTCAGTACATTCGATTCAGTCTGCAGGGAACGACAAAATGCAATATTACCGGTTATTGAAACCCTGTCTAATCCAAAACTAAATAAAGAAAACATGAGCAACAAAATTATGCGACGAACATGTAATGTTTACATAAAACGTTAAGCCTAAACAATCACATATATTCTATGAAATATTTAACCTAAATAAAATATATTTCGAGTTGAAACAGTATGCTACGATACATAAAATATTGTATCCCCACCGATAGTTATAACAGTTGATAGTATTTGTAGGCGAAGTAATAAGTTGACAGTCATCATAAAAATGTACTTGACTTGCACGGAGCTGACCTTGAAAATAACAATAGAAATCTATTATAATTTTCAAGGTCAGAACTGATATAGAGTATCATATCTCTTTGCGATAATTTAGTAGGTAGGTATATAATATAATTAGTAGATATTATAAATTTTTACTATTATAACCTAGAGGTACTTAACTTTACATTCATTTTAGGTACTGCTTTTCTGTTAAGTCGACAACAGCCAGGGAATATCTATTAAAATGAAGGGCATGAAAACCCACAATTTGCTGCCGACAAAACATTAACTTGTAGCTCCATCGGTAGTTTCGTTACGACTTAATTTTAAATATAATTTGAAGACTAGATCATTTTCGTATGCATGCATTTAAGGTACTCCACTGGATATGTTCGAACCCTTCCGTTTTGTCTCAAACAATCGTTATTATCTATTTCCATTTGTAACTCGGGTGCATTAACATCTGCACGACTGTCAGACCATCTTCTTTTTAGCATGCCCATGGAAAGCCATGTTGGTGAAAGGATTTTCCAATCAGCGTTAGGGACTAGCTGATTGTTGTCCACAATGCGTCAGACGGGCGCAGTAAGTACATACGTACGTAGTTCGGGGTCAGACCGTACAAGATCGAAGTATGTTTGGCAGACTTATAGGCTTTAGATTTTCATAATCATTTGTAAAGCTAGTGTTTGAGACGTTTTTATACTTGATGGTACAAAAACTTCTCTTACATTTTACGTGGTTTTATTACTTTTCAATTTTTTTGTTATTAACAGAATAGCCCCGACAATTTGACTGGAATTTATTTACTTTTGTCTTTCCAAATGTTGACTTGCTAGTCACCGTCACGACATGATGTTCGCAAATGAGGAG
Source organism: Yponomeuta sedellus (assembly GCA_934045075.1). Lineage (NCBI taxonomy): Eukaryota > Metazoa > Arthropoda > Insecta > Lepidoptera > Yponomeutidae > Yponomeuta > Yponomeuta sedellus. The sequence continues at coordinate 6,489,531 of OW203726.1, read as the reverse complement.
TGTTAAAATGCACACAACGCCATTGCACTATTTCGAATCAGCAGTCCACTGAAGATTTCTACCGAAACTACCAGAATATTTTGAAAATAAAACCTCAAATAAATGTATTTGACTTTTTTTTTAATCGCCATATTGTTTTTTCCTTTTTTGCGATTGACCAATTTGATAGTGACGTCGTTTACCGCAATATTATATTCAAATTTCGAATGCGATGCGTGAGCTTTTCTTCTTTTTTAAACGACGCACTTAACTGGCTGTATTTAGGTTTTAAATCGTTCGCTTTCTGCATACTAGTGCCTCTAGTAGAATCTCAAGACTTACTTCAGTGGTCTGCGGAGTTCGTGAGGCGTCTAAGGTATCATGTTAAGTATGTTTCGGTTCTCCAGTGATTCCTTGAGGGCGTAGAACAGCTGCAGTTGTTGCTCCGGTTTCAAACTGTATACCTGGAAAGAAACAAAAACATTAGGAATGGTTACTCGTTGACAAAACATGCTAAGAGACAATCAATCAATAAATCAGCTCTTATGCGACTACAGGGGGCCTATTAATTGAATCGATCAGTCCGTATTCGACCACTGTTGGGGCCAATTAAATAGTATTGATGGGGTGCAAAGACTCTCGAGTGGAGACCACGAACTGGAACTACATTTTAAGACGGTTTTTTTGATCGTTAATGCTGTTTCGTTGCACATTTAAAAAAATTGTGATTGTGATAAGATGACTAAACTTTCGATAAAATAATGTGGACTGAGGGTTTGATGGATAAAATTGCGGATATCCAAGGCATATTTTGCTATTAAAGCTATTGTTTAATTTGTTTGAATGCAGCTTAACTTAATATGTAGGTACCTAATATCAATAAGTAATGATTTGAACTGGTAATATAAAAACCTATTTAGAGGCTAAAAATTCCACCCATGCCGGGATTCGAACCCGCGACCTTCGGCTATCCGTGCCAGTAATTATAATTAAAAATAAAGAAATAAAAAATAATAATTTAAACAATTTGGCTAACTCGGCTTTAGCATCAGAAAGTGCTAGTGTGCTAATCTTATTGCGATAATTATACCATTTTTCAATTTCAATTTATGCAAAAAGGCTATGTGAAATCTCTGGTAAATTGTTCTATTGTAAATGAGACTGCTCTCATAGTCAAACCAATTGATATGTTTTTTAGGGCATATAATTCTAGGTTTTGTTTGTAAAATAACGTTCTTTTGCGGTAACGTTACGTTATTTTGATGCTGGCAAATGGTCTGTAAATAAATATAAAATAACGGTGCGGCGGCGTGAGGGCGAGTGGCGAAACGTCAACTCTCACCTGCTGCAGCAGCTTTTGCGGAGTGGCGGTGCGTATGAAGCTGGTGATGTAGACGTTCACGAAGGTGGCCATGAGGAACTGGCAGTCGAACCGGTCCATGATGCCGCCGTGGCCCGGGATCACGTCGCCGAAGTCCTGTGGGAGGTAAGTCAAACTTAAGTCGAAATGTTTTTTATTTAAAAAAACTGCGACTGAATGAAGTTAAACCTAGAGGTCTACTTCAAGAGATAAGATAAGAATATTCTTTATTGTACACTGGAAAAACAACAATTACAAAATAATTACAAATATACATAGTACAATTGGCGGCCATATTGCTAAAAGCAATTTCTTCCAGACAACCTAGATCGTCAAGAGCTAGATCGTCTTGGAGGAAAAAACTCCCCATTGTTTCAAGTCTTTTCAATTATGGCCCTTATTAGTTTTCACAAAAAGTGCTAGACTATTAAAATGAATGAGGGAGGTTATCACTTTTTGCAAAAACTTTCTATCAGATTCACTGATAATGTCCCTCCAGCCGTTTTCGAAACTGGCTGCAAAACAAGATTTTCTTTCATCCTATCAAAGCGAGGACTTCAAACTGAGTCCATGCGGCCAGCAGCAGCTGAGCATTTCGTGAAAAGTATTGCATAGTTATTTAAAATAAAAGAAGGGGACGGCGCGTACGCAGTCCCCACTACCAAAAATAACGCGCCCGAGTTATCCACATTAGGGATAATCGCAGGGGTCAACCCAACCGCAGTGCAATGGGAGAGTCTCGCCCTGGGGGAACCGCCTACTTGATCACGGTGTCCCCTACGCCAGGTAAGTATGCTTAGGCATTACTGTGGAGGGTTTATATGTGAACGGGAATATATTTATCTTGCGCGATGTAGCAGGTTGTCAGCGCCACCTGGCGACGTTTATGGTAAGCGGAGAATATAATAATATGAAGTAGGAAATGTTAAAACTAAAATATAGTGAAATACAGGTAGCGACACCGGTAGCATTATTAAGACTATCAGTACCAAACACGAGTGGACGCTACAGACTAGAAAACTAATTCTATTGGGACCCAATAGTTTTAGTTTAGGTACGAGTATCAAATCATTAAGGGTATACTCAGTGCTAACTCGCTTTTATAGCGCGTCTTTGGAATGAGTATTGCGACTACAAATTCGTATCTACGTAACTTTGAAATTAAACAAAGTCATTGGTACATGCCCGCACTCGGGATCGAACCTGGGGCTCTCGCTTGCCAGTCCATGGTTCTACCCACTGAGCTACCACACGCTAACTATGAAGGAAAACATCGTGAGGAAACCCGCGGCTTGGTTGGCTCCGCACGTATTGACTAGTCTTTCCTGTGGGCTAGGCCGACTAAGCTGTCAGGACGGTAAAGGTGCTGGGCAAGCCTACACCATCTATAAAACCATGTTCCAGGCACTAAGCGTCGGAGTGGTCCCTTCAACCATCTAGTGTGAGTGAAGATACCACAGGACGCTGTATAAATCATCTCATAAAATAGATGCAAAAAGGCCAATATTATTATTATTATTATGGAATGAGTGAGCATCATAAATCTCAATAAATATAGGAGCCCTTCTTAGAACTTACTGTCAAGAACCTAGGTCTAGGGATTTTATAGCATTTTTGCCAAAATCGGCCATCGTTAGCGGAAATCGATTAGAGTCCTAGGTCGTTGAACCTTGTTTCTAGACTCTAGGTTCTAAAAATATTTATCATAGTTGTTGCTATTTATGACGTTAACTAAAAAAAAACGTATCACTATACAAGTTTATGATTTTACTATTTTTATTTTTAATGCACTAACCCGTGCTAAGGACAATTTTAAAAACCACTGATGCCGGTGAGTCACCCATTGGCTCAGTTGGAAAGAGCGCTGGCACGGATAGCCAGAAGTCGCGGGTTCGAATCCCGGCATGGGTGGAATTTTTAGCCTCTAAATAGGTTTTTAAAGTTATGATTTTGTTTCCATTGGTGGCGCTAGTTAGCACTTATGTGCTTAACTTCTTAAATGACGTATTTTTTAATAAATCGCGATACTCATACATAGTTACATATCAAACGGGTTTGATCGCGCTACGTAAATAGATATCACGCACCTTATCAACGGACCTGTCCGCAGACGTAAGTGTTGTGTGTCGGTCCGTTGCGAAAAACTAAAAGTCACTACCCACAATAATTGACTGTACTCGCAACTTCAGTCTACCCATGACCACGGCAACTGCAACGCTGCTGAAACGCCGGCAATTAAGGTAATTAAGTTTTACCTAATAATTAATCGCGATTTGACTCGTTTAATATAATGATATATTGTAATTTGGTCCAATGGCAACACGTAATTGAGAAGAACCTAACTGCAGGTTTGCTAAGATTCATTTGAATGGAAATGAAATTAAATAAAAAGGTTTTATTCAAAGTAGCGCAGAAACAGCGGCTTAATGAACGTTACAATTCAAACTACCTAGGCTTCCATTTCGAAATTTAGATAATTTTGGAGAAAAAATGGACAAAAAAACATAAGTGGCCGAGTCATCCGTCTCCCTCCGGTTGCGACTGATGATGGCTGACCACTGCGTGACCCATACTCGTGAACGAAAGCTGTTTGTGTGTCTGGCCGCAGCACTTATGTTTTCCTTACTTTTTTAAGACATTTAAATATGTAATGCTTTGGCATATAAAGTTATTGATGGCAATCATGAAATCTTATCATACGTATAGGTGGCAATTGTTGTATTTGCTTTAAGAGGACTTGAGAAAAGATGGTCAGAGTGGTTTTTTTCCGCTGCCTTTTTCTCCACCAGAACACGGTCAAGGCAGCGGCTTATATTTTACATTGTAAATTGATATTCAGCAAACAGAATGTTAATCCTTTAAGTCGAAATAAATTGAATTGAATAACGCTGTCAATAATATACCTTGATTTTGAAAGCACGCTTGAAGCCGGAAGCGAAGAATCCGCCGAAGGGTCCGATGACAGAGCTGAAGACACTCAGCGAGAGCGAGTGGATCATGAACGGGTACATATTGAACTTCTCCATACCGATCTGTAAACAAAATGGTCAATTGGAATAGAACGAAACAGAATTGAAACGGATGACATAGAATTGAACAGAACACAATATGAAGCGATCGATTTTAGCGACAAGAACGCCAATTGTATACGGCAAAACTTTGATACGTAAAAATTTTAATGTTATTTGTTTACTGATGTGTCCAATAAGTTGTGATATAATCTACCCGTAATCTATTGAGAAATCAGAAAACAAATTACATTAAAAGGCGAGGGAATCACCTTGTGAGGCGCTCGCCCTCTTAAGTATCGACGATTGAAATAACGAAATCCTTTTCCAGATATTAAGTTATTTCAATAAGAAATGAAACATAACAAAGCATAACGTCACGCCTGTATCACAAAGGGGTAGGCAGAGACCAAGGACTGCCACTTGGCACGGTCCCGACAAATGAACCTCGCTTCATCAACGTTCATGAGTCGCTGCATCCACGCACGCCGGTTTCGCGTACTTTTTACCCACCATAAGTATGTCCGCCTGGCACGTCTCTTACCGGCCCAATAAGAAATCCGCTACTTGTCTCTTATCAAATTGGACGCGATAAATGAATATTTCCAGTAGTATTTAACGTAAAAAACTAAAATATATTTACCTCGCTAAGTAAGAAGCGCTCGTAAGCGCTTGAGTTAAGCTACAACAGGCGCGGTCAGGTGCAGGATGGGTGACCGTCCCGTGACTACCACTAGTGGCATTTTTCCGAGCGCTTCCGTGCTTCGCAAGGCACGTTAAGCCGTTGCAACGCGCAGTCGTTAAGCCCTGTCAGAGGCCTTATGGGCGGCTTGATAACTTCTGACAGTAAGGCCCGCCACTGTCTTACAAACCTCCACCAACCCGGACTTGGCCCCCGTGGTGGAGTATGGCCTAACCTTCCTGCGATGCAGGAAGAGACCCATGCCCCAGCAGTGGGGACACAAAAGGGTTGATAACGTAAGTATGTAGGATGGCTGCAAAACATGCAAATAAAAAAAAAAAATCCGCTTTTATTTCGGAACGTTGAAAACGCTATCCGCCATGTTGAAAGCATACTTGGTTTGCAAACAAACATATGTCAGCCAGAACCAGTAGACATTAATTTAGGAGTGGGTCGTTGTCCGATTTTTCGACGACGAAACGCAACCGTTTTTTCTGGAACGAAAACAGGTCCTCGAAACGGTCCTCGTTCGCAACTGGTTTCATTGTATGCGAACGAGCAAGGCGCAGAGGACGGTCAAACGAGTGCGAACGAGACGAAATCACGAAACATCGGAAAAAATAAGTTGTTTTACACGATATTCGACTGTATACTCATAGACATAAAGATTACTTTATTCTATCACAGACCAAAACGAACGGAACGAGCAAGGAGCCGACGACGACGTCGCAATGATCTCGTTACGTTCTAGGCTCTATTAATATAGCACTAAAGGACATATCCGCGTCAAACAATCTAAGGACTGGTCTCGCGACGAACAAACGCTGGCACTGCTTTAGAGTCGCTGGCACTGCTTTAGATTGAAACGTAAAACGGTCCTATCGTCGCGGAACACAAAACGGTCTTATAAAACGGTTCGTCTTTGCAACGATCACGCCTACATTAATTATTATAGGACTTACATCAAAGCGATCTTCACGTGAATACAACAGAGTTTCAGTCGTTAAAGTATCGGGGTCTCTTTTGGCAAGTTTGAGCCAATTTATTCCTATGTTTATTTGACTGGGTACACGAATCTACAACTCCCCGGGGTTCTTTATTGACATGTTTTTGCATTCTCGAATAATTCAATAATGATAATTGCTATATTTTGCATGTAAACTCGATGAAATCATGGTTGCGTGGTTGTTATTTCACTATGCTCACAAATCACTCACAGATGTTGAATGTCAAACTTTGTTTACAAGACTTCAGATCTTCAAACCATAGACAAAAATCGCTGACCGCGTTTTTGGCTGTTTAGCAAAGCAAAGTTTTAAAATGAATTTTTTTGTTGCTTTTAGGTCCTCAAAAATTATACTAAAATATTTTTTGGTCTAATGGAAGAGATATTTACCATTTAAGACTTACATAAAAAGATAGTCAAATAGCGCATTGTATAAGACAACTCACAATCTTCATGAGCGGCTGCAGGAAGTTGGGCGGCGTGTACTGCTGGAGGCGGAACAGCTGCGAGGGCTCGCAGTCCATCGTCATACGGCCCAGCGACTCGGAGTACTCAATTGGGCAGACGAAGTACGGGTATTGGGACATGAAGTAGGCGATCTGGAATACAATAATATAACTACCTTTTAATATTTAACCGCGGCTTGGATTACTGCTCTGTGGCGTATTATTAATAATTATCTTTATTTCTTATAAATAATTACTAATAATTACTAAATACAATAAAAACATAAAACAAAGTCCTCAAGCCCACCTACCACACTGAAACTGACTGTACACAGTGGCTGTAATTACAACGGCACTACTGACCATTCCTGTTCGTGCCCCCAGTTAGAAAGAGTCTCGGCCACGAAGTATCTAGGAATTATCATCGACGAAAACCTGTCATTCAAACATCACATAGCGCGTCTTTCTGGGAGAGTCCGCAGGCTGATCTATATCATGAAGCTTCTTCGAAATAGGGCACCAAGGGAACAGCTGACAATGGTCTATACGGCTCTGTGCCAATCTCTGATGAATTACTGCATCACAGCTTGGGGTAGCGCAGCCAAGACTACGCTGAAACAGGTTGAATGTGCGCAAAGAGCTATTTTAAAGGTTATGCTCAAGAAACCCTTTAGATACCCGACCTTTACAAGGAGGCTGGGGTCTTGACAGTACGACAACTATATATATTGAGAGTTACTCTCGCCCTTCACAAAAAAATTATATTCTCCACTGAATACGAAAGTCTGCTGAAAAAAAGGATATACAGAGCTAAAACAATCTCCGTTAAAACATCATTCGCTAAACGGTTCAGTGCGTTCTCATTTCCTCATGTCTATAACAGAGTTTTGGCATATTGTGACATCAAAAAAAAACAACCCACGTGAAGTCAAACATATAGTAAAGAAATGGCTGCTTACCCTTAATTACGATGATACTGAATCTCTGTTGGTTACACGCACGTAGACCCCGTTTGTCACACAATACTCTCACAACCAACAACGTATACGCACACACATAGACGCACTCTCATCTTGACATATGCACACACACACACACACACACACACACACACACACACACACGCAAACGCACAAACACATACATACACACACTCACACACACAAACTCCTACAGCTAAGTTTTTGTTTTATTAAAGATTCTCGTGTTACTAATTTGCATGCTTAGTAACACAAATTCATTGTTATTAAATTTCCCGGTAACACATTTTTTCTTTTTTCATTTTATCTGTTTTGTCAGTAGCAATAGAGACTCTCTGAAACTTTTATGTAAGCTAAACGTAGTCGAGCGCCTGTGATACAGGATTTCCTAGTGCAATGCTAATGTTATGTTGTTTTCCGTAATCTGAAATAAATGTTTTGTATTTGTATTCTTTCAAGAATGTTTACAAGTTGTTTACATTTTAGGGGGTAAGTAGTAACTTACAATATTTGAGGCAAAGCTGCATATAAAGAATTATCTTCTGTGCCTGAACCAGGTTCTAGACCTGTATCTTAGGCAACAGTGCTCTTATTCAATGCACGGGATCTCCCTTGCTGTGCAGCGTAGTTTCCTCACGATGTTTTCCTTCACACTTAGCGAGTGGTATTTGCTAATATAACTTATAAATGTATATAACTTAGAAAACAAAGTCATTAGTATATTGCCGAGATTCGAACCCACGATCTCCCGATTGAGAGGCCGGCGTTCCACCGCTCCACTACTACCGCTCTTATATCTCCAACTCCATTAAAAAAGAATAATTTAATCAGACAACGCGTTAAGTTTTTCTAAATCGGTAGTGCAATGCAACCGCAACTTTAGCAATAGGAAAAGAAACATTCTTTAAAACCAGTGGCTACATTTTTCAGTGTCGCAGCACCACTACGACTATATCTCTTATTCCCTTAATAATGAAGACAAACACCTTATACATAAAAATAAAATGCATAATAAATTGATTTTGTAATAGAAATGTATCTAAACCAAAGAAACAGTGTAGACTGTCACTTTAGATACGCAACGCCAAAACAATAAAATATGATAGAAAACTATCTCTCCCTTGCCATAAAATGTAGGCTAGATCTCGATTCAGCTATCCAATCATTTCAAGGGCTCTTTTAGCAATGCATCGTCGATTTCGTATTCTGTTCAATCTTAAAGTTGATCAATTCAACTGCGAAGGCGGCCGAACGGGAATGATTGTAAAACATGTCAGTGTAAAACCGCGACTGTAATAAATGTAAAACAAAACTTACAATGAGGCCGAAGACGACGGTGGAGAAACCTCCTCCAATGAATCCTTCCCAGGTCTTCTTGGGGCTGAGCTTGATCAGCGGTGTCTTGCCAAAGAAGAAGCCGAAAACATAGGCCATCACGTCGTTGCAGATTATCATGGACACCGGGACGATGAACCAGATGAAGCCTGCAAACAAAGGATTAAAGGTCTGTTAAGTATAAATAAAATTTAATTTTCCTTAAAATTTTATTTGATTTTAATGCTGTGTTTATACGAGCATTAAACCCCTGTGTGTACCTGTGGCAAGTTCTATGACTATTTCTAAAAAAGGTGTTATTGAAAAAATTACCTAAAACCGTCTCCAGTATCCACTATCAGTACCTTTGGTAAGCAAATCTGCACCATTATTTTGGACTATTTTATGCTTTAAAAATATTAAGACAAGGTTGAAAATTGTTTATTTTCAACTTAACACTGTCGTCCTCCTTCAGGACGTTTAAAGGCGCACGTCCCACACGCCAAAGGTTAGGCCACTTCCACTGAGCAAAAGGTTTAAATTCTATAAGTGAATATGAGTGGCACTGAAATGAAATGAAATGAAATGAAAATGTTTATTTGTAACAATAAATAAATAAATCCACTGGATAACTATATGAGTATATATGTTGCCCATTACTTCAGTTGGGAGAGCCCTGGTACGGTTAACCAGAGATCGCGGGTTCGAGTCCCGGCATGGATGGAATTTTCAGCCTCTAAATAGTTTTTTAAAATAGTCCTTAGCACGGGTTAGTGCATTAAAAAGAATATAATTATGAGTATCTAGTTATGCATTTAACTGATCTCATCATCTGTGTATTAAGTGTTTAGTAAATTATTACTATTGAATACTATTATCATTATTGTAAAAGCGGAAAGCAAACTGTTGTCCATTCCCCTCCATATACTAACAGTGTTCTATCTATCTAATCAGCCCACAAACAGAGCCCACTGTTTGATATAGACCCCTTCTCTTCCATGCCAACCCATCCGGTCCTTTGGCAGTCTCGTGACAAGACGACGCTACTCTCGTTCAATATTTCCCAGCCGCTTTCACAATATATAGCCCACTGGGCCGGGGCGCGTAAATATTTTTATTTTATTAGGAAAACTAACAGCTTATCACTAACACAATAAATTACACACATAGATACAGAAAGCCAACAAAAAGTTTTCACAGCTAGCAATATTTTGAGCAATTAGCACAGGTGAAAGAAAAACGAAACGCCAGACACGGTAACTATATCCAATAATAGAAGAAGGAAGATGGCACACCATTAAAGTGGGTTATATCGGTAGTGAGGGCTCAACCGAGTCACAAAACTTAGAGGTTAATACTTTACGGATAACGGAAATACTACTAGCGAACAAATCAATGTCTTCGTTTTCAATACAAAGGTCGTTGAAAGATCGTATAGCTCTGATCAAGTAAGAATTTTGTCTAAAGTTTGTGCGAGCCCGAGGAACAAACAATGACAGTCTTCGGCGAGACTGAGAACGTGAGGGGACGAGGAGATGAAGCTTAGCTAACAAGGCGGGAAAGTCGACAAGGCTCTGGGCTATTTTCATTAGATAGGTGATGTCAGTTATGTATCGCCGTACATGCATTGGAAGTTGCTTAGACTTTTACGGATTTAAGGCGACGCAGATTTTTGCAGGAACGAATAATAAACCCTAAGGCCTTGTAGGCTTTACTGGTAATTAATTTATGTGTGTATCAAAGATAAATTTGCTATCCATAATGACACCAAGGTCTCTAATTTCATGAAGTGTAAGTAAAGGTTTATTTTTTAATGAGTAATTGTTATTAAATACGTTGCGTTTACGAGTAAAAGACACAGTAAAGCATTTGGATACATTTAGGTCAAGTTTATTGTTGAGGCAGTAAATATCGAATTGCAGAAGGTCGTCTTGCAGTAATGCTGAGTCAATAGCCTCGTTAACAGTTCTAAATATTTTCGTAGATATAATACCAAATAGTAAAGTTTCATAGATATAATACCATTTCCAGAACTGGCGTTGGTGACTGTAATACAGTTCTAATAAAGAACTAGTACAGTTGCCAACGTAAGTACAAAAAGATCATTTTGCAGTGAAACACTAGTTTAGTAGAATACCTTAAGTAGAACCTAAGTAGAAGAAATAAATATTAGTAGAATATTTTCGGGGCTTAATCGCGTAGTAATTTAATGCTATTTTAACTCGACGTTTCGGAGTTTCGACGTTGACGGTCGGAGGTCAGTCTGCCAGGGCAGATCTTCATAAAACTACAATTCTCATTTATATACTACAAGTTTGATCGTTTACATGTGGGTTAAACGACTTTTCAGTGTACATCGTATTGTCAGTCTTCTCGTGACCACGATGACTGTAACGTCGTCGAAACGTCGAGCTAAAATACTCGTAGCAATAAATTACTACGCGATTAAGGCCCGAAAATATTCTAACAATGTTTTCAAGTCGCGAAAGTTTAAAATATGTTATAATAAATAAATAATTATAATAGAACTTCAATTCATGGTTTACTGTGACAATACGATGTACACTGAAAAGTCGTTTAACCTACATGTAAACGATCAGACTTGTAGTATAATAAGAATTGTAGTTTTGTGAAGATCTGCCCTGTTAGTCTGCCCTCCGACCGTCAACGCAAACTACGTTTTAGCAACTAAATGGTAGCCTGGTAACTTGCAAGAAAAATTCTTAAGTAAACCAATCCGATAGTCGATAAGATAAGAATATTGTTTATTTTATGCCGGAAAATTGTTACAGAAACAGAAGTTACTTTACTATTGCTAATTGGAAGTGGTTTAATCCATGGATTTTGAAGACATTAAAGTGTTTGCCTTATGTTATAACACTGTTTCCGTACTTCGCAAGGAACGTTAAGCCGTTAGTGCTGGCTGTCAAATAAGGACAGTCGTTAAGCCAGAGGCCTTATGGGGCGGCTTGATAACTTCTGACAGAAAGGCCCGCCACTGTCTAACAGTTTAATTCTCCACCAACCAGGACTTGGCCCCCGTGGTATGGCCTAAACTTCCTGCGATGCAGGAAGAAACCCGTGCCTTTATATTCTTTACTGTACGAGGTATGTGTAGTGTTACTTTGAATGACAGGATGCGCAATAGTCTGATTAGAGAACGTTGTGGACTGAAAGATGATGTAGTGACTAGAATTGAGAAAGGAATGTTGCGTTCGTTTGGACATGTGGAGAGGATGAAGGAAGAAAGATTGACGAAACAAATATATTTTGCGAATGTGAGTGGAAGGGTTGGTAAGGGTCAACCCAGGCGGACATACATCGATCAGATAGGGGATGTATTAGCAAAAGGAAAGATAAAAAGTACCCGGAACCGGCGTGCGTGCATGCAACGACTTATGAACGTTGATGAAGCGAGGGTGATCTGTCAGGATCGTGACAAGTGGCAGTCCCTGGTCTCTGCCTACCCCTCTGTGATACAGGCGTGAGGTTATGTATGTATGTATGTATGTATGTATGTATGTATGTATGTATGTATGTATGTATGTATGTATGTATGTATGTATGTATGTATGAGTACACCAGAAAAAATTGTTGCAGAAACAGCAGTTAGTTAATTTACTATAGCTAATTGGAAGTGGTTTAGTCAATGTATTCTGAAGATTTTTTTTTCATGTTATATTTTTATGCTAGTATTATCTTAATAAATGGATAGATCGAGAACACCTTATTATATAATAAAAATGGAAATTACGCAGATATTTCTTAACCTAAGAGTACATACGGCGGACTTACTAATAACACATTCATTTATAACATTATCCAATAGAAACAACTTAAGCAGTCTTCCTATAACATAGGTTAAGGTTGTTATAAGGGCTTAAAAGGTCATACTGTACTCGTACAAGTGTACACACTGTATACATAAACACCTTCATCGCTTACATAAAAAAAACATAATACGGAGGATTTTAACGTGACAAAGATTTGTTTGCCCGTTTTAGGGTACCCTATAATACTTCAGACACTAAGGCTTCCTCAAGATGTTTTCCTTCACAGTTACAACAGTAACGTTTACGGGAGATTAGTAATAGAATGCTGCCATTCTCACTGTAGTGGACCGTACGGAGGGTCAGTTACTAAATTGAGAATTTCGCATAGTAAATAGTTAACTGTAGTGTTGTCTCTTAGAATTTCTCGGAAAAGAGCGTGATAGAACGTTACAGTCTGTTAGCTTTCAGAATATACCTCGGCTACTATCGAATAGAACCGATTGTATTGCAATAAGATAAGGTTTATTTTCTATTGTTATTTCTAACTTTACATAACTTTTCGAAAAAGTTTGTACGTAAAAACGTTTTGTTGTTTGTCGAAAAAGTGAAGAAAAGTTTTATACAGAGCAGGAAGTAGTATTACACTCGTGTGCTTTCGGCAAAAACCGAAGCCTACTTTAGAGCCTGAGGTATATTCTTAAAGGTAACAGACTGTACAGTACTACACATCATAAAAGTCCCTTCGGGAATCTACGTTCGCGCAGACTTGGAAGAAGTGTAACGAAAGTACGCGAAGCTATAAGTACATTGAACATGATCTTTAACCGATACGGTTAAGGTGCATAATTGATTGCCTCAGTAGCGCTACCTATTTCGCTCACGCTAATATTGCCAAACTACTAGTCACCTTCATCGATGACGTTGAATCAACCAATAGCAACAAAGGCGCGCGGCCTGCCATAAAATGAAACTATCGGTCGATTGGTCGATCAACATCCTAAATTTGGTTATCTGCGCAGGTACATCCGCGAGATTTATTTCTTGTGTAGCACTGTACTTAAGTATTTACTTAGTAAAATTAGACTGATCCCACTGTGCTGTGTGGTGTCGGCCTAGAGAATAGCACCAACCCAATTCTTCCCGCGGGTGTCGTAAAAGGCGACTAAGGGACACAAACCTGTGGGTGGGCAGCAGCGCCCCCTGCAGTACAATTCCACCGAACTGCGATCCCCAACCCGCATGCCCAGCGTGGGGATTGTGGGCATTACCCCCTATGATGGCACAACGTGGCGCTCTTTAAGGGAGGGCTATGTCCAGCAGTGGACTAGTATAACCTGACGACGTTAGTGAAATTATCAATTCAGAAACCGGCCCATAAGCTGCTTATGTTTATTTATGCTGATTAAAAAATAGGGTTCACTGTCCGGCGTCTCGTTGAATCGTAAGGTTGGCATAGCAATTGTAAAGCGACGCCTCGAGTCTGAATATAAACGAATATAAATTGCCACTTCTGACCTGACCGACCCATTTACATCGATCGCCATGCGACGCTCGCAGATAGGATAGAATGGAAATATAGATTATGACAGTACAAAATATATGAAACTAGCTGTGCCCCGCGTTTTATCGATTTTCCCGTGGGAATAAGATATATTCCCGCAGTAATAGCCTATGTGTCAATCCAGAGTGACAGCTAACTAAATACCAAATTTGATTAAAATCGCTCCAGCTGTTTAGACGTGAAGTAACAAACATACACACTCACTTTCGCCTTTATATTATTAGCGTGATGGAGTGACAAGATGTAATTGCTACAGAAACTGGATTCCTAATTGGGCAGCGACCATTGCACGGTGCTTGCAACGTTTCCAAAAGATAATAAACTCAAATTAATTGTTTCTATTGTTTTTACTTGTGTTCGTATTTAATTTCATTGTTATAAGTCCGTTTCGGTATGTTCGTTTTTAGTATTGTGTTCGTAAATAAATATACTTCTTCTTCTTCTAAATAATGATTTAGCGTGCCTTGCGAATAGAGTTGTGATTCTACCCGGGTATTTACCCGAAATGGGTAGATTCGCGGGAATATTCCCATTGAATCTACCCGACGGGTATTTATGAGGGTAAATACGTTTATTGGTGTTTTCGTTCGCTAAAATAGATTGCATTACCGTTAAATCCATTTTTACTCACGAGCCTCAGGACTATATTCAATATCTTTCATTCTTTTTTGACGAAAGAACGAAATAAGTATACCTCAAGAAAATAACCTTTTTGTGGTGGAATTATTTCATGAATTATTGAGAGATTGTTAAAGATTCTTACTTAGTAATTATCCGCCCAAGAGTAAATAACCATATATACCAGTTTCTACTGAGTATTTAACGAAAACTGACAGTAAATATTTTTAATTGGTTTTTTACCGTAAAATCTTTTAGTTAGAGTCTTATTTGATCGGTAGTGATGAGATCTTTGTTTAAACTTGGGGAGCATGGTCTGATGATAGCGCTGGAAGGTGTGTATGGGATCTCCTCAACGGATAGCAGCAGACTATTTGAGTTTGTACTTATTCGATTAGTATTTATGAGATATTTGTTAAAACTTGGTGACAAGTTCTTAGATGGCACAGCAAAGTACCCAAATTCTAGTGCCATCATCAGACCCTTCAGACACTAGATCTTCACAACGGATAGTAGGAAACTATTCGAGTTTCGCCTTATTTAATCTGTATTATCCTCGTAAGGCCCAATGTACTCATTTGATCCTGAATTAAAGACATCCCTCATACCCAAGGCTTATTTATTTTTCGTGCGAGTTAAGATGCAGTGTGATCATTTGATAACAAATAAATCATTCAAAGATAATTTGAAAATTGGCGCGTAAATCTTACTCGAAACATCATTTCCTGATTGGTTCGAACGTATACGTCAGTTTCACAGGAGTAGATTTACTAACCAATCACGTGAAATCTGTCTTTTCATTGCAAAATGGCGAACCGGGAGCATCGGCGCACACGAAGTAAGTATTTATCATGATTTATCTATGAAATCTTTGATCTTCCAAGACATGCAATACATTAATTTGAGAGACAAAATGTAGGAGTTTATTGTATCCGGAATAGTTTTATCACTAGTAAGTTTTCAAAGGTCAAAACTTTACATCGTAAAATTATGTGATCATTTGTTCACTGTGGGCATTACTTATCATACATGTTGTGTTTTTTTTGTGATTATTTGATCACATTGGGTTGTACTTTAGTATATACTTTGGTTTCATATTTTCGTTTGTTTTATAGATTTGAGAGATGAAGACGTTGAGGAGCTGCTGCTGGATCAATCAGATTTAGAAGATATCGGACAAGAATATGGGGGTGACATATATTCTGCCCCAGAGTTTGTACTCACCGAGGAACGTGATGACACCAGCGAATCGGACTCTGAGCTTGAACCTGAAACTGTACATGACGTGACAGTCACACGACCGGGAACAGCACGCGGTAGGACCAGGGGCAGCTGTTCTTCAAATAGAGGACGTCAAGGTCAAACCATACCAGCTCAGCACCATTCCATGAATACAGGTTGGTCACAAAAAAACTTCGCTCTTCAGGAATTAGAAGTGCTACAACCTAGTTACTTACCCAACGTTCTAGAGGCGACCGATATGATGAGTTTGTTTAGGCAGTATATTGATGATGATCTTATCAATACTATTGTTCAATGCACAAATCAAACAGGCATAAAAATACACGGTAAAAGCTTGAATCTGACCAAAGCAGAACTGTATGCGCACATTGGCATATCATTTGTGATGTCAACTATAAACTATCCTTGGTTGAGGAAATATTGGGAAGGAAAATGGCGAGTAGCTGTGATCGCTGACAATATGCCTCGTAATCGTTACATGCAATTGAGAAACGCACTTAAATTTGTTTATGACGATGATATTGCTGCTGACGCTCGGGCTAAGGATAAACTCTGGAAAGTGAGACCACTTATTGACAAAATTCAAGCCGGTTGCAAAAGACAACATAAAGAAAATAAATTATCAATCGACGAAATGATAATTCCTTTCACGGGTTCGTGTGGAATCAAGCAATATTGCCCTGGAAAGCCTAATCCAGTAGGTGTAAAAGCATTTGTGCTTGCCAATCCCAATGGGTTAGTTTGCGACTTTGACGTATATCAAGGGAATACGACCTATCCGCAATTCGAATCTACAAGTTTTGGGTTAGGAGATAAGGCAGTACTGTCTTTAGCTGAGTCTCTTGTTCCTGGACATACCCTATACATTGACAGATACTTCACCACAGTGAAATTGGCTGATAGACTCCTTCAGGACGGTATTGGGTGTACGGGAACTATCCAAAAAAACAGAGTACCAGCTGTTGCCAGAGATAAGTTGATTGACGACAAAGTCCTAAAAAGACGTGGCAGAGGAAGTGTGAGCTCAATTGTTAGGGAAGACGACAAGGTTGCATTAACTAAATGGTTTGACAACAAACCGGTACTCATGCTGTCTACAGTTGAGGCTAAAGATCCTGAAGACCTATGCCGACGGTGGTGCAAGCACGATAAAAGGTATGTCGATGTCAGCAGGCCGAGAGTCATTCGCAATTACAACGCTTTTAATGGGGGGCGTTGATTTGGCTGATAGAATGTTATCTGTCTGTCCTTTTCGATACAGGACAAGAAAATGGACTCAACGTTTTTTCTCGCACATGCTCGATTTAGCGGTATCTAATTCATGGATACAATATAAAAATGAGCAGATTACAAAAGGCGTGCCAGTAAAGAAGATACAGCAACTGCGCAATTTTAAAATGGAATTAGGCGAAAAAATTATTGAGCAGAATACAGAAGAAGACTGCACTGATTCAATCAACGTAGATGAATCAGAATCAATCTTAAAACGGAAGAAAGGAAGACCTTCTACTGAAGTACCATCGAAGAAACGCCGTCAGCTAAGCTCAAAACATATGCCTCTACATGAAACAAAGCAATCACGATGCCGTAATTGCCACTATAACAAATCTCGGACCAAATGCAGCACTTGCAATGTATTCTTGTGTCTCAATAAACAAAGAAATTGTTATAAAGAATTTCATGAGTAGATTTTTTTTCTAGATACTAGTCATGGTACTAAGAGGATTTTAAGTTCCTACAATCTGGTTGTGAAAGGCACTTTATTTAATAGAGTTGCTTAAATAAAAGTATTTAATTAATGATTAGATTAAGATTATTCCTAGCGTTTGAAAAACGTACAACTGTTTCTACTATTTCAGGTTTTTTAAAATAAGTGTTCGACTGATTATGATAATTATAAGAGACTGATTATGTTATTGTGTTTTGATTGTTTATTTTTGTTTGCTATTAATAAGATTATAAATAATAACAGAAGAATAAACCACTTTTTCATTTACTTTGTGATTTTTGTATTAAGACCCAGTGTTCTTGAATGATGACATCAAAATTAAGATTATTTTTACAACTAACGCCCAATGTACTCATTTGAGAACAAAATAAAACGCAATTTTGCTCATGTGAAAATGTTCTCCTAACCTATTTACACATGTAACTAATAGGGGAACCTATTAAGATATAGCTAAGGTTGTTTTTTTCTATAAAATATGTGTGGGTCTGAAGCATTTCAAATGTTTATGTCCTCAATTAAGCACATTGGGTAGGGTACGAGGTTATTGAGATCTTTAGCAGAACTTTCTGATAAGATCTGATTACGGCAAAGTAAGGTGATTAGTTAGTTAGATCTGGGAAAAAGAACGTGGTTACAGGATCTCCTCAACGGAGAACCTAGAATGATTCATATTCATTTATTTTATGATATTCATTTATTTGATTTCAATAAAATCAAATTAACAAAAAACATAACATAGGTACCGTAATGTTAATGGAAATTAACATGCTTTTATTACTTCAATTTATTCAAACTTGATATCACACGTGACTCCTAGTGCTGTACTTTTCCTAGATGGGAAAAGTACAGTAAACCCTTTGGAGATGTGTAATAATCATCATTCGATCACTCATTGACGTATAGACAATACTTTAACTTTTTAATTGAACGATGTAAAATTGTCAACTGTCATTCACTTCAAAAATACGTACGTG